>JAVGWX010000016.1:33332947-33932947 GCA_036924085.1 Ariolimax columbianus | reverse complement strand
GTTCTGTATTTGTATTATGCCATATATTCTGCATTACCATAGTCAGTCGTCTTCTTACTTCCTTTGTACAGTCTCCATTGTTGTTCAGTATTCATCACAGTTATTCCAATTGTGCAACATTGTCAATCTTTTCGCCAGCTACCTCGATGTTAAGTCGATGTTAAGTCGATGTTAAGTTGAAGTTTTGTCTTACAAGTTGTAATTATCTTTGTTATCTTTGTATTCAGGTAAATATTAAATTTAATTATAGCTACCAAACAATATCAACAATTTAAAAAAACAACAACCACAAAGGCTCTCAAATGTTGTATTTAGGGGGACGGCGTGGGCTAGTGGTTAAGTGGCACGGCTCACAATCAGAAGGTGCTGTGTTCGATCCCCATCACATCACCGGCCGTTACCCCGGGGAAGCAAACCCTTAGAAAATGCAGGAGGAAGCAGACCCTTAAATAAAATACATGCTGAAGTCGGATGCACTGGGCCGACAGTCGTAACAAAAAAAAATATTGTATTTCAAATAAGCTTGCAGCAGCGAGGTCGAAGTGTTGTGGAAGAAAGAATGTCTCATCGGGTGAAAATCATGTCGATATTTATGATGACACCGATAATGGAATTGACTCGTCAACACTAGATCAGATTCTTTCTAGTGAGAGTGATGAGTGCAAAGTACCTACACGTTTATTGTTACCTACGTGTTTCTACTTATTATTTTTACCCATACGTTCGGTATTCTGACAATTTTTAACAAAATGAAATCATGAAAAATCATGGTGCACGAATTTTAATTTACTATGTTTGGCTAAATCGCGCGTGAAAATTATATTCGAGATTTTCCGATATGTACATCTATTTATCAAAATATAACAACAAAATCCTTATATGTGTGTGTATGTATATATATATATACACACTAAGTATAGGTAAAAGGTAAAGATAGGTTCCATAGCAACAATTGCCGTCGGGGATGAAGATAACTTCAAATACTAAGGAGCAGTCTATGTGAGGTGGCCAGTTCCCTTCTTTGCTGTTCATACCTTCCCCAACCCAACTCATAAGCCAGGCCCGAGAGTATAAGAATATCAAGAATGAATTAGATCGAGAATGTGTGATGGCACGAGAACAAATGGTGTTCAGATCGATACGAGGAAATTGAAGACCTGCAAAGAACAGGCAAATTTGAACAGATACATAAAAAAAATGTAAAACAATCCTTTGGTAAAAATAAGGACATGCAATCATGGATGATTAATGATAAGAATCGGAAACTAATAACAGACCCAAAGAAAAAAACAATGAAGTTGGAGAGAAAATTGCAAGAAACAATATGAGGATGGGAGCTGTGTCAGGCTTACTAGCCCGCTATGTACATGTCGTCTTTGATAGAATGGAGATTATCTGTAACCAAAGATGAATTCAATAAGGCATTTTAATCAAATACAGAACAAAGAAGCAGAGCTCTATGGGCAAATGAAATGCATATGGAACTCCTAAAATCAGTGGGATAGACTTTAACGAATTTACTTTTTGGGCATGTTAATGATATTTGTAACAATGGAATATAACTAAAGGAACACACACCTTCAATAATAGTTCGTTTGTTAAAAAATAGAATGTAACAATTCCGAACGATACTCTAAATGCCATACGCATTTAAAAGTATATTAAATATAATTAACTGCAAGAATCGATGGCAAGAGAGAAAGTGATAGCAGATAGCCAGTATGAATTTCCTAAGGCCAGAAGTACACGATATATTATTGCAACATCTTGCAGAAAGAATGATAGATCAAGGATCACCACTATTTATCCTCTTTATGGACTACGAGAAAGCCATTGATCGAGTCACCTGAACGAATCTTTTTCATGTTGCAACAAATAGTAGGTGTAGAGAGACGAATCATTAAGTTATTCCAGAACCTGTATGAACATCAAGAAGCTATTATTTCACTGTGAGAAGGACTCACATATCCAGTTTCCATATGACATCGGGTAAGGCAGTGTTGTTTTCTTTCACCTAGTCTCTATAACGCATATGGGAACGTTCGGAGTTGTACTAGGGGTGCGAAAGGCAATTGTATGAAAGTTAATTTTCTCAAATTAGCCGAAGTTCAAGCCACAGTGAGTGGATCAATAGCAACGCTGCAAAGGCTGCTTGAAAAATTAACAGTACATCCAAAGACTTTGGAATGCAAAAAAACACATCGAAGACAAAAACTATGTTAAACGCCCAGCAACTTCACGAAAATTAACATAATCTTCAATGGAGAAATAATCAAAGAAGTAGAAATTTAGTGTGTAAACCATCAACGAAGATACCCGAATTGAGACGGAGATTAAAACACGGATTGCATTAGTAAAAGTAGCCTCCATAGAAAAACAAAAATTGCTAACGTCAAAAAATGTCAGGATAGAACTGAGGAAAAGCTTAATCACTAATTGTGTATGGCCAATTGCACTGTATGACGTTGAAACATGGACAAAGAAGGATGAACAGAGATTGGAATCGTTTGAAATGTGGGACTACTGTTGAATTGGACCAGTTCGTTGAACATAAATAAGATCCAATGAAAATGTCCTCGCTTAGGTAGTCGCAGAAAGACAACTTTTGAAAATGATACAACAATGAAGATTGAGTTGGTTTGGACCCAATTTCGGACATGAAAGTCTTCTACAGATGATACTAGGCATAAAGATCCAAGGGAAAAGTAGATGGGGTGACCAAGAACGACCTTTACATCTCAATGGTGCAGAGATCTTAAAATACGAACCTTTGCTGAAATGAAGAGAATTTAAGAGGATAGAATCCAATGGAGAGACATGCTCAGACAACCTTGCACACATGCTCAGACAACCCTGCAACCAGGCATAGGCCAGATCAAGTAGATGTTAGGGTCCAATGGAGAAACATGTTCAGACAACCTTGCAACCAGTCATAGGCCAGATCAACCAAAGGAACGGGTCAAATGGAGAGACATGCTCAGACAACCAGTCTCAGGACAGATCAACCAGAAGAAAGTGTCAAATGGAGAGACATGCTCAGACAACCAATCTCAGGACAGATCAACCAGAAGAAAGTGTCAAATGGAGAGACATGCTCAGACAACCAGTCTCAGGACAGATCAACCAGAAGAAAGTGTCAAATGGAGAGACATGCTCAGACAACCAGTCTCAGGATAGATCAACCAGAAGAAAGTGTCAAATGGAGAGACATGCTCAGACAACCTTACAACCAGTCTCATGACTCCCCTGTCAGATGCTGATGACGAAAGCCGATTTCATCTCTGCAACACAAACATAGGCAATGGGACACTCGGAAAGCGCACACTCTCACGGGATTTGCAGGTCAAGCTTCAGGAAAAATGTGTAGATCGACTTTAAAAGACAGGGTGAGATTGTATGTACATTCTAGAAAAGGCGCGGATAGTGCGCATCTGCCTAAAGGGAAGTCTAATATTATCATAGATCTAGTGCAAAATCTGCTCTGTAGGATTAACTGACGAATGTGTATTACAGCATACGGGGAATGGGAAGTGTCCTTTAATGACAGACAGCTAAAACAACTAAGAACACACACCCACACACGCACGCATTCAAGCCCTTGCTAACATACGAAAACATGCGCATATAACTCCATCTCTCGCTCACGCACATACATATATATGTAAATATGGGTGTGTGTATGTGTGTTGACGGTATATATATATATATATATATATATAGTGCCTGCGTGCGTGTTTTTGTGTGTGTATGTACTCTTGTATGTATGGATGTAGAGAGAGAGAGAGAGAGAGAGAGAGAGAGAGAAAGAAAGGAAAGGAAGGGGTCTGGAGCATAATTGATCAGACAACATGTGCCTGCGGCAAATTAACCCTTACGTTGACAAGACCGATATCGCAATGCTGTATAAATATATTGTGTTATCTGGGCTGGCCTTGTCCTGATATTAAACCTGTACTCCTGATCTTGCCATAAGAGGCTGTCTTGCAGCAGCAGCGGGGTCTATGTCTCGGTGTCTCGGCCAACTTGTGATCGTAACATGCAAGTGAAAACTGAATTTGGAATAATTAATGAAAGAAGATAAGACTGGGTAGGAGAATGGCAGTGACCTTGTTTGGCACAGCAAAGGGGTCTGGTTTGTTCCCCATAGTCGACACACTCCAATCAGCACAGCTGACTATATTCGAGTAAGAAAACAGCGAGGATGGAAGCAGTATAAATCTGAGATCTTTTACAATGAAGACCAACACCTCATCCTTGACGGCAGGTGTATGCTATGGTACTAGCTTCACCTCTGCTGCATGTTAGGGGGAGTGCCTGCTCTGTGTTACACATCCACGCCAGCGCCTTACACTTTCTCTGTCCAGTCTCCAGCTATAATGGGTGTTGTTATTTCCTCTGCCAAACAAACGTACTTACGGATATTCGCCCATAAAAACCAACTTATTACTATTATCATTATTATAGAGTAACAGAAACATGTTAAAATCTGTCCACACAACCTGTCTCATAATGACTCAAATAATGTTTTGACCGAACACAATTCGCCAACTGAGAACAGCTTGTCTATCAGAACAGATCGACACTGGTTTGGATCGACCGAACTTAAGTAAAGAGGCAGACCCTATTATCAGAATCGCCATGGGATGGACTCTAGGGGGAAGAAGCAAGAGAGTCTGATCTAAGATAGCTAGACGAAAAGCCGTGGAAACAAATAGATATCGTGAAGCAGAGCTGCGTGACAGATGCAACAGATTGCTGAAGACTAGACGGAAGTGGATGGGAATTGGTGTTGCACGTAAAGTCACCCCCTAGCGTGATGGTCACTGACTGTTTTATCAATCTCCACACTACATAGTTAAAGACACTACAGTCCATGATCTATGACTACAGTCCATGATCTATGACTCTACAGTCCATGATCTATGACTCTAATGTCCATGATCTATGACTCTACAGTCCATGAACTATGACTCTACAGTCCATAATCTATGACTCTACAGTCCATGATCTATGACTCTACAGTCTATGATCTATGACTCTACAGTCCATGATCGAAAATTACAGTACATGGTCGATGAAGACTAGTCCATGATCGAAGACTACAGTTTCTGTTCGAATAAGACTACAGTTCATGATCGAAGACTCTAGTCGATGATCGAAGTGTCTACCGTCCATGATCGAAGTCTCTACAGTCCATGATCGAAGTCTGTACAGTCCATGATCGAAGTCTCTACAGTCCATGATCGAAGTCTCTACAGTCTATGATCGAAGTCTCTACAGTCCATGATCGAAGTCTCTACAGTCCATGATCGAAGTCTCTACAGTCAATGATCGAAGTCTCTACAGTCAATGATCGAAGTCTCTACAGTCCATGATCGAAGTCTCTACAGTCCATGATCGAAGTCTCTACAGTCCATGATCGAAGACTCTACAGTCCATGATCGAAGACTCTACAGTCCATGATCGAAGTCTCTACAGTCCATGATCGAAGTCTCTACAGTCCATGATCAAGGAATACTCTACAGTCCATGATCGAAGTCTCTACAGTCCATGATCGAAATCTCTACAGTCCATGATAGAAGACTCTACAGTCCATGATCAAGGAATACTCTACAGTTCATGATCAAGGAATACTCTACAGTTCTTGATCGAAGTCTCTACAGTCCATGATCAAGGAATACTCTACAGTCCATGATCAAGGAATACTCTACAGTCCATGATCGAAGTCTCTACAGTCCATGATCGAAGTCTCTACAGTCCATGATCGAAGTCTCTACAGTTCATGATCGAAGTCTCTACAGTCCATGATCGAAGTCTCTACAGTCCATGATCGAAGTCTCTACAGTCCATGATCGAAGACTCTAGTCCGTGATCGAAGACTCTACAGTCCATGATCGAAGACTCTAAAGTCCATTATCTATTAATCTTCAGTACATGATCGAAGAAAAAACTACAGTACAACATCGAAAAATACTCTACAGTCCTTGATCAATGACTCTACACCTCTTGGTTGAACACTATAGAGTCCATGATCTATGCCTCTACACTCCTTGGTAGAAAACTTTGCAGTTCATGTTCGATGAATCTATAGTCCGTGATAACAGACTCTGCAGACCATAGTGGAAGAATCTACACTCCTTTGTCGAAAACACCACAGTCAATGAGCAATGACTATAGTCTTGGTGGAAGACTCTACACTCCTTCGTGGAAGACTCTACACTCGTTGGTTGAAGACTATAGTCCATGGTCGAAGACACTACACTCCTTGGTGGAAGACTCTACACTCCTTCGTGGAAGACTCTACACTCGTTGGTAGAAGACTATAGTCCATGGTCGAAGACACTACACTCCTTGGTGGAAGACTCTACACTCCTTGTTTTAAGACTCCACACTCCTTGGTAGAAGACTCTACAGTCCATTGCAGAAGACTACACTCCATGGTGGAAGACTATAGTCCATGGTAGAACACTCTACACTTCATGATGGAAGACTATATTCCATGGTGGATGACTCTAGTCCATGGTGGAAGAATTTACTATATCGTGGAACACTCAACTACACTTCATGATGGAAGACTTTACCATATCGTGGAAGACTATGCACTCATGATGGAAGACTCTACAGTCCATGGTGGGAGACTACACTCCATGATGGAAGACTTTACTATATCGTGGAAGACAATACACTCATGGTGGAAGACTAAATAGTCCATGGGGGAAGACTCTACAGTCCATGATGGAAAGTGCACTCAATGGTGGAAGACTACAGTCCATTATCCACGACCGCGCTCTTTGGTGGATAACTCCACTCTATGATCAAATACTCTACACTCCATGGTTGAAGACTCTGAACTCCGTAGTCGAAGACTCTAGACTTCGTATACGAAAACTCTAAACTTCTTGATCGACGCGGAGTGGCTAGACCAAGATTTTACCGAGCCATTTGGAGACATGCGTCTTGGCTAAGGGGACATGCATTCAAAACACCAATACCCCATTGATACTTTCTTTGCGGGATTTAAGGACAACCATGGTGGCGAAAAAAGGCTAATCTGTCTTTATTCTTCCACCCCAAACGCTCTTGTACCTCTCTATCCCCTCTCTCACTCTCTCTCTCGTTCCCCCACCCCACCCCACTCTTTCCCAATTGAATGAGTACTTTAACACTGAGAATAAACGTGTGAAAGACAGTTTCTGTCAATGGCATGCACAAATTGTCGTACGTGCTAGAAACAAGATCTTTAGCGTTTTCACAAATCGCTCCATGTGCTAAAACTGAGCTGCCAGCTTTACAGTTCATTTCACTTTTAGCGGTAACGTCACACGTCAACTACGTTATTTAGATCTAGTTTGTGTTTTTTGTAAGGGCCCATTAGCTGAAACTGTGTTTTGCATCGAAAATCGAGCGTAAAAGGACATATATGGTTGTCATACTGCAGCTTGTCAGGCACGGTGTAATAGTCGAATGGGGGGGGGGGGGGGGGGGGGGATGTGCCACACCATCTTTTCTTTGTTCGGTGTTTGTTGTGGAAAACACATTGTGACGCTGTGTCATAGTTTACAGCGATATCTGCGTCTTTAGGCCCAACACATTCGATTTCAGCTAGCTTTATTTGTTTTCATTCCCTCTGCGATCCCTAATCCTTAATGGAGATGGGATATCTGCAACGAAATGATCGGCATTTCGTATATAGATTACGTCGCAAATTAAGCAGTTCGAGACATCTTTAAGATATACTTCGGCCAATAAAAAGACCTAATGATTGTGGCAAAAGCACGCCAGGTTACATATGGGCATGCATCAAGACCGTCAGTGTTCACCCAGACGATCCTGCAAGTTACTGTGCATGCGAAGCTTAAGAGATGGAGGAAGAAAAAGAGATGGGAAGACAGCATCAGAGAGTGGACAAGAAGGTCCATAGATACGATAAATGTCCTGGCACAAAACCGAGTGTAGTGACGGGAATTGGTCAAGCAACCGCAGTATTGGTGCCCAAAGGATCTTTCATGCAACCACGAGACTAATGACGATGATGTTGATGATGACGATCTCTTAGCCAGACTACACTAGTGCAGCCTGTTTCCGGGGCCTCCACTTGTAATGATGATGATCTCTTAGCCAGACTACATAAATACAGCCTGTTTCCAGAGCCTCGGATTAACCGGTGTCGGAATAGGGTTTTGATCAGCTTTCGTTCGCTGGCCCTGATGCGACCAGTTAGCTATGAGTCGTGGCTGCCGTCAGTAAATTGGCTGCTACACCTGTGACGTTTGCCACGCCAACCTGTAGAAAAAAAAATACCTTTAAAAAACAAGACAGTGTGAACAGGAACTATACACTACATAGTTCTACGGCAGCGGCTACGTCAAGGCAAGAAGTCGAAAACTGAGATATCACAAATTCAATGATAATCTTATGGATGTCCTTAGTACACGGAAGACACAAGTGCAATCTTATGGATGGCTTTAGTACACGGACACCAGAAGTGCTATGTTATGGATGGCTTTATTACACGGACACCAGAAGTGCTATGTTATGGATGGCTTTAGTACACGGACACCAGAAGTGCTATGTTATGGATGGCTTTAGTACACGGACACCAGAAGTGCTGTGTTATGGATGGCTTTAGTACACGGACACCAGAAGTGCTATGTTATGGATGGCTCTAGTGTGCGGAAATCAAAAGGGCAATCGGGATCAAGATGCTGAGCAGCGCTTGAGCTGCAGTGGTCAGCGACCCATAGCTTACTGCTAGCGTGAGGGCCAGCGAACCATAGCTGCCAAGATCCTTCTACACCTTCACGCGGTGATCCTGGATAACAGGCTGCAGCAGGACAGACTGGCTGAGGAAAAGGAATCGAAGAGGGAATGCTAACCCGGTACTAACAAATGCTTGCTGAAGTCGGATGTGTAGGATTGAAAGGTGCAAATATCGCAGCCAAGCTGTAAACTACGATACAACGCATTCCGTTCTCTGGACTACATTCTGCTACTTAAGCCCTTTCAGAGTTTGGTAGGGGGAGATTGAGAACGAACGAAGAAGAAGAAAAGGGCAATCTTATGGATAGCCTTAGTGCGCGGAAGTCAAAAGGGCAATCTTATGGATAGCCTTAGTGCGCGGAAGTCAAAAGGGCAATCTTATGGATAGCCTTAGTGCGCGGAAGTCAAAAGGGCAATCTTATGGATAGCCTTAGTGCGCGGAAGTCAAAAGTGCACTCTTATGGATGGCCTAAGTACACAGCCGCCAGAAGTGATATCTTGTGGATGGCCTTAGCACACGGACGCCAAAAGTGCCATTTTCCGTGTTGTCTTAGGACACGGAGGCCAGGAGTGCATCCGGACATATGGGTAATGCCGGGACAAGAATAACCAGAAATCAATGATCGATCTTCTCTGATGCCGATCTCTCGTGTTATTCGTTGCTGTACCCGCTTATCGGCAGGTACTCTACGTACCGTTATGTAGGAACGTATTGGCAGTAGTATTTGTCAGTGAATCGCAAACTACACCGACAAGTTCACGTTAAAACAACCTAGAATATATAGGGCCGCATGAGGAGACGAGAAGGGTCAACGGGTTGCATAAAGTCATGTCATTATAATGGATCAAGGACGGCTTTAAGTCAATTCATATACATCATCAATATCATCCACTTGGGTCGTTATACGTCGTGGGGAGGTCTGACCTATCTTCTATACACGTATGTCCTTGGGAGGTCTGACCTATCTTCTATACACGTATGTCGTTGGGAGGTCTGACCTATCTTCTATACACGTATGTCGTTTGGAGGTCTGACCTATCTTATATACACGTATGTCGTTGGGAGGTCTGACCTACCTTCTATCTACTTGTGTCGTTAGACGTCGTGGAGATGTATAGATTTCTGTCGTGTGCCATCTTTGTCGCCTATGGTATTGTCATTCTGTGTTTCGTTAGTTTTTCTTTTACACCGTCTATCACTCTTTTTCTTGATCTTCCTCTTGGTCTGCAACACTGACGTCCAGTATTGTAGATATAAGCAGTTGATAACCTTACCTGCATTCTTGTCAGGTGTCCAAACCATTTTATTCTTGTATTCCATTCACGGTGTTGCATCCGCACTCTGTCTGATTTATTCGTTTAGTACTTTGTCGAGCTTTGGGCTCCGGTAGCCTTTCTCTGGCACTTAATTTCGCATATCATGATATATCTGGAGAATGTCACACATTAAGTATGTCCTACAGTACGTCAACCATTCGAAACACCACTAGGCTGGTCATGTAGCTAGACTACAAGACGAAAGATGGAGTATCATAACCACAATTTGGTACAAGCGTGACAGAAAAAGACCTCGGGACGGCCACCAACTCGAGGTTCACTAGACAAGCACAACACACACGACCCCACAACAGACGGACTACTATCTCACTGAACGACACGCGGCCACGACAGAAACGACATGAACCTGAGTTGGTCCCACTCAAGGGTGATCCCCTCTTGACGAAGAACGGGTTAAACTAAGGATTATGATACATCTTTCTTGTGCCTTGATGAGAGTCCATGCCTGACACTGGCATCGGAGAGTTGTTTTTAAAAATACGATTTATCCACTATCTCTCTATCGCAAGTGGAATGTGTTTATGTCTTAAAAATGCTGAGAGCTAATAGGAAACCTCGTGTTCTTGATGCTAACACTATATCCAGTCTTCCTTCTTGTTTGAACACCCTGCTCAGTTATTTGAATTGTCTGAGTTGTGCGCCTTTTACCTGAATATTGTTTTCTCAATTCTACTGATTTTCAATCAATCGGTAATAATTAAGGAACAAAGTCCACATCGAGTCAGTTGAACTTAATGAAACACGGCCCAATTCAAGGCAAGTAAACTTAATGAAACACGGCCCACATCAAGGCAAGTAAACTTAATGAAACACGGCCCACATCAAGGTAAGTAAACTTCACGAAACAAGACCCACATCAAGGCAAGTAAACTTAATGAAATACGGCCCACATCAAGACAAGCAACTTAATGAAACAATGCACACATCAAGACAAGCAAACTTAATGAAAGACGGCCCGCATCACGGTTACCGATGTGCGAGTCCATCTTATTAGGCTCAAACAGTAGACCCGCAGCCAGTTAGGCGCCATCTATAGCTGCTCTTAACAAACTACCTGGGGGAAGGTACAAATAACTCGGGTAGATTTTTAATTTGAATTGTGTCGGGGCACCGGCCGTTAAGTCGGACCTTTTCGTTTTCCAACTGCCAAGGAATTTTTAACGCGCTCGGCACTGAACACGGGTGTCCGATCTCACTAGCCAGACATCGGAGGAATTTTTACCAGAAGATCCACATTAAAAAAATTTTGATTTCCGCCGTGATTCGAACCTCCGGCACCCGGGGCAAACACCTTACCTCGAGACCACTGGGTCATGGCCTACTGTACTACTAGTCTTGACATAGTTCCTCTCATACATGACAATTGGGGCCAGGTTCCATCTCGCCGTGTACTGCCATGCTGCTCACTGATCTCACAGCTGTGGGATTAACTCGTGGGCTCGAGAGTTTTTGTCTAAATTATTGACTTTTACTGTAAAAAACAAAACGGTGATTTAGTCCCATAGCAAACACTGCTGTCGGAGGCGAGGTGCTGGACATTTCATTGTATTCAAACACAGTTTTATGAGGTTGGGTGGCCAGTTCCATTACTAGCTGCCTTATTCCTCCCCTAACCATCAGACAGGTACGAGTTTACACACTGTGTCGACTAAAGCTGCTGGTAGCCGGTGTTGAACTCCTGAAATTCCTTGTCTTTCTGTGCAGCTAATTCAACATAATAATAATAGCTGTCCATCGTTGTCGATGAGGACCGCCGACATCATCCTTGTCACAGATTTCCCTGTTGGGTGTGGATGCGCATGTGGCTGAACAGGCCAATGCGGGCACAAAAACATCTGCTACATATCGGGCACACGAGGTTTGTAGAAGGGGAATTCAACATACTGGTTGGGCTTATTGTAACTGAATGAGTGGGAACTGTTCATCTTGTCCACCGGTCTGTGTGTATAATAATATCTATCTATCTATCTATCTATCTATCTATCTATCTATCTATCTATCTGTCTGTCTGTCTGTCTGTCTGTCTGTCTGTCTGTCTGTCTGTCTGTCTGTCTGTCTGTCTGTCTGTCTGACTGACTGTCCGTCCGTCCGTCCGTTCGCCCGCCCTCCCGCTATATACATATATATATCGGCTCACAGTCTCTCTATTTATCTATCGATATGTCTTTATGTATATCTGGCTGTCTGTCTATTTGTATCTATCTGTGTTTCTGTATACTGCGTACCTTTTTATCAGACTATCTATGAATGTATGCCTGTCTTTATCTGTTTGTCTGGCTGCTTATACGTTTGTCTATTTGCCTGCATGCTTGTCTGTCTATCCCATTGTCCCATCTTAGTCTGTCTATTGCCTGACATTTTTCTCCGACTTTCTATCAGTCAGTCTGTCACTCTATTTAGCCATTTAACTTACCAAAAACCATACGCGTGTGTTATGGTCGCTTTATGTTCCGTCTATTTTTGAAATTGTCAGTCTATTTAGCTATCAAGGATCATCCATTCACTCCATTGTATGTAAAGAAACATAATCAGTCTATCGTGTCTGTTTGCAATTATAATTGCATGTCTAGCTATCACACGCCATCCTATCCGTCTATCTATCTTAATATATCACACCGATCTAGTCTGTCTGTCTTCCGGTTAGACCATAATTCTAACTTTCTTTCTAACTATCCAAAACCAATTTATTCGCACTCTTGTATCTATTTACTCTGTTCAATCTAGCTTGTCTGTCTGTTCTTCTATCTGCCAGTCTGCTAATAATTTGTCTGTTTTGTCTGACCAGGGCCCGGTAACTCAAGTGCTATTTTCTTCCGCAACTCTTCAGTTTCCTCAACTCAATTTCACATCTGTCACTTGACGACAGGAATTTCCTGTTACTCCGAACATTCTGTATCAGTCTCGTCCTGGCACTGTCAATTCAGACGTCCTTCACCTTTTGTCCCCCTGCTCCAGTATGTCGGGCAAGTACGTCCATCACAAGACCACAAGATAATGCTTTGAAGGAAAGATGGGAACAGGGGAGCAGTCTGGAAGTGGTTCTTTGTTGTTTCGAAGCAAGCAGGTAATGACACCCTTTGTCATTCCTTCTTTGAGTCCTTCTGTTTATGTGTTTATATTTAGCTAGGTCTACGTCTGCTGTTGAATGTCGTCGTCCAAGGAAACTGTGACTTTCTCTCCTATTAATCCTGTATACAGTTGTGTTCTGCCGGTGTATGGCAACGACAAGAACAGCCTCACAGAGAGCATGTCGTAAGAGGCGACTAACTGTGTGACATGGCATACGCCGACCATGGTTAGGTGGTTTAGTTAGAGCAGAATAGATGGCCCCTAACAGACTGCGGGTCTACTTTACTCTAGTGTTTGAGTCTATTAAGATGGACTCGCACATCAATTAACCACCCTCCATAAATGCAAAGAAGTATTGAGCTGCTCGAGCCTAGCCCCCTAAGCAGGACACTCGTTACCTGGCTACATCCAGCTAATACCAAAGCTGGGACCTGCACAGGGGCATTTGCCCCTGTAGAGGTACAGGTCGACTAAGAACAGTTGTACAGCGACCAAATTATTGTTAACATTTCGCTCCATATTCGCCTTATCATCCAGGTAAATGGGTATCATTTAATGAAGATCTTTTGACTGTAACTTGGTTAAAAACATTCTCCCTTATTATTATTCAACGAGAACTTGTAATAATTTTCGACATGTTTTTCTCAGTTCGCTCGAGCTCTATTTTTAATATATATATATATATATATATATATATATATATATATATATATGTATATATATATATCATGTAGCATGTCCTTTGTAGAACGTCGCTCCCATCACAGTCTGTCTGAAAGAAACTCGTTCCCTTGCCAAAACTCCAGCTTCCGCCACTGTCATACTCAGGCACTCCTGGATAGATATCTTGGTGCCATCGTTTTCTTGGTCTACCCCTTCCTCTTTTGCCTGGCACCATACCTTCCATCACCGTCCTCTCTAGACCGTTGTGTCTCTTGATGTGACCAAAGTATTTGCATTTTCTAGCCAAAATGGAATTGATAAACCAGTTCTCCTCTATGCTCAACTCTTGCCGAATGTCTACATTTGTTCTTTTCTCTGTCCAGGGTATTCTGAGGATCTTTCTGTAACATTTTGATATATATATATATATATATATATATATATATATATATATATATATATATATATATATACACACACATATATATATGTATATATTTAAAGTAAATATATATATATATATATATATATATATATATATATATATATATATATACATATATATATATATATATATATATATATATACATATATATATATATATATATATATATATATATATATATATATATATATATATATATATTTCCATCCATCCATCCATCCATTTGTGCTTTATTTACTGACTTGATCTCGTGTTTGCAAATGTGTATGCCTGTGTACATTTATGTACGTACACATACACACCCACGAGGTGTGTTTAAAAGGTATCGGACCTTAACCGTTTGCGCGGAAACAAATGAAGCATGGGTGTTGTCATTTCAGCAGGTATTATGTACGATACAATACACTACAATACAATATCCTAGACTTCAGCCCGGCGGGTATGCCGTATGCGAGGTAGCAAATAATGTCATGTATGCAGTCCGATCTTTTGCAGTGTCGTACCATTTCGGACCTAGGTCTGTCAGCAGACCATCTCGCCATTGTATGGAGGGTTGTCGTGTATAATCATATGGCCACCAAAACCTCATTGTGAGTGTTCATCTGTTATCTGGCATGCGCAACAGCGCAGCCTCTACGACGTCTCGCAATAGAGTGCGTGTAATAGGGAGATATAAGGGACCGTCATGCTCGTGCGTGAATGTTTTCTCCTCCCGGAGTTTATGTCAGTCGCTGGCATTCAGTCTTTCAGTTGTTAAGTGTAGTGAGCACCGGTCGGGTTTTCATTCACCACGAAATGACGGAAAGAATTTAGGAGCGATGTTGCATTAAATTATGCCAACAACTAGGCGATTTCCAAGTGGAAACCATTCGACAGGCTTTCGGTGACGATGCCTTGAGCATCAAAAAGTTAACGAGTAGTACCGAGTACTTCTTCTTCGTACGCTGTCAGACGTCAATTTGAATTCGAAGAAAGCAGTTGTCATCCTGAGGCTGTCGACACTGCCATAGAGCTTGTCTAGTGTTGGCACTGGTGATGGCCACATGTGCTTTCTCTGGTCCTCGTATGTCGGGCAATTTTGCAGCAGATGTTCAGCGGTCATTTTCCCTGTACCACAGGTGCATTCGTCAGTGCCACCTATTATCAATTTATTGAATAGATGGTACCTCAGTCTGTTGTGGCCTGTTCGGAGTCTGAAGACCACGACCTGATATCTTCTGTTCAGCAGGTAGTAGGCATAATTTGTGTGTGTAGCCAGTATGTTCTGTTTCCCATTTGGCCATGTATCTGGCCCCAATAAACCTTTTTGGACTCTTCGTAGGTCACACTAGAATCTAGTTGTGGTAGTCTTGCACCTTCTTTTGCCAGTCTGTCTGCCTTCGATGTTACAGTGGGATAGAACCCACTGTACCACTATATTTGGTGAGGACTGCTGGCATAGTTGACAAAGTTCTGCTCTTAAATCATTAAGTTCAGTATTTTTCTGGAATTTTAGTGCTGTAACCACGGCCAGGGTATCTGTAAACAGGACTATCTGGCTTTCATTGCTTTCGCCTGTCAGCATTGCTTTTACTGCAGCCTTCAGTGCCTCTGCTTCCGCTCTGAAATTGCTTGAGAATTTTCCAGTTGCCACTGACAGTGTTATTTTTCTACCATTTGGTAGGCTCAGCAATACCTCTCTCCCTCCATTCTGTGTTGTGTTTGTTACAGAACCATCGGTGTATGCATGGGTCCAGTCCGTGCTTGGGTAGTTTTCCGCTATGTACCTCAGGGTTATATCTCTCCTTTCTTGTTCAGTCTGGCTGTTCTTGTTTCCAATACCTGGTATATTTTCTACTACCTCTGGAATGAAATGCTGCTTCCATGTGGGTTTGCGTACAGTAGGGATGGGCTTTGTTGTTGTTATTGTGTTCATAGGGTCTTCGCTCATCTTTGCTTTGGCTATTTCTGCAAAGTTTCTCCGCTTTAGTTTCCCTTTTCCAAATCTATTTAGTCTCAATTGCATTGGATGGTCTGTCAGTCTTCTTAGTTTCTCTGATTGCTGCTGGGCTCTGCAGTCTCTTCTGTCGGTCATGGATTGCAGTTTTGTAATCTTTTCAAGTTCTACAATTGGCGTTGACTTCATACCTCCTGTTATAACTCTCATGGCTTGGTTTTGAAGTTTGCTAATTTTATCAAAGTTCGCCTTTGCTGCTGTTGCCCATGCCGCAATGCCATACTCGAGAACTGGTCTCACTCTTCCAGTGTACAGTTTCTTCAGTATTCTTTCGTCTGCCAGCAAGTTTCCTCATGATTGCCATTCTTTCTATGGCTCTCATTCGGTTTCTCTCGATCTGACTTTTCCATGTCATGCGCCGATCGAATGTGACGCCGAAGTAGTTTTGGTTGTCGTTAGGCCGCAGATTTTTGCCATAAAGACTTATTTTTCTTCATTTATTTTGACCAGCCATGAGTTCGCCTACTCCTCCAATGATGTTAGAGCCTGCTGCTACGGTGAGATTTTTTTCGGAAGTCCACATAGCCAGATCGTCTGCTACAAATGTAGCTGTGGACTCTTCTTGGTATATTCACTATGATGTTGTTTATATACATCATAAAAAGTGTGGGGGACAGTACTCACCCTTGTGGTACTCCTTGCTCCAGTGCCACTTTTTGCTCATCTGCCCTTGTACTTGGACTCTGGCTATTCTGTTTTCGAGGTAGTGGCTGATCCATCTGTACATTTTTCCAGCTACTGCACTTCTTCGTAGCTCGACTTTAAGTCCCTCTTTCCACACCTTGTCAAATGCCTTCTCTAAATCTACCCAAACCACTACTGTATGTTTTTCCTCCTGGTAAGCATCCTCTATTTCCTGTGCTATGAGAGTGATCTTGTCCTCAGTGGATGGGTGCTGTTAAAAACCTGCTTTTGTGGAATTAATATGTGTTTTGCTTCCAGGTGCCACATCAGTCTGGTGTTTATCATACGCTCCCCTACACAGCTCAGTAGACTGCTAGGCATGTATCCATTTTGATCTGTTCTATCTTTTTCTTTCTTTGGTACTGGTATAAGTACAGCATTTTTCCAGGCCTGCGTACCGAGTACAATAGATTCAAAGATGGCCGCACATCCGTGGAGAGCGGATCACGATCGGATGACGTAATTGACCAAGTACGGACTTTGGTCTTACAGAGCCGTCGTATCACTATCTGAGAATTTGCGGATGAGGTGGGGATAAGAATTTGTTTGTTTCAATCCACTTTGAGAGGAGATTTAGCTATTCGTAATGTGCCCGCTTAATTCGAGCCGAAGCTGCTAACGATGGAACAGAGGCAACTTGTTTTGGAAGTCTCACAGGTCATGCTGGACTGGGGAAACGGCGACCCCCACTTCCTAAACCCTGATCATTGGTGATGAGTCGTGGGTTCATGGGTACGACCTGAAATACAAGCAGCTCTCGTCACAGTGGCGACACGCATCACCCCCGACGCCCAACAAAGCGAGACATGTGGACAACAATGCCAAAGTCATGTTGGCAGTTCCCTTTGACTTCCGTCGAGTTATCCATCAGGAGCACGGACCATAAGTTCAACAAATTGTCAAAAAGTACTGCCTGTAGGTCATCCGTTCATTTCGTGATGATGTTTGACGCCTACGAAGGCATCTGTGGACACCGGGAACTTTGCAGCTCTATCACGTCAGCACAACCGTTCATTCTTCCATTCTTTGCATCAGATTCAGACTTTCTTAGCCAAACATAAAATTCCTTTGGTTCACAGACTCCCTATTTTCCCGACATGGCTCCTTGCGATCTGTAGCTTATCCCAAGGTTAAAAGGACCCGATTTGAGTCACGAGAAGACATTATGCTGAATGCGACGACCCAGATGTACTCCATTCTGAAAGAGACCTTCCTGAAATGGTTCCAACAATGGCGTGACCGCTGGGAGAAGTGTGTGGCATCCGAAGGAGATTTTTATGAAGGGGGTTAGGGTTTCAAACCTTCAGGTAAGAAATTGTATTTTTCTGACCTAAAGGTCGAATACTTTTGAAGGCACCTTATATAATACTTCTCGTAGTCGACCACACCCCCCCCCCCCTCCCCCCAGTCGTCTTGTCCTTGACTTGCCACTGGGGTCGGGCGGCTCGAGACGAGAAAGTGAGGATAAAAAGTAGCGCAGCTAATCCTTTCAAAAAATAAGGCCAGCAAAATGAATTATGGCATCATCGTCTACGATGAACGGCGGCCTTTGTCTACCTTATATATACATGTGTGTGTGTGTGTGTGTGTGTGCGCGCGTGTGTGCATATATGCAAGTGTGTTTGTTGCATAGTAGATTCTTGTAAATCCAGAAAGCAAATTCACACTTGGTAGTCATTTATTATTGAAAAGTGGGGGGGGGGGTGGGGTGTAGATGTAACACAGTGAATCGACACAGCGAACTCACACAGGGAAGTGGAACAGTGAATCGACACAGCGAACTCACACAGGGAAGTGGCACAGTGAATCGACACAGCGAACTCACACAGGGAAGTGGCACAGTGAATCGACACAGGAAAGTGGCACAGTGAATCGACACAGCGAACTCACACAGGGAAGTGACACAGTGAATCGACACAGGAAAGTGACCCAGTGAATCGACACAGGGAAGTGACACAGTGAATCGGCACAGGGAAGTGGCACAGTGAATCGACACAATGAAAACA
This sequence comes from Ariolimax columbianus, assembly GCA_036924085.1. NCBI lineage: Eukaryota > Metazoa > Mollusca > Gastropoda > Stylommatophora > Arionidae > Ariolimax > Ariolimax columbianus. Next base: position 33,913,985 of record JAVGWX010000016.1, on the reverse strand, counting down.
ACAAGCGACTCAACCCCAACCTGCATACGTCAGGGTTAGCAAACCAGAGCTGACCAGCTATCCTATCTGATCCTGGGATTCCCTTTACTATATCAGAGCCCCTAGTTAACAGAAAATAATAGCGCTAATGTAACCTTCCTTTCTGTCCTAGCTGACTCTGGGGATCCCTTCTAGATTTCGGGGCTCCTTGCTGGGAAGAAATGAATAAGCCCTTCGCATCTCGATGAAAATAGTAAAAGGACACTAAAGAGAGTTGTGCATGGGGCTAATGACAGCGGCGTATCATACACATTCCCACAGAAACCGTATTTACGAATGAACACAAAGAGGTCATCTATAGTGGTGGTCTTATACTCAAGCTGGAATGGAAAGGTCCAAGAAGAAGAAGAAAAAGAAGAAGAAGAAACGCCATATAATGTGGTTTATAACGAGTGAAGTTTGTTGTACATTTGACTATCAGCATCATTATGTACAACAAATTGCTACACCAATTCCCACTGGAAGTATGTGCTTTCTCACAGACTTCCTTTGAGGCGCCAAAAGATGTGGTCGTCCTATGATTTCTTTTATTTATATATATAACAAGTACAGTGCATCCGGCATGCATTTTATGTAAGCGCCAGCTTCCTGCTGCCATTTTTAAGGGTTTACTTACCCGGGGTTACGGCTGGTGCTCTGACTGGGATGCGAACCCAGAATCTTTGAGTTGTAGGCTGTGTCACTCAACCACTACGCCATGCCGTCCCCTGTTTAGGAAAGTAAATTCGGCCGGCATGACGTTGACTACATCACCCTTAGTGTGCCGTTGGTCACGAAACATATGGGCCTTACACCACAATCCCAATTTGCCCCGCTGGCGTGTTAACGGGATCTTTACTTTTCCTTTTTTGTAATGGGTCTACAACTAAAAATGTTTTGTTTGTAGCAAACGCGTATCAACCCTTCCACGAACTAACAGTTGTGGTTTTTTTGTACACTGATGTGCATGCCTACTCCACGCACAACCCACCTGGACTGCAATTGACGTAAACTGTAATATGAATTAAGGGGGGCTTTGTGTCGTCCTTAAATAACGGACATCACAGCCGCACGAGAATAAAAGCACAGTTAATTATCGCTATCATAATAACGGATCATAACCTTACCATTTTAGCATTTGATCTCATTGCTGGCTTCCACTTTGGCTAAATTTATATTCATTATTCTCATAACAATTATCGTAAACACAAATCCACAGCAGTGGATTGGCCTTGCCTCATGGAATATATAATAAGAGAACGCTAAAAAGATATAATTACAACGAAAACATTGGTTGCCTGAGTCGGAAGAGAAGATAAGAATAGAAACAGTGTAAACTGCGAGACATATTGATGGGGAAGTCACTCGTACAGGGTGATTAATTCAACTGTTGACGGTTGGTTTTTTCTGGAGAGTTACTGCGCCTAGTCTTATATTCCGAGGCGTAGTCGAGAAGGTGGGCTGGAATCCTCCTGGCTGTAGTGCAATTCGAGGCTACTCAGTAAGATCACCACTACAAGGGACGGTGTGGGCTAGTGGTTAAGTGACACAGCTCACAAACGAAGGTGCTGGATTCGATCCCCATCACAGCACCGGCAGTTACACCGGTGAAGCAAACCCTTAGAAAATGCAAGAGGAAGTAGACCCTTACATAAAATGCTTGCTGAAGTCGGATGTACTGGACCGACAGATGCAAAATAGAAACCCCAGTGTAACGCACATCGCCTAAAGGAATATATAAATAAGGCAAACGAAAAAAACCAAAAAAAAACATCACCACTATGTAAATTACAGTGTCGAACCCAATGTTGTTGTCACAGCCTGTTTCCCGTACCATGATGAGGAAGTGGGGGAGGATCAGTTCATTTAATCTGATCTTCATCGACGCTGATCTTGGATACCGCAATGTGTGAAGTAAGATACGACTATGTAGGTTTGGGCATGACACCGAATATCATATTCTGTGAACACTATAAGACATTAACAAAATAAAAGAAGACGTCTATACTCGATAGTTGATGCAAAACGACTTAATAAAACAAATGGTAAGAAGGTTTGGGCACGGAGCCGGATATAATAGTCTGTAAGCACTATAAACGATAAAAAATATAAAACGAAACGCCCAAACTGCATGGTAAAAGTAGAACGACAAAGTCGTCAGATTAAGGAGGTCTCGGCACAGCGACAGTTGTCTCATCCTGAAGTAACAATAAGTCAACAAATGAAGATCTACACTCTATGGTAGAAGGGAAGCGAAGTAGGCCAGTTATGACAGTGGCTTGGAAATAGCATCGAAGGGGCGATTGTGAATACATTAATAGTGAAGAATTATTTTCATACAGGACGCTATATATATATATCGTCCATCAGTTGGATTAGTGCCGGATCCCAGGTAGACGAGTGTTCTCTTTTTCTTACAAGCGTTCATTTGTCTTCACGGGGACTTCTATTTCTTTGATTTTAACCAACCTATGACCTGGTGAGTTAAAATGTCGTACACGGCCTCTACTAACGCGACCTGTTAGTTAATCTATCAAAACTACTCTCCTATTGCCGCCCCAGCAGCCCCCTCCACAACAAAACAACATGTCTTTAGTATAAGTAAATTCTTCTACTGAAAAACTACGTAGTTTAAAAAAAAAAAAAAAGAACCTGTTTTACAAATCCATCTGGTCAGCCCTTTAGAATGGGCCTTATCGCTTGTGTATTCACATGTGCCCTCAGAGTGATGGCCTTCCATTGCACTTTGGTTGGGCTGACTTCTGAGAGGGCACAAACCTAGCATAGATACATACAGACGCACACGTGCATCCAAGCACTGCTTTATGCGTTTTAATATCGCCCAATTGACTACGGTCTGGGAAAGAAAAAGCGCGGCTCCGTCAGTAGAAACTAATGCGGCAAACACGTCAAATAAAAAACAAACATTTAAACAACAAGTGTACAATGGTTTGTCTTTCGGACACACATTCGTGACTAGAAGTATTAAGTGTGTGGACGGTTTCAATTTTGCTGCTTAAATATACCCGAGGAGGGTGCAGGTTTGGGGTGTCTAGCCTCTAGCTTATCCTCCGGGGATGCCCGGCAGATATGACCTGCACCTTGCCTTTAGCAATACTGGTAACTGCTAGGCTGTCACGGTGTGAGCTCTTGCTAGTAGTTAGTTCCCCACCTTCACCTCCATGTGGTATGTCAGCTTTCATGGATCTTGAGTTATAATGTCGCATTGTACGGCTCTCAACCAGGAATGAAATGGATGAAAAAGACATTAGAAGCGTTTGAGATCTGGTGCTATCGCATGGTGCAAAAAGTGAGCCCCCACCCCCCCTCCCTTTCCCATCCCCATGCCCTCCCCCAAAACTAACCAAACGAACAGGTGCTTAAAGATATAGTGTCACTTAGACAACTAAAAACGAGGATACATAAAGGTAGATTGTCTTGGCTTGGCAATAACATGCGACATGGAGGTTTATTATTGGAGGTTTTAGAATGCAACATTCATGAGAAAAGTGGAAGGGGACGTTCAAGAAACAATTACATCACACTGACTTGCAAGAACATTGGGGAATAGATTTATACTGCACCGAAGATACTTGCTGGGAACAGTGGACAGTGGCGTGACATTAGAAGACTTCAACACCTATCTCCGGACTGACTATGATGAATAAGAAATTTGTAAGGACTGTCGATGTAGCCATGTAGTCTTTGATGCTGTTGGAGATGGGGTGTTTGATGTCGAACACGTTTTCATATTCTGAGTGTTGATCAGTTCCCTTTCCTCACTGCTTTGACTTGCATAGTTAATGGCCGTGCCTGTTTACGGAATAACTAACCTTCCACCTGGGTGTATAGCGATGCGTGCAAGGACATGACTTTTGTAGTGTACTACTCTAAAGACGTTTTAAAATATGTGTTAACATTCTTCAGTGTTCGGGTCCATTTGCTATGCTAGATCTACTGACCCGTCGCCATGATATCGTGATGATTTCCAGGTATATGTGGCGGCCTGGTAGCTTCTGCTTCAACTCCACACACTCTAGCTAGACCTGGCATCGTAGGCCATCATTGGCTGGACTCACTTCTCAATTAGTCAGTCCTGTTCTAGTCCTCAGTGGTCCATTCTGTACGAGTATACTTGGCAAATTCCGCCGTCCATCGTATACGATGATCGCATAATTAATTTTGTTAGCGCCATTTTTAGCAAGGATTAACTGCGCTAATTGTTATCCTCACTCTCTCGTCTCGAACCGCCCGACCCCAGTGGCAAGTCAAGGATAAGACGACTAGGGGGCGACTAGGAGATGCAGGGAACTCCGCATCAAGCACCCGTGAAAAAAAAACCGGAAGAGTCGAAGCCACACCACCTCATCACGAGGCCGACAGCTAAACCACTTCGCCACGGAATCCCCACGAGTAAACTTACGACTATGCAATATTATTGTATATGCGTATACTTGTACCGTCAGCATAGATGATTGTAAACTCACCAATCTCTAGTTTACTAATTACATTAACAGGCTGGCTGAGATAGTCTAATCACAAACCGCGGCCGCTCAGAAGTTTAGATTTTAGTGCAGAGAAGAGTAAGATCATGATCAACGTTCCAGGAGGGACTAACAGGTCCGATTGCGATCAAAGACGAACCATTTCAAATAGTTTTGCTGCTTAAATACCTAAGACCACTGATCGATGCGGAAGGTTCCAGAACTGAGATTGATGACCATGGCTGCTCTGACTAAACGTAGGCTGAGATGGAGGGACAAAAACATCAATCTGAAATCCAAATTGAGTTTAATGTACTCACTTGTCACTTCCGCATTCGTCTACACGTGCAAAACGTCGACTGTGGTAGCAGTTCTATATCGTAGAATTTGTGCAATGTAGAGAGTTATAATGGAAATCATGGTTCCTGAAAGGCAGTAAAGAGGGCCACCTCGCCGGAGATGGCATCATGATATTACGGACAGTCTGAGGATGTCTTTGTATAACGCGGGCCGACTCTCCCTGAACCGGGATGCATACAGACGTGCCATGACGGAGACTACTTTCTCGAAAGAATAGTCAAATGGTTTTCAGGGTATACTATTTAATTAACGTCTAATGCCTCATCAATGTCCCTGATCTCTGAGTAGTGATATCAGACACCCGTGTGCAGTGGCGCACGTTAAAAATTCATTGGCAGGCGGAAATCGAGAAGAGTAAGACTAACGGCCGCTGCTCGGGCAACACTCAAGTGAAAAATCTGCTCAAATTATTTTAGGTATTCTCGCCCCACAGAGAATATATCGGGACTGTGTGGCTGTAACATCAGGTCTGCTTTACCTGGTTAGCGGAGTGGCATAGGTGACACCTGGCGGGTCTACCTTGCTCTAATGTACGCTTCTACCACCATCTGCCCTGAAAAATGCGAATGTGTATACCAGGGGCTACCAACATTACGGTTGGTAGCAGATACTATGATTAACCTGGTAAGTCACCAGCGGATTTTTTCTCTCTCCTTCGCCCTTTATCATCCAGGGGTGCATAGGCCATCAACCAACCCTCGCTAAGCAGCTCTGTCTTGTGCAATTTTTTCCACTTCCTTCCAGCTCTTTCCTGTTTTCTTTACTTCCGCCTACAGATCTCGTCTCCATGTATTCTTTGGTCTGCCTATGCCTCTCTTTTCCTTGGGGTTCCACGACAGGGATTGCCTGGTGATAGTGGCCTGTGGCTTTCTTAATGTATGACCCATCCATCTCCACTTTCTTCCTAAGATTTCCTGTTACAATTTACTTTGTCCCGCTCTCTCCCACTGTTTGTCGTTTGTAACTTTATCAAACCATTGTATACGAAGAATATTTCTCAGGCATCTGTTGACAAAACACTGCAGTCTCCTGTCATTACCTTTGGTCATCCTCCACGTTTCCGCTCCATTACAGCAGGACTGGCTTCATATTTGAATTGAAAATCCTTATTTTTTCTTCCTTCTTATTTCCTTGGAGTTCTATATGGGTTTCAACATTCCGAATGCAACTCTTGCTTTGTTATATCTTTGGTTTTATATCCTCGTCTTTCCTCCTTCCTTGTTGATGATACTTCCTAGGTGTGTAATTACCAATACGTCTTCCAGTGGCGTTCCTCTCAGCCGGATTAGCTCTATGTTTGCTGCATCGATCCTAATTATTTTTGTCTTTTCCTCATGGATATTCAAACCGACTTGGTTAGAGATATAATCCAGTCTATCCAGTTTCCTTTGCATTTGGCTTTGGCTGTGGAACAGAAGGGCTATATCATCCGCAAAATCCAGGTCCTCCAGCTGTTTAATCAAGGTCCATTGGATTCCATTTTTTTTCATTTGTTGTTACTCTCGTAATCCAGTCCACTGCCAGGATGAGCGAGACAGTAGACAACCCTGTCATACTCCTGATTTAGTTTTGAATGACTCTGTGAGTTGCCTTTCGTGTATAACTCTACATTTCATACTTTCATACATCTAATTATGTTTGTGAGCTTTTGAGGAATTCCATAGTGCCTCAATATTTTCACCTGCCAGAAATATGAAACAAATGAGGTGACATTCACCCAAGACGTCTAATGACACAAATTGACTGAAGATAGATAGATAGATAAATATATAGATATATAGATAGATAGATAGATAGATAGATAGATAGATAGATAGATAGATAGATGGATGGATGGATGGATGGATGGATGGATGGATGGATGGATGGATGGATGGACGGACGGACGGACGGGCTGGTGGCGGGCGATCTGCGGGCGGGCGAGTGCATACCTGAGAATGATTCTGGGCCTGCGATGGTTATGTAGGGTTACAATTGTAAGCCTCTGAGCGAGAGAGAGAGAAAGAGAAAGAGAGAGAAGGAGCAGGGCAAAGACAGGTAGAACGGAAAATCTAGCTAATAAGAGGGCCCTGGATAAGCCACACACTACGAATGCCCCAAGTCAGCATCAACAGGCAATCTCTCTCATAGAACATACAGGGAATGAGGAAGAAAATGAAGATCACATAAAACATGTAGAAAAGACCAAGAAGATGGTACAAAGAGAACAGGGAGAAGCTGGAAAGAATGAAATCGAATACCACAGGGCAGGTCTACAATGAAATAAATTGTTGATACCTTGTGTGCCCTAAGAAGATAGGACAAAGTAGAAGAAGAAGAAGACACGGCAAGCATTGATGAGAATAATGATGATAGTGCAAAACGAACACGATGTCTATCCAGAGAACCATTGGATGAAATCGGACATATTTTTTTTCTCCTTCACACGGACAAAGCAATTGACTTTAATCAATGTGATTCTCACATAGCCACTTTAGATTATTAATGTGATTCTCACATGGCCACTTTAGATTATTAATGTGATTCTCACATAGCCACTTTAGATTATTAATGTGATTCTCACATAGCCACTTTAGATTATTAATGTGATTCTCACATAGCCACTTTAGATTATTAATGTGATTCTCACATAGCCACTTTAGATTATTAATGTGATTCTCACATAGCCACTTTAGATTATTAATGTGATTCTCACATAGCCACTTTAGATTATTAATGTGATTCTCACTTGGCCACTTTAGATTATTAATGTGATTCTCACATGGCCACTTTAGATTATTAATGTGATTCTCACATAGCCACTTTAGATTATTAATGTGATTCTCACATAGCCACTTTAGATTATTAATGTGATTCTCACATAGCCACTTTAGATTATTAATGTGATTCTCACATAGCCACTTTAGATTATTAATGTGATTCTCACATAGCCACTTTAGATTATTAATGTGATTCTCACATAGCCACTTTAGATTATTAATGTGATTCTCACATAGCCACTTTAGATTATTAATGTGATTCTCACATAGCCACTTTAGATTATTAATGTGATTCTCACATGGCCACTTTAGATTATTAATGTGATTCTCACATGGCCACTTTAGATTATTAATTTCATATTCCTCAGATACTTTCTCTTACATAATGTTCAAATCGGCTAGAAGTTGCACTGACAATTCTTGCCTTAAATTATCACTTTTCTCTCCCCCTTACATGTACTATTTTCTATTTCGTGCCGCTGTTATCCTAGCAAATAAGTGGGCGATTATCTCCCACAAGGAAAAACCAAACACTACAAGGAAGTTCAATGTTAGTAATTATTGTGTGACGCGACTTAAGACTTTAGCAGCGGTGGTCCAAAGTTATCACGAAGAATGATAAGATTGTTCTGTTTCTTCGTCGTCTGTTCTAGATCTGTGTCTAGCCTCTTCAACAATTGTCCTCAAACATTTCTGGACAAGCACATTAAAAAAATTGTTTATTGTGATCGCGTGGCCGAATGGTTTCGAGGCTTGCCTGCCGACAATGAGGGCAGCGGTTCGAAATCCCCGGTATGGCAAATGTTGTTTTTCTATTTGGGTTGAAATAAACAAACATAGCCATCACACTACGAGGCGAAAGCAGTGACGAAGCGACCTGTAGTCATCAGCCTTTAGAACCCCTGGACTACCCCAGCAATGGAGAAAATGTCTGACACTTGTTTTTAATTGATACTGCTTATCTCAAGGTCATCGTTTATTTAAGCACTGAACGTAATGACAGCCTACCGTACTGAACGTAATGGCGACCTACCGTACTGAACGTAATGGCAACCTACCGTACTGAACGTAATGGCAACCTACCGTACTGAACGTAATGGCAACCTACCGTACTGAACGTAATGTCAACCTACCGCACTGAACGTAATGTCAGCCTACCGTACTGAACGTAATGTCAGCCTACCGTACTGAACGTAATGGCAACCTACCGCACATAACGTAATGGCAACCTACCGTACCGAAAGTAATGTTAGCCTACCGTACTGAACGTAATGTCAGCCTACCGTACTGAACGTAATGTCAGCCTACCGTACTGAACGTAATGTCAGCCTACCGTACTGAACGTAATGGCAACCTACCGTACGGAAAGTAATGGCAACCTACCGTACTGAAAGTAATGGCAACCTACCGTACTGAATGTAATGTCAACCTACCGCACTGAACGCAATGTCAGCCTACCGCATTGAACACGTGCCCAGAAACTTATAGGAGCAAACAAGTTGACTGCTGTGAGGAGCGAAGTCAGCATGCAAGTTGGCAGTTGTAAGGAACGACATTATGTGAATGAAATCCGGCCTACTTTATTATTAGTCATTATATTCACAAGTAAGCATGTTTAAGAAGAAAATGGGTTTTCAATAAGGAGAACAACAAATCTTCATGTAACAAGTCATGCCTGGTAACCCTTTATGGATCCGTGGCCTGAACATTACTCAGACGTGATATATGAAGATTAAAGGCCTTCTACGTGCGCAACCAGTGGCGCAACCTGAGTACTCGATGGCATAACTGCATCCGCAATGTAGAGGTCTCTGCTTAATCAGGCTTCCACCAAATTGCGGGAATTATGGACCACTGCCGAGTCTCCAAGTTTCGGTCATGTCATTCGGCTAGACAGGAAAATCCCGGTCCGCAAGATACTTCCCAAATCGTTATTCAGCGCCAAAGGACTTTCTCCCAACTGGCTGGAGGCGCAGAACAGGTAGTCTTTGCAAAGTGTGGCATTGACAGTTTACAGCCTTTACCTCCGTTCTTGGCGAGTCCTGGAACCGTGCCACGTAAGTTCGCATTGGATGTGGCCTTAGACGCGAACGTAAACTTAATAATATAAGAAAAGACGATTTGAATCACACTATGACGACCGTAAAATTACTGGGAACAAGTAAGTAACAGATCTCCACCCCACCAACATACTTTCCACCTACATATTAGGGAACCCAGGAGCTATCAGAACCGCGTCTAAGGCGTTGGACTCTGGGTCGATTTTTAGAACATTTGCGGTTTTCATGCAATTAAAGTTAGGATCGTTGAGGTGAGAATACCAATGGCCCAAAGGTGTAAAACATGACGAGCTGCGCACATGTTAAAGACGCAACAGTACCTGCCAGTGCCGAACCTCACCTGTGCTAATCAAGACAAACGACGACTAGTCATCAAGAAACACGTAGTAGTCAGGTGAGCGAACGGAAGACGAGCTCAGACACTGCGGAATATCCAGAAGCCATTTCTAAGCTAGTTGGGGTAATCATTCATTGAGAAGTGAGGAAGCAGTCAGATCTCCCAGTACCACAGCAGTAGCATGGTAATTAAAACCTTAACGTAAAGGCGAGAGCGTTAACTATTGCATCTCGTAAAGCCCTACAGAAACACATATACCGTAATAATTATATTTCATCAATGAAGCATACTAATTATGAGCTGAATCACTGAGTAGCTTAGGATAGACCGAGTTAAAGTTAGAAAGAGCATACGTATCTATCTAGCTACCTCTAGATACGTTTGCTGTTTCTAACGTTAACTCTGTATATCCTGAACTACTCAGTGCTAACTCTAATGGCCACAGGTTCGAACACCGGGTTGTTATTTGCGAGACCAGCATATGTGCATTTGCACCACATTTCTTGAATGTTAGAGTATGCAGGGAACAGTCATTTAAAAGATAGCGTAAAAGCTATGCATGTGTGCTGGACGTATGAAAAGGAGCTTGAAGAATTCAGTAAACGTTTGTTTTCCATTGATGTACCAAATCAAGCTGTGCCACAATGTTGTGTAGGACTCAGTGTTCTAACAGTATATACATATCGCAGGTGATGTGCAGGTTGGCAGTGACAAGAACAACAACAGGAATCAGGAGAGTAAGCAGTGTGAGACCAGTGAGTTAGAGATAGATATTGGTAGGGACAGAGTGTGTGTTGGGAGGCTCTGGTACATCTTAGATCATTTATTATCTTAGTAACCAGGCTATTCAAGTAAAGAGGAGTGAGGACAGCTCTACTATACCTGATATTATTTTTAGCCTCACTGACCAGGCTATTCAAGTAAAGAAGAGTGAGGACAGCTCTACTATACCTGATATTATTTTTAGCCTCACTGACCAGGCTATTCAAGTAAAGAGGAGTGAGGACAGCTCTACTATACCTGATATTATTTTTAGCCTCACTGACCAGGCTATTCAAGTAAAGAAGAGTGAGGACAGCTCTACTATACCTGATATTATTTTTAGCCTCACTGACCAGGCTATTCAAGTAAAGAGGAGTGAGGACAGCTCTACTATACCTGATATTATTTTTAGCCTCACTGACCAGGCTATTCAAGTCAAGAGGAGTGAGGACAGCTCTACTATACCTGATATTATTTTTAGCCTCACTGACCAGGCTATTCAAGTAAAGAAGAGTGAAGACACGTCTACTACACCTGATATTATTTATAATCTTAGTGACCATCCAATCCTACAGAGGAGTGAGGACAAGTTTAATCCACCTGATATTATTTATAGTCTCAGTAATCTTGGATGCAGTGGATACAGCTCTACAACAAATATTTGAAACTGTTAATCGTCTTCTATTTGTTACACGATGTAAGCACGCACGTGGGCACACACATGCGTGCTCCCTTAATGAATCGCAGGGTCCTAACTGTGGATGAAAGAATAGAACCATTGCACTTTTATGCGTATAGTAAATGACGACTACGGAGAGTTGTGAATGACTAGCAACATGTTGCTGAATGTCTTAAATGACTAAGTTTACTCTCGTATGCGCCCTGAAAACGGGTTAGGTGGTGGATTGCAGTAGCTTTCCTAACATCCCGAGCGTGCTGATGAAGTCGACCTAGGTCATCAAGGCAGCAGTGCTATGCTCGACTTCACTACTACGAAGATCACGTCGATCAGCCATCTCGTTAGCCAGACTGAAATCAAACAGCTTGTTTTCATAGAGAATTTCGTGGAACTGAAGCGGGGATGGTGGTCAGAAAATGTTGTATTGACCCTGACTAACATTGCGCTATATGTATGCTTTGCTTGACCAGAGGTTAGTCTCTTTTCCTCGACTAGCAAAGTAATTGTACATAACAAATCACCACAGAAACCATCACTGCGATATCACGCAATGTGCTTCGGCGCAGGTTTCCTAAAGGAGGCCACACTCAGTGGTGCTACTATGGGAAGGAAAAACGGACATAAAGACACACATATACACGCATTTATTCAGTGTAAATGTTATTGTCATTCCTGCTGAATTTTATTCCGATATTTTATGTCTAAAAACTATCTGATCCACTTATCGTAAATAGGTGAAATATCAAAATATCGCTTCCAAGAGGAATTAAGTGTTTTCGACTTCTTTAGTCTTCTTCAGGACCGTTACCTTGAAATTATGGTGATGGAGCTTGCATGTCGCAATGATCACATGAGCTGAGCCAACGGAAGTGAAGGCTTCCAGAAGGGTCACCCAAGTTGGATAGGTTATGGGGGAGAGAATAGACTAAACACACACAACTCACCCAGGTTAGGTTAGGGCCGACCATCGAAGTCTATTTTTTTTAAAGTCGGTTAGAAAACACTGATAAAAATGCAAAAGCAAACGGCCCTGTGAAAGGAAGGGCCTTCGGAAAAGAGAAGAATGACGCAGTGGAGTGAAAGCAGCAAAGAAGCTCCACGGCTGACTGCCCTTCTGAATACCAAGAAGAAACAAATATAGCGACATGGAATGTTAGAATAATGTACCAGACAGGTAAAACAGCCAAGATAGCTTAAGAGATTACAGGAATCCTAAGTGGGAAAGAGAGAGAGGTAGACCCAAAAATACGTGGAGACGAGAAAGTGAGAAGGAGCTAAAGATAAATAATGACACCTGGAGAGAAGCAGAAAGAGCAGCCCAGGATCGTGTAAGCTGGCGAGATGCTGACGACGGTCTATGCACTGAGAGGAGCGTCGGGCTTGACTTTATTGACTGACTTCTTTGGTAGAGGTATCCATTTTTATTAAATAGGTTGACCAGATCTTATCTTCACTACCTTGATTGCCCTAACTGTAATCCAGGTCCGCATTTACATCAATGTAGATTGAAGAGTATTGTGACCGAAGCTGGACCCGGTTCTTTTCTTGTGAGAGGCAATCGATCTAACCACCCTGCCTGTCGCTTTTCGTAAAGTATTCACATTTGACATGCATAGTGCTCTCCATGTATTTTGTTTTTGCGGTTTACGTTTCTTTTTAGCGCAGATCCAGACGATCACAGCCTCGACCAAATGGATGTGGATTATCGTTAATCTCGTCATGACAAGTGCGATTATGTTGGTTCAGTCCGAAGATTAAAGTGCTCTAACAAGATTACTGCTAAGTAAAGGTGCGCGTTTCAAATTACTACACATTGTTTGTGTTGCTACTATTCACCCATCGAAGCTGACATTTCTCCTTATGAGGCTGGCTGGAAAATCCTCGTAGCTGGGCCTCATAAAATGGCACGCCAACGGTTACCACCATCGCCAAACTTAGAGAGTGAAGACCATATTGTACGGGTTAGGTTTAATATAAACATGGAAGACCCTGGAGAATGGACACCATAGAGTTGCACCTTCACCAGCCCAATTACTTACTTACTTTCCGTGTCCGGCAACCTCACAAAACCTTCGCCCCAAAAACTAGCAACTGTCAGTGCTCTTTCATTTACCACCATCAGGTCCTCCATTGCACATGATTCATGCATCCTAGGACATATAATCATGTGTGTGGGTCCTGGACGGACCCACATTCGCAATATTCATTGTCTGCAAGTCCTCACTTTTTTCAGGCTAGACACATCTGGACACATCTGTCCTTAACCTGTTCAGAGATCTCCACGTAGTATATGGCAAATCATGTCCTGGTGCAGGTTCTTCTTTGATCCAATCCAGCCTTCACCATTATTTTGGCGCCACTTTTCTATGCGGTTTCCCGAACAGACGTTCTGAGAGCTGTACAGTACGCAGAAAACCTTTCCTTGATTTAAGTCGTGTTCATTCAGATGTATGTCCGATAAAGGCAAATAAAGGGTAGAAAGGAAACAAATAAAGAATACAGTTCGGTTAGGCGTCAGAGGCCCATGCGTCGGTTGACCACTGCGTCGGTTGACCACTGCGTCGGTTGACCACTGCCATGTCCAAGTACGGCGGCAAGTTGCCAAACCCCGCCTTAGACTGAGGAACAGTTGGTCAACTGTCGAAGTCAGGATTGTCGGGTGCGTCTTCTCTTGCGCTCCACTGGGCGGTGGGTAGTGCTTGACAAAGGACATATTTGTGGAGAATCTAATGGGCCTGGTCATGATGAGCCCGACTAATATCATGGCCGAATATGAAGAGGCGACGGCGATCTAAATTTTCACAGACGCGAGTGCGCTTCGTCTTAGCGGTAACCTATACTACTGCGTACCAAATAAAGGACCGATAGACATGCCAGGTAAAATACGAAACAGAACTTTCTTTGCCTTCTTCCTCTTCCTGTATTTATTCTTCTTCTTCTTTGTATTCTTCTTCGATCAACTGATGTTATGCTTCTAGCCCGTTGATGTTCACGAAGGAAACTGTGTGTTCGCCGGTCCCACCACAGCTTTTCGAGTGTCCTCCGGGGCATACTGCCAGTCGTTGGTTTGTGTAAGTGGGGCAATCCTGCAAGATATTTTCTGGTGTTTCCTGAAGGTGCCCCACGATCGCATGTGGGGCGATGTCTGTGAGATCCATTATTTAGAGGTGGACTTTGAGTCTGAAATGTCCTATTCTGAGTTTGAAATTCTTTGTCTACTCATCTCTGCCACGCTTGTCTATGCTGTCATTTTCTGGTTTGTATTCTTTGCACTGGTCTCTCCATTACGTTCTCATGAATCGTTTGATAAATGTTTTTGCTTCTGTATTGGTCTGTGGATGGCGAATCTGTGTGCTGATGTGCAGAACGGTAGGCGAACCTTCTGTATTGCTCTGTGGATGGCGAATCTGTGTGCTGATGTGCAGAACGGTAGGCGCACCTTCTGTATTGCTCTGTGGATGGCGAATCTGTGTGCTGATGTGCAGAACGGTAGGCGCACCTTCTGTATTGCTCTGTGGATGGCGAATCTGTGTGCTGATGTGCAGAACGATAGGCGCACCTTAAATTGGCCGACATCAGATACTGATATCACAGACTGAATACTAATGCCCCAGTGTATGACCAATATTAATAACACGTTGAAAGACATATGTATATAGGTATAGGAAATAGCTATTGTGATCAGTTCTAAATTAAATAAATAATAGAGAATATTATTTCTGTATATTGTAATGTATCTTCTACTGTATTCGTCCTGAAAAGGACATCCCGATGGTGTGTCGTAGTTTACAGCAAGGTTGCGATATCTTTCCCATTCGGCACGACACATATTTCATCTAGCATTTGATTTAGTATCGGGTTTGACTTACCAGGGTAAGAATAATACCTACTCTCTTAGGCAGACTCCACTAGTGCAGGCTGTTTGCAGGTCTGCCGCTAGTATTGGAGTGGGGTATTGGCTTAGATCAGGCCCGATAGCCCCGATGCAAGCAGCCATCTATGAATCGCTGGATGCTATCAGCTCATTTACTGAGCTGCAATAAACGCTGATAAACCAGGTAATATTATTTTTACTAACTGCAATGTCTGCCTCAGATACAAACACTTGAGTATATGAATTCACAGACCCATATATAAACACACACGCGGAGATAGACACATAGAGAGAGAGAGAGAGAGAGAGAGAGAGGGGGGGGGGAGAGAAAAACGTTTATATATATTTAATTAAACAAATTAAAAATACAAAATGACTTTCACATAGTAATCAATTATGGCCAGCCATCTTGATTCTTATATAATACAATTATTTTAAAAGCAATTAATTCTTTTTTAACTGAGTTTGGTAACAGCAACAAAAGTGGATTTCTAAAACTTGTTTGTTGATTCACTTTCATAACTATTCATTGCTGCACGAGGCAGTGAAGCGAGTATAGTGAGATCAAAACTACTGCAATGAGCTGCCGGAAAACAATTATCTTTTAACTCTCTCTCTCTCTCTCTCTCTCTCTCTCTCTCTCTCTCTCTCTCTCTCTCTCTCTCTCTCCACCTCTTCTCAATAATATTACATAATTCCTAAGGCCGTCCAAGCTCAGTCCTTTGGAAAAACAACTGAAATTCGTCGTGTACAGGACCATGTAAAAACCAATGTACTGTTACAACAACGTGCAACATCCAATGGTGTGGTCAGCTGTCGCCATCAAATGGGCTGCCAAACATTTTTCTAAGACACGGTTCCAGTGACGAGTGAGATGAGAAGACATGTTTCGCTGAATGGATGTAGGCAAGTCAGTAAATATATCACAAATAGCTATTTAAAAAATGTTTTAAAAAACGTAATGAGATACGAACTTGGAAACCATTTATTATTGTAGCTGCATTGCCTTTTATTTCTAAACATAATTCCCACCAACTTTGATACGTTTATGTAATCGCTCTATCAGCTAAAAACAAAAACCCTCATGGTCTGCCGCCTCAGCCACTTTGCACTTCACATTCAACCTCTCGTCTTTTGTGTTCAGTCGGTCATTATTTAAGTTATAGGGTTAACCATCCGAACACCCTAAACCATGTGAACACCATAAGACAAAACCAAACGAAAACCCTATTGCAGCTGCTACACTGTCGCACAGATCCTTCTTTCACAATCTAAACAGGAGGACGACCAGGTCTGGCCTCATCACTTTCGCACTTGATAAAACATATCCATCCATTTATGCACCGGTATTCGCTAAGCGCTTTTCACCGCAAATAGGAAGCATTAGTTAGTTTTCTTTCATAAAGATGCCTGTCCTGCGCCAAGTGCGCTGCGTCGGTCAATGTGAGCTCGTGCCACTGCACAATCACTCTTTCCTCTATCCACCTGCCTAGTGCCCGCCTCCTTGCCCTGTAGCCAGATCTACCAGCGTTGTAAGCCATCAGTGGAAGTTAATGAGGGTACATTCTCATGAGATGACCAAACCAACTGATTTTCTGCCAGGAAATATATTCGGCACAAGACGTAGTGCCGACCATGCTTCGAATGTCGTTGTTCCGCATTCTGTCTCTTCTGGTACCACTGATGGCCTTCCTCAAACACTTCATTTCACACATAGAAATGATTCACTCGTGTGCCCTGGACAAAGACGACGTTTGGCACTGGTAGCACGGTTTTATCAGCTGTTGCTTTATTGTCAAATAGTGGTGTATCGGATGCCTACGCAATGGGGATCTCCGATAAGTTACCGCATATGCTTTCTGCCACCTAGCCTCACATTTCCGTGTTTGCCGAAAACAATACTGCCCAAATCCTTGAATTAGTGGACCTGTTGAAAAGCAATATTCTTTACACCAATGTTGAGTGATCCAGGTGTTCTACTGATCATCATAATTTCTCTTTTCTTCTCGTTAATTCCCATTTAGTATTTAACACAGACAGTCGCACGCACGCTCATATAATTTTGCAGTTGATTTTCATCCTCGCACAACAGACACTGGTCATCTGCAAAGAGCAATCAGTGTATTGAGTTCGGTTCTGCTTCAAATGTCTCAATTTGACTGGTCTCTGATGCCATTTTGTCCATGTCGAAGTTAAACAACAGAGGCGAAAACACACACCCTGTGACTCGAACGATATATGTCATAAAACATTTCCTTATGAATATCCATGCAGTAAGTAATTTTGTGGGCTGCTATTTGATTGTACAATATATGAGCACGGACGCCATTTTGTATCTCAGCTTCGACACATATCGTCAGTTACCAAAATGATTCCCAAAGCTGGATGTTACTGTCACCTAAAGGAACTACCGACTACATTGGCGAACTGAGACGCTAGTCCAATCAGCCACAACGTACTGACCAGGACGTCGCATCAGGGTCAGGCACGATACGCTGACCAAAACCACAATGTCTCGTCCATGTAGCTTTTCCTGAAAATATGCTGTTTTCAAGGCAGCCTGACTGGCGAGATGGGGATCGATGGGAGCGCATACAGATGTAGCCAATCAATGCAGAACCACATGGAGGACCACGGTCTACCTTCATCGGCATGCTCTGGATGCTAGTTAATTAGTCAGCTACTAACTAACTGGCGCGACTGGTTGAATTGAGTGTGAAACGAGGGGCGGCAAGGAAGGAACACTAGATGGGGATCCATTGACGTCTGATTAACCAGAACAGGACCGGATCGGTCAGTCATTACGTGATGGCAGACATACTGAGGATGAGATCTGAGCGCGTGTGGACTTGTCCTGAGTGCTATGACGATGATTCGACGACTAACTAACTAACTAACTAACTAACTAACTAACCCGCCACTTAACGTCCTTTTCAGGGCGCACAAAAGAGTAAACATACTCATTGTGTGCATTAAACAATAACCAACTACATTTCTCAGCTATCCCATATGAGTGTGTGACCTACTTACTGAATAACCCTGGCATTTTATCCGAAAAATCAAAGAGAGAATGACAAACAGACACGAGCAGACATAAATAAATACAGACAAATTATAATACAATGTGTTGCGATGCATAACAACCTACAGAGATGAGGGGGAGGAAGAAGAAGAAGAAGACACACATATGTTGATCTTTCGACGTCCATGAATTCTGTACCAACAGCCAATTCGTCTAGTGACTCACCCTGGTGAAACACGAATTTATGGGACTTGGTGAAGATAAATCAGCATTATAGTTTGTACATTGCTGCGGAGAATAATATCGATCTGTAACTTCCATAGAACAGACTTGTTGGGGTAATTATCTGATCATATGGCTCGAGTGGATTTTCTTTGTCTGTGATGATTTCTGAACAAATACAAATAAAAACGACACTGTCGTCAGGTCATGTGTGTGTCCCTACATCCGTGGTCCGCTGGAGGGTTTTTCGGATTGAGGGACTGAGAGTCCAGAGAAGATAGAGACCGCTTGTCACTGCAATCACCCGCTCTCTCTTTCTCGCACGCACTATCTACCCGTCTCCGCCTCCTTTTTCTACAGAAAAGCAAGAAGCAAAAAAAACTATTACTTACGGACTGGTCTTTTAGCTTCATGTCTGCAAGACCAACTCGTCTACACGTTTCTGACCAGTAGACTATTCTCCTAACAACTTGTCTACCTTCACCTGACTAGCAGACTATTCTCCTAACAACTCGACCTCCCGGGGACTACGATATCTTGAAATAAGATATGTCTTGCATATGAACTAATAATTACCATTCTATTTGTATGACTAATATATATATATGGTTATGAAATTTGTTCGTTTGATTAATCTGTCTATCTGTCTGTCCGCCCATCTGTCTGTACGTCCATATGTCTGTCTATCTATCTACCTAACTTACCTACCTATCTGTTTATGTAAATGTAGGATCTATCTATCTATCTATCTATCTATCTATCTATCTATCTATCTATCTATCTATCTATCTATCTATCTATCTATCTATCTATCTATCTGTCTGTCTGTCTGCCTATCTCTATCTGTTTGTCTATATATATAGATATATATATGTCTGTCTGCCTATATACTAATGTATCTATCTGTATCAGGCAATGCTAATGGGTCAAATAGGAATGACATCGGTGCACTCAGCCTGGAACTCCGACATTGACATACCTACCAATCTACCTACCTATATACCTACCAACCTGCCTACCTACACATACCAATACACCTATCTACCAACCAACCTACCTACCTATACCTATACACCTAACAACAAACCTACCTACCTATATATATATATATATATATATATATATAACACCTACCAACCTACCTACCTATACATATACACCTACCAACCAACCTACCTACATATACATATACCTACCAACCTACCTATCTACGAACCTACCTATATACCTACCTACGTACCTACATGTGTACCTACCAACCTACCTGCATGTATACCTACCTACCAACCTACCTACCTACATATATACATACATACCAACCTACATAATGATGATGAAGTGTTGAGGATACCTACTTACCAACCTACCTTCCTACCAACCTGCCTACCAACCTACATAATGATGATGAAGTGTTGAGGATATTTTGAACTAGATCTCATCTTTTGCGAAGTTGGCTAATGACCGGTTCTCTTCCTGGCTTCATCTCCTACCTTAACATAAAGCCAAGTTTTCCATTTACAGCTGGGTCGATAGGAACGTGTCGACACGGGATGGAACCCACTGCCGTTGCCATTTTAAGCGAGCTCTCTACCATTCTACCACTAAAGCGCTCTGTTATACATGTCGTAAATGTGGGACTAAGCAGGGTTGTTAATAGAAACGGCTGCCTCACCATGTACACGAAGGTAGCACAGACTCTACCTGCACAAGCGCACACTATTGCATTGAGTACAACTGCAAGTAATGGCCTTATGCTTTGACTGCCGGGAAATAGCTCATGAAATCAATGCAGGTGACAAATCGTTGCAATAGAAATTGATCGTCTAATCCACCAGACATTTCACAAGATAATGATATATCGCCAATGACTGTTAGGTCAATCTCGGCAGTGTCATTGCCCCAAGTTAGCCGGCGACATTTCGCGTGACCAAACATTGCTCCAATATAACAGCCTTCACACTGTACTTTGTTCAGCATCAATCACTCACGTTGCGCCGTTTCCACCTCCTATTAAGTTTATCAATATATTTCTCTCCAGTTCTGTCAAATGTCACGATATCAATTAAACGATTAAACGCTGAACATGAAATACAAAAACATATAACTATTTTTTTATTCGCGCGAGGAACGCGCGTCCTAGCCACATAAGACAGCAAGCGAAGATATATTACAAGAATACAATATTAATACTAACTAAATAAAAATAAGTAAATCGAAACTTGCGGTACTGACTGTAAGAAATTCGATATATATATATGTGTGTGTGTGTATAATGTTTCGGTGACAGCAATAGAACGAATGCAGAACCAAACGCTGACCGTGCTATTGATCGTGTTATTGAATATCATTTTTGTTATTTAGAAATCTTGTTATTGAATATGTGCCTTTTTTCGAAAAAATAAAGGTTGATGTCTGACTGCGTACGATGAAGAAGAAGAAGAAGAATATGTGTGATGTTTTTTAAATCTGGTTATTGAATATTATGTGATGTTTTTTTTATATATGGTTTTTGAATATCTTGGTATACTTGGAATACTGATATTCAAACATTCAAGTTAATGTCTGTTGCCAGGTAACCGATTGCTTCGTATATTCGCAGTAGGTATTTTACAACTTCCTGCGGTTGACTAGGCCTGGGGGAAAGTACAAATAGTTTGGGTTGATTTTTAACTAGAATTTTCGTCCAGGCAGCAGCCGTTGAGCCTACTGTTTTCGATTTCTAACTGCCAAAGGATTTTTTACATGCACGACATTGGACACGGGAGTCCGATCTCACTACCCTGAGATCAGGGAAATTTTTACCAGAAGATCCACGTGAAAAAATCGCGGTCTCCACCCTGATTCGAACCCGTTACCGCCGACACTCGAGACGGACACCTTACCTCGAGACTACTGAGCCCACTCCATATTGAACATCATTACTTTATTGAAAGTGTTATTGAATATCGTTACTTTATTGATCGTGTTATTGAATATCGTTACTTTATTGAAAGTGTTATTGAATATCGCTACTTTATTGATCGTGTTATTGAATATCGTTACTTTATTGATCGTGTTATTAAATATTGTTACTTTATTGGTTGTGTTATTGAATATTGTTACTTTATTGGTCGTGTTATTGAATATATTCTCATGTTTAAAAAAAAATAATATTGTTATTGAATATCGTTACTTTATTGAATATAATGTCATGTTTTAAAAATAAAATTTGTTTATTGAATATCAAGTTACATTATGGATCGTGTTATTGAAAATCATGCTGTGTGTTTAAAAAAATATGTTAATGAATATCAAGCTACGTTATTGATCGTGCTATTGAAGTGCCACATGTTCCCCTGAAAACGGTCCCAACTTTTCTCACTGAAGTTCCCCATGGCCTTTTGATAACGGTCTCAGCGACACATACTGCAACCCCTCCCGTATTCAACATGATCGTAGGAAGCAACGATCTAACTAACACTAAACCAGAAATTCCAAAGTCGTGCCCTGTATAAACTCTAAGGTTCCAGTACAAGCCTCTAAGGGCACCACTAAAAATTCAGATTAAATACGCTGACATTGATGGCAGCACTGAGCTCACAGTTGGATGTAAAGGCTGACCAATCCGGCATATCTACTATTTCTAACAAACTACCCCTACGACATTTATTACCACTACTGAGATCAACGGGGAAAGTTAAATGACTGAGGAATAAAGGCAGTCTGCCCATGTAGTCGCCGCGGAATTATACAGTGTCAAATAGAGATGAAAACATAAACGTATGCTTTACCAGGATGCAAAAGTTTTTCTTACTCGGATGTTCTGCTAAGAATCGACGTCATTGCTCTCCAGGCAGGCCCATATGTGTTGTCCCTCTACAAATGACGAAGAGTGTGCTGATGATTCATGTAGCTTGTTGGTTGTACACATTCCTGATGAATCATTTGTTTTAACTTTACAATTCAACTTTGTCATTTAAATTTCAATGTAGGGTTTAGAAATAAGCACCAGACAAGCAAGAGGATTATAGACAATACTTATTGGATTTCCATATTTACAGTGTAATGCTGCTAGCGAACAATATCTGTATACATAAATAATTTTTGCAAGGATTCCTTGAAACCTAGAAGATATTTCAAGTTCTAGTAATGATAAAAAGTATCTTTTATATATATATATATATATATATATATATATATTAATATACATCTACTATTTATTATATAGTACTATTTATCGATGGCTTTAGTAGGATTAAATTGTGACATTGGAAGTCCATTTAATTCACTATCACCTAGCTTATCTACAATTTATTCGAACTGTAATACAATTAATAATAGTTCTAGAGTCGCTATATAGTAACGATTAAAAATGTAATTAATGATCAAAAACTGATGTTTGTACTCGTCAAACAAATTATATTTACGATAGATAGCCATCCCATTGCGTCGATCGGCTTCATCT
Source organism: Ariolimax columbianus (assembly GCA_036924085.1). Lineage (NCBI taxonomy): Eukaryota > Metazoa > Mollusca > Gastropoda > Stylommatophora > Arionidae > Ariolimax > Ariolimax columbianus. Next base: position 33,890,964 of record JAVGWX010000016.1, on the reverse strand, counting down.
GTGACGCGCTTCTGCGGCACGGCTCCAGGCCTCGTGCTGGAGTTTTACTGTGCGGGGACGACTTCTTCTGTGACTTTTGGCTCAAAGGAACGACTTTTGGGCCGGGGTTTCCTGGTCCAGCCGTACGACACGTCTTGTTGATGTTTAATGCCCACGCGGAGTTTGTTTACTCTTTTGTGCGCACTGAAAAAGGCGTTAGGTGGCAGGTGGTAGTAACTGTCCACACATGCCGAGCGTGCTGATGGAGGTGGACCATGGTCCTTCAGGCGATTAGGCTATGTTTGGCGTCACCTACGGGACGCTCACTACTACGGACATTACGTCGATTCACATCTCGTCAGTCAAACTACCTTGAAACCCGCCTGTTTACAGGAAACACTACCTGGAAGAGAGATAGTGGTGTTGGTCAGTATATTGCGCCTGAACCTGACGCGACGTCCTGATCAGTATATTGTGTCTGAACCTGACGCGACGTCCTGATCAGTATATTGTGTCTGAACCTGACGCCACGTCCTGATCAGTATATTGTGTCTGAACCTGACGCGACGTTCTGATCAGTATATTGTGTCTGAACCTGAAGCGACGTCCTGATCAGTATATTGTGTCTGAACCTGACGTGACGTCCTGATCAGTATATTTTGCCTGAACCTGACGCGACGTCCTGACCAGTATGTTGTGTTTGGCTGGACTAGCATCTCAGTTTGCCAAGCCATATGCCATGGCCGAAAAATGAACTGGGCGGCGGTCCAGTATGTCCGAGATTGGGTGGATACCTGTTTTAGCAGAGTCCTCCATGTTGCAGATGTAGTCATGCCATATGATGTTCAGGAAACGCCGCTGTTTGCGCATATGGAAGGCCTCTAGTCTAGATTTGGGTATTATCTAGGTTCGGGAGCCGTAAAGTAGAACAGGTACCACGCATAACTCGTAGATCAAGGAGTATCTTGCCAATACTCTAAACACGTCGGAGATCGTGCAAAGCAAATGCAGTTAATCCGATCTGTGGGGCACAGGTGTGGCCTCAACGCAACTAGCCTCAGACGCCTAAATGAACGTATATATATATATGGCTTGGCTGCATTCGTCCTCAATCTCTCGCTACCAAAACCCTGACACGGGCTAAGTAGCAGAATGTAGTCCAGAGAATGGAATGAGCTGTGTCGTAGTTTACAGCTTGACTGCGATATTTGCACCTTCTGGTCCAACATATCCGACTTCAGCAAGCATTTTTTGAGTACCGGATAAGCATTCTCTCTTCGATCTCTTCTCCTTATCCAGTCTGCTCTGTTGCAGCCTGTTATCCAGGATCACCGCGTGGAGGTGTAGAAGGGTCTTGGCAGCTCTGGTTCGCCGGCCCTGGCGCTAACAGTTAGCTATGGGTCGCTGACCACTGAAGCTCATGCGCTGCTCATCATCTTGATCCATATATATATATATATAATAATAATAATCATAATAATAATAATACTAATAATAATAATACAAATGACCCTGTAGGATATCTACTTGATAATGACTGTAGCACTATGGAGGAACGGGCGCTACTCTCATTTGCCAGAACCGAGCGTGACTTTATTAGCTAATCGATTCAATGGACAGAGGAGTGACTACGGGTTCTGGGCTGGGGCAAGCTGTAATGGTATCAGCCGCAAGCCTCATGAGGACATGCTTGTCATTTCATTGCAAGCACCGCCTTTTGTGTTGGTACACGAATCATCAATTGCGCAATATTTATGGAGTTTTGTGTCCTCAAGGGACACGACTGTAGTGGATCTGCTCGTATTTAATTAACTAACTTTAAAATATTGATCAGGCCGAACTGCAGCAGGAGTGGTCATGGAGTTTTGGTCTCGTGGTAGTGGGAATGAGTTCGTGATCCCATCGTGGCACCCTCTATATTATTGTCCACGCTTCTCAAACTACTGCTTCCTATTTATGTTGTTATTTTTGCTCTTGTTCTTCTTCTTCTTCTTCTCCATCTTCCTCTTGTTTTTTCTTCTTCTTCGTCTTCTTCTTCTGCTTCTTTTTCTTTATCTTTATCTTCTTCTTCTTCATCTTCATCTTCTTATAACTCATCTGCTACTACTACTTTTATGTTTTTATGTTCAGTTTGTTTTTCATCTTTTTATGCCTCATTTTCCCCTTATTGTACACCTCACTCCTTCATCTAAAACAAATAGACCTCACTGTACACCTCTTTGACCCCATCATCTAACACAAATGCCTCATTTGCCTCTCAGTGTACACCTCTTTGACCCCATCATCTAACACAAATGCCTCATTTGCCTCTCAGTGTACACCTCTTTGACCCCATCATCTAACACAAATATGCCTCATTTGCCTCTCATTGTACACCTCTTTGACCCCATCATCTAACACAAATATGCCTCATTTGCCTCTCAGTGTACACCTCTTTGACCCCATCATCTAACACAAATATGCCTCATTTGCCTCTCATTGTACACCTCTTTGACCCCATCATCTAACACAAATATGCCTCATTTGCCTCTCATTGTACACCTCTTTGACCCCATCATCTAACACAAATATGCCTCATTTGCCTCTCAGTGTACACCTCTTTGACCCCATCATCTAACACAAATATGCCTCATTTGCCTCTCATTGTAAGCCTAACTCCATGATGTAACTCAGAACAAGTCGCATCATTCCACTCCTTATCAGACACGCCTCAACCCTTCATGCCTCAACCCTTCATGCCACAACACGTGTCCTTCTACCCACCCCACCCCTCCCCTCCAATTTTACACCTCTTCCTCCTCCAAACAGTCCTTCTCCCGACCGTTAACAGTTGGTAATTCAGTTTTATCTTTACCTCTTGCAATCAGCCACCATATTTGCATGTCGTTTACATCTCGACTCAAAGGGCACTCTTCATTATCCCGTTGCCCGCTCCCTGTGGTCTGTTTCTGTCAGTGCCATTAACCTACCGCAAATTTAAATTGAAAATAATTCAAAGTCAAAATAGGACGCTTGATTGAGAACCAATCAGCATAAACTACTGTTGTTTTTTCATCTGCTACGCCAAACCTTGTCCGATGGAAGAGCGAGGGACTCACCAATGATTTGAATGCATGCAGGCGTACAGGCGGGCGGCAGGCTGTATAATCTTTGCTGTAATAACATTCGTTTATAGACCGCGATTGTTACTTTGCTAAAAGTGTTGTAGAACACGAGACGGACAACATTATAACGGCAAACAAAAGGTTGGTTGGGAGAAAACATCGGAACAGGAAGTGGAAAGCCTGCACACACCAAAACCGCGAGGGAGGTCACGCTGGGGACAATCCAAGAAAGAAAGCGAAATTCTTCTCGATATATAGCAGACCAAGTTTGATGGAAATGCGTGTTTTAAGAGTAAATATTACAGTAAAATAAGGTAATGCTGCGGCGGTACTATGGGTGTAGAGAAGAAATCATAAATTTGCATTTTCAGATACCACGCTGAGGCGAAAACATAAACAAAATCCACGGTTAGGCAGAAGGTCTTCATCAGGGACAACGGACATTAACAGCAACCCACTAGACAAACCTGGCAACCTAGCTTTCCTTTGTGTTTTCGTCTTAATGCGTTCCTTCTTCGTCGTTAGTCCTCAAACGCCCGGTACCAAGACCTGAAAATCACTTTGCAAGTAGCAGGATGAAGTCGGGAGAACGGAATACCTTGTGTCGTAGTTTACAACGCGACTGCTATATTTGCACCTTTCGGTCCGACACATCCGATTTCAGCAGGCTTTTTTGGAAACCAAGTTAGCCTTCCCTCTTTGATCCCTTCTCCTTAGTCAGTTTCTTTTATTGCAGCCTATTATCCAGGATCACCACGTTGGGGTGTAGTAAGGTCTTGGCAGCTCTGGATCGCTGCCTCTGACGCTAGAAGTCATCTTCTGTTCGCTGACCTCTGCGGCTCATTAACTGCTCAGAATCTTGATCCCGTCCTAGAGCGTTTAAAGACTTGCTCACTGCCCTGTATACTTCCACTGATGCCGTGAAGCGTAGTGGGGAGATGCAGGTCTCGTACATGGGCCAGATGTGTTGCTGTGAACAAATGCTGGTATAGTATACTTTACTGTATACTTCCACTGATGCCGTGAAGCGTACTGGGGAGATGCAGGTCTCGTACATGGGTCAGATGTGTTGCTGTGAACAAATGATGGTATAGTATACTTTACTGTATCCTTGCACTGATGCCGTGAAGCGTAGTGGGGAGATGCAGGTCTCGTACATGGGCCAGATGTGTTGCTGTGAACAAATAATGGTAAAGTATACTTTACTGTATCCTTCCACTGATGCCGTGAAGCGTAGTGGGGAGATGCAGGTCTCGTACTTGGGCCAGGTGTGTTGTGATTGTTGTGAGTGAGGTCATGATGGTATAGGATACTTTACTTTATCCTTCAACTGATGCTGTGATAGTAGTGTGGAGCTGCATGTCTTGTACTTGTTCCAGATGTGTTGGTGTGAGCCCATGCTGGTATAGGATATCGTTTTTTTGTTTTTTGTTTTTTTGTTTGTTTTGAGTTCGACTTATTTCTATTTAATCCCCAAGGCGGTGTGCGTTGCACTGTGATGTGGTTTTTTTTATTTTGTGCCTGTCGGACCAGTGCATCCGATTTCAGCATGAATTTCATGTAAGGGTATGCTTCCTTCTGCATTTTTTAAGGTTTTACTTTTCCCCCGGCTAACGGCCGGTATCGAACCCAGCACCTTCTGGTTGTGAGCCGTGTCACTTAACCACCAGCCTACGCCGTCCCATAGGATGTCGTTGATGTTGTCCATCCATTTGCTTCGTGGTCTTCCCATTGCTCTGATCGCCGAACTCCTACTGTTGTGTGTGTTTAAATGGCAACCCATCTGGTTTCATAATCATGAGAATAAACCACTTAACTTTCTGTTCATGCGGTTTATTCTTGGGAGGATGTTCCCCAAATGTTTCTGATGCCCTTATTGATGATTATATCTCTTCTGATTTGAACTAATTACAGGAAACATTCATGTCAAGTATGTAACACATTGAAATTTGTGTAGAAAGTAACAAACAAACAAACCAAATTAAAATTAAAATGCACAAAAAGCAGAACGTTTTTCAATTTCCAGTAAAAGAAATCTCATCTCCCTGGAGATTGTTCATGAGTGACATATATCGTCAGCCAAAATCGTACCACGTCTTTTCTAAACCACCTAATTTAACGGTTCTCAATCTTTAGTAGACAAAGGGACACCCCTGTTCAGTAGTATTTCAATTTATTCTCGCAGCCACATCCAAGTGTAAAGTGAGTCCCAGTTTCGGATCGTCAGACATAATTCATTGAGACCCCATCGATAAGTCGTAAACAGCGATAACCATTGGGGCGGAAAGTAATCAATGAGTTCGATTGTGGCCGTTATAGGAACACATTGATAAGTGGTTACGGTGGCAGTACCTTCAGTTGGACGAGATGAGTAGAAATCTTTGTACAAATGGATCAGTGGTTACCGCGACAGGGCCTTCAGTTGGACGGGATGAGGAGAAATCTTTGTTATTTGTATGTCCAGGTATACGGGGGGGGGGGGGGTGATGGGGGAGGGGGAGAGAGAAACGGAGACACTAGTCCTGCCAGGCACAATATACTGACCAGGACGTCCCATCAGGGTCACGAACAACATACTGACCTGGACATCCCGTCAGGGTCACGAACAACATACTGACCAGGACGTCCTGTCAGGGTCACGAACAACATACTGACCAGGACGTCCTGTCAGGGTCACGAACAACATACTGACCGAGCTCACAATCTCTCTCCCATGTAGCGTTCCATGGACACAGACTGTGTTCAAGGCAGTCTGGCAGACACGAGGATCCACACGATCCCCATAGTAGTGAACGCCGCGCAGATGAAGCCAAGCATAGCACAATCGTCTGGAGGCCAAATGTCCATCTTCATCAGCACGCTCGGGATGTGTGGAAAGCTGCAACATCGCACCAATCAACGCCGTTTTCAGAACCCACAAAATAGGAAACTTAATTATTGTGGACATTCAACAAAGATAACAAAAACAACGCATAACGGCATCTTCTTTTGTGAACAAACCTCAATCCACATAGAGCTACTGTACGCGATCAGCAAAGTCGCAGATTATACATTATAACGCTAATTTAATTTGGGAACGATTGCTCTAAAACTACAGTTGTAATAATACATAATTGTTTCATTTGAAATATGGTTTCTATTTTCGTCTTGAGCGTAACTTTAAATTATGTTTTAATTTGTTCCTTGTATTTCACATTCAACCTTCCTCGGCGCTCTATTTAAACTACACATTGGTTATGTCATTGTTGGCAACACTTTGTTCTTAAATGGAAGGGTTGCTCAGATAGTAGTACCCTACATTTATAACAAAGTAATGATTTACAGATGTTTCCACCCGAACGTGTGTATAGTTGATGTAGTAGTGCACTGCTGCTGTTGTTGTTGTTGTCGTCGTCGTCGTGGGGGTGGTGGTGGCTGCTGCTGCTGTTTCTGTTTAATGCCCACAATGAGTAGGATTACTCTTTGTGCGCCCGGAAAAGTTCATTAAGTGGCGAGTTGTTGTAGTTTCCTGACATCACGAGCGTGCTGATGAAGGTGGGCTGGAGTCCTCCAGGCGGTTGTACTGTGCTTGGCTTCATTTGCGCGTCGCTCACTGTTATGGGGATCACGTCGATCCTTCATCTCGTTAGCCAGGCTGCCAAGAAAACAGCTCATTTACAGGCAGGGCTACAAGGAAGTGAGGGTCTTGGCCAGCATATTTTGCCTGACCAGTCTTTAGTCTTCCTCCCCATAGTAGTGCGTTTAAATGACTTATATGTGCAACATGCGTTAAAAACAACTAGCTGTAATTGAACTGTAGATGATACAGGAGGAAAGTGGAGAACCGTTCCAAACGTTTGCATCATGTGTATGGATGTTGTGTAGCCAATAGTAGAACTGTTGGACGATGGGTTCAGAAAGTTATGGGAAACTGGCTCATGGAGTCGACTTCATTGCACATAGACGCCACCATGTTTGTCTATTCTATTTGATTGTACATGGGCGCCACCAGTTTTGTTCATTCACTTTCAAAGCACTATGCGCCTCCATGTTTGTTCATTCTCTTTCAATGCACTTGGGCGACACAATGTTTATTCAGTCACTTTCATTGCTGAAAGTGCCGATGACAGAGCACGAGCTCGATAATTCCTGCGGCGGCATTGAAATCCCCCCTGACTTTATCAGGTACCACTTTACATCGTTGTCTACTGAGAGAAACGTCCACAACGCAAAACAGCCTGCCACATACCCGGTCTCTCAAGATGGACAAAACGGAGTTCAAGCCTCATACATTGGGATTCTAAACCTAAGGTCACAACTCTCCAAACTGCTGAACCTCCTCTGAAAGTTAAAGATTCAGGAAATAGAAAAACAGAGCTGCATGATCGGCCTTGTCCTTCCACATCTACCAACCCAGATCTGTGATATCCCCCAAAACGTTTTATTGTGAGGATCATCGCATCACACTCACTTCGACAATTGGCCTTACACCTTTCAATCAGCAGCGGAAGTCCGATGCCCATTTTCGACGAGCTTATACATTCGAAGTAATGCTCAAGATGGGTTCCTCGAACTCTCAGAACTGACCATATGTCAAAGAAACATGGGTGCTTGGACTGGAAACGGTTGTGATACCGGAAAATCAGATACGCCATTGTTCCGCACTGGCGTAAAGCCAGATTAGTTAGGCGATTATTTGGACAAACTAAATGCAAAAAAGGTAACATTCCATAGTGCTGTCCGTGAATTGCATGAGCTATGAAGGCTTACTCTTTTTTAAGACATTGCTGGGCAACACTTTCTGAGGAACCGTCTCGCGTGTGTACATGTGTGTGTGTGTATTGATGTATGCATATATGTATGTATGTGTGTGTGTGTGTGTGTGTGTGTGCATGTATGTGGGTGTGTATGTATGTGTATATATATATATATATATATACATATATATATATTTATATATAAATAAAAATTTATATATATATACACACACACACACACACACGAGGCCTGTTCAAATTAAACAAGACCTAACTGCATCAAGTGAACATTCATACGATGTGCATGATGACGCCACTTCTGGTGTAAACAGCACATACAACCCGTCAAGTTTGCAAAATGTCATAATCCTCCGACTCATAATTTACTCGACAGACCGTTGAGAACATGTAGGGTGTGATGCGGAATCCATCCAGAGTTGATCAGCGAGCGGTGAAATGGAAGGCATGATGTCAGGCATAAGAGGCAGGGGTAGACCAAGATGACGATGGCATCAAGATATCTAGGAATGCCTGGGTATGACTGTGGCGGAGGCTGGAGTTTTGGCAAGTGAAAGAGTTTCTTTCAGACAGACTGTGATGGGAGCAACGTTCTAATAAGGGGCATGCTACATGATGCTACGTCAGTGACAGTTTTAGAACATTTGAAGTTAATTCTACCTACACGCCAGTGTTATCTTAATTTTAGAATATTTGAAGTTAATTCTATCTACACGCCAGTTTCGTCTTAATTTTAGAACATTTGAAGTTAATTCTATCTACACGCCAGTTTTATCTTAATTTTAGAATATTTGAAGTTAATTCTATCTACACGCCAGTTTTGTCTTAATTTTAGAACATTTGAAGTTAATTCTATCTACACGCCAGTTTTATCTTAATTTTAGAACATTTGAAGTTAATTCTATCTACACGCCAGTTTTGTCTTAATATTAGAATATTTGAAGTTAATTCTATCTACACGCCAGTTTCATCTTAATTTTAGAACATTTGAAGTTAATTCTATCTACACGCCAGTTTCATCTTAATTTTAGAACATTTGAAGTTAATTCTATCTACACCAGTTTCATCTTAATTTGAGAACATTTGAAGTTAATTCTATCTACACCAGTTTCATCTTAATTTTATAATATTCGAAGTTAATTCTACCTACACGCCAGTTTCATCTTAATGTTAGAACATTTGAGGTTAATCCTACCTACACGACAGCGTTATCTTAACGAGTTGCTGCTGCAAGTGTCACTTCCGCTTAAAATACTCCTGGAATGAAGATTCAGCAGTGAATGAGCTAACAGCAGCCATTGACTCCTAGCTGGTTGTTCTCAGCAGGATCAGCGAAACAGAGATGATCAAGACCATACTTCGCCTTTATGCGGCGACCCTGTAAACTAGATGTGGTAGTGTAGCCTGGCTTAGATATTAAGAACCGAGGTGGGAAGACAAATCAAACACACCACCCCCCCCCCCCCCCAAACAAAATAAAAAGCAGCCAGCTAACCTAGGATGTGCCGGGCAGAAAGGCGAAGATAAACTGCGACACCACGTCCACTTCAAGACAAACGACGAAGAAGAAAAGGAAGGAGGATGAGAGGAAGGAGGAGGAGAAGGACAAATATTAGTTAATCGTTTTTGTAAGGGGCATAGTGGTTAGAGTACATGCATCTCTCGCCTAAAGAGCCGCACTTGCACTCTAGTCGTGGCACGCTCTTATGTCCCCGTTATGTAATACGTTATTGTTATGTAATACGATACTGTTATATAATACCAGGAAGTAACAAACGAACCTTATAACACACACACACACACACACAAAACTAAGAAATCTCTGCATCACAACTTAACCGCTCTATTCTGGTTTAGAAAACGCTGCAGAATCTGTATACAGCCAGCTTCTTTTACATTCATTTGATCTAAAAATAACTATTTGCATTTAATCTATTCAGTTCAGTGCAGTTCATCCCGTAACCCATCAGGTCGTTGGGGCACACATGAAGACATGAAAATCCCACGCCAACCCTCTCTGTCTGTCGCCGCCTGACGTATCTCACCGGGACAAAGGCCTGACCACTCAGTGATGTTGTCCACCCATCTGTTCCTTGGACGTCCTCGTCCTCTCTGTTCCGGTACGGACCCAAAGAGTATCGAGTTGGTAATTCCGTTGGACCTCGCGACGTGCCCGCACCAGGCCATCTTTCGTCTTTTGATAGCTGTGAACAGATCTTCAAAAGGACCAATGGCGTCTTCAACTCTCTGACGGATTTCTACGTTCGTGATACGATCTTTATATGTAACATTTAGGAGTTTTCTATAGCACCGCATTTCCATTGCATGGATCCTGCCCTGGATATCTGCTGTAATGGTCCAGGTCTGGCAGGCATACAGAAATATTGATAGCACCAAAGAGCGCAGTAGTCTGACTTTTATGCCGAGGGCGAGGCGCTTGTCTCGTCATATAGCTTGCAGCCTAGTCAGCGCCGCTGTTGTATGTGCTATTCTTGCAATTACCTCTGGCTTCGAACCCTCTTCGCTGATCAACGATTCAAGATATTTGAAACGTTTCACCACCTCAAGTTCCTGCCAATTTGCCTCTATTACAGATTGAAACCCTGCTACGTTATTGGTCATGAGCTTTGTTTTATCTGCATTTATTTCCATACCAAAACTCAGGGCCACTCTATCCAATCTACCAATCAACTCCTGGAGATCCCTTTCTGTGCCTGCCAATACATCAATATCATCAGCAAAGCGGAAGTTTGTGATAAGCCTATCACCTATTTTAACCATGCCAACATGTCCTTTTAAGGTCGTCTCCATTATTCTCTCCAATAATATATTGAAGAGTGTGGGGGAGAGTATACATCCCTGTTTCACACCCACCGTCGTACGGAACCAATCGCCTAGCGTTCCCTTTACTGAGACAGCGCTGGTCGCCTGCTCATAAAGGTTTGCAATTACCCTCACAATATCACTGTTGAACTTATAATGCCTCATTGTTGACCATAGCGCCGCATGCCACACTTTGTCAAACGCCTTTCGAAAGTCAATGAAGGCATGGTAGAGTTGTTGAAGAGTACTTCTCATTCAGTATCCGAAGATTAAACATCTGCACGATGGTACTCCTTCCCGCTCGAAAGCCCGCTTGTTCTTCGGAAATGATATTCTCCGCCTGTAGATTCAGTCTAATCTATTCGTAAATGCATAAATTGACACTACGTCCACTATTTTCCGTGGCAATGCATTCCAAGAATTCCCCACTCTCCGACTTCCAAATATGACTCCTCGTATGTAATCAGGACCTTTGTTTAATTAATGCGTGGCTGTGCCAGATTTTTCTTGTTGGTGGCTGTATTTTGAAGGAAAAAAAACTTATTTGATTTGGTGTTCAAGAGTTATTCTTTCTGTTGATTATCTTATAAAATTGAAATAAATGATCTCGAATTCTTCTCTGTAGGCCGGTTTTTCTGAGTCTTTCCTCATAACTGTAATTCTGGAATCCCACCTTCGGCTTTGTCGCTATTCTTTGTATCCTTTTCAGCATGTTTATATACTATCTACAATAAGTACTCCACACCTGTACACAGTACTTCAACCTAAGTATATCTAAAGCTTTATACAGTTTGAATATCACTTCCATGCTCCAATATTTAATCTTTCTTTTTATCATACCTAACATTGCATTTCCGTTTTCACTGCTACCTGGACTTCATCCCCGAGAGCAGTGCCTGCTATGGGTCTGCCTGTACCTTTACTACTGTGCGTGTGTGTGTGTGTGTGTGTGGAAGGTGAGTCATTGTTCACTGCCGATTCGGTTTTTCTGCCCTTGGCTGGTGTTTACACTCTCACTGGAGTACAGTTAATGTAATCATCAAAGAGGTTTAAAAACTATTGCGATTGAGGATAAAGGAAATGCAGGTTTGTTGTTGATGATGACAACAACAGCAGGAGTGTCGCTTCCAAGGGTGGGGTTGGTGGTGGCGTGGGGTTGGTGGTGGCGTGGGGTTGGTGGTGGTGTGGAGTAGGGCGTGTGGCTGAGCTGAAACTGCGTGACTGATTAATGATCAGAGCGCTACAGGTTACAGGGCGTGGCTTATTGAATTGTGGATGTTTAATTTGATGAGTTCAATGGCATTATGTAGATTAGGTTCGTTGTTTTGTTCTGGGGGTTGGATGAATGAATGGATGGATGGATTTATGTTGGTTGGTAGTGGCCGGCACGCAGATGAAGCCAATCATAGCACAAGCGTCTAAAGGACCCCAGTACACCTTCATAAACGGGGAGAAAGACTAATGTCTGGTCAGGCAAAATATACTGATCAGACATGTTGGTCAGGGTCAGGCACAACATGCTGACCAAGACCATCACCTCGGCTTCCTAGTAACCCTCATTGGAAACTGGCTGTTTTTATGGCAGTCTGGCCAACAAGGTGAGGGATGGACGTGATCCCCGTAGTAGTGAGTGACACGCAGACGGAGCCAAACATAGCACAACGGCCTGGAGGACCCCGGTCCACCTTCATCAGCACCTTTGGGAGTGTGAGGAAAGCTACTGCAACCTGCAATACGCTACTTAACGTCCTTTTTCAGGGCGCACAAAAAGAGTAATATACCCATTGTGGGCATTCGCTTCCAACAATCTTCATCAGTACGCTCGGGATGTGAGGAAAACTACTATAATCTGACACTTAAAATTGCTTTTCAAGGAGGACACTAAAGATTCACATTACTCGTTGGGGGCATTGAGTGACAACAATAACAACAACAGGTTAGTTGGCTTGATGGAAGGATCTGAGTTAGGTAGGTTTGCGAATGCGTAATAGGGTTAGTTGCTGAAAGGATGGCTTTTGGTTGGTTGGTTAGGTTGATGAATTTGGCTCGGTTGAACGGTTGGGTCGATAAGTATATTAGAGTGAGTGGATGCGTTTATTTTTAGACAGTTCAGTTCAAGTGCCATCTCCGCATCGAAGGTCGGCTGCATTGGATCTCTAGCCTACTCTATCTCTTGCCGCAATTGTACAATCTGAGAAGCTTTTTCCAGTCCATCTCCTGATGTTATCCACCCACTTAAAGCATTGTCTGCCTCTTGAACGACTGCCTTCCACCCTACCCTCTAGTATGGTCTTCAACAAGGATGTGTGTGTCTTTTTATATGACCAAAATAGCGTAACTGTCTAACCCTGATTTCGGTCATTATTCTCTTTTCACCCCCAACTTTTCAAATACTTCCAAATTTGTTATCTTCTCTTTCCAAGAAATGCGACCCACTCTTCTATATACCCACATGTTGAAGGCTCCAATACTCTTTTCCAACTTGTTATTCATTGTCCATGTTTCTGCACCATAAAGTAGTGACTAGTATACAAAACATCTGCCAATTCTCATTTTCAAATTCTGATTGATCTGTTTGGATGTCAGTATGTGTCGCATGTTGCCGAATACCATCTTGGCCATACCTATTCTATTTCTGATTACTTTTTGACAGCTGCCTTCTTCCGTTACTACAAGACCTAGACAGGCGAAACTGTACCTAATCAAGTTGTTGTTCTTTTATTTATATCTCTACAATTTTCTTGTCACTTTTCCAAATTATTATAGTATTTGTTTTCTTTATGTTTATGTCTAATCTAAACTCTTGAATTACTGTGTAAATTGTTGTCACAAGCTACTGTAATTCGTGCTCACTTTTTGCCATCAGAACTGCATCATCCGCATATCTTAGATTGTTCATTGTCGCTACTCCAATGACAAGCCATGGCATTCCCTCTATCTGTTTGAATATTTGTTATAAGTAGATATAAAAAAGACTCCTCTTTATACATCTTTACTTGGAGAGCATAACTTTCCTGATTTTACTGAAGCAGTTTGTTCCCAGTAGAGATTACGGAGCAGTCTTATGTCTTTACCATCTAGACCTATTTCTTGGAGACATTTAATTAATATTTCATGTTCATCTAAAGCCTTCTGGTAGTCTATAACGCATATATACATGGTCAATGCTTGGAATGCATTATCACAGGAAATAGTGGAGACAGCGACAGTTAATGCATTTAAGAATAGATTGTATGTGCATAGCTTTTAAAGCAAGGAAATGTAAATGAATCTGGTTGTATACAGACTGCAACTTCTAAACTTCTTAACCAGTATAAAGACGTTACGTTATGTTTAAGTTGATTGGAAGGACATATGATAGAAGGTTGTGTGAATGGATTGATCGACTTGAGTTGATTCACGGATGGATGGTTTGAGAGATTTTGATTTACAGATGAATAATCTAAAGACGGGACGATTGATAGGTTAAGGGATTTAACTCATTGATTGCTAGAAGAAGTGCTGGAGCGTTGGATGGATGGATGGTTGAATATATGTGTGGATGATGGTTTGATGGATAGAACAGCGAGTGATGTGAGGATTGGTTGGATGGATGGGTGTATAGATTAATAGTTGGATGGATAGATTGTAAGTTGAAAGGAAAGTGGATGGATTGGTGGATATATTGATCGTTTGATGTGTATGTATGGATGATTTGGTTGATGAATAGTTAATCGAGTGACTTCAGGGTTACTTGAATGGATATATGGATAGATTGGTGGTTGCATGGATATATTGTAAGTTCGATGAAAGTGGATGTGTGGATGGGTGAATAGTTTGAGAGATGGTTGTATGGATAGATCGAATTCTGGATAAGTAGGTGTGTAGGGGGATAGTTTTGTGGTCGGGTGGATAGTTCGTTGGTTGGTCGACTACATTGATGTTTTAATGGATGTTTAAATGCAGCTAAAGGTGAGTGGTGTGTGCGTGAGAGAGTTGATGGATTCGGGTTATGTCAATGGATGTAGTGGTAGGTTGATCGTATTTGTAAATGTGCGGTTTATGAATGGGTTTATTAATTAGTTAGCTAGTTAGTTAGTTATAATGATAGCAGTAAATATTTGGACCATAACAGGCTGCGGGTCTACATTGCTCTGCTGTGTCAGCTCATTATGGGTGCCTCAAGACCACTGATTTGCCTGAAATTCACACTAGTCGGCGACTTACACTTGTGTTCACGGAAACGTTTTGATCTTTTCCATTTGGATTGGTTAATTCGTTGGTTTATTTTGTGATTTCTTACTTCCGATAATCCTTGTCTGGACATTGGCTATATGAATAGCACTACGCTTAAACCTGTATCGTATTTCACGGTCTAGTTCACACGGCTGAACTTCACGAAATTGGCCTGTGACCTCTTGTGGCTATGGAAAAGGCACGACATAACGTTTGATGTCATCCCCCCTCCGCTGCCTTGTGGTATACCTGTTTACGGGAAAGGCTTCAGAAAGGCTATTTCCCGTCGTCTCTATAAATATCGTGTCACTGGCCAATGGTAGCTCATGACGAGAGAGAGAGATTGAGAAAAGGCGCAGTCTCTTCCTCACCTTAATCCAAATCCCCTCGCATGTCACCCATGTTAACGGACACTGCAAGAGAAAGGACTGTCCACACCGCCGAACAAAGAGACTGGTTTTCCTCACTTGAGACGGACGAACATCATCATTTAGTTAGTCAGTCATCGGATCTACTCCATTGCACGCGGAACAAGTCTATAAGCTCTCAGTATCTCGTCAGCACGCTATGACTGACCGTTCCGGCTCGGTGCTGGTTAACCAGACGTTTTTGGATCCCGGTATGTTGTTCATTCCTCGCGACTCCTCGTTGTACCCCTAATTCGCCCTGTGGTACCAAGGACGTATAATCTTGATCAACTTCCGAATCTCCTTTTCAACCGATCCCCATAATGACGTTTAGGATATCGACTCGGGCCATTGATAATTTGCCCGCCACCGTTGCTGTGTTTTCCAAACTGGCAGTTTCTCGTTGCAGTCCTGCACACCTGCATGTCCCGGAACGAATATAAAGAGGATTTTCTGTAACTTATCGACTCAAACCATTTGCGCCGCGCGCAACTTGATTGCACATTCCTGAGCATCCTCATTGCATCGCTGAGAACATACACATGTGTGGCATTCATTGATTCCAGCTAGACCATCGTCATCGTAACAGCCATGATCTCCATGGTCAGACGGCTTGTGGTTACCGCAACAGTCCGGACACCCCTCCTACATCGTCCTCCCACCGCTCTGAGCCCACCCCTCCTACATCGTTCTCCCACCGCTCTGAGCAACCCCTCCTACATCGTTCTCCCACCGCTCTGAGCAACCCCTCCTACATCGTTCTCCCACCGCTCTGAGCAACCCCTCCTACATCGTTCTCCCACCGCTCTGAGCAACCCCTCCTACATCGTTCTCCCACCGCTCTGAGCAACCCCTCCTACATCGTTCTCCCACCGCTCTGAGCAACCCCTTCTACATCGTTCTCCCACCGCTCTGAGCAACCCCTCCTACATCGTTCTCCCACCGCTCTGAGCAACCCCTCCTACATAGTTCTCTCACCGCTCTGAGCAACCCCTTCTACATCGTTCTCCCACCGCTCTGAGCAACCCCTCCTACATCGTTCTCCTACCGCTTTGAGCAACCCCTCCTACATCGTTCTCCCACCGCTCTGAGCAACCCCTTCTACATCATTCTCCCACCGCTCTGTGCAACCCCTCCTACATCGTTCTCCCACCGCTCTGTGCAACCTTTCCTACATCGTTCTCCCACCGCTCTGAGCAACCCCTTCTACATCGTTCTCTCACCGCTCTGAGCCCACCCCTCCTACATCGTTCTCCCACCGCTCTGAGCCACCACTGGTACATCGTTCTCTCACCGCTCTGAGCCCACCCCTCCTACATCGTTCTCCCACCGCTCTGAGCCACCACTGGTACATCGTTCTCCCACCGCTCTGAGCCCACCCCTCCTACATCGTTCTCCGACCGCTCTGACCGTGCAGGCCAATGCACTCCTCAGCTCATGCATGACGGATCTGTCTCTGTAGGTAATGACGTCATCCTGCGTGACATTTTCACTAATCCAAACGTAAACCTAAGAAACCATATCAACCGGATTCGCCTGGACTAGCTCTGTCAATTTGGACAATCACAATGAAAGTGTGCAGGAAATTCTCAGCTAACTTCGTCCATTCTTCTTCGCGATGTTTTATGCGTTTTATTAAAACAGAGCTTAATAGGTCAAAACTGCGTCAAAAGAATATCCTAGAAGATAATGTGCGTGTTTTGTGGTCAGCAAATAATAAATAAATACATATAAAATACAGCTTCCAAAATACCAGATTGTCCGAATTGATAAAGAGGATCTGACGGCAACATTAGAAAGATTACGATTAGACACTGTTCATCGATTCGGTTAAAGTCTGCTGCGTAATTGTGACTGTTTACCATATGTTCCAATTGTGTATTCCAGTACACAAGAACAATCGTACAACATGAAACAGCTGTTACACACCTTGATCCATGACAAGCGTATGTGGCAGGTTTGTGGCGGCCTAACGGTTATTGCCATCTTGATGGGGATCATGCAGGGTTACACAGTTTTCTGTTTCCTCTGCCCGTGGAGCAGCAGTGCCAGGACTTCTCATTACAAGAGAAAGGTTTGACCCCACGACGATCAGTTGTCAATTCTTGTCAAGTCAAGTCATCCCGTAACCAAAGAGAGAGGTCGTTGGGACCAACATGAAGTCACCTAGACAACCCCACGCCAACTCTCTCTCTGTCAGCGACCGCTGCCGGTGTCTACTCTAGTCGGAGATTGGACCATGCTTTTATGTTGTCCCCCCATCTTGTTTTGGGACGACCTCTTCGTCACCCGCTTTGCACAGTCACTTGAACTGGTGAAAATTAATGTATTATTTAATTAAACACTTGTAGAATCTGTCAAGATCTCGCACATCAGAGTAATGAAGAATGTTGTGAAGATCATGGATCAAAATGGGGCAGGGACCATCATATAAATTTCCAGAACAGTAGGGTCAAAGTCAAGGAACGTATGTCTTTTTCTGTCTGTTTGTTAGTCCGAGATAAACTGTCTCATGATTTCCTCACAGGTGACGAGCAGTTAGTTTGGAATATTTTCCAGTAAGTAATTCATTTTCTAGGAAAAAATACGTCTGATAATTACCAGGAGCATCTGGAAACCCACGTCCAGCGCAGCGAAAGACTAGAGTGAAATGTGTCATTGTAATTATACTTTAGGCATTCTCGTCTGGATTTCTTCCCAGCTAACTGCGGTGCTGACAAAGCCAAGCACATGAAAGGGTTTCATCCTGATCTTTTCTACTCGTGTAAAAAAAAAGTGCCCTGGGAAACGGAATGCTAGTGTAGTAGACCTGATCACAACAAGCCCACTATTCTTTATCAGTGAACACTACATCCACACAGCTATTCTTCGCTTAACCTGTTCTTCTTGATCCTAGGTGGAGGAACTAAGAAATGTATGGTGTATGACTGCATCCACTGCATAACTAATATCAGGAGCAGTAGAACTGTCCTCACACTTCTTCACTTGAATAGTCTGGTCACTGAGACCAGAAATACTATCAGGTGTAGTAGACTTGAGACTTTCGTCAGTTTCGACAGAGATATACTCTGGAAACTACTGATGAACTATGACATTCCTCAAAAGCTCACAAATATAATTAGACTGACGTGTGAAAGAATGCAATGTAGAGTTATACACGAAGGACAGCTCACAGAGCCATTCACAATTAAATCAGATGTACGACAGGGTTGCCTACTGTGGACTTTCCTGTTCATCCTGGCAGTGGACTGTATTATGAAAGTAACAACAAATGAGAGAAATGGAATCCAGTAGACCTTGAATAGACAGCTGGGGTACCTGGACTTTGCGGATGAAATAGGCCTTCTGTCCTACAGACAAAGTCAAATACAAATGAATCTCCAGAGACTGGATTATACCTCTAAACAAGTAGGTTTGAAGATCCATGAGAAAAAGACAAATAATTAGGGTCAATGCAGCAAACAAAGAACCAATGAGGCTAAGAGGAACGTCACTGGAAGAGGTAGAGGTGTTTACATATCTTTGAAGTATCAACAACAAGGAAGAAGGGACAGACGAGGATATACAAACCAGGATATAAAAGCAAGAGTTGCATGTGGAATGTTGAACCCATCTAGTGCGACCTACGAAGAGTCGAAAAGGTTTATTAGGGCCAGAGACATGGCCAAATGGGAAACAGAACATACTGGCTACACAAAAAATGATGCCTACTACCAGTTGAACAGAAAAGAGCAGGTCGTGGTCTTCAGACTCCGCACAGACCACAACAGACTGAGGTACCATCTATTCAATAAACTGAAGATAGGTGGCACTGACGAATGCACCTGTGGCACAGGGAAAATGACCGCTGAACATCTGCTGCAAAATTGCCGACATCCAAGGACCAGAGAAAGCACGTGTGGCCATCACCAGTGCCAACACTAGACAAGCTATATGGCAGTGTTGACAGCCTCAGGATGACAGCTGATTTTTTTCGAACAAATTCAAGTCTGACAGCGTACGAAGAAGAAGAACAACCCATCTGAAGCTCCAAGGAAATAAGAAGATAAAAATAAGGATTTTCAATTCAAATGTGACGTTAGTCCTGCTATATGGAGCAGAAACCTGGAGGATGACCAAAGGCAATGAAATGAGACTGCAGGGTTTTGTCAACGGATGTCGGAGAAAGATTCTTGGTATAAAATCGTTTGACTAAGTTATAAACGACAGACTGTGGGAGAGAGCCGGACAACGTAAATTGCAACAGGAAATCTTAGGTAGAAAGTGGAGATGTATGGGACAGACATTGGGAAAGCCACAGGCTAGTATCACCAGGCAATCCCTGTCATGGAACCCCCATGGAAGGAGAGGCATAAGCAGACCACTGAACATATGGGGAGGAGATCTGAAACTGGAAAAGGAAACAGGAAAAAGCTAGAAGGAAGTGGAAAAGATTGCAACGGACAGAGCTGCTTTGCGATGGTTGGTTGATGGCCTATGCGCCCCTGTGTGATAGAAGGCGAAAATAGTAGTAGACTTTTCCTCACTCCTCTTCCTAAATAGCATGATCACTGAGAGCATAATTAAAATCAGGTGAAGTAGAATTTCTCAACACACTCTGGCAGTGTCACTGCCAATATCTATTTCTAACCCATTGTCCTCAAATTGTTTACTGTTCTGATCACTGTTCTTGTTCTTGTCACTGCCAACCTGCACATCACCTGATATATACATATCTACTACACAATAATATTGTGCACTTACACTAACTATACTAAACAGTATACACATCTTGGTTTTGTGAAAAGATGGTAACCAAATTATTATTTAATCTTTTTGTTGCGTCTTTGACATACATGCCGCTCGTCCTTTTTAAAGCCTTTGGGTCCCTGGCATTCGGATCTCAAAGGTACACACTTTAATTACTCATAACCACAGAGGTTCTACACCCGATCAAGCATCCAACGAATTTGTCGCGGTTGTATAGCTCCTGGGTCCCCGTCATTTACGTGTCGGAAATCTAATAGCAGGTCTGAGATCTGTTAATCTAGCAGACTATTGTTGAATATTTGTGATGATAAATCCTTGCAAGTTTTTACAAACGACAGATCAAGCAGATTTTTTTCTGTGTGCAAATGTGTAGAACTTTATCAATATATGTAAAAAAAAGTTAAAACTTGAGCTTGTCTGCTGTTTAAACTGCGCTATTCGTGTTCAGCAGATCAAAAAACATATGTGTTACTTAGTTTAATTTCGTACACAAAGTCAATATTTGTTGAATAGTACAATTGTCAGTTGCCACACTATATTTCATAATTCAGTGTACGTTAAGCCTGTAATTACTTGTCGGTTGAGACACTATATTTCATATTTTTGTCTTTGAATACTGATTTTTTCTTCTTTAAATTTCATACTTTGACGCCGCACGTCTCGGCCTGGGCGTATATTCTATTTTTATAAAAAATACGCCACGATATAACAAAAAATACGCATATATAACGTTGTTTAGGATTATTATGCTGTAATTTGTAAGCTGGCATGACTGATTAGGCAGGTACGCGAGCATTAGTTTGGTAACACAGTAACAGCTGATAAACAGTATTATTAAACCGACAATATGCTACCAGTGCCGAACATGGTTTCTGTCCAGGGCACGTGAGAGCAGAATTTCGACGTGTCTAATAAAGTGTTTGAGGAAAGTCATCGGTGTTATCAGGAAAGACAGAATGTAAAACGAAGACATTTGAAGTATGGTAGGCACTACTTGTTGTGTAGAATACATTTCCAGGAAATACGTTGGTGCGGTCATCTAATGAGAAATTACCGTCATCAACTTACAGTAATGGCTTAGAACACTGGTAGATCTGGCTACGGTCAAGATAGCGACCTTGAGACATATTGATATATAACAGAGTTATTGTGCGATTACACGGGCTCATAACTACCGACGTAAGGCACTTGGCGCAAGCAGGCGACTTAAGTCTACCTGTCGATCAATTTGAAATAAAACTAAATAACGAAAGGATTATTTGAAATTTAGAATGTTGGCGTACTAAGTGATATTCTGGTGTCTTCACTCCCAGTCCTGATCACAACGATAAAATACTGATGACTCTTTTGTTGATGTCTAATAATAATAATATTAATAGTGTCACAAGCGAAGATGACTGCAGCATCATACTATACCTGCAAAATGTGTTCTCTTATAGCTGTACAGACCAATCTTGGAACGGCATACTTTACCACATGCACATGCAGGGCACACATGTGGGGAGATGGCTGTGGAATCCTCGTGAGTGTTGTTTCTTTCTAGCATCACGGTTTCGTTGAGTCTCTTCGATGGATATGCTCTCTGCGATCTGAGCACCATCGGTGAGGCTATCTCGCCAGACTGTACGGTTTCATGCAAGCATCTCCCAGAAGGTAACATCAATATATAAGCTTTTCAGAGACTATTTCATGGACTCTCTGCAGCGTTTCTTCTGGCCTCATCTCCGTGAGCACACCATATAACAGCTGCTTTGGGATGCGCTCATCTGGCGAGCGAACATGTCCCGTCCATCTTAGCTGAGCTATTTTCAGGTGATATTGTTCAAAATTCGTATTTATCAGACGCGTGTTATTCCTGTCCTCCTGTCTGGTTCAGAGACTTGGACCCTACTTAAATAGGACATATCATCACTTGATACCTTTCATATGCGCAACCAGCGACGCATCCTCGGTATCCGGTGGTTCGATTTCGTCAAATGAATGAAATGGAAGAGGCCATGAGAACGGTAAAGAAAAGGAAATTTCCCGGAAAAGACGGGATAACAAACGAAATGCTGATGGGGCTGGGCCAAACAGCAAAGAGGAAATTACTATCAGTCCTGAACCAAAGCTGGAAAAGGGGTATTGTACCCAATGCATGGAAAGACGCAGTACTTGTACCAGTACCAAAGAAAGGAAAAGATAAAACAGATCCAAATGGATACAGGCCTATCAGCCTACTGAGCTGTGTATGCAAACTGTTGGAACGTATGACAAACGCCAGACTGATGTGGCATCTGGAAAAAAAACACATACTAATTCCACAGCAAGCAGGCTTTAGACAGCACAGATCCACTGAGGATCAGGTCACCCTCATAGCCCAGGAAATAGAAGATGCCTACCAGGAGCAAAAACACACAGTAGCGGTTTGGGTGGACCTAGAAAAGGCATTTGACAAAGTCTGCAAAGAGGAACTTTAAGTCAAGCTACGAAGAAGTGAAGTTTGTGGGAAAATGTACAAATGGATTAGCCACTACCTCAAAAACAGAACAGCCAGAGTTCAAGTACAAGGGCAGATGAGCAAAAAGGTGACACTTGAGCAGGGAGTACCCCACACTCTTCCTGGTGTATATAAATAACATAACAGAGAATATACCAAGAGGAGTCCATAGCTCAATGTTTGCAGACGATCTGGCTATGCGGACCTCTGAAAAGAATCTCACCATAGCAAGAAATCGGATGCAGCAGGCCCTAACATCGTTGGAGGAGTGGGCGAACTCATGGCTGGTCAAAATAAATGAGGAAAAAACAACATTTCGATATTCTCGCTTTCAAACAAACACCAAAATAAGTCTTAACGGCAAATACCTGCAGCCAAACGACAACCCAAACTACCTGGGAGTCACATTTGATCGGCGCATGACATGGACAAGTCAGATCGAGAGAAACCGAATGAGAGCCAGAGAAAGAATGGCAATCATGAAGAAATTTGCTTGCACAAGCTGGTGAGCAGACGAAAGTATACTAAAGAAACTGTACATTGGAAGAGTGAGACCAGTCCTCGAGTATGGCATTGCGGCATGGACAACTGCAGCAAAGGCGAACTTCGATAAAATTAGCAAACTCCAAAACCAAGCCATGAGAGTTATAACAGGAGGCATGAAGTCAACGCCAATTGTAGAACTCGAAAAGATTATAAAACTGCAATCGATGACCGACAGAAGAGACTGCAGAGCCCAGCAGCAAGCAGAGAAACTCAGAAGACTGACTGACCATACAATGCACCAGAGACTAAACAATTTTGGAAATGGGAAACTAAAGCGGAGAAACTTTGCAGAAATAGCCAAAGCAAAGATGCACGAAGACCCTATGAACGCACTAACAACACCAAAGCCCATCCCTACTGTACGAAAACCTACCTGAAGGCAGCATATATTTCCAGAGGTTGTTGAAAATATACCAGGTATTGGAAACAAAAACTGCCAGACTGAAAAAGAAAGAAGAGATACAACCCTGAGGTACATAACGAAAAACTACCCAAGCATAGACTGGACCCATGCATACACCGACGGTTCTGTAACAAACACAACACAGAATGGAGGGGCAGGGGTATTCCTGAGCCTACCAAATGGTAGAAAAATAACACTGTCATTGGCAACTGAAAAATACACAAGCAATTTCAGAGCAGAGGCACTGAGGGCAGCAGTGGAATAAATGGTGGCAGGTAAAAGGAATGAAAGCCATATAGTCCTGCTTACAGATGCCCTGGCCGTAGTCACAGCACTAAAAAGCCAGAAAAATACTGAACTTGATGATTTAAGAGCAGTACTCTGTCAACTATGCCAGCAGTCCGCACCAAAAAGAGTAGTGGTACAGTGGGTTCCATCCCACTGCAACATCCAAGGCAACGAGGAGGCAGACAGACTGGCAAAAGAAGGTGCAAGACTACCACAACCAGATACTAGTGTGACATACGAATAGTCAAAACGGCTTATTAGAGCTAGATACATGACCAAATGGGAAACCGAACATACTGGCTAGACCAAAAACGATGCCTATTACCAGTTGAACAGAAGAGAGCAGGTCGTGGTCTTCAGACTTCGCACTGGCCACAATAGACTGAGGCACCACCTATTCAACAAATTGAAGATAGGTGGCACTGACGAATGCCCGTGTGGTACCGGGAAAATGACCGCTAATCATTTGCTGCAAAACTGCCCGACATACGAGGATCAGAGAGAGCAGATGTGGCCATCACCACTAGACAAGCTCTATGGCAGTGTCGACAGTCTCAGGATGACCGCTGCATTTTTTCGAAAAAATAAAGGTCGACGTTTGACAGCGTAAGGAGAAGAAGAAAAAGAAGATTTCGTCCGTAATGTTGAGGTGTCTGCAATGACGAGACTTCTTTCCATCTCGGACACTCTGGTCCGCCGCCGCCTGTCTGTGTTTGGCCACATGACCAGACTGGATCGGGAATTTCCGGTTCACCAGATAATGTCCAAGTGATCTAAGTGTAACAACGGTCTCCTACCGGCCGGCTTTGATGTGTGGGAGACCCGCCTCCGCCCCTCTACATGGCTCCAACAGATAGCGCAGGCTCTCCTTCGGCATTGAACGAGGTTTGGCTACAAACCTCAGCAGTTGGACATGGGTCGTTCGACGCAACGGGCCCTAGATGCCTAGGCCAACATTATTATTTTTATTATTATTTTTGTTATTGTCTAACAATATAGAGGCGAGAAAAGGCACGCAGCAGAAGTCACAGACACGGCGACTGCTCACAAGGTGCTGGTGTGTGTTCTTGTGTTCAATCACGCATACCTTCCGCTAGTAGAGTGCATCCCATCCCGCGTTTCCTGTTCCGGATGTTTACATTGCAACGCCCCGCTTGTTATCTTGAATTAACAGTTGCATCCATTTAATGCTGTCACACACGACATACCCTTGTGGATTACATTGAACATAACATGTGTTATATTTGCAACAAGGACACACACTCCGTGTATTTGCTACGAGAGAGAAACACTCTATTCGTTCAAATAACATTAAACAAAGGCAAGACTGGTTTCATAGCAGACACTGTGTTCGGGGATGAAGTATTAAAGACTTCATTGTAGTGAACCTATATTTTACACGAGCCAGTGTGACCAGTTCTCATCTTTACCACGATGCATTCCCTAACTGAAAGTTACCCATTTACAGTTGGGTAGACTAGAATGAATCGAGATAAGATATTCATTCAGGAAAATAAAATAATGCAATTTAATAACAAACGTAACTATTTTTTAAAATTAATTTTTCGGTCTTAGTCGATCTGTACTTCTAAAGGAGCAAATGCCTCTATGCAGGATCCAGCACTGACGTGATCTGGATGTAGCCGGGAGAAAGATTTCCTGCTTGGTGGGATCGGCTCAAGCAGATTATTACTTTGCTACATTGGGACAAATGCCGCAGAGGGTGGCTAACCGCTCTACGAGTCCATCTTAATATACTCAGACACTAGAGCAAAGTCGACCCGCAACCTTTTAGGCGCCATCTATGCTGCTCCTAAAAAAAAACACCTAACGAGATCCGGTGTTATGCCACGTCACACTTTTCTCAGTAAACGTTTTTATTTATACTTCTTTTTTTTTGTTTCTATAACTACCAATATTTCTTCATCTTCATCATCTCCAATTGTTGTTTCGTTTGGTACGTGATTTTCCACACAGTTTCCGAACTCTGCATTTTGAATTTTCTTGAATTTGTTATTTAAGCACAGGTCATGCAAGGATATGTGGGAACTTAATCGATTTGCAGTTAGCACTAGTAGAGGCTGTGTCTACAATTTCAGCTTTCTAGGTTATAGTAAGGGTAGTTTTAAAAGTCCAGTGGTTCAAATTTAATAAAGATAATTAGTTATTTTATTAGTTACCTACTTAGTTAGATAAATAGTTAGCTAAGTAGTTAGTTAGCTAGATAGATAGATAGTCAGATAGATTGTTAATTAGCTACTTAGTTAGATAGATAATTAGTTAGTTACTTAGTTAGTTAGATAGATAGTTAGTTTGTTAGTTAGCTACTTGGTTAGTTTGCAAGATAGTTAGTTAGCTACTTAGTTAACTTAGTTGCTTAGTTAGTTATTAGTTAGCTACTTAGTTAACAATTTGTTAGTTTGCAAGATAGTTAGCTACTTAGTTGTTAGTTAGCTACTTAGTTAGCTAGATAGTTAGTTAGTTAGCTAGATAAAAAGTTAGTTAGCTACTTACCTAGTTTGATAGTTAGCTGTTTAGTTATTTAGCTACTTAGTTCACTAGATAGTTCGTTCCTTAGTTAGCTAGCTAGATAGATAGTTTGCTAGATCGCTACTTAGCTAGTTAGTTAATTAGTTAGATAGTTAGTTAGTAGGCTACATAGCTAACTAGTTAGTTAGCTAGATAGTTAGTTAGTTAGATAGTTAGTTAGCTAGATAGTTAGTTAGCTAGATAGATAGATAGATAGATAGTTAGTTAGTAGCCTACTTGTACTCTGGTGAGCGCCATGGGGAGCCAAGATCGCCTTTCCCGTGCCAGATGCATAGCGACTGACGCCTCAACCCGTTTCGTTGAATAATCGTCTTTTCGCCATCTATTCACCTTCCTCTCGGTTGCCCTTTTGCTCGAAAGGAAGACTTAGGTCAATGGAACTATCAGGTGGCAGTCTCGGGAGATGACCGAACCAGCCCACCTTCTGTCTGGACATGTATTTGACTTTGCTTGGCTTCGTTCATTCTCAATCTCCCACTACCAAACACTGAAAGGGTTTGAGTAGCAGAATGTAGCCCAGAGAACGGAATGTGTTGTTTCGTAATTTTCAGCTTGACTGCGATATTTGCACCTTTCGGTCCAACACATCCGACTTCAGAAATCATTTTTTGAGTACCGGGTTAGCATTCCCTCTTCGATCCCTTCTCCAGCTCTATGACAGTGTCGACAGCCTCAGGATGACCGCTGCTTTTTTTCGAAAAAATACAGGTTGACGTCTGACAGCGTACGAAGAAGAAGAAGATCGCTTCTCCTTAGCCAGTCTGCCCTGCTGCAGGCTGTTATCCAGGATCACCGAGCGGAGGTGAAGAACGGTCTTGACAGCTTTAGTTCGCTGGCCTTGACACTAGCAGTCAGCTATGAGTCGCTGACAACTGCAGCTCATGCTCTGCTCAGCATCTTGATCCCTATGTATTGATGTATTTAACACAAGGAATTATACCGAGCTTTTTACGAATATCCTCGTTTTTCAACCTGCCTCCCCAGAAGGCACTGGCGGCCATTCGCAGACATCTCATTTTGCAGGTGGAGATTTGATTTTCTCGGACCTTGGACATGGGCCACGTTTGGCTCTGGTAGCACGGGAGGGTGGGGGAAGATGATGTGGATCAGTTGTTGTTATTTTGCTAGATTAATTTGAGGATGTTTGAGCAGTGTCGCCAGTTGATAAGCCCCTGCCGCTGCTTTCTTCCGTCTGATCTGAATTTCTGTGTCGCACCTGCCGTCCTTTGAGAAAATGCTTCCTAGGTGCCCGACTTCCTTAGACTGCTGTATAGCCATGATCTGCTTGGCTTGACTTGGCTTCGTTCGTTCTCAATCTCCCGCTACCAAACCCTGACATGGGCCTAAGAAGCGTAATATAGTCCAGAGAAAATGCGTTGTGTCGTAGTTTACAGCTTGACTGCGATATTTGCACCTTTCGGTCCAACACATCCGACTTCAGCAAGCATTTTTTGAGTACCGGGTTAGCATTCCCTCTTCGATCCCTTTTCCTTAGCCAGTGTGCTCTGTTGCAGCCTGTTATCCAGGATCGCGTCGTGGAGGTCTAGAAGGGTCTTGGTAGCTCTGGTTCGCTGGCACTGACGCTAGCAGTCAGCTATGGGTCGCTGACCGTTGCAGCTCATGCGTTGCGCTACGATCTGAAAGCTCACGTTAAGAGATACCCCTCGTTCTGCACACCTTCAGAGTCGTCGTCCATTTACGGCTGATACGCATACCGTACGTAAATAAAAGCTTTAAACAAAAACCAATACGCATCGCGTATAATTCTTAGCAATGACAACGAAGGAGACAACCGTGAGCGGCATTCAGCAGTCTCAGCTTAATAAAAGTGTGTTAGCAGTTATCGAACAATAATCCCCAAAAAGAGACGCAGAACACAGCGCTTGTAACAACAACATAAAGTATCCAAGCTGTTCTGGTCTCCTCCCACTGGTAGGATGCAGAACCTGATATTTGAGGTTACCAGACTAGCCACACGAGAGCGATCCACCCCTGCGATTTTCATTACGGTGTAACATGATGAGCATCCGGCATTGGAGATTAGGTCTGGCGGACAATACGGGCCCAGGTCTTAGGTGGCTATTTCCTAGTCGGGGAACATGATGGACCCAGTAATGGTTAGCAGGTTTGCTGGGTGGAGAGTTGGGTAGTGGCCGTGTGCAGGGGGCAGGGCAATTTCTTGGCACTGATCGGAACATGGACATACCATTATTATAAATAAAGGACAGGAAAAAGGCCTATGGCTTATAATAGATCATAACCTTTAAGATGAATGAGCAAGTCCAGGTAGCAGTAGCAAATGCGATGTTAGGTATGATAAAAGGAAATATTAAACATAGGAGCATGGAATTGATAGTTAAACTGTGTAAATCATTAGTTAAACCTAGATTCCGTGGCGAAGTGGTTAAGCCGTCGGCCTCGTGATCAGAAGATGTGGGCTCGACTCCGGTCTCCGCCATATCTTTCACGGGTTTTTTATGCGGAGTCCCATGCATCTTGTAGTTGCTCCCTAGTCGTCTTGTCCTTGACTTGCCACTGGGGTCGCGCGGCTCGAGACGAGAGAGTGAGGATAAAGAGTAATTAATCCTTACTAAAAATGGCGCTAGCAAAATAAATTATGGCATCATCGTCTACGATGGAGTCCTTATCGCATAGGAGATCTAAACATACTAGAAGGGATACAATGAAGTGCGACACAACTGATAGTAGGATTTTAAAATTAAAGCTATGATTAATGACTCCGAAAAAAACCGGCATATAGTGTCTAGAAAAGAGAAGAATTCGAGGTGATTGAATACATGTTAATAAGATAGTCAACGGAAAGGATAAATTAGACTATAAGCATTTAAAAAAAAAATTAAAGCCGGCTGCAAGAACAAGAGGGCAAAGTCACAAATTAATTAAAGAAAGGTCCGCATTCAATACAAGGAAATATTTTTTGTTTGTCTGAAAGTAGTGAAATGCAATGCCTCAGGAATTAGTCTAGGCAGGGTCAATTAATGCATTCAAGAATAGATTGGATGCCCATATGTATTTAAATCAAGCGAATGTAAAATAAACTGGCTGTATACAGAATCTGCAGAATATTCTCAACCAGTATAAAGACGTTAAGTTAAATTAATAATTTATCAAAACTATTTTTACATTTCTTTCTTCTACTTCTTCTTCTTCTTCTTCTTCTTCTTCTTCTTCTTCTTCTTCTTCTTAGTCTTCGTTACCACCTTCTTCGTCTAACTTCAAACCAAGTTGAATATACCTATATAAATCAATGTTTTTTCTGCTTGTGGCGACACTTGATCTACAGATGTGTACTTTACATATCCCAATTTTTAACCTTGGTTTATCACTTACTGGTGTTATCACATCTTCCAACACTAAACAGCCAATAATCTACACAAAATACCACATACTTTATACCAATTAGATTTGCTTCTCTGGCTACAGAAGCTACACAATTATACCACATCCGATCTCCTTTTGGCTCTGCCATTCTACAACTTCAGAAATATCGAGCGTCGTATCTTTGTTCCAGCTGTTGTCTTCTTTAAGACCGTAAAAAAAAGTTTGAAATTTTCGAGCTGAAAAACAACACGCTGAAAAAAAAATCAATATTCCCTGAGGCCGTTTTTGTTCACGGCTTCGAAAAGTCTTCCTATGTTTATTAATCTTGGATTTTTCATCTTTTTAGCCGCTATCTCTTGTTGTTTTTATTTCATACTTCGGGGGGAAACAGTTGCTTTTGTTTCTATTAGCTGGTTGGGAGTTTATTGGTCAAATCATTAATGTGAGTAGCTCTCTTCATTTCATTACGATTTCTTTTCTCAAATAACTATGAATATATATATACACTTGATGGGACTGTGTTCTGTCTCAGGCTTATAACTGAGGGGGCAGTAGTGGTAAGTAGCAGCTGTGGTAGTAGTAGTAGTAGTAGTAGTCGCAAGTAGCAGCTACAGTAGTAGTTGTAGTAGTAAATAGCAGCTGGAGTAGCAGTAGTCGCAACAAGAAACTAAAGTAGTAGTAGTAGTCGCAAGTAGCAACTAAAGTAGAAGCAGCATTAGCAGTAGTAGTAGTTGTAGTAGTAAATAGCAGCTGTAGTAGTAGTAGCAGCAGCAGTATAAAGTAGCAGCTGAAGTAGTAGTACATAGCAGCTGGAGGAGTAGTAGTAGCAGCAGCAAACGTAAATAGCAGCTTAAGTAGTAGTGGTAGTCGCAAGTATCAGCAGTAGTAGTTGTAGTAGTAAATAGCAGCTGGAGTAGTAGTAGTAGTAGTTGCAGCAGCAGAAGTAGAAAGTAGCAGCTGAAGTAGTAATAAATAGCAGCTGGAGAAGTAGTAGTATCAGTAAATGTAAATAGCAGCTGGAGTAGTGGTAGAAGAAGTAGCAGGAATAGAAGTAATAGTAGTAATAGCAGAAGAAGTAGCAGGCATAGTAATAGTAGTAGTAGTAGTAGCAGAAGAAGTAGCAGGCATACTAGTAGTAACAACAATTGTAGCAGTAGCAGCATCAGCAGCAACCACCCTAATCGGAAGTCTACTAATCTGTCTTTTTCCTACCCGAAAACGTATCTACCTTCCGACAATCATTGGTTCAGCATATAAGGTCATCCGCGACTTATCTACCAGCCTGTTGTGGCTTGTTCTATATAGTCTCAGCAAGGCGGCCTATGTGTCTCATACCATCGATATCTAGTTGTAGCTACTGATATTTATCTTTGATCTTCCTAAATGAGCGAATTGATTCCTCGCACTTTAGCATATCTTCGAGTAGCTGCAGTCTCATTCCTACTCTCGGGGGTCTTGGTTTCAGCTTGTTAGCATTGGCACATCGATAGTATCCACCTACCTACATACCTACCTAACTACATACTCACCGATCTATCTATCTATCTATCTATCTATCTATCTATCTATCTATCTATCTATCTATCTATCTATCTATCTATCTATCTATCTATCTATCTATCTATCTATTTATCTATCTATCTATCTATCTATCTACTCTCTCTATCTATTTATCTATCTATTTATCTATCTATCTGCGTACCTATCTACCTACCTACCGATCTATCTCTCTACCTCTTTCTATCTATCTCATCCGCCTCTTTTCTCTTCCTCCCCCTCCCCCTTTTACAAACAATAAACAAATAATTACAATGACCCATCTATTTTAAACCGAGGCCGTCACAGATTTCTGTCAGATTAGCATTTCATTCTTAGTTAAACTGTAAAACGCGATGCAAATTCCTATCGAGTAGAAGATCGGAGAGTCATTAGCATCACTTTGAACCCCCCCCCCCCCCCCCCCCCCCACCCAACACCCCCATTTCCAGCATAAATTATCGTGGCAAGTTAAGACAGGTTCGCTTAAAATGATCAAGGAAAAAGACATGATATCACCGTAGTAACAAATAGCTATCGATGTTTTCTGTATCGAAAAGCTGGGATAACTGGCGCGATAGCAGGAGTTGCGATTAGGAACGATGAATATTCAACTCAGCTGATCGTAAACACAGCATAAGGATATAACTGGAAACGTGATGTTTCAGGAGAATGTTCAATTATTCATTGACAGATTATAAGACTTGTAAGGATGTGCTGAGCAAGGCCAGTGCACAGTGCTAGATTGTTGCATTTATCACAGAAAAGCAATCATTTGTGTGTTGTTTCTTTTTTTGTTTATAGAATTGTGTGAAATTGTTAGGGTTAGTTCTTTTCGGTGTTCTTGTTGTTGTTGTTGTTGAATGCCCACAATGGGTAGGATTACTTGTTTGTGTGTCCAGAAAATAGCGTTTAGTTGTGGGTTGTAGTTTTCCTTACTTCCCGAGCGTGCTCCAGGCGGTTGTGTTATGCTTGACTTTATCTGCGTGTCGCTCACTACTTCGGGGATCACGTCGGGGAAACAACACCCCCCCCCCCCCCCCCCCCCACAATTAACCAGACTGCCGTGAAAACAGGCCGTTTCCAGGGTGGACTACGGGGAAGAAGAGGTGGGGGTCTTGGCCAGTATATTTTGCCTGACCCTGACTAACATGTCTGATCAGTATATTTTGCCTGACCCTGACTAACATGTCTGATCAGTATATTTTGCCTGATCCTGACTAACATGTCTGATTAGTGTGTTGTGCCTGACCCTGACTAACATGTCTGATCAGTATGTTGTGCCTGACCCTGACTAACATGTCTGATTAGTGTGTTGTGCCTGATCCTGACTAACATGTCTGATCAGTATGTTGTGCCTGACCCTGACTAACATGTCTGATTAGTGTGTTGTGCCTGACCCTGACTAACATGTCTGATCAGTATGTTGTACCTGACCCTGACTAACATGTCTGATCAGTATGTTGGGCCTGACCAGACGTTAGTTATCCTCACTAATCCAGGTTCTGTTAAGAACATACATCATTGCACTCCGGGCGGACACGTAGGTGCTCTGTCCTTCTCAGAAAATGACGATCAGTGTAGATCTTTATGGTTTCTGTAGCTCGCTGGTTTTACACACACCTGCTCCATTCTCTCAGACGCACTTCTCTCCTGGTGCCTCATTTGATACCACACTGCAGACACAGAAAACCCCCCGACATTGAGATTGATCCACTCGAGAGCTGGGGTTCTTCTTCATCTTCTTCGTTCATTCTCAATCTCACACTACCAAACCCTGAAAGGGCTTAAGTAGCAGAATGTAGTCTAGAGAACAGAATGCGTTGTGTCGTAGTTTACAGCTTGACTGCAAAATTTTCACCTTTGGTCCAACACATCCGACTTCAGCAATCATTTATTGAGTACTGGGTTAGCATTCCCTCTTCGATCCCTTCTCCTTAGCCAGTCTGCCCTTTTGCAGCCTGTTATCCATCATCACCGCGTGGAGGTGTAGAAGGGTCTTGGCAGCTATGGTTCGCTGGCCACTGCAGCTCATACGCTGCTCAGCATCTTGATCCCGAGCTGGGGTTCGAGACCGTGCCGTATTGTCTGATTGTAGCCTTTTTCTTTTCGGGTTACATGAAGCACATTCCTCAGATATCTTATTTCTGACTCATGAAACTTACCCTTCTAGGTATTGGTCATTGTCCATGATTCACATGTATAAGAAAACACTGATATATATTTCGATCACTATATAATCATCTTAGTTTGTATACTAATTCCTCCTTTACTAACATTTCTTATATGTATGCCATGACATTTTGAGGAGCCAGCTCTCTTTGATACCTTCGTTGTTGTCTATACCAGTTCCAATGTATTTGATCTGCTGGACCTTTTTCAGAGGATGTTCACCCACCATATTGTGATGTCTCTTCTCTTCTGTTGTGACCACCGTGGACTTTGTTTTTGAACTGCGAATGGTATCTCTCCCTTTTATCTAGCTTACCATTCTATATTTAAAGGTTGGTATGTGCCTCTGTTTTAGTAATCAGGGCAAAATCGAATGCGAACGTCAGGTCAGATATAGACTGGTCTCATCTTGCTGATTACTTTTTGGAAACTCCTTGCAGACTTTGATGACGTCGTCCATGGGTAGTACTGGACGGTATAGCGACGTTTAAGGTCTCCTTGTCTTACACCATTGATGGTCATGAACTCCTCTGACCTTCGATTCCATGTGACGCATGTCAAGAGTGCTAGGACGTTCTTCCTTTGCAGAGATTCTCAAAGCCTATTCCAGGGAACCATTTCGAGGCTCAGTTAACAGAACCATACTTCGTTCTTCTTCTTCGTTCGTTCTCAATCTCTCGCTACCAAAACCCTGAATATGGCTTTGCAGGTAGCAAGATGTTGTCCGGAGAACGGAATGCGTTGTGTCGCTAAGTTTACAGCTTGAATGCGATGTTTGCAGCTT
Source organism: Ariolimax columbianus (assembly GCA_036924085.1). Classification (NCBI taxonomy): domain Eukaryota; kingdom Metazoa; phylum Mollusca; class Gastropoda; order Stylommatophora; family Arionidae; genus Ariolimax; species Ariolimax columbianus. The sequence goes on along the minus strand of JAVGWX010000016.1, from coordinate 33,856,833 downwards.
TCGGTCCGACACATCCGTTTTCGGCAGACTTCGCTATTATACGCCTGAGCTCTTTTTTAAACTCAGTTGAGGGGGGGGGGGGGGGGGTCTTGATTACTTCGATTTACTCTGAAACCGTATTGGACTTCGTCCATCTGCGGCCTGACCAGACGCGCTAATCTCGACTTCAGTTTCCTAGATTAAGCTTTGCCGGGGACACTACGGAGGGACAACCTCATTAATTTTCACATTGCTTGTTGTCACCCTTATTTGGATAGCGGTATAATTATGATTGCTTTAGTTGTTGTTCTTTGTCTATCGTAGTCGATGAGGGCCCATTTGTCAACATCCATTGTTCACATGAGTTTGAAGATGGCTAAATAGACCCCATAGAAGCCCTGAATTGTCTGTCGTACTTAGTATAAGGAAATAGCAGACCCTTACGATTCGGGGTGAAGAAGGGTTGATGGGAGCTGACTTGCGGAGCGATCGTCTCTATATATTCTCATTTATTAGTGATATCACCCTCAGTTGACCTGCAGTTACCACGGGCACAGCCATTTCTGGTGTTATACAATCATATCCAGCTGCTGAGTTATTCCTCATTTATTCTTCATTCCGTCTGATTTGTTTTGGTTATGCTTCATTCCGTCTGATTTGTTTCGATTATACTTCAGTCCGTCTGATTTGTTTCGGTTATACTTCAGTCCGTCTGATTTGTTTTGGTTATACTTCAGTCCGTCTGATTTGTTTCGGTTATACTTCATTCCGTCTGATTTGTTTCGGTTATACTTCATTCCGTCTGATTTGTTTCGGTTATACTTCAGTCCGTCTGATTTGTTTCGGTTATACTTCAGTCCGTCTGATTTGTTTTTGTTATACTTCAGTCTGTCTGATTTGTTTTAGTTATACTTCAGTCCGTCTGATTTGTTTCAGTTATACTTCAGTCCGTCTGATTTGTTTCGCTTATACTTCAGTCAGTCTAGTTTGTTTTGGTTATACTTCAGTCGATCTGATTTGTTTCGGTTATACTTCAGTCCGTCTGATTTGTTTCGTTTATATTTCAGTCCGTCTGATTTGTTTCGGTTATACTTCAGTCCGTCCGATTTGTTTCGGTTATACTTCAGTCCGTCTGATTTGTTTCGGTTATACTTCAGTCCGTCTGATTTGTTTCGGTTATACTTCAGTCCGTCTGATTTGTTTCGGTTATACTTCAGTCCGTCTGGTTTGTTTCGGTTATAATTATGCCTATCATATTTATTTTCGTTATACTTCTGTATATCTTCTCATTTCCGTTTTAATTATGTCCAAAAAATTGATTATCGTTATAATAATGTACTTCCCCTTTACGAAGAACTGGTCGAACTAAAAACTAAGATACTTATATCTATTATAATTGTGTCCATTAAGCGAATCTCCTTTATAATTATGTCCATTCAATTGATCCCCGTTATAAATTTGTCCATTCAATTAATCTCCGTTATAATTATGTCCATTAAATTGATCTCCGTTATAATTATGTCCATTCAATTGATTCCCGTTATAAATTTGTCGATGAAATTCATCTCCATTATAATTATGTCCATTAAATTAATCTCCGTTATAATTATGTCCATTCAATTGTTCCCCGTTATAAATTTTTCCATGAAAATCATCTCGGTTATAATTATGTCCTTAATCTAATTTCCGTTACCGTTCTGTTTTCCAGTTTTTTCAGGAATAGACCCGTTCATCATTTTCCGCCATTATAATTGCTTCTATGTTTTCATTCTTCGTGAGAATCGCAGCCCCATGTGGGAAAACTCTACGCAATCGCTGGCCTGTCACCACCAATAATCAGGGTACGTGTTGCGTCAGAAGTCGAAAGGAAAAAGGAGTCTTATGATCAGAGACACATCCTTTTTTGGGGGGGATATAATCCAGAATAGGTGCTACATAAATTAAGGAACAGGTTCCTTTAAACTTTACAGAAGCCTGGAGAAAACCGCATCGGAAAATGGTGTCAAAGATATGGTGAAGAATGAATTGAGCACAAAGAAGAAATTGCAACAAGGCATAATATGCCATACTCTGTGTGGAGAGCCCTGGACAAATTACTGTGTGGAGAGCTCTGGACAAATTACTGTGGGGAGAGTCCTATACAAATTACCGTGGGGAGAGTCCTATACAAATTACTGTGGGGAGAGTCCTATACACATTACTGTGTGGAGAGTCCTATACAAATTACTGTGGGGAGAGTCCTATACAAATTACTGTGTGGAGAGCCCTGGCCAAATTACTGTGTGGAGAGCCCTGGACAAATTACTGTGTCTAGAGTCCTGGACAAATTACTGTTTGGAGAGTCCTATACAAATTAATGTGTGGAGAGTCCTGGACAAATTACTGTGTGGAGAGTCCTATACAAATTGCTGCGTGGAGAGCCCTATACAAATTACTGTGTGGAAAGTCCTATACAAATTACTGTGTGGAGAGCCCTATACAAATTACTGTGTGGAGAGTCCTATACAAATTGCTGCGTGGAGAGCCCTATACAAATTACTGTGTGGAAAGTCCTATACAAATTACTGTGTGGAGAGCCCTATATAAATTACTGTATGGAGAGTCCTATACAAATTACTGTGTGGAGAGTCCTATACAAATTACTGTGTGGAGAGCCCTATACAAATTAATGTGTGGAGAGTCCAATACTAATTACCGTGTGGAGAGTCCTATACAAATTACTGTGTGGAGCGCCCTATACAAATTACTGTGTGGAGAGTCCTGGACAAATTACTGTGTGGAGAGTCCTATACAAATTGCTGCGTGGAGAGCCCTATACAAATTACTGTGTGGAAAGTCCTATACAAATTACTGTGTGGAGAGCCCTATACAAATTACTGTGTGGAGAGTCCTATACAAATTGCTGCGTGGAGAGCCCTATACAAATTACTGTGTGGAAAGTCCTATACAAATTACTGTGTGGAGAGCCCTATATAAATTACTGTATGGAGAGTCCTATACAAATTACTGTGTGGAGAGTCCTATACAAATTACTGTGTGGAGAGCCCTATACAAATTAATGTGTGGAGAGTCCAATACTAATTACCGTGTGGAGAGTCCTATACAAATTACTGTGTGGAGCGCCCTATACAAATTACTGTGTGGAGAGTCCTGGACAAATTACTGTGTGGAGAGTCCTATACAAATTACTGTGTGGAGAGCCATATACAAATTAATGTGTGGAGAGTCCTGGACAAATTACTGTGTGGAGATTCCTAGACAAATTACTGTGTGGAGAGTCCTATACAAATTACTGTGTGGTGAGTCCTATACAAATTACTGTGTGGAGAGCCCTGAACAAATTACTGTGTGGTTAGCCTTGGACAAATTACTGTGTGTAGAGTCCTGGACAAATTACTGTTTGGAGAGTCCTATACAAATTACTGTGTGAAGAGTCCTGGATAAATTAATGTGTCGAGAGTCCTAGACAAATTACTGTGTCGAGAGTCCTGGACAAATTACTGTGTGGAGAGTCCTGGAGAAATTACTGTGTGGAGAGTCATGGACAAATTACTGTGTGGAGAGTCATGGACAAATTACTGTGTGGAGAGTCATGGAAAAATTACTAACGTGAGTGTTCAGGTGTTAATCGAACTTGAAAAATATGAGGATATGTTGTTATTTCGAATGCCCACAATTGGTACGTCTACTCGTGTGTGTCCCTGAAAAGGACGTTAAGTAGCCTGTTGCAGTAGCTTTTTTCACATCCCGAGCGTGCGGATGAAGTTGTGCCCCGATCTTCCAGGCGGTTATGCTATACTTGGCTTCATCTGCGTGCTGCTTACTACTACGGGGATCACGTCGATACCTCACCTCGTTAGCCAGGCTGCCATGAAAACAGGCCGTTTCCTGAGAGGGCTACTAGTAAGCCAAGGTGAGGGTCTTGGTCAGCGTGTTTTGCCTGACCCTGACTAACATGTCTGATCGGTATATCTTGCCTCTGACCCTGACTTACATGTCTGATCAGCATATTTTGCGTGACACTGACTAACATGTCTGATCAGTATATTTTGCCTGACCCTGACTAACATGTGTGATCAGTATATTTTGTCTGACTCTGACTAACATGTCTGATCAGTATATTTTGCCTGACCCTGACTAACATGTCTGATCAGTATATTTTACCTGACCCTGACTAACATGTCTGATCAGTATATCTTGCCTGACCCTGACTAACATGTCTGATCAGCATATTTTGCGTGACACTGACTAACATGTCTGATCAGTATATTTTGTCTGACGCTGACTAACGTGTGTGATCAGTATATTTTGTCTGACTCTGACTAACATGTCTGATCAGTATATTTTACCTGACCCTGACTAACATGTCTGATCAGTATATCTTGCCTGACCCTGACTAACATGTCTGATCAGCATATTTTGCGTGACACTGACTAACATGTCTGATCAGTATATTTTACCTTACCCTGACTAACATGTCTGATCAGTATATTTTACCTGACCCTGACTAACATGTCTGATCAGTATATTTTACCTGACCCTGACTAACATGTCTGATCAGTATATTTTATCTGACCCTCACTAACATGTCTGATCAGTATATTTTACCTGTCCCGGACTAACATGTCTGATCAGTATATTTTACCTGACCCTGACTAACATGTCTGATCAGTATATTTTACCTGATTAGACGTTAGTCTTCCTTCCCATTGGAAAATATGTCATGGCGACGTAGCCATCCAAGATCCGGAACATATCTGGCCGAGAATGCATGTATTTGGGTGAATCTGATGGTAGCAAAGAAAAGAGCCTCCACGGCATATACTTTACATATGGTCCAATACTTTGTTCGCTTGCCGAACACGGGACGTAAGAAAGTAAGTACCAAATCTGGTGTCTATTTCAACTCTCATATCTATCCATGCTTTCCACAGTTCCAATGAGGAGACCCATTTGCAATAGCGTAATCCGCGATCTTCCTGCAGCTCTCCTGGAAGGCGCCGGAGGTTACAGGATGGGATCTGGACTGTGTGAGGTCACACTGTCAACGCAGGACAAAGCCAAATGGATGGTGAAGATTGATAAGTCCGTCATCCTTGACTGTGACGTGTTTGTTCAAGTCTACGATACGCACGTGAGCTCCAGCGACGGCAAAGCTGTGGTGAGTTATCATGTTCTGATTCATATAACACAATAATAGCTCATGATGTTGTTGTTGGTGGCGATTACGATGGTGGTGGTGTTGTTGTTGTTGGTGTTGATGACAGTTATGATGCTCGGGGTGGTGGTATTGATGATGATGTTATTGGTAGTGAGGGTGTTGTTATTGTTGTTTAAGTGTTGTTGATTAGGAAGATGGTGGTGGGGTGGAGGAGATGTTTTTGTAGTTTTGATCAACCAGAAGGTGCTGGGCTCGATCCCGGGGAAGCAAACCCTTAGAAAATGCAGGAGGAAGCAGGCCCTAACATAAAATTCATGCCGAAGGCGGATGCACTGCCGACAGCCGCAAAATAAAAACCACAGTGTAACGCACACCGCATTGGAGATTAGAGAAATAAGGCGAATGTAACCCAAAAAAAACACAACAACGACGAAATAAAAAGAAATACATGACATGAAACAATCTCTGGCATGCCCAAACAGGCTGAACATGAAACAATCTTTGACATGCCCAAACAGACTGGACATGAAATAATCTTTGACATGCCCAAACAGACTGGACATGAAATAATCTTTGACATGCCCAAACAGACTGGACATGAAACAATCCCTGACATGCCCAATCAGACTGGACATGAAACAATCTTTGACATACCCAAACATGCTAGACATGAAACAATCTTTGACATGCCCAAACAGACTGGACATGAAACAATCCCTGACATACCCAATCAGACTGGACATGAAACAATCCCTGACATGCCCAATCAGACTGGACATGAAACTATCCCTGACATGCCCAATCAGACTGGACATGAAACTATCCCTGACATGCCCAATCAGACTAGACATGAAACAATCCCTGACATGCCCAATCAGACTGGACATGAAACAATCCCTGACATACCCAATCAGACTGGACATGAAACAATCTTTGACATACCTAATCAGACTGGACATAAAACAATCTTTGACATGCCCAAACATGCTAGACATGAAACAATCTGTGACATGCCCAAACAGACTGGACATGAAACAATCTTTGACATACCCAAACAGACTGGACATGAAACAATCTCTGACATGCCCAATCAGACTGGACATGAAACAATCTTTGACATGCCCAAACAGACTGGGCATGAAACAATTTTTGAAAGATGAGATGTCGATCTCTTCTATGTATTTTATTTATCTCGTCATTACTTTTTGGCTGTGACATTTCGCCATATACACTGCGAGCCGGGAAGACTTTAAAATTGTATTTTTTTTGGAAATATTAAACAACAAGATTTTAAATTTTAGTTCTGTCCGGGCATCGGCCGTTAAGCCTACTCTTTTCGATTTACAGCTGCCAAGGAATTTTGAACGTGCTCGACACTGAACTGATCTCCGCCACCTGTGGCAGACACCTTTCCTGGAGACTACTGAGCGCTCTTTCTCTTCCCCCCCCCCCCCCCCAACCACCCTTTGCGTACGCCTATAATTCACAGGAAGCGAAAGGACGGATTATAGTCATAACTATTATGACAGCTGCTCGTCGGCTCCATTAGGGCGACAGGTGTAGGTGATTACCACATTGTAAAGGTATTTGTGAGTCTAACACATGGGCGCATCGCAGTTATACATGCATGTGATATGTACTAAGATACATATATTCATTATGGGACTGAGTACTCCCGTGGTTGGTTGGTTATTCATCCAGAGGCCTATGAGCTACTGCCTTTTAGTACAGTGGTCTCGAGGTAAGACGTCGGCGTCGGATACTGGAGGCCGCGGTTTTCAATCTTGGTGGAGACCGAGTTTTTTTCACTAGGATTTTTTGTGGGTATTTCCCCGGATCTTGGACGCCAGTGTGCAGTGTCGCACACCTGTACTTCTACTGGTGATGGCACGTACTTTCCACCTTAAACCGTAGTCCTTTTGGGCGATATCAGGACGTACTGGCCGGTGTTTAGATATCTCGAATATCTCCTCTGTTACCTCTATAGCTCTCTCCCCCCCCCCCCCCACACACATTCTCCCATCACTCGATCTCACCTTACCCATGAACCGCTTATCTCTTCTCTTAAATCTCTATCTTTCAGAAAGGAAGACTAACGTCTGGTCAGGGACAACATACTGATCAGCCATGTTAGTCTGGGTCAGGAAAAACATACTGGCCAAGAGCCTCACCTTGGCTTCCCCGTAGTCTTTCCTGGAAACGGGCTGTTTTTATGGCAGCCTGTCTAACAAATAGAGAGGTGAGCGTGTTTCCTGTAGTAGTGAGCGACACGTAGATGAAGCCAAGCATAGCACAACCGCCTGGACGACCCCGGTCCACCTTCATCAGCACATGTTAGGAAAACTATTGCAACCGGCCACTAACGTTCTGTTCAGGCCGCACAAAAGAGTAGACGTACTCATTGTGGGCATTGGAAACAACAACCTCTATATTTCCCACACATTCTCTCCTCACTTGGTCTCACCCTCTCCTGGATCGCTTATCTCTTCTCTATTACCTCTATCTCTTCCCCTGTCCTCACACATTCTCTTCTCACTTGATCTCACCTCACTTACCTCTTCTCTATTACCTCTCTATCTCTCGTCCCCACACATTCTCCCATCACTTGATCTTATCTCACTCACCTCTTCTCTTTTACCTCTGTATCACTCGCCCCCACACATTCTCCCCTAACTTGATCGCACCTCACTTATCTCCTCTATATTACCTCTGTATCACACGCCCCCACACATTCTCTCCTCACTTGATCTCACCTTACCTCTCCATCTCTCCGCCACACTTTCTCCCCTCACTTGATCTCGCCGCTCTCCATACCTCATGAAAGGACATTACTGTATCACCTATCTCTATCACGTCACTCCCTCTCTTCCTTCCCCAATGCCCCACCCCCACATCCTCTCTTCCTTTGATCCCGCTTCACTCCGTGCGTCAGAAACCCCTCACTTCGTTATCTCTCCTTTCCCCACCGCACTTCTTTCATCTGGTACGCCTCTTCAATCCCTCTTGCCTCGCTACTCACTATGTCTCCCAACATCAGCAACTCATGTCCGTCTGTTTGCACCAATCAGATCAGAACAATTATACACATCAGTCAAGCACCAGTCTAACATGGACAACCTATTCAACACGAATATTTCACCGGCTCAAAAATTGGGAGGACCGAAAACATTTAAAGGACTGATCCATCTTCCTCAGGGCAAAGCAGAACATTAACATGATGAGGACGGACTGAAGTAGGCATATACGATAAGCTATAGTCTCCTCTCTCTCTCTCTCTCTCTCTCTCTCTCTCTCTCTCTCTCTCTCTCTCTCTCTCTCTCTCCCTCTATCATGCCGTCTCTCTCACCCTCTTTAACGTCTCACAATTGTTTTTTCTTCGCCATGAATGTCTTACTAGGCCGCTCACTGGTTCTTTCGATATTCCTCTACGGCTGCGAAACATGGACCATTACAGCAGACCTACAGAGAACCCAGGACCTGGAGATGACATGTTTCAGAAAACTTCTTAATGTCGCCTACAAAGACCGTACCATAAATGATTAAATACAACGTAGAATCGAGAATGCAAATGGACTGTACGGCCACCTCCTCAAAATGATCAAAAGGCGAAAGCTGACTTGGTATGGCCACGTATCGAGGTCCAAGGACCTTCTCATTTTTTTTTTGCTTAGATGTTTGCCTCACTAGTTTCTACTGGCGGAGGCGCGCCATTTTCCACCCCAGACCGTAGTCCATTGGGCGATATCAGGACGCATAAACCAGTGCTTGGATGCATGTGTGCGTCTGTATGTACCTATGCTAGGTTTGTGCGCCCTCAGAAGCTAGCCCAACCAAAGTGTAATGGAAGGGCCTCACCATGAGGGCGCGTGTGAAAGTTGTGCAAGAGTGTGACTGGGAAACGATACTTTGTGTATTCAACAGGCAGAGGTGTGCCTACTGCCAGGTAGCCTAAGCAGGCTCTTATGGGATTTTACTTCAGGTGTAGGGTGGGGGTTGTATGTGTATAAGAAAGTAAGAAGGGAGAGGACGTCCGAGAAAACGGTAAAAAGACAACATCAACGCATGGACTAACCTACGACTAGAGGAGGCACAAGAAACAACGGCAGAGAGACGTTGTGGAGGTGTCAGCAGGGGTGCCCCAACGCTCTCAAGAGGTCACCTGATGAACTGATTTGCTTTCTACATCTGCATCTTACGCATTACCACTCTCCAATATATATATATATGTCATTCTCCCTCTAGCTCTACCCTCATCTCTCATTCTATATGATCGCTCATATTGTATCTATCTCAATCGCTTTCTTTATCTTTACATATCATGCCAATGTCTTTACCACTTTCTCCCACCCTACCTCTCTCTCTCCCTATCTATCTATCTCTCAAAACATACACGCACAACACATATTTGCGTCATATTTTCCTCTCTGTCCATCTCACTGGACTGAATACTGGCCCAGGGAGACACATTTCCACACAGAGCTGTTTCTAGCCTCGAAGAACTCTCCACAAGAGCGATATGTATTCAAAGAACTGGCCACAGGTGTGAACGTAATACAAACAACGAGACGAACAAGAAAAGAAGAAGAAGCACAAAAAACAAGAAGAATAAGAAGAAAAAGAAGAACAGGAAGAAGAAGAAGAAGAATAAGACGAAGAAGAAGAACAAGAAGAATACGACGAAGAAGAAGAACAAGAAGAATACGACGAAGAAGAAGAACAAGAAGAATAAGACGAACAAGAAGAAAAAGGAGAAGAAGAATAAGACGAACAAGAAGAATAATACGAAGAAGAAGACTGGACGCGCAATATCATACTGCCACTCCAATACTTTCTGTCCTATCAACATTCCCTTACTTTATAAATATCATTCTTTGTCGTTATCATTCCCACGCTCAGTAACTCGCTCTCTATATACTTCATTAATTGTCCAAACATCTGTAAGTCTTATTGTACCCGTTCAGTGAGACTAGATCAAGGAACTCGGCCAGAACAACAACCAGGACTAGCAATTCATCGCAAACATCCAGAAAACAAGTTGATAATTACATCCAGAAAACAAGTTGGTAATTACATCCAGAAAACAAGTTGATAATTACACCCAGAAAACACATTGATAATTACATCCAGAAATGAAGTTTTATAATAACATCCAGAAACAAGTTGTATAATTACATCCAGAAATGAAGTTTTATAATAACATCCAGAAACAAGTTGTATAATTACATCCAGAAAACAAGTTGATAATTACATCCAGAAATGAAGTTTTATAATAACATCCAGAAACAAGTTGTATAATTACATCCAGAAATGAAGTTTTATAATAACATCCAGAAACAAGTTGTATAATTACATCCAGAAAACAAGTTGATAATTACATCCAGAAAACAAGTTGTATAATTACATCCAGAAATGAAGTTTTATAATAACATCCAGAAACAAGTTGTATAATTACATCCAGAAATGAAGTTTTATAATAACATCCAGAAACAAGTTGTATAATTACATCCAGAAAACAAGTTGATAATTACATCCAGAAATGAAGTTTTATAATAACATCCAGAAACAAGTTGTATAATTACATCCAGAAAACAAGTTGATAATTACATACAGAAAACACATTGAAGGGGATAATGCATTTTCCCTGGAGCCAATCACAAACGGAAATGATGAGGATCGACGTATAGATGGGAGTGCCAAGAGCAGAAATCAATAAACCAAGGCTGAAGGTAGTTGGAGGCAAGTAAGCGCACATGCAGGTACCGCCTTATACAGATACACAGGTGCGTATGGTCAACACTTTTTGAGCGAGCTGAAATAACAAATGTTATGGGAAAGAAGGGATGGGGCAAGGGAGGAATAGAGCTGAGATGAAACAAAAAACTAGGTTATATACATACACACACACACACATTCTCTCTCTCTCTCTCACTCTCTCTCTCTCTCTCTCTAGCATCATGCACACACACACAATCATTCCCTCTCGTACATACTAACGAATGTTACCGGAACCGAAAACGGGTGCAAGGAATAGTAGCACTGTAGTGTGCCTGGTGTGTCGTATTTCCAATATTGAGGGTTTATTAAATTAAGGGGTCTGGCTAACCCATCATGTAGAAACTTTGTCATAAAACCTTTCAATAGCTACTGGAATCAGCATGTTTAATGACTTGGCGTGTGATGTTTGAAGGACAGTGCTCCGAGTGGAGCGCACATTCTCTGATACGTACACACACTAACATACACACACAATCGTCACTCATACATACACAAAATCACTCATACATACACACCCAATCAGTCATTTCAACACACCTTGCATTATTCATACAAACAGACTCACTCATACGGACAATCACTCATACATACACACACATAATCACTCAATACTTACACAAAATCTCTCATGCACACAATCACTCATAGATGCAAACACAATCACCCATGCATACACAATCACACATTCACTTTTATACACACACAATAACTCATACAAACACATCTTTCATACATACGCACTTACTAATATACACACTCACTCATACATACATACATACATACATACATACATACATATATACATACACAAGTACTCAATACATATACACAATATATCATACATACACACACAATCACTCATATACACAATCACTCACACACATAGTCACTCATACACACTCACACACGCAATCACTCACACATACAATCAGGCATGCATACAATCATTCATATACACATAATCACTCATACACACAATCGCCCCCACACACAATCACTCATATACAGTCACTCATATAAACATATACACTCACTCATACATACACAATCACTCGTACACATACCCGATCACTCATACACACAGTCACTCATACAATCACACACAATTTCTCATACAAACACGCACACAATAACTCATGCATGCACACAATTTCTCTTACACACACAAAGTGATTGCCCATCTCAAGTGAGGACGACCACAACATCAGACGGATTTGTCTTAATAATGTGATGTGAGCTGTATAAGGATTTTAGTGAGGAAGTGAATGCGCTGGTCATCAATCTCACTCTCTTGTTGTGAGTGACCTTGGATCAGGGGCAGGATTATTGGTCAAAACGACTGGAGGTAACTCAGGATGCAGACATTCTGGTCTTACCTCCCATGAGACCAGGGGGTCGCTTGAAACTTGCGGGGTTCCGTTTCCGTTCATTACTGTGATAGAATAATGCCTTAACCTCTTGACTACAGCAACCCCTCATACATGCATACATACATACATACATACATACATACATGCATACATACATACATACATGCATACACAATTTCTAATACACATGCACGATCGCTCATACATACACACAATTTCTTATACATACACACAATTTCTCATACACATTCATAAAGAACCTCTCGTACATATAACTAAACTTTCACTCATACATACACATTCACACATACGCATTCACACATGCAGACATACACACACAATCGCTCATACATACATGCTCACAGATTTGCTCATACATACTATTTCCCATAGGTACACACAAGCTGTCTTCTCTCTGTATGTCTCTCTCTCTCTATCTCTCTCTGCTTCACTCTAGTTTTATGTGTAGAAACACACATCTCTCTCTCTCTCTCTCTCTCTCTATTTATATATCTCTGTCATTCCCTCGCTCTATCTGTATTTAATATGCTCACGCGATGTCTACTCTCTCTCTTTCTCTCTCTATTTATATATCTCTGTCATTCCCTCGCTCTATCTGTATTTAATATGCTCACGCGATGTCTCTCTCTCTCTCTCTCTCTCTCTATTTATATATCTCTGTCATTCCCTCGCTCTATCTGTATTTAATATGCTCACGCGATGTCTCTCTCTCTCTCTCTCTCTCTCTCTATTTATATATCTCTGTCATTCCCTCGCTCTATCTGTATTTAATATGCTCACGCGATGTCTCCTCTCTCTCTTTCTCTCTCAATCGTTTTCGCTGCGTCTCTTTCATACATGCAATCACATGATCATCTCAAAGACAACATCAACCTCCTGAAAAGGAGATATCAAAGCATTCAACACATACAACTAAACAGTCACCTGATCAGAATATAACGGAAATAGAATTACAGCAGCAATAGGGCCTTTTGAAGACCACTAGGCAACTATCAAAAGAAGGAAACTCGCTTGGTACGGTCACATCGAGATAAAATGCGCTTGCAAATACGATCCTGCACGGAAAGGTGCAAGGCAGACGGCAAAGAAGCCGTCCCAAAAAGAGGTGGGAGGACAACATAAAAGAACGGACCAATCTCTGACCAGAAGAAGCACAGGCAGCAGTCGCTGACAAAGAAAGGTGGCGTGGAGTTGTGAGGATGTCTTCATGTGTGCCCCAACGATCTCACTGGTTATGGGATGACCTGACCTGACTTGAGCAGAATAAAAACAGAACATACTCCAGAGTGTCGGCTGTGTACACATCCTTATGAAAATGTTGATCACATCTTTTTGAATGCCCAGCGTCAGGAAAGAGCGTCTTACTCTGAGGCCAGACATATGGGACATTTTGTACGGGACCACACAACAGCTCACGTGCACTTGCAGATACCACTAAATGGCATTGGGACAAACGTCAGAAGGCCACAGGCGGTTTGATCAATAGCCAACCAACAAAACGGAAAGAAATACGATGTAAAGATATGAGAAATATTGAGTAATACGATAAAAGAAAAGAAGGAATTGACTGAGATATATGGTAAAAAGAAAGACGTTTTTTTAACGAAAAATGCGATATAAAGAGAAAAATGTCAGAGAAATGACACATAAAAAAAGAAAGTATTGAGAGAGAAAGGCGAGTAGTGAGCAATAGAGCTTCGATGCAAATGTAGATTCTGAATATCTAGGTTATATAATTACCGGACGAAAGCAGCAGGGAAAAGGAAATCAGAAAGAGAATAGGAAGGACCAAGATGGGATTCAACAACATGCATCACATACTGACATCCAAACAGATAACCAGAATTTGAAAAGGAGAATGTGTAGGTGTTATGTGCACTCGTCATTATTTTATGGCGCAGAAACATGGACAATGAATAACAAGTTGGAAAAGCGTATTGAAGCCTTCGAAATGTGGGTATATAGAAGGTTGGGTCGCATTTCTTGGAAATAGAAGAAAACAAATTTGGCGGTATTGAAAATGTACAGGGGTGAAAAGAGAATTAATGACCGACATCAGAGTTAGACAGTGACGTTATTTTGGTCATATAGCAAGACATACCTCCATGTTGAAGACCATACCTCCTTGTTGAAGACCATACCTCCTTGTTGAAGACCATACGTCCTTGTTGAAGACCATACCTCCTTGTTGAAGACCATACTTCCTTGTTGAAGACCCTATCTCCTTGTTGAAGACCATACTTCCTTGTTGAAGACCATACTTCCTTGTTGAAGACCCTATCTCCTTGTTGAAGACCATACTTCCTTGTTGAAGACCCTACCTCCTTGTTGAAGACCCTACCTCCTTGTTGAAGACCCTACCTCCTTGTTGAAGACCCTACCTCCTCGTTGAAGACCCTATCTCCTTGTTGAAGACCCTACCTCCTTGTTGAAGACCCTACCTCCTTGTTGAAGACCCTATCTCCTTGTTGAAGACCATACTTCCTTGTTGAAGACCATACCTCCTTGTTGAAGACCCTATCTCCTTGTTGAAGACCATACTTCCTTGTTGAAGACCATACCTCCTTGTTGAAGACCATACCTCCTTGTTGAAGACCATACCTCTTTGTTGAAGACCATACCTCCTTGTTGAAGACGCTACCTCCTTGTTGAAGACCCTACCTTCTTGTTGAAGACCCTACCTCCTTGTTGAAGACCCTACCTCATTGTTGAAGACCATACCTCCTTGTTGAAGACCATACCTCCTTGTTGAAGACCATACCTCCTTGTTGAAGACCATACCTCCTTGTTGAAGACCATACCTTCTTGTGGAAGAAAATACAACATGGTAGAGTAGAAAGCAGTCGTCCAAATGGCAGACAACATTATAAATTGGTGGATAACATCAGGAAACAGCAAATCGGATTACAATATTCCGGCAAAGCATAGAGTACACTGGAGATACATTACAGCCTTCCTTGGATGTGGAGATGAACTGTTAACTGAACCGAAATTCAGTGGTGTCCTTTTCCTCACCGCCTAGTCAAAAATAGTTATAAATTATTTAAGATTTTGAGGTCCTGTGTGCGCATACTGCAGTCAGTGGCTCCCTGATTTTCTTATCAGAAAAATGTATGCCAAGGTCAGGACATGAGCAGAGAAACCCAATTAAATTAAAGAATGCCCCAAATGCACATGGCCATGATTAAGCCCTAATGTAACAGCAAAACGGAAGACAAAATTGAATGCAAACAAGAAAACCCCAGTTCTGTGCTGTTTTTGTCAGTTATTACTGGGAGTCTCAGGTGTAAGAAAAATGCACGACCAGATCAGGTCTTTCTTTTCTGTCTGTTTATATATCAAGAGCAGTAAAGATGGCGCCATAACTGGTTACGGGTCTGCATTGCTCTTCTGTTTTAGTTCATTATAGATGCCGTCAGACCATGGATTTGCCGGGAATTCACACTATTCGACGACTTATACTTGTGCACGGAAACGTGGTGTTGTTTTCCGTTTGGACTAGTTAATTCGTTCGTTTTGTGTGTTCTCTTCCATCCGATTATCCTGGAATGGACATCGGCAATATAAATAGCACCACGCTTAAACATGTGTCATATTTCACGGTCTAGTTCATACGGCTGAACTTCACGAGATTGGCACCCTTCGCCCTAGCTAAAGACAGTGTCAGCTTTGCTGTATGAAATTTAGACACAACTATAATGAACTGCCACCTGGTATCAAGATGCTGAGCAGCACATGAGCTGCAGTGGTTAGCGACACATAGCTGACTGCTAGCGTCAGGGCCAGCGTACCATAGCTGCCAAGACCCTTCTACACCTCCACGCGGTGATTTTGGATAACAGACTGCAGCAGAGCAAACTGGCTAATGAGACGGGATCGAAGAGGGAATGCTAACCCGGTACTAAAAAATGCTTGCTGAAGTCGGATGAACTGGACCGAAAGGTGCAAATATCGCAGCCAAGCTGTAAACTACGACACAACGCATTCGGTTCTCTGGACTACATTCTGCTACTTAAACCCTTTCAGGGTTTTGTAGTGGGAGATTCAGAACGAACGAAGAAGAAAAAGAAGAAGAACTGCCACCTGGAGAGAGATGGGCTCAGTCAAGTGTGTAGCGGCCCAAGACACGCCGTTGTTGTATGACGTGAGCTGGTACTACAAACTGCAATAACGGTGCCTGAACGACCTTCTAGGTTATGAGACTGATGATGTATATATATATATATATATATATATATATATATATATATATATATATATTCTCCTTTCTCTCTTTCTCTTGCTCTCTCACATACTCTCTCCCTTTCTAGGATGCTTAGTACATATACACTCATTGTAATGTATCTTTACCTCTCGATAGCCATATGTGAGTGGCTGAGCTTTCATACATACACGTACATGTATTTTTCTCTTAGAGTGTCTCTCAGTCTTTGTCTCACTTGTCCCTCTCTCTCCCTTTCTCTCTCTTCAGATATGCACTCATACTACTTCTCCGACATAATCGCTGTGTATGTATATATTTGTGTGTGTGTTCGTATGTGAATGAATGTATGTATGTATGTGTGAATGAATGTATGTATGTATGTATGGGGTTCGCTGTAGTCAAAAGGTTAAGGCACTCGTCTCTCACAGTGAAACGGTTGGCTATCAAATCTCGCAATTTTCAAGCGTTGTGTCTCTGGAAGTAAGACCAGAGTTCCTGCATGCCGAGTTACCTCCAGTCGTCTCTACCAATAGTCTTGCCACTGATCCAAGGTAACTCGGGACAAGAGTGAGATTTATGGCCAACGCATATTTTGTCCTCACTACAATCTAAATTCAGCGCACATCACATTATTAAGATGCAACCTTCTGATGTTGTGGCCATCATCGCTTGCGAGGGGCAATAACTTGTGTGTGTGTGGCTGTGTCTGTGTGTATGTATGCATGCATGCATCCACATACATACAGTGATGTATGTATGTGTGTGATGATGTATGTGTGAATGTGATGGTGTGTGTATGTATGTATGTTGATGTATGTATGTATGTATGTATGTATATATGTGTGTGTTTTATGTATGTATGTATATATGTGTGTGTGTTGTGTGTGTATGTATGTATATATTTGTATGTATGTTGATTTATGAATGGATATGTGTGTGTTTTTGTGTATGCATGAATGAGTACACACACAAACGTAAACATTGATACGTTTAGAATAGTTTAGATTAGCAAGATAAGAGCAGTAGGTTACGATTGAAACGATTATACGAGATTAGCTGAGATAAGATAATCAACATACGGAGGAATTAAGTGTAAGTGACTGAGAGAACGAAAGTATGGACGAATGTAGGATGAGAGCCGTGAGTCCGTCCCTGTTTCAGTCAAACCTCTTTTAATGACCTGGTCGGTATTACCAACGCGAGTTGTCGCTTCAGGTCGTCTGCTTATAAAGTATGTTATGTAGACATAGCACTAGTACCGGGTCTCTTCATTTGTCCGCCCTTGTCCGTATAGGAGTTCAACTGACGAGCTATCTTAGAGGTCGTGTGTGCTTGGACACGGCATTGGGGGCGAGGCAGTGGTGACTGGGATGGCGATAGAGAGATAGAAAGTGGTGAGAGAGAATATGAAAGTAGTAGATATAAAGAATGGCGGCATATGAGAGAGATTGTAAGGGAGGATGATAGACGGAGTATGAGGGAGATTGTATGGGAGGTTTGTAGAAGGTGTATGAGGGAGATTGTATTGGAGGTTGATAGAAGGTGTATGAAGGAGATTGTATGGGAGGTTGATAGGAGTATGAGAGGGATTGTATGGGAGGTTGATAGACAGAGTATGAGAGAAGTTGTATGGGAGGTTGATAGAAGGAGTATGAGAGAAGTTGTATGGGAGGTTGATAGAAGCAGTATGAGAGATTTATGGGAGTGATAGAAGGAGTATGAGAGATTGTATGGGAGTGATAGAAGGGGTATGATAGATTGTATGGGAGGTTGATAGAAGGAGTATGAGAGAGATTGCATGGGAGGTTGATAGAAGGAGTATGAGAGAGATTGTATGGGAAGTTGATAGAAGGAGTATGAGAGAGATTGTATGGGAAGTTGATAGAAGGAGTATGAGAGAGATTGTATGGGAAGTTGATAGAAGGAGTATGAGAGAGATTGCATGGGAGGTTGATAGAAGGAGTATGAGAGAGATTGCATGGGAGGTTGATAGAAGGAGTATGAGAGAGATTGTATGGGAGGTTGATAGAAGGAGTATGAGAGAGATTGCATGGGAGGTTGATAGAAGGAGTATGAGAGAGATTGCATGGGAGGTTGATAGAAGGAGTATGAGAGAGATTGTATGGGAGGTTGATAGAAGGAGTATGAGAGAGATACTATGAGCGAGTCAAAGAGAGATTTTGTCAGTGAGACACTAAAGAAACACAGAATGACGAACATCGGCGACAAAGATAGCACACGATAGAAAACTGCACCTCCCCACGGCGTCTAACGACACAAGTGGAGAGAATATGGTGATGATGATTAAGAGCCGCAGGCCTGTCTTCATTTATCATAAGTGTCTTAGCCGACCTGTACTTCTAGAGGGGCCCCTGTGTAGCTCCCAGTTCTGGCATGAGCTGGGTATAGCCGACAGGATGATTTCCTGATAACGGGCTAGGCGTGAGCAACTAAATACTCCACTGTGTTGGGATAGTAGCTTACGGAGGGTGGTTATCCGATGTACGAGCTCATCTCAATAGACTAAAACACTAGAGCAGAGTAAACCCGCAGCTTGTTAGGCGCCATCTACGCTGCTCTAAACAAACCGCCTAACCATGGTCGGTGTTATGCCATGTCACACAGTCGTCTCTTACGACATGCTCTCTTTGAGGCAGTGGTGCTATTCTTGTCCTTGTTATATACAAAGACCAATATCATAAGGGCATGAGTGGAGGCGGCGTGGGCTAGTGGTTGAGTGGCACGGCTCAAAACTAGAAGGTGCTGGTTCGATCCCCGTCACAGCACCGGCCGTTAATGCTGAAGCCGGATGCACTGGACCGACAGGCGCAAAATAAAAACCACAGTGCAAAGCACACCGCCTTGAAGAATAGATAAATAAGGCGAACATAACAATTGAAAATATTTAAAAAAATAAGGATATGAGTAAATTATTTGTCCTTTTAAATGTACATTGATGTTTGTAATTTATGAATTTACCGTAAAGTTGTGTATTGAAAGAAAATTAAATGACAAATATTTGTGTTTTTGTGTCAAAGTTTCTATGAAATTCAATGTTATGTTTCAAGATTCGCGATACATGTAGGCATGTATTAATTAATAAATTAATTAATTTGTTGCATTAAATATACACATAAATAGAATTGCATTAAATATACACATAAATAGAATTGCATTAAATATACACATAAATAGAATTGCATTAAATTTACACATAAATAGAATTGCATTAAATATACACATAAATAGAATTGCATTAAATATACACATAAATAGAATTGCATTAAATATACACATAAATAGAATTGCATTAAATATACACATAAATAGAATTGCATTAAATATACACATAAATAGAATTGCATTAAATATACACATAAATAGAATTGCATTAAATATACACATAAATAGAATTGCATTAAATATACACATAAATAGAATTGCATTAAATATACACATACATAGAATTGCATTAAATATACACATAAATAGAATTGCATTAAATATACACATAAATAGAATTGCATTAAATATACACATAAATAGAATTGCATTAAATATACACATAAATAGAATTGCATTAAATATACACATAAATAGAATTGCATTAAATATACACATAAATAGAATTGCATTAAATATACACATAAATAGAATTGCATTAAATATACACATAAATAGAATTGCATTAAATATACACATAAATATAATTGCATTAAATATACACATAAATAGAATTGCATTAAATATACACATAAATAGAATTGCATTAAATATACACATAAATAGAATTGCATTAAATATACACATAAATAGAATTGCATTAAATATACACATAAATAGAATTGCATTAAATATACACATAAATAGAATTGCATTAAATATACACATAAATAGAATTGCATTAAATATACACATAAATAGAATTGCATTAAATATACACATAAATAGAATTGCATTAAATATACACATAAATAGAATTGCATTAAATATACACATAAATAGAATTGCATTAAATATACACATAAATAGAATGTGCTCACTCCATTCAGAATCGGTTGACTCAGAGATTGATGACTGTTGTCGGCTGAAAGAATAGTAAACTAGCTATCTCTTAATAACCATTTTCCTCTTTCATTGCATGGTCCTCACATTTAATCTAGAATAGTATGTCAATGTTTGATAGGGCAGCTAATGCATTTTTATTTACATCTGATAGTTTAAGGTTTTGTTATTTCTTGTGACTTGTGCTTTCACCTTGCCCAAACTCATTCTATAGGATTTAAGTGTAAATGGTAAATTATATAGTATAGATGTCCCTTTCTGTCATTGTTGACTAAAGGATGATATTTTTTGGCGTGATTAACAAGAAATATATATTTAGCTTGTTTTCTTGCGGCGTTGTATTTTCATTTCTCTGTTGTAAGAGCGTCTCTTGGCCAAGCGTGAGGTAACCCTACGTGGTACATCTCCACTTGGATCGTTCTGCTGCTTCGTTTTCCCAGGATTTCAGGGTCGCACCCACGACCATCAAGTGTCGCTTACATACATCCTTGAACCTCAACTGTGGTCGGCCGACTGTTCTTTTGCCATCCACCAATTGTCTAAAAAGAAGGTATCTTTGGGAATGCGGCCATCTTCCATGCGGCGAATATGACCCAGTCTTCGCTGTCTAAGGAGACTGTACATGCACTTAATGGTACAGTGCCGATTGTAAACAGCAATGACCTTTCTCCTGGACGTTTTTATCAATCTGAAACAGATTGTTCTTTTGTGCTTTCTTTACATATATCACTGGTAACTGGGGAAGTTAGATGGTCGCGCCTGACTGGCTGCGCTCTCGACTTGCTCCAGTGTTTGTGTCGTTTTCTGCTATTTTCTAGTTCCTGGTTGGATTATAATTCATAACTCCATCACCACGTGGTATCGAGTACTTTATTCTGTAGAATTTACGTGCTTTCGATTGGTTATCATATATGTAATGCTGCATCTTGCTGCGGCTGTGCCTGTCTTAAACCGCGGGAAACCAGTCCATGATGGGGTTCAACGTTCCACTTGAGTGAACTCCAGAATTCAGACAAGGTTATCACTACTAAGGGCCTTTCTGCTTGGACTGAAACCGGCTTTCCTCCACCTGAGGTAATCCGATACGTCTCTAAACTGTATATCCTTAGCACAGGAAGTGTCACGCTGACCCGAAGGTGGACACAATCCAGAGGTCTCAGTGGGGGAACACGAAAAGAACAAGGAGTCAAACACGGACAAAGAAAGAGTGAAACAAACATTGGTCCAACACACACTCCTCGCTGCCCTCATCTCGAGACAGCGGAGTACTCGGCTCCACCTAGGGAGTCTGTAGGGATCTCGGTCGACAGACTACGCATGAACAAGATCAGCAGTTGTATATCGTAGTGGTCGTTCGATGCAACGAGCCTTAGATGCCTTTGCGAACATTATTATCATTATTATTTCTTTAGAAGTGACAACAATTCAGGTTTTAAATGCATTTCCGTAATTTGAATGTGCGCCTTTATTAGCCAAAGTTAGATCTCGTCCTTTTTGCTTGCTAATGCGGGGACCTTGTCTTCCAGTGCCACTGCATTATGGTAGAAACCTTACCAGACATAAGGGTCTATCTGATGACGGTAATACAGTTTTCTCAATTCACTCTCTAAATATGTGGCTATTCAATGGCAGTCCTTATTGTCGATAGATTTATAATGTTGTTTTTTGTTGAATGCCCACAATGAGCAAATTTACTATTTTGTGCGCCTAGAAAAGGACGTTGAGTGGCGGGTTGCAGTAGCTTTCCTCTCATCTCGAGCATTATGATGAAGGTGGACCGCAGTCCTCCAAGCGGTTGTGCTATGCTTAGCTTTATCTGCGTTGCACTCACTACTACAGAGATCATATCGATCCACATCTCGTCAGCCAGGCTGTCTTGAAAACAGCCTGTTTCCAGTGAACGCTACATGGAAGAGAAAGTGTGGTATTGGTCAGTGTATTGAGACTGCTGACCCTGATGCGACGTCTTGTCAATGTGTTCCGTCTTACTGGACTAGCGTCTTAGTTGCCTAGATGTGTAATCAAATATGGGTTCACCATTCCACAACAGTGCATCATGCCTTCTACCTGCATGGGCTATTGTCAGTCATGTTCGTTTACTGCTTGCCACAATTCACCTCACTGTACATCTACTGGCACTCATTCCTTTTAATTATTAGGTTGTGTATTTGCCCATAACTGTCATACGACATTTCCCCTATTGCTGGGATAGTCGAAGGGTTTTGAAGGCTGAGGACTACAGGCCGCTTCGCCACTGCTGTCGCCACGTCGTGTGCTGGCTATGTTTGTTTATTTCACCTCTAGGAGAAAAACAACGTATGCCATGCCGGGGATTCGAACCGTGGCCCTCCTCGTCGGCAGACAGGCCTCGAAACCATTCGGCCACGTGCTCCTCTCTTTTGTCCATGTTTCATTTATATGCACAATATTGTAATTTTCTTTCTGAATTTCTCATAAATAATTGACTCCTAAGTTTTCCATAATGTTCTTTCACATATAGTAATGTCGCTATTCTTGCTTTCTCAAAGGTATCAACTTTCTGTTTTCTTCTTCGGTCTCTGATTGCTGCTTGTAGATAGACTGTTATGCTCTAGAAGGGCATTTCCTTAATACATAGACCATGCATTGTTCGTTTCTATGGGTTTCAAATACGACCTTGCAGATTTCCATGAGAAATAGGTATATAATTGAATAACTTAACTTAACGTTTTTTATACTGAAGCCCATCTACCTACCCACCAACCCATTCTGCCTACCAACCTTCCTACCAATCCCACCTACCTACCCACCAACCCAATCTGCCTACCAACTCTACCTACCAACCCAACCTACATACCTACTAACCCACTTTACATAACTGCCTATCTACCCACCAACCCAATATGTCTATCAACCTACCTACCAACCCTATCTACCCTACCTACCACTCCAGCTACCTACCAATTATATTTACCTACCAACCAACACTACATACCTTCCAACTGTACCTACCTACCAATCAGTGCCGTCAGTGACAGTAGGACTAGGCTGGTATCCATACATTTTAGTTAAGCTATCGTGAGTTAAATTTCCACGGGACATAAAAACATAAATTAAAAACATTGAATAAACAGCATTAGTATACCTCACTACATGAGTCTCAATTTGCGTCACAGTACTCGACGATATTCCCGCCATTTGTCCCCCAAATGACAACCATCGAAAGTACTCGTGTGTAATCGGTTCTCTCCAGGTATAGGACTAGATTAAGCTGTCCTAGGCATTATGTGCAATAAGATACATACTATCGATAGGCGTTCCGTCATAAGTAAATATAATCGTTTCCTTATGAGGGGTGGTGATGTGGTTATTAAAACTTATATAATTGTTCCCTTTGATTAAATAGATCTTGTGAAGTGTTACAGTGTTCGATTGTAAATTTAGTTTGAGGGTGAAATATGGAAATGGATTTGGATACTGCCTTCCCAACAAAGTTTGCCAGAGACAAGTTGCAAATGTAAGTAGGTCAGCGATAGAATGTATCGCGTGTCGCAATGCTGTGTTCTCGATTCACAGTTTCGTTTGGATCCCTCAATTTTAAATAAAAACAGAAAGTAATAGCGAAAGGTAGGCCAACTCCAGACATTTCTGTTAAACAAAAATGAACGACTATATTATACGTCATTTCAAAACAGAGTAGTATACTGCATGAAAATTGCTAGCTACTTGTAAATAAAAAAGCAGGCTGCAATGTTGGATTTCAGGAGAACCAGAATAGATTTGTGAATATATATATATATATATATATATATATATATATATATATATAGCACATTTGTTTGTACATTCCACTTCTAAATATCGAGCATAGGATGAAGTGAGATCTAAACCACGTGAACTGTGACCGGTAGAAGTGTCAGTTGTAAGCTATATATTGCATATTTAATGGAGAGTATTTCTCAATTATGAAAGGTGTCCTCGAACCTAGTCAACTTTGATAAAAGTCACCGCACGTCACTGCTATCTGCATACCTACCTACTTACCTACTACCTACCTACATACCAAACTACATAATTTTTCTACCTACGTACCTAGCTACCTACCAACCACACATATCTACCTACCAACAATACCTATTTACCTACCTATCTACCTAACTGCCTACCGTGATAGTGGGGCAAGAAGTAGTTCATCTAACTCGTAAGAAGACAGAAAAACACATTACAATTGAGATCTAAACCTGACACAAAAAACTACTCGTATCAAATACAGTGAGTTATAAAGGAAACTTCCAAAAACAACATCCACAATTCTACAATCAACGATCGCTATGTTTTTTTATTACAAGCGATGATAACATTCTAGAATTGACAGTTTCTTCGGAGCCTTACAAAAAAATTACTGACAGAAAGCGATTATAAAAGCTAAATTGGGAGGATCTCGACAAAGAGTTGCAAGAATGGTTTTCTTAAAACGACCGATATTTTGTCTGTTCATCTCTCATTTATTCTGTCTTAAGTGTGATTTTTAAAATTCTGTTTGAGAATTATGAAAATGCAGACGACCAAATTCCCTATCAGTCTGGATAATCGAACGTTTGCTGTATATGTTACAGAAAACTTTATCAGAAGCAAATTAGATCAAACTCCTCGCTCGTTTATTCATGAATGTTGGGCCACTGCACAGAGCCATTTTAACAACACGTTAATTACCAGATCATTTACTATTTCCAAATCGAAGTTTGCTTGTAATATATCTGCAGTTGTCTCTGTCCCTTGTCCTGATTGTGATTTTTCTTTCTCTTCTTCATCGATCATAATTTCCTCTATCAAACCCTAAAAGGACTTTGCAAGGAGCAGGATGTTGTCTGGAGAACGGAATGCGTTGTGTCGCAGTTTATAACTCGACTGCGATATTTGCACCTGTCGGTTCCACACATCCGAGTGATCTGCCGAGGTCTTTGAATTTGATAAGGACAAGAATAGAACCACTGCCTCACAGAGAGCATGTCGTAAGAGGGGATAAACTGTGTGACATGGCATAACGCCAGGCATATGTAGGTGGTTTGTTTAGAGCAACAAAGATGGCGCCTTACAGGTTGCAGGTCTACTTTCCTCTAGTGTTTAAGTCTTAAGATCAACTCGCATAACGGGTAACCACCTAACGCAGGGGAGTATTAAGCTGCTCCAGTCTAGCCCAACTAGCAGAAAATTCTTCTCCCGGCTATATCCAGCTCATACCAGAGTTGGGACCTGCAAAGTTGCATCTGCCGCTGTGGAAGTACAGGTCGACTAAGAACTAAGATCATCCGACTTCAGCACATCATTTTCGGGTACCGGGCTACTCGTTCCTCTTCGACCCCTTCTCATTAGCCAGTCTGCCCTGTTGCAGCCTGTTATCCAGGATCACCACGTGGAGGTGTAAAAGGGTCTTGGCAGCTCTGGTTCGCTGGCCCCGACGCAGGCAGTCAGCTATGAGTCGCCGACCGCTACAGCTCATGCACTGCTCATGATCCCCTTGTTGGTGCAGTCTGTTAAGTTTATTCGAGTTCATCTCATGATGTTATCACCTCTCTTATTTCGATGTCTCCATCTTGCCTGCCGACATATTTGTTCTCCTTCCAGTATGGTTGTGATCAAGGTGACGACTCGTATATAGAGGGGGAGGGGCAGTGGCTCATGATCATATATTCCAGGGGCTACCAATCTAACGGTTGCACCTCATTATTTGACTTCCATGGTCTCAGTGTGACAGTGGACCTGTTCTCGCACACAAGCGTTTACTTCAGATGAGTTGGAACACATTGGTATTGTGCGCGCCGATCTTGAAAACATTATATTTCTGCAGTTATGAGAAATACATTGGTGAAAATATATATTTGTACTTATTGAATGATCTACATTCTGTCCCGTTTTATTGTGAGCAAGTTGTGCTTATTTGGGTATATATTTTTTTAAATGTTACATTAACCACGTGTATTTTTTATAATTGCACAGAGCAGATTTTCAAACAGATAACTGGAATGCCCGGGGATTATCATTTGGAGAGTACCAATGAATAAGATTTGATATGCGGACGATACAGTTTTGATGGTAACAAGTAAGCAAGAATTGCAGGAGCTTGTGACAACAAAATACACAATTAAGTCAAGAGTTTGGATTAGACATAAACATAAAGAAAATAAAAACTGTGATAAATGGGGGGCGGGGGGCGCAAGAAGCCGTGTTATCATATAAAAATAAACGATCTACCTAGGGCACATAATAACGGAAGGAGGCAGCTGGGAAAAAGAAATCAGAAAGAGAATCGGTATGGCCAAATGAGTCATATACTGACATTAGGACAGGTAAATCATAGATTGAAAATGAGAGTTGGCAGGTGTTATTTATAAACGTCACTACTTTTTGGCGCAGAAACATGGACACTGAGTTACAAGTTGGAAAAGAGAATCAAAATGTGGGTATATAGAAGATTGGCTCGTATTTCGTGGAACGCAAGAAAACAATTTCTAGTCATTACTGTATTTACCGTATTTATTCTTTATTTACTATAATTTTACCATGTCAAAATTACTCTAAACGTAAAAAATGTCTCTAAACACCCACAATTACTTTATGCGAGACATATTAATATGATCCCTACTGCAGTATTCTCAGTCGCGATCCTCGCCTCGTTGGCCAGTCTCCTGCAACACAGCCAGTTTTGAGGCGAACAGAGAACGGCAGACCGGATCTATCTTGTAGAGTGTGTCTCCCTGCCTTAACGGAAAAGAATAAGTTTCTAGTAGAGCTCAGGGAATTAATCACCAGGAACAACATGACTACGAGTTTATTGTGTTAAGACAGTTCTTAAGTCTTTGATTTCTGTTCAGCTAAAGATATGCTTGCTCATTTTTGGTTAAGATAGCTCTCTCTCTCTCTCTCTCTCTCTCTTACTCTCTCTATCTATCTATATATCTCTCCTTCTTTCTCTCCATATCTTCTTCTTTGTTCGTTCTCAACCTCCCGCTACAAAGCCATGAAAATTCCATTCAATTCAATCCCACAGTACTACGTGCAATGTACTATATGGCGGAAACATGGACACTCACGAAAGAGATGGAATACAATCTCAATGACCCACGCCTCTCTGAGAGACACATGGTCCTCCTCATGCTTCATAGCCATCGCACAAAAGGTCTTAACAACTCGGACATACGTCAATTGTCCCTGGTAGAAGATGTAGTTGTTTATGCAGACAAGATGAAACATCGCTGGGAAGCCAATTACTGCGAAGAACAGTCGATCGTTGGAGCGCATCGAGTGCAATATGGTACCCCAGAGACAAGAAACGACCACGGGGACGACCATCAACACGTTGGTCCGGCTCCCTTTATCCCGATGCCACATTTATGATATCACAGACTCGTTGTCCACTGGTCCACAGTGGCCCAATACAGAGACCGTTGGAAGAGAAGTTAGGACCCGCAACGGTGTAACCGGCGCTGAACAACCGGTCGTCCAGTAAGTATGAAGTCCAGAGGACAGATTGCGTTGTGGCTTGACTGCGATATTTGAACCCTTTGGTCTGGCACATCCGACTTCAGCAAGCATTTTTGAGTATCGGGTTGTCCTCCCTCTTCGTTCCCTTCTACTTAGCTAGTCTGCTAAATTGCAGCCTGTTATCCAGGATCACCGCGTGGAGGTATAGAAGAGTCTTGGTAGCTCTGGTTCGGAGGCCGTGAAGCTAGCAGTCAGCTGTGGGTCGCTGACCGCAGCAGCTCATGTGCTGTTCAGCGTCTTGATCTCTTTCCATATTTATCTGACTAAGATAGTTATTACTTGTCAAACTATTCATTCTCTAATATATTTTTTTTGCTTTTTCTCTCTCTCTCCCTGGCTTAGATTGCTATCATTTGTTTTGGTATCACTTGTTTTGGTGAGGATACGCTCTACCTTATTTAGTGAAGGATGCTCTCACTCATTCTCTCTCTCTGGCTAAGATAGTCATGGCTTGTTTCTTTGTTGGTTAAGATACGTTTTCTTTATTTGGCAAAGGAAAGCTATCTCTTTAAGTTGTTATGAAGATATACTTGGTTCCTCGTGGTTCGTGAAGATGCGTTCTTTGTTGTTTTGGGGAAGATACGTTCTTTGTTATGTTGGGGAAGACACGTTCCTTGTTCTTTTGGGGAAGATACGTTCTCTGTTGTGTTGGGGAAGATACGTTCCTTGTTGTTTTGGGGAAAACACGTTCTTTGTTGTGTTGGAGAAGACACGTTCCTTGTTGTTTTGGGGAAGATACGTTCTTTGTTATGTTGGGGAAAACACGTTATTTGTTGTGTTGGGGAAGAGACCTTCTCTGTTGTGTTGGAGAAGACACGTTCCTTGTTGTTTTGGGGAAGATACGTTCTCTGTTGTGTTGGGGAAAACACGTTATTTGTTGTGTTGGGGAAGATACCTTCTCTGTTGTGTTGGGGATAACACGTTATTTGTTGTGTTGGGGAAGATACGTTCTCTATTGTGTTGGGGAAGATACGTTCTCTATTGTGTTAGGGAAGATACATTCTCTCTTGTTTTTGGAGGTTATGTTCTCTGTTGTGTTAGGGAAGATACGTTCTCTGTTGTGTTGGGGAAGATACATTCTCTCTTGTTTTTGGAGGTTATGTTCTCTGTTGTGTTAGGGAAGATACGTTCTCTGTTGTATTGGGGAAGATACGTTATTCCCTGTCGAAGAACCAGCCGCCAAGCAGATACTGTCTCTTGATCAAGGTTAAACAAACCTCAGTGGGAGCCCTGTCAATTCTCTTATAATGTTCTCTTCCAGCCCTCCCCGTTCTCCGCCTCTTCCTTCTTTTGTCCTACGCCTCAAACCGCCACGACAAGCAAGGATAAAATTCAATATCTCATTTGTTTAGACACTTTTTCAAATACAGGCAGTCTTGTCGACTACATCAGGGCGTGTAAGCCAAAGAAAGGTAGTAGTATCGTGATGTGGCGTATATGAGAAGTACTGGTATAGCTCCGGAAGATGGTATAGAAGGCGTGCTCAAATGAAACCGCACCTAACTGCAGCAGTGAACATACGTACGATGCTCATGATGACGTCATTTCAGGTGTAAAAACCACATACCAACAGTCAAGTTTGCAACATTTCATTATCCTCCGACTCATAGTTTCCTCAGCAGACCGTTGAAAAAATGGCGGGTGTGATACGGAATCCATCCAGAGTTGATCAGCGAGGGGTGATTCGGTTTCTAACAGCTGAAGGATATCGACCAGTTGACATTCATCGCAGAATGCAGACAGTATATGGTGACAAATGTGTGTCGAAGATAACAGTGAAAAACTGGACAACGATGTTTAAAGAAGGACATAAACGAAATATCTTCCGAGACCAGGTCAGGCGCATAGTTTTGCGTCAGAAGCTGCCATCGCCGAAATTGATGCAGCAATTCGGGTAGACCTAAGCTGGAGTTTACGTTTGCTAGCAGAGGAATTCGCTGTGTCGCTCGGGACAGTTCAAATGGTCGACATCCTTCAGCTGTTAGAAACCGAATCACCGCTCGCAGATCAACTCTGGACTGATTCCGTATCACACCCGCCATGTTTTCAACGGTCTGCTGAGGAAACTATGAGTCGGAGAATAATGAAATGATGTAGACTTGGCGGTTGGTAGGTGCTGTTGACACCTGAAGTTACGTCATCACCCGCATGGTGTGTACGTTTACTTGGTGCAGTAAGGTCTTGACGTCATCATGCGCATGTTAAGGAACGTTCACTTGGTGCAGTTAGGTCCGGTTTCATTTGAACACGCCTCGTGCATGAGGTAAATGGCTGGCATGTGAGGATCTAACTATTAAGAACATAATTGATGTGTTGTGCTGACCAATTGCAGTACACGTCGGGTAAATAATAGCTGTTCAACAGCTGCGGTCCCGCCCAGCTACTGCCCACTTCTCTGGGACCGCTAGTACGTCTCATATAGTCGTTTTGTTGCCAGTGAACGTAGGAAAACTGCTGTGTGCACTTATATGCGCAAAATGATATCGACATTCATGTCCTTTCGCTCAAAGTAATATTTCCATTCTTGTCCTTACGCTCAAAGTAATATTTGCATTCTAGTCCTTACGCTCAAAGTAATATTTCCATTCTTGTCCTTACGCTCAAAGTATGATGTGCATTCTTGTCCTCACGCTCAAAGTAATATTTGCATTCTAGTCCTTACGCTCAAAGTAATATTGACATTCGTGTGTTTACTCTCAAAGTAATATTTACATTTGCGTGTTTACGCTCAAAGTAATATGACATTCTTGTATATTGCTCAAAGCAATATTGACATTCTTGTGTTTTCGCTGAAAGTAATATTTACATACTTGTATAAACCCTCAAAGTAATATTTACATACTTGTATAAACCCTCAAAGTAATATTTACATTCTTGTATTTACGCTCAAAGTAGTATTTACACTCTTGTACTGGCGCTCAAAGTAATACTGAAAGTTGTTCGTGTCCTATTGCAAAACTGAAAGATTGTGGCGCTCATGGATGAAGGACTCTCCCAAGCCCCGTGGAACGATGAAGATGTTAGACCCCAGGGTACCAGCTCTGAAATCCACTGCGCTTTGAATACTCCATTCTGCACTGTGCTGATGCCGCCTAACTCAGCATTGAGCTGTGAGCTGCGTATCCCAGGCGCTTTTATAAAAATGAAGCTTCGAGGAACGTACGCATGCGGCACTCTGTCTGTCTGTCTTTCTGTCTCTCTCTCTAGGTCTGTCTCTCTCTCGATCTATCTCTCTCTGTCTCTCTCTCTCTAGGTCTGTCTCTCTCTCGGTCTATCTCTCTCTTTCGGTCTGTCTATCTCTCGGTCTGTCTATCTCTCGGTCTGTCTATCTCTCGGTCTGTCTATCTCTCTCTCTGTCTCTCTCTCTATCTCTCTCTCGGTCTGTCTCTCTCTCTATCTCTCTCGGTCTGTCTCTCTCGCTGTCACGAAAACAGCTCGTTTCCAGGAATGGCTACGTGAAATTCAAGGTCAGGGTCTTGTCCAGTATGTTTTGCCTGAACCTGACTAACATGTCTGGTCAGTATGTTTTGCATGACCAGACGTTAATCTTCCTCCCCAAACGAAGTGTTTTAGGAAGGTCGTCGGTGTTACCGAGAAAGACAGACTGCGAAGCGACGACATTCTCAGTATGGTCGGCACTAGGTCTCGTGCAGATTACATTTCCAGGAAGAAAATCGGTTGGTTTTGGTCACCTCATGAGATTGCATCCTCATCAACTTCCACTGATGACGTACAACGCTGGTAGATCTGGCTACAGGTCAAGGGGAGGGACGACCGCAAGGCAGGTGGAAAGATTATTTTTTTTTTTGCATTCCCCTTACTTCTCTATTCCCCAAAGGCGATGTGCGTTGCACTGTGGTTTGTATTTTGCGTCTGTCGGCCCAGTACATCCGACTTCAGCATGCATTTTATGTAAGGGTCTGCTTACTCCTGCATTTTCCCTGGTGTAACGGTCGTTGCTGTGATGGGGATCGAACCCAGCACCTTTGGGTTGTTAGCCGGGTCACTCAACCACTAGCCCATACCGTCCCCCAGGTAGATAGATGACAGAGTGATTATGCAGCGACACGGGCTCATATTGACTGATACAACTCAACTTGCACAGGACAGGCAACTTAATCTCCCCCGCCCCTTGTCGCTTAACGGCACAAGTGGAAAGAAAACTAACTAACTAGCCAGTGACACGTCCGACCTGTCCTGCTGGGGCCCTCAGTGAGGGTCTAATCAACCACAGACCGACTGAGCAAACCTAAAATATTAGGACAAGCAGAAAGCCTGAAGGACGTAGATCAATTCCTGTATTTACTAAACTCCCGACACTTCTCGTTGAAATCGCCCTTGCTGATTACTCTGGTCTTAGGGCAGCTAAATTCAATCTAGCGAACCTAAAATATTTGATTGTGACAAAGTGGTAGTCACTGGTCAGGTCTGGTCGATGTCTAGCCAAAAACTACTGGCACTGATGAGTTATCTACAGCCTGTTTATCCGTGTCTCCCTGTTCACGCTGTAACCAGATTGAGGCTGTTGTTGTTACCGATCAGCAGTACCCGGGCTCTCGCCCTTCGGTCCAATGCAATGTAATTGTATCTGCACGTGTGTATCAGATGTTGTCTAGTGCCATACAAAGTGTCACATGTATCTGACCTTGGAGGAAGAAGTATTTTCTTAAAATCGTTGAACACTCAAAGAGATGAGGATCAACAGTTGCATATGAATGTGTACACAGCTGGCACTCAGTAGTATGTTGGGGTTGGATTCTGTTCATGTACTTGTTAATTTCGATGTGTTGGATTCTGTTCAGGTGCTTGTTAAGTGGGATGTGTTGTATTTTGTTCAGGTGCTTGTTAATTTCGATGTGTTGTATTCTGTTCAGGTGCTTGTTAATTTCGATGTGTTGTATTCTGTTCAGGTGCTTTTTAAGTGGGATGCGTTGTATTCTGTTCAGGTGCTTGTTAAGTGGGATGTGTTGGATTCTGTTCAGGTGCTTGTTAAGTGGGATGTGATGGATTCTGTTCAGGTGCTTGTTAATTTCGATGTGTTGTGTTATGTTCAGGTGCTTGTTAAGTGGGATGTGATGGATTCTGTTCAGGTGCTTGTCAAGTGGAATGTTTTGAATCATCATCGTATGAACATATTCCTTCTGTGATATATTGTCAGTCATGACTGGCCCTCTGGTCAGGAAAGTGATGACCGTTGTCAACCCGAGATCCAGCAGTCCACACCCATACAGCTCTATATTGTGACACATCTTAACGATTGGAGATGGGAAAGAGGACTAACATTAGGTCAGGCAAAATATACTGGCTATAACCCTCACCTTGATTTCCCCGCAAACCTCAGTGGAAACGGGGTGTTTTCATGGCAGCCTGGCTAACAGCGTGAGGGATCGATGTTATCTCTGTAGTAGTGAGCGACACGTAGATGAAGCCAAGCATAGCACAACAGCCTGGAAGACCCCGGTCCATCTTCAGCACGCTCGGAATGTGAGGAAAGCTGCAGCAACGCGCTACTTAGCGTGCATTTTAGGGCGCACGGAAGAGTAATCTTACTCATTGTAAGCATTCAACAACAAAAATAATAATAATAACAACACCAACAACTACTGTGTCGAGGATCGGGTCACTTATGAACTAGGAACGGATTTTCTGTTACGGCAGCGTGGATAATATCGCGGTTTAAATGTATAAAGAAATCTTCAAACTGTCTGTTGTAATTATTGTTGTTATTGTTGTTGTTGTTTAATGTCTACAATGAGTAAGTTTGCTGTAATTTGCGCGCTGAAAAATTCGTAAATTGTTGGGCTGTAGCAGCTTTCTTCACATCTCGAAGAAGGTGGACCGCCTCAAGACGACTGTGCTGTGCTTGCGTTCATCTAAGTGTCGGTCACCACTACAGGGATCACGTCGAGCCACAACTATTCATTCTGGTTGCCTTGAAAACAGCTCGTTTCCAGGGAAGGCTACAGGGAAGAGAGATAGTGGTCTAGGTAAGCGGCCTTGACACGACGTCCTGGTCAGTATTATGTCGGACCGCACTAGCGTCTCTGTTCCCCTGAAACTGTCTGATGTCTTCATGATGGCGTCTTCGTCTGTTACGCCCTCTTCCCAGGCACTGTTGTTGTTGCTGTTAGCAAAAGTCCACAATGAGTAGGATTATTCATTTGTGCTCCCTGAAAAGGACGTTAATGGCGGGTTGCTGTAGCTTTCCTCACATCTCGAGTGTGCGAAGATGGACCAGGGTCATCCAGGCGGTTGTGCTATGCTTGACTTCATCTGCGTGTCACTCACTACTACGGGGTTCACGTCGATCCCTCACCTTGTTAGCCAGGCTGCCATTAAAAAACAGCTCGTTTCCAGGGAGGGCTACGGGAAAGCCGAGGTGAGGATCGTGTCCAAAATACTTTGCCTGACCTTGTCTAACATGTCTGATCAGCATATTTTGCCTGACCTTGTCTAACATGTCTGATCAGCATATTTTGCCTGACCTTGTCTAACATGTCTGATCAGCATATTTTGCCTGACCTTGTCTAACATGTCTGATCAGCATATTTTGTCTGACCTTGTCTAACATGTCTGATCAGCATATTTTGCCTGACCTTGTCTAACATGTCTGATCAGCATATTTTGCCTGACCTTGTCTAACATGTCTGTTCAGTATATTTTGCCTGACCTTGTCTAACATGTCTGTTCAGTATATTTTGCCTGACCTTGTCTAACATGTCTGTTCAGTATATTTTGCCTGACCTTGTCTAACATGTCTGTTCAGTATATTTTGCCTGACCTTGTCTAACATGTCTGTTCAGTATATTTTGCCTGACCTTGTCTAACATGTCTGTTCAGTATATTTTGCCTGACCTTGTCTAACATGTCTGTTCAGTATATTTTGCCTGACCTTGTCTAACATGTCTGTTCAGTATATTTTGCCTGACCTTGTCTAACATGTCTGTTCAGTATATTTTGCCTGACCTTGTCTAACATGTCTGTTCAGTATATTTTGCCTGACCTTGTCTAACATGTCTGTTCAGTATATTTTGTCTGACCTTGTCTAACATGTCTGTTCAGTATATTTTGCCTGACCTTGTCTAACATGTCTGTTCAGTATATTTTGCCTGACCTTGTCTAACATGTCTGTTCAGTATATTTTGCCTGACCAGACGTTAGTCTTCCTCTCCTCCCAGGCACAGTGTCATCTCCTAACAACTTCTCCAGACCAGTTTATCGTGTGTAATAAAGATGAGAGTATGCCACCTTCCACGCTGAGAACATGTCGTATGATACGACCAACGATACGGACAGTTTGACTATTACTCCCTTGCTCCTATGTTTAATATTACGTTTTATCATACATAACATTGCATTTGCCTTTTTTACTACTACCTGAACTTGCTCACTCACCTTACCTGTATGATCTATTATAACACCTAGGTCGATTTCCTTTTCTATCTTTCTAATATTTTTCTCACCCATTCTGTAATTATGTTCCATGTGGATGACTGTACATGTATCTACATTAAACTCCATTTGCCAGCTTACAGACCATTCTCAGATTGTATCTAAATCCGACCTCAATATATCCACTTCTGCTTTAGATGAGACACTACTGCATAGTTTTGTGTCATCAGCGACTTTTTCAATCATGGATCCCATATCAATGTCCAAATTGTTTATATATATCAAGAACAAAACTGATCCCAAAACCGAGCCCTGTGACACTCTACTTTTCACTTCCCACCACTTTTCACTTCACACCACTCAGAGTATTCCTTATTTATGCCCACTCTCTACCTTCTTCCCGTTAACCAACTTTCAATCCACTTGGCAACTTCCCCATCTATTCCATGTTATTTTAACGTTCTAAATAATCTTTGATGAGGTACTCTATCAAAGGCCTTTGCAAAATCTAGATAAATAACGTCCACTGGCTCCCCTTTATCTATCATTTTGGTAACCTCCTCCATGAATTATAATATATTTGTCAAAGCCCGATCTCCCTCTAGTAAACCTATGCTGACTATTTCTGATTAGATAAAACTTGTCTAAATGCATTACTTTGTTTATTTGATTATTGACTCTAACAATTTACAGACTATGCTCGCTAAACTCACCAGTGTATAATTTGCTGAGTCTGATTTTTTGCCCTTTTTGAATAAGGGAATCACTTTTGCGTATTTACAATCTCGTGGAACAATCCCTTTTGTGAGTGATTGAGAACATAATATAGCCAATGGTTTTGCTAGTTGGTCTCTAATTTCAAACAGCAATTTTGGATGAATACCATCTTGACTTGGACATTTATCTACTTTCAACCCCTCTAGTTTTTTAAACACCATTTCCTCTGTAATACAGATTGATCTTAATCCCGCTGTATTCTTGTCTCTCTGAAAAATATGTATAGACTCTGGAATCTTGGAGCAGTAATCTTTTGTGTAGACTGTGCCAAAGTTCTGATTGAGTAGACTAGCTGCCTCCCTATTATCACTTATTATTTTCCCTGTACTGTCTATGAGAGGGCCTACTTTATCTTTCGATCTCTGTTTATTTCTAACATAAGAGAATAAGCTTTTACTGTCAGTCTTGAATCTCTGAGCAAGTTTTTATCTAAGTTTTTTTTTCCTTTCTGTTTTATTCACTTTCTGAGCTATATTCTGCTAGTTCAAATATTTTAAATATGTTTCATTTGATTTACCTACCTCTAAATATTTTTTTACATGCTTTATTTTTAGCTCTTCTACATTTCACTACAAATCTAGTTATCCACTTTTTACGCTTGGGGTTTACCTCCCTACATGGAACACATTCCCCTTTTAGCGTTTCTAGAACTGTTTTAAAACTCTCCCACTCCTGTTCAACATCTGTTCCTCCGACAATATCTTTCCAGATTATGTGGTTCGCTGCCTCTTTCATCCTCTGCCTTAGAGTAGTCGTATGTTCGCGTGTTTATGATCACTTCTTTCCCTGCTATTAGATTCAAACGGATGATTTGATGGTCACTTGAACCAAACAGTTCCCCAACGGTAACGTTTTCAATCATATTTTCCTCTGTAGTAAAAACTCAGTCGAGTGTGTTTTGCCTCTGGTGGCTGCTTCTACGTGTTGAATTAAAAAAGTATCAGTCATGCACTTAACAAAAGGTTTTGACTCTTCAAGTGCTTCTGCCATATCCCATTTTATTTCTGGAAAGAGGTGGACGGCGTGGCCTAGTGGTTAAGTGGCACGGCTCACAAGCCGAAGGTACTGGGTTCGATTCCCATCACAGCACCGTCCGTTACCCCGGGGAAGCAAACCCTTAGAAAATGCAGGAGGAAGCAGACGCTTACATAAAATTCATGCTGAAGTCGGATGACTTGGGCCGACAGGCGCAAAATAAAAACAGTGCAACGCACACCGCCTTGGCGATTAGACAAATAAGGCTACGCAAAAACAAAAAAAATTATGGAAAGTTCAAATCCCCCAGTAATAATAATTACCTTTCACGTGTTTTTGCTATGCTACTTATAAGCTTCTCGTCTTCCTGTTTTTGACTTGATGGACATCTATAGCAAACTCCAATCATTGTTTGTTCACTTTCTATTTCTCCCCATACACTTTCATTTTTGTTACCCATAATAAATCGTCTATGATCGTCATATTAACTGAATTTGTTCAGTATAATAAAACGCCACCTCCCGTAGCCTTGTCTCCAACTACCCTATCTTTTCTTAACATTGTATATCTCTCTATTTCAAGTTCACTATCTGCAATCTCCTCATATGTCCATGACTCTGTTGATCCTATTATATCTGGTTTTCTTCTTCTACATACAGTTCCAACTATTCTCATTTATTTACTATGCTTCTCACATTTGCATAAAAACATTTTAGTTTGTAATTTTATTGTTTTTTCACTATTTGCTTTTGCTTTATCATTATTATTTTTACATCTGGCTATATGAACACGCGACTGAAATATAAAGGACGAGCCAAACGACCAACTATCCTTCATTCACACCGACTCTCCATCCTCATTCGCTATCGTTGTCCCTAGAGTAGTGGTAACGACCTTGCCAGACACATTTTGATCAATCTTCTCATGATACAGCAAGCCCCCACGAGCGCAGGTGCTAATGCACTCCAGAAAATAGACACAATCATCAGTCTATGACACAGAAACCCATTTGAGATTTAAAGGAGGAAACCGTTGTTCCGTTATTTGTAAAACAAGAAGCTATGATCGTAATATGCTGAAAAGCAAGAAAGAAAACAACAGTGCTAGAGTCGTTAGAGCTCCTGCCTCTTGAAGGATATGAGTGAGTTCAAGCCTCGATTTTGATATGCTTCAGTCTTCCCAGTTGTTTTTCTAAGTAACTCTTTGTGAGTTGAGTTAACTCTTGACGGCGTTTCTTTGGTAGCGGGTTACAGTGGCTATTCTTGTATACTAAGGCGTACTTAAGAATGTGCACCGGAATCTTCCTGACTGTAGTGCAATGCCAGGCTCCTCAGAAAACTCACGACTATGGGGATGACATTGTGGACCCCAACCTTGTTGGCAAGGCTGCCGTGACAAACCCCATTTCCTGGCCCAAGACCTGGACGAGAGGTGGTTGCCTTGGTCAGTATGTTTTACCCACAGCAGATGTAATTCATCGCTTTCCTATCCAGCTGTTAAACGAATACCTGACTTTTGATTAGGGAAGGCAAGGCTGCGTGAAAGGGAGCGGGTCATCCCATATGATGAATACAAGGAAGACTCTAACACGTTATCTCCCACGGCAGTATTGCTGTGTGCCTACCTTCGCATAACATCATTTCATGTTACATTTACTTTGACATTTACCCTTGCTTTTTACCATTCATCTTTACTTTTATCTGCAGTTTTACATTCATCTTTACTTTTACCTGCGCTTTTACCTGTACGTTTACATTCATCTACTTTTACCTCCTGCACTTTTAATTGTACTTTTACATTCAGCTACTTTTACCTGTACTTTTACATTTATCTACTTTTACCTGTATTTTTACATTCATCTTTACTTTTACCTGCACTTTTACATTCATCTTTACTTTTACCTGCACTCTTACATTCATCTTTACTTTTACCTGCATTTGTGCCTGCCCTATTACATTCATCTTTACTTTTGCCTGCACTTTTATCTGCACTTTTACATTCACCTTTACTTGTACCTGTACATTGACCTGTACATTTTACCTTAACTTTTTCCTCTACATTTACTTTTACCTGTACCTGAGTCTGTACTTTTATTTATATCTGTACTTTTACTTTTACATTTATTTTTATCCGTACTTTTACATGTACTTTTACCTTTCCCTGTACTTTTTCCATATTCTTTTATCTATAATTAATGTACTTTACATTTTTCTTAATCTTTATCTGTACATTTTCCTGTAGCTTTTTCATATAATTTTATCTAGAATTCCAGTACTTTTACATTTTTCTCAATCTTTTCCTGTACGTTTAACCGTACAATATACCTGTACTTTTACCTGTATTTTTCTCTGTACTTTTACATGTACATTTACCTGCACATTTTCCTGTACTTGTACATGTACTTATATCTGTACTTTTACTTGTACTTTTAGTTTAACATTTGCCCACTTAACATTGTCTACAAAAGTTTAGGAACCAACATCGTTGCTAGAGTGAATCTCGGGGTCCCTTATCAAATGGTACCGTCGCACATCGCGTAAAAAGAGAGACTCAAGAGAGTTGTGCATGGTGAATAGCAACCTCATCATGTAAATTCAATTACTATATAAACAACAATATCAAAACTACGCAAAGTGCTTTGGCGCAGGTTTCTTAAAAAAGGTACGCTGTACTAGTGACCTCATACTCCTGATGAAGCAGAAATCGGACAAAACACAAAGAAGAGAACCAATATTGTACAGCAAGTTTTATCAAACTGTCTCTCCGCGGAAATCTGGAGTTCCGCGAAATGTCTATAGGGGTTGCGCGAAAGATCGTGTCGGAATACATTATAAGTGGGTTTGTAAAAATAACAAAACGACTTCCCTAACAGTTGTAGGCAATACCATATATGCCAATACGTTATGAATATGCTATATTCTATATGTATACCGTTTGAAACTAGGAACATTTTCAACAGAGTTGTAAAAGATGTGATGTGTGAGGGAGTATATATATATATATATATATATATATATATATATATATATATATATATATATATATATATATATATATATATATATATATATATACACACACAATACCATAATTCTCTCCGCTTGCACGTCGGTCACAATTCTGTTTCATTGTTCCATCGTTCTCGTGACATCAACAACTTCTCTTTGACCTGGAATTGAGAAACCGAAGGAGATTCACAGAATTTACTTTCCGTATCCAATCATCACGTCATACAGCATGCATCCAGAATTCAGCGACATGGATTGCCTTGTCATTTGCCCCCAGCATGTCGCACGTATTGCATGTGTATGGAGTTTGGGACAAGTCATCAGGTAGTCTGGGTCCTGTCTTGTGCCACATATATCATCATCTGTGTATCCCCATCTTTTCATGTTCCTCTTGCAGCATGATACACTTCGGAGTCTGTTTAGTGGCGTCCATGTTGTGTATGGTAGATTATGACTGGGAGCAGGTTCATCCCGAAGTTCAAACTCTGAGGCCTCCACCAATTCGTGCCATCTCTCGACGCGGCGACTCTTAGGCGTGTCTGTATGGGTTGTGTTGATTTTAATAAGCTATGTCTAGAATTGAGTCTTGCGCCCTGTAAGTGTTGTACAAAGATTGAGTCCTGTTATCAGTACATGTTGTCCAAAAATTGAGACTTGTTCTCTGTACCTGTTGTCCAAAAATTGAGACTTGTTCTCTGTACCTGTTGTCCAAACATTGAATCTTCTTTTCTGTACATGTTGTCCAAAAATGGAGTCTAGTTCTCTGTACCTGTTGTCCAAAGATTGAGTCTTGTTCTCAGTACATGTTGTCCAAAAACTGAGTTGCGCTCTGTACATGTTGTCCAAATATTGAGTCTTGTTATTAGTACATGTTTTCAAAAAATTAGCCTTGTTCTCTGTACCTGTTGTCCAAAAATTAGCCTTGTTCTCTGTACCTGTTGTCCAAAAATTGGGCCTTGTTCTCTATACCTGTTGTCCAAACATTGAGCCTTGTTATCTGTACCTGTTGTCCAAAAATTTAGCCTTGTTCTCTGTACCTGTTGTCCAAAAATTGAGTTGTGCTCTGTACCTTTTGTCCAAAAATTGAGTTGCGCTCTGTACCTGTTGTCCAAAAATTGAGTTTCGCTCTGTACCTGTTGTCCAAAAATTGAGTTGCGCTCTGTACCTGTTGTCCAAAAATTGAGTTGCGCTCTGTACTTGTTGTCCAAAAATGGAGTTGCGCTCTGTACTTGTTGTCCAAATATTGTCTTGAGTCGTGATCGTGTTGCTCTCGCCCGATTTACGCTGAAACGGATTCAAGGGGAAATAATGTGTGTAGTGTTACGAAGGTTGACCTTAGCTAGCACAGTTACTTTTTACATAAGATGCTGACACTGAAAAATGCCACAACTTTCACACACAAATATTGCCATTAAATTTCACTTAATTTAACTATAGAAAAAGCTCTGTGTGTGAAAGATACAGTATGAGAATTAACACATTCAAAACAGAAACAATGCAGACAAGCAGATTACCTGAAAACATGACCATTATGTTAGACGGGATCAAGGTTAAACAAGGGCAGGAATTCAATTACTTGGGCAATATTTTCACACAGGATGGAGGTCTACACAGAGAAATTGAGATCAAGTACCAAAAAGCAAATTCAATTACATACCAGCTGTCGCCATTATTGAAACACCCTAACATAGATATGTCCACACAATAATGCTAATCAACAGTATATTCATGCCAACTCTCTGTTACCAGCGCCAAACTTGGACTTGGACAACATCTGTAGAGAGAAAGATCACGACATGTGAGATGAGATGCCTCCAGAAAGCAATCAACGTAACTAAGAGAAACATAATGCCCAATGGCAATGTGAAAATAATTCTTCTTCTTCGTTCACTCTCAAGCTCCCGCTACTAAGCACTGAAAAGGGCTTTGCAAG
This sequence comes from Ariolimax columbianus, assembly GCA_036924085.1. Lineage (NCBI taxonomy): Eukaryota > Metazoa > Mollusca > Gastropoda > Stylommatophora > Arionidae > Ariolimax > Ariolimax columbianus. The sequence goes on along the minus strand of JAVGWX010000016.1, from coordinate 33,814,652 downwards.
TAGCAGTGCTTTGTGTTGTAGTTTACAGCTTGACTGCAATATTTGCACCTTTCTGTCCGACACATCCGACTTCAGGAAAGCATATTTTAGTACCGGGTAAGCCTTACCTCTTCGTTCCCCTCTCCTTAGCCAGTCTGCCCTGTTTCAGCCTGTTATCCAGGATCACCGCGTGGAGGTGTAGAAGGGCTTGGCAGCTCTAGTTCGATGGCCCTGACACTAGCAGTCAGCTATGACTCGCTGACCGCTCCAGCTCATGCGCTGAACAGCATCTTGATCGCAGAAGAATACTTGAAGCAAGACCCTGCACTGAATATATTGATGAGGAGAGAATCAAGTGGTTCGGCCACCTAATGAGAATGCATCCTGACCAACTACCCCTGTGCACACATAACGCACAGCGATTGGGTTATGGCAACCGTGGCAGACGGAGAACTAGCTGGATAGGAAACGTTGCGGATATTCTAATCGTCATTGGATGACGACTACTTCAGCGACGCGAATGGCCCTGGACAGAAAACTACCGCCCCACCCCCACGGCACAAGTGAACAAGACAAGACATGTATTTCATAATATATTCGTTTTTTATTAATTGACTTCCTTCATTATTGACAGGTTATTGCTAATAAATAAATCAGATCGTTTCAAAGATGATAGACAAGTTCTGTTAGGTCAGCGACTGATCATTCTAAAATACGTTGATCTGTTGGGAAAATAGTGAGGGGGGGGGGGGTTGGGATCCAGGAGGCTAGGAATTGTTTCAGTGGATCGTATGTGATAAGTGGGTGGGGCTGCTGTACGGTCAGTTCTATTGGATATTAGCACACACATAACGGCTGTTATCGTGCTTTGGAGAAGAGATAGGCAGAGAGAGATACAGAGATGGGGAGAGAGAGTGACATAATAAGAGAAAGAGAGAGACATAGTGAAAGATACACTGAGAGAGGGAGATAGACAGAGTAAGTTTGAGACAAAGGGTAAGAGTGAGAGACGGAGACAGAAAGAGACAAAGAGTGGGAGAGACATAATAATAGGGAGACACACAGAGGAACAGAGAGAGAGACAGTAATAGAGACAGAGTGAGGGAGACGGAGAGAGATACTTGGAGTGAGAGTGACAAAGTGAGATGGAGACGAAGAGAGAGACATAGTAAGAAAGATAGACAAACAGACAGAGATACATAAAGAGAGAGACGTAGAGAGACAGAGGGACAGAGACAGCGAGACACAGAGATAGTGAGAGAGACTGACAGAAAGAGAGACGGAGAGAGCGAGACACAGATAGCGTGAGAGGACAAAGAGAAGAGAGAGACAGAGAGAAACGTAGAAGAACACATAGAGGGAGACCGAGAGATAGAGATTGACAGAGAGTCATCTCTTCTGTTGTATTAAGAATCGACGTCATTGCATTTAGGGCACTCTATTGGTGCTCAGTTTCTCTCAGTAAAGGGAGAACAGTTTAAATCATATACTGATGGTTCATGTAGCTCCCTGGATGTACACGCTCCTGCTCCTGTCTCTCAGGCACCGCTCTCTGCTGGACCGGCTTCTGATTTCAAAACTGCATTCTGTATATCATAGCGGATGATGTGCATCAAGTCGGCCGCCTTTACTTCCCAGATTTTTCTGGTACCCAATTTATGTGGCTGGGTCGACCACAGGGACCGGTTTGCGATCAGGAAAAATAAAAAATTCCACACCAACCTGTAAGCCAGTGCACTAACCACAGCCCTACCGCGGCCTCTTATGTGCCGTTGGTTACAAAATAATATGGGCCCAACACCATATTTCCTATGTGCCGTTGGTTACAAAACAATATGGACCCAACACCATATTTAATATGTGTCGTTGGTTACAAAACAATATGGGCTAAACACTATATTTCCTATGTGCCGTTGGTTACAAAACAATATGGACCCAACACTATATTTCCTATGTGCCGTTGGTTACAAAATAATATGGGCCCAACACCATAGTTCCTATGTGGCGTGACGAGATCTTCATTTTTGGTTTATTCTGTACATCGCTAGTTCAACCACTGCAGTGCCTTGAACCACAAGTTGATTAACTTCAAAATGTCAAATCTATCCATTCTTAATGTTCCCATTGCGGGTTCTCCCATTGACACTAGGATGTCAGTTCTGCCATTCCCGCTATCCCTAGCCCTGGGCAAGACAGGAGATCCATATAAGAATCATCAATTCCTGACAAAGAAACGCATCTTAGATTTCAATTAGAGAGCGTGGTAAGCTCAATACGTTACCAGTTTTATATTTGAAACAGAAGAAAGAGATTGCTCAGAACAGCTTGTAACAACAATATACACAACTAATCAATAGTTTGCATTAGACGTAAACATAAAGTAAATAAATACTATGATACTTGGGGAAAAGTAACACGAAACTATGTATGCAGATCAAAATAAAATATAACTACTGGAACAGGTAAATAATTTCTCCTATCTAGGACATTTAATAACGGAAGATGGCAGCTGTGAAAAAGAAATCAGAAAGAGAATATGTATGGCCAAAATGGGATTCAGCAACATGCGACACATACTGACATCCAAACAGATAAATCATGAAGTGATCATGAGAATTGTCAGGTGCTAATGTAAACCCACCACTACTTTATGGCACAGAAACATGGACACAAAATACCAATTTGGAAAAGAGTATTGAAGCCTTTGAAATGTGGGTATATAGAAGGTTGGGTCGCATTTCTTGGAAAGAGAAGAAAATAAATGTGGAGGTACTGTAAAAGTTTTGGGGGGGGGGGGGGTGAAAAGCGAATTACTGACCGTAATCATGGTTAGACAGGTAATATATTTTAGTCACATAACAAGAAGACCAAATTAGAAAGAAGGGTGGAGGGGCAGTCGTCCAAGAGGCAGACATCGTTATGAGGAGGTGGGTAACATCAAGAGATGGACTTGGAAAGCCTGGAATATTGCACCATTGCGGTAAAATATAGAGTGGACTTGAAATCCATTACAGTCGAACTTCGATGCGGAGATGGCTCTAGAACTGAATTGAGAACAGTTTATGAAGTATGTAGTTACAGACGCCCATCACATTGTCTATCAATGATGCCCACCATTTGATTCTTCAACAAAGCCATTGGCAAACAGAGAAGCTGATGTAATATTATGTAAAGGTGCCGCTTTAATCATCAAGCATCGAAGACATTCACCCCAGTGGTTAGAATGACAAACAGAATAGGACCACCGTTTACTTACCTGAGTGTCGTAAAATGCGATTAGTGAACGTTGTGGATGTGACTCGCAACCGCACCATGTACACATCATTACTATAAAACAGCACTGTAATGACTAGATTCAAGCTTTCCTAAAATCTAGTTAGGAGAGCCAGTGACAAGTGTTGGATAAATGCTTCAACGAATAATAACCCCTGCATCGTAGTTCAGGAGACTGGTTTTCAATACACTCGACCACCACTGACGTCTGCGAGACCCACACAAACGGCTCCCGGCAGTCCTCGAGTCACTAGCTCTTTGTAGTTCTCGGTCACTAGTTCCTGGCAGTCCTCGGGTCACTAGCTTCCGGTAATCTTCGAGTCACTAGGTCCTGGCAGTCCTTGGGTCACTATCTCCTGGCAGTCCTTTGGTCACTATCTCCTGGCAGTCCTTGGGTCACTAGCTCCTGGCAGTCCTTGATCACTAGCTCCTGGCAGGTCATTAGCTCCTGACAGTCCTTGGGGCTCTAGCTCCTGGCAGTCCTTGGGTCACTAGCTCCTGGCAGTCCTTGGGTCACTATCTCCTGGCAGTCCTTGGGTCACTAGCTCCTGGCAGTCTTTGGGTCACTAGCTCCTGGCAGTCCTTGGGTCACTAGCTCCTGGCAGTCCTTGGGTCACTAGCTCCTGGCAGTCCTTGGGTCACTAGCTCATGGCAGTCCTTGGGTCACTAGCTCCTGGCAGTCCTTGGGTCACTAGCTCCTGGCAGTCCTTGGGTCACTATCTCATGGTAGTCCTTGGGTCAATAGCTCCTGACAGTCCTTGGCCACCACTCTCTGCAGTTATTGGGTAACTAGCTCCTGGCAGTCCTTGGGTCACTAGCTCCTGGCAGTCCTCGAGTCACTAGCTCCTGGCAGTCCTCGGCTACCGCTCTCTGCAGTCCTTGTGTCACTAGCTTCTGGCAGTCCTTCGGTCACTAGATCCTGGCAGTCCTTTGGTCACTAGCTCCTGGCAGGTCATTAGCTCCTGACAGTCCTTGAGTCACTAGCTCTTGGCAGTCCTTGGGTCATTAGCTCCTTGAAGATCCTTAGCTCCTGACAGTCCTTGGGTCACTAGCTCCTGGCAGTCCTTTGGTCACTAGCTCCTGACAGTCCTTGGGTCACTAGCTCTTGGCTGTCCTTGGGTCACTAGCTCTTGGCAGTCCTTAGGTCACTAGCTCCTGACAGTCCTTGCGTCACTAGCTCTTGGCAGTCCTTGGGTCACTAGCTCCTGGCAGGTCATTAGCTCCTGACAGTCCTTGGGTCACTAGCTCTTGGCAGTCCTTGGTTCACTAGCTCCTGGCAGTCCTTGGGTCACTAGCTCCTGGCAGGTCATTAGCTCCTGACAGTCATTGGGTCACTAGCTCTTGGCAGTCCTTGGGTCACTATCTCCTGGCAGTCCTTGGATTACTAGCTCCTGGCAGTCCTTGGGTCACTAGCTCCTGGCAGGTCATTAGCTCCTGACAGTCCTTGGGTCACTAGCTCCTGACAGTCCTTGGGTCACTAGCTCCTGGCAGTCCTTGGGTCATTATCTCATGGCAGTCCTTGGGTCAATAGCTAAAGACAGTCTTTGTCCACCGCTCTCTGCAGTTCTTGGGTCACTAGCTCCTTGCAGTCCTTGGGTCACTAGCTCCTGGCAGTCCTTGGGTCACTAGCTCCTGGCAGTCCTTGGGTGACTAGCTCTTGGCAGTCCTTGGGTCACTAGCTCCTGGCAGTCCTTGGGTCACTATCTCATGGCAGTCCTTGGGTCAATAGCTCCTGACAGTCCTTGGCCACCGCTCTCTGCAGTTATTGGGTAACTAGCTCCTGGCAGTCCTCGGGTCACTAGCTCCTGGCAGTCCTAGGCTACCGCTCTCTGCAGTCCTTGGGTCACTAGCTCCTGGCAGTCCTTGGGTCACTAGCTCCTGACAGTCCTTGCGTCACTAGCTCTTTGCAGACCTTGGATCACTAGCTCTTGGCAGTCCTTTGGTCACTAGCTCCTGGCAGTCCTTTGGTCACTAGCTCCTGGCAGTCCTTTGGTCACTAGCTCCTGGCAGGTCATTAGCTCCTGGCAGTCCTTAGGTCATTAGCTCCTGGCAGGTCATTAGCTCCTGGCTGACCTAAGGTCACTAGCTCCTAACAGTCCTTGGGTCACTAGCTCTTGGCAGTCCTTGGGTCATTAGCTCCTTGCAGGTCCTTAGCTCCTGACAGTCCTTGGGTCACTAGCTCCTGGCAGTCCTTTTGTCACTAGGTCCTGACAGTCCTTGGGTAACTAGCTCTTGGCAGTCCTTAGGTCACTAGCTCTTGGCAGTCCTTAGGTCACTAGCTCCTGACAGTCCTTGGGTCACTAGCTCTTGGCAGTCCTTGGTTCACTAGCTCCTGGCAGTCCTTGGGTCACTAGCTCCTGGCAGGTCATTAGCTCCTGACAGTCCTTGGGTCACTAGCTCCTGGCAGTCCTTGGGTCACTAGCGCCTGGCAGTCCTTGGGTCACTATCTCCTGGCAGTCCTTGGATTACTAGCTCCTGGCAGTCATTGGGTCACTAGCTCCTGGCAGGTCATTAGCTCCTGACAGTCCTTGGGTCACTAGCTCCTGACAGTCCTTGGGTCACTAGCTCCTGGCAGTCCTTGGGTCATTATCTCATGGCAGTCCTTGGGTCAATAGCTAAAGACAGTCTTTGTCCACCGCTCTCTGCAGTTCTTGGGTCACTAGCTCCTTGCAGTCCTTGGGTCACTAGCTCCTGGCAGTCCTTGGGTCACTAGCTCCTGTCAGTCCTTGGGTCACTAGCTCCTGACAGTCCTTGGGTCACTAGCTCCTGACAGTCCTTGGGTCACTATCTCATGGCAGTCCTTGGGTCAATAGCTCCTGACAGTCCTTGGCCACCGCTCTCTGCAGTTATTGGGTAACTAGCTCCTGGCAGTCTTTGGGTCACTAGCTCCTGGCAGTCCTCGGGTCACTAGCTCCTGGCAGTCCTAGGCTACCGCTCTCTGCAGTCCTTGGGTCACTAGCTCCTGGCAGTCCTTGGGTCACTAGCTCCTGACAGTCCTTGCGTCACTAGCTCTTTGCAGACCTTGGATCACTAGCTCCTGGCAGTCCTTTGGTCACTAGCTCCTGGCAGTCCTTTGGTCACTAGCTCCTGGCAGGTCATTAGCTCCTGGCAGTCCTTAGGTCAGTAGCTCCTGGCAGGTCATTAGCTCCTGGCAGACCTTAGGTCACTAGCTCCTAACAGTCCTTGGGTCACTAGCTCTTGGCAGTCCTTGGGTCATTAGCTCCTTGCAGGTCCTTAGCTCCTGACAGTCCTTGGGTCACTAGCTCCTGGCAGTCCTTTTGTCACTAGGTCCTGACAGTCCTTGGTTCACTAGCTCTTGGCAGTCCTTGGGTCATTAGCTCCTTGCAGATCCTTAGCTCCTGACAGTCCTTGGGTCACTAGCTCTTGGCAGTCCTTGGGTCACTAGCTCTTTGCAGTCCTTAGGTCACTAGCTCCTGACAGTCCTTGCGTCACTAGCTCTTGGCAGTCCTTGGGTCACTAGCTCCTGGCAGGTCATTAGCTCCTGACAGTCCTTGGGTCACTAGCTCTTGGCAGTCCTTGGTTCACTAGCTCCTGGCAGTCCTTGGGTCACTAGCTCCTGGCAGGTCATTGGGTCACTATCTCCTGGCAGTTCTTGGATTACTAGCTCCTGGCAGTCCTTGGGTCACTAGCTCCTGGCAGGTCATTAGCTCCTGACAGTCCTTGGGTCACTAGCTCCTGACAGTCCTTGGGTCATTAGCTCCTTACAGTCCTTGGGTCACTAGCTCTTGGCAGTCCTTGGTTCACTAGCTCCTGGCAGTCCTTGGGTCACTAGCTCCTGGCAGGCCATTAGCTCCTGACAGTCCTTGGGTCACTAGCTCCTGGCAGTCCTTGGGTCACTATCTCCTGGCAGTCCTTGGATTACTAGCTCCTGGCAGTCCTTGGGTCACTAGCTCCTGGCAGGTCATTAGCTCCTGACAGTCCTTGGGTCACTAGCTCCTGACAGTCCTTGGGTCACTAGCTCCTGGCAGTCCTTGGGTCATTATCTCATGGCAGTCCTTGGGTCAATAGCTAAAGACAGTCTTTGTCCACCGCTCTCTGCAGTTCTTGGGTCACTAGCTCCTCGCAGTCCTTGGGTCACTAGCTCCTGGCAGTCCTTGGGTCACTAGCTCCTGGCAGTCCTTGGGTCACTAGCTCTTGGCAGTCCTTGGGTCACTAGCTCCTGGCAGTCCTTGGGTCACTATCTCATGGCAGTCCTTGGGTCAATAGCTCCTGACAGTCCTTGGCCACCGCTCTCTGCAGTTATTGGGTAACTAGCTCCTGGCAGTCCTCGGGTCACTAGCTCCTGGCAGTCCTAGGCTACCGCTCTCTGCAGTCCTTGGGTCACTAGCTCCTGGCAGTCCTTGGGTCACTAGCTCCTGACAGTCCTTGCGTCACTAGCTCTTTGCAGACCTTGGATCACTAGCTCCTGGCAGTCCTTTGGTCACTAGCTCCTGGCAGTCCTTTGGTCACTAGCTCCTGGCAGTCCTTTGGTCACTAGCTCCTTGCAGGTCCTTAGCTCCTGGCAGTCCTTAGGTCATTAGCTCCTGGCAGGTCATTAGCTCCTGGCAGACCTTAGATCACTAGCTCCTAACAGTCCTTGGGTCACTAGCTCTTGGCAGTCCTTGGGTCATTAGCTCCTTGCAGGTCCTTAGCTCCTGACAGTCCTTGGGTCACTAGCTCCTGGCAGTCCTTTTGTCACTAGGTCCTGACAGTCCTTGGGTCACTAGCTCTTGGCAGTCCTTAGGTCACTAGCTCTTGGCAGTCCTTAGATCACTAGCTCCTGACAGTCCTTGGGTCACTAGCTATTGGCAGTCCTTGGTTCACTAGCTCCTGGCAGTCCTTGGGTCACTAGCTCCTGGCAGGTCATTAGCTCCTGACAGTCCTTGGGTCACTAGCTCCTGGCAGTCCTTGGGTCACTAGCTCCTGGCAGTCCTTGGGTCACTATCTCCTGGCAGTCCTTGGATTACTAGCTCCTGGCAGTCCTTGGGTCACTAGCTCCTGGCAGGTCATTAGCTCCTGACAGTCCTTGGGTCACTAGCTCCTGACAGTCCTTGGGTCACTAGCTCCTGGCAGTCCTTGGGTCATTATCTCATGGCAGTCCTTGGGTCACTAGCTCTTAGCAGTCCTTGGTTCACTAGCTCCTGTCAGTCCTTGGGTCACTAGCTCCTGGCAGGTCATTAGCTCCTGACAGTCCTTGGGTCACTAGCTCCTGGCAGTCCTTGGGTCACTAGCTCCTGGCAGTCCTTGGGTCACTATCTCCTGGCAGTCCTTGGATTACTAGCTCCTGGCAGTCCTTGGGTCACTTGCTCCTGGCAGGTCATTAGCTCCTGACAGTCCTTGGGTCACTAGCTCCTGACAGTCCTTGGGTCACTAGCTCCTGGCAGTCCTTGGGTCAGTATCTCATGGCAGTCCTTGGGTCAATAGCTAAAGACAGTCTTTGTCCACCGCTCTCTGCAGTTCTTGGGTCACTAGCTCCTTGCAGTCCTTGGGTCACTAGCTCCTGGCAGTCCTTGGGTCACTAGCTCCTGGCAGTCCTTGGGTCACTAGCTCCTGACAGTCCTTGGGTCACTAGCTCCTGGCAGTCCTTGGGTCACTATCTCATGGCAGTCCTTGGGTCAATAGCTCCTGACAGTCCTTGGCCACCGCTCTCTGCAGTTATTGGGCAACTAGCTCCTGGCAGTCCTTGGGTCACTAGCTCCTGGCAGTCCTCGGGTCACTTGCTCCTGGCAGTCCTAGGCTACCGCTCTCTGCAGTCCTTGGGTCACTAGCTCCTGGCAGTCCTTGGGTCACTAGCTCCTGACAGTCCTTGCGTCACTAGCTCTTTGCAGACCTTGGATCACTAGCTCCTGGCAGTCCTTTGGTCACTAGCTCCTGGCAGTCCTTTGGTCACTAGCTCCTGGCAGTCCTTTGGTCACTAGCTCCTGGCAGTCCTTAGGTCAGTAGCTCCTGGCAGGTCATTAGCTCCTGGCAGACCTTAGGTCACTAGCTCCTAACAGTCCTTGGGTCACTAGCTCTTGGCAGTCCTTGGGTCATTAGCTCCTTGCAGGTCCTTAGCTCCTGACAGTCCTTGGGTCACTAGCTCCTGGCAGTCCTTTTGTCACTAGGTCCTGACAGTCCTTGGGTCACTAGCTCTTGGCAGTCATTAGGTCACTAGCTCTTGGCAGTCCTTAGGTCACTAGCTCCTGACAGTCCTTGGGTCACTAGCTCTTGGCAGTCCTTTGGTCACTAGCTCCTGGCAGGTCATTAGCTCCTGACAGTCCTTGCGTCACTAGCTCTTGGCAGTCCTTGGTTCACTAGGTCTTGGCAGTCCTTGGTTCACTAGCTCCTGGCAGTCCTTTGGTCACTAGCTCCTGACAGTCCTTGGGTCACTAGCTCCTGGCAGTCCTCGGGTCACTATCTCCTGGCAGTCCTCGGCTACCGCTCTCTGCAGTCCTTGGGTCACTAGCTCCTGGCAGTCCTTAGGTCACTAGCTCCTGACAGTCCTTGGGTCACTAGCTCTTGGCAGTCCTTAGGTCACTAGCTCCTGACAGTCCTTGGGTCACTAGCTCTTGGCAGTCCTTGGTTCACTAGCTCCTGGCAGTCCTTGGGTCACTAGCTCCTGGCAGGTCATTAGCTCCTGACAGTCCTTGGGTCACTAGCTCCTGGCAGTCCTTGGGTCACTAGCGCCTGGCAGTCCTTGGGTCACTATCTCCTGGCAGTCCTTGGATTACTAGCTCCTGGCAGTCCTTGGGTCACTAGCTCCTGGCAGGTCATTAGCTCCTGACAGTCCTTGGGTCACTAGCTCCTGACAGTCCTTGGGTCACTAGCTCCTGGCAGTCCTTGGGTCTATATCTCATGGCAGTCCTTGGGTCAATAGCTAAAGACAGTCTTTGTCCACCGCTCTCTGCAGTTCTTGGGTCACTAGCTCCTTGCAGTCCTTGGGTCACTAGCTCCTGGCAGTACTTGGGTCACTAGCTCCTGTCAGTCCTTGGGTCACTAGCTCCTGACAGTCCTTGGGTCACTAGCTCCTGACAGTCCTTGGGTCACTATCTCATGGCAGTCCTTGGGTCAATAGCTCCTGACAGTCCTTGGCCACCGCTCTCTGCAGTTATTGGGTAACTAGCTCCTGGCAGTCTTTGGGTCACTAGCTCCTGGCAGTCCTCGGGTCACTAGCTCCTGGCAGTCCTAGGCTACCGCTCTCTGCAGTCCTTGGGTCACTAGCTCCTGGCAGTCCTTGGGTCACTAGCTCCTGACAGTCCTTGCGTCACTAGCTCTTTGCAGACCTTGGATCACTAGCTCCTGGCAGTCCTTTGGTCACTAGCTCCTGGCAGTCCTTTGGTCACTAGCTCCTGGCAGGTCATTAGCTCCTGGCAGTCCTTAGGTCAGTAGCTCCTGGCAGGTCATTAGCTCCTGGCAGACCTTAGGTCACTAGCTCCTAACAGTCCTTGGGTCACTAGCTCTTGGCAGTCCTTGGGTCATTAGCTCCTTGCAGATCCTTAGCTCCTGACAGTCCTTGGGTCACTAGCTCTTGGCAGTCCTTGGGTCACTAGCTCTTTGCAGTCCTTAGGTCACTAGCTCCTGACAGTCCTTGCGTCACTAGCTCTTGGCAGTCCTTGGGTCACTAGCTCCTGGCAGGTCATTAGCTCCTGACAGTCCTTGGGTCACTAGCTCTTGGCAGTCCTTGGTTCACTAGCTCCTGGCAGTCCTTGGGTCACTAGCTCCTGGCAGGTCATTGGGTCACTATCTCCTGGCAGTTCTTGGATTACTAGCTCCTGGCAGTCCTTGGGTCACTAGCTCCTGGCAGGTCATTAGCTCCTGACAGTCCTTGGGTCACTAGCTCCTGACAGTCCTTGGGTCATTAGCTCCTTACAGTCCTTGGGTCACTAGCTCTTGGCAGTCCTTGGTTCACTAGCTCCTGGCAGTCCTTGGGTCACTAGCTCCTGGCAGGCCATTAGCTCCTGACAGTCCTTGGGTCACTAGCTCCTGGCAGTCCTTGGGTCACTATCTCCTGGCAGTCCTTGGATTACTAGCTCCTGGCAGTCCTTGGGTCACTAGCTCCTGGCAGGTCATTAGCTCCTGACAGTCCTTGGGTCACTAGCTCCTGACAGTCCTTGGGTCACTAGCTCCTGGCAGTCCTTGGGTCATTATCTCATGGCAGTCCTTGGGTCAATAGCTAAAGACAGTCTTTGTCCACCGCTCTCTGCAGTTCTTGGGTCACTAGCTCCTCGCAGTCCTTGGGTCACTAGCTCCTGGCAGTCCTTGGGTCACTAGCTCCTGGCAGTCCTTGGGTCACTAGCTCTTGGCAGTCCTTGGGTCACTAGCTCCTGGCAGTCCTTGGGTCACTATCTCATGGCAGTCCTTGGGTCAATAGCTCCTGACAGTCCTTGGCCACCGCTCTCTGCAGTTATTGGGTAACTAGCTCCTGGCAGTCCTCGGGTCACTAGCTCCTGGCAGTCCTAGGCTACCGCTCTCTGCAGTCCTTGGGTCACTAGCTCCTGGCAGTCCTTGGGTCACTAGCTCCTGACAGTCCTTGCGTCACTAGCTCTTTGCAGACCTTGGATCACTAGCTCCTGGCAGTCCTTTGGTCACTAGCTCCTGGCAGTCCTTTGGTCACTAGCTCCTGGCAGTCCTTTGGTCACTAGCTCCTGGCAGGTCATTAGCTCCTGGCAGTCCTTAGGTCATTAGCTCCTGGCAGGTCATTAGCTCCTGGCAGACCTTAGGTCACTAGCTCCTAACAGTCCTTGGGTCACTAGCTCTTGGCAGTCCTTGGGTCATTAGCTCCTTGCAGGTCCTTAGCTCCTGACAGTCCTTGGGTCACTAGCTCCTGGCAGTCCTTTTGTCACTAGGTCCTGACAGTCCTTGGGTCACTAGCTCTTGGCAGTCCTTAGGTCACTAGCTCTTGGCAGTCCTTAGGTCACTAGCTCCTGACAGTCCTTGGGTCACTAGCTATTGGCAGTTTTTGGTTCACTAGCTCCTGGCAGTCCTTGGGTCACTAGCTCCTGGCAGGTCATTAGCTCCTGACAGTCCTTGGGTCACTAGCTCCTGGCAGTCCTTGGGTCACTAGCTCCTGGCAGTCCTTGGGTCACTATCTCCTGGCAGTCCTTGGATTACTAGCTCCTGGCAGTCCTTGGGTCACTAGCTCCTGGCAGGTCATTAGCTCCTGACAGTCCTTGGGTCACTAGCTCCTGACAGTCCTTGGGTCACTAGCTCCTGGCAGTCCTTGGGTCATTATCTCATGGCAGTCCTTGGGTCACTAGCTCTTAGCAGTCCTTGGTTCACTAGCTCCTGTCAGTCCTTGGGTCACTAGCTCCTGGCAGGTCATTAGCTCCTGACAGTCCTTGGGTCACTAGCTCCTGGCAGTCCTTGGGTCACTAGCTCCTGGCAGTCCTTGGGTCACTATCTCCTGGCAGTCCTTGGATTACTAGCTCCTGGCAGTCCTTGGGTCACTTGCTCCTGGCAGGTCATTAGCTCCTGACAGTCCTTGGGTCACTAGCTCCTGACAGTCCTTGGGTCACTAGCTCCTGGCAGTCCTTGGGTCAGTATCTCATGGCAGTCCTTGGGTCAATAGCTAAAGACAGTCTTTGTCCACCGCTCTCTGCAGTTCTTGGGTCACTAGCTCCTTGCAGTCCTTGGGTCACTAGCTCCTGGCAGTCCTTGGGTCACTAGCTCCTGGCAGTCCTTGGGTCACTAGCTCCTGACAGTCCTTGGGTCACTAGCTCCTGGCAGTCCTTGGGTCACTATCTCATGGCAGTCCTTGGGTCAATAGCTCCTGACAGTCCTTGGCCACCGCTCTCTGCAGTTATTGGGCAACTAGCTCCTGGCAGTCCTTGGGTCACTAGCTCCTGGCAGTCCTCGGGTCACTTGCTCCTGGCAGTCCTAGGCTACCGCTCTCTGCAGTCCTTGGGTCACTAGCTCCTGGCAGTCCTTGGGTCACTAGCTCCTGACAGTCCTTGCGTCACTAGCTCTTTGCAGACCTTGGATCACTAGCTCCTGGCAGTCCTTTGGTCACTAGCTCCTGGCAGTCCTTTGGTCACTAGCTCCTGGCAGTCCTTTGGTCACTAGCTCCTGGCAGTCCTTAGGTCAGTAGCTCCTGGCAGGTCATTAGCTCCTGGCAGACCTTAGGTCACTAGCTCCTAACAGTCCTTGGGTCACTAGCTCTTGGCAGTCCTTGGGTCATTAGCTCCTTGCAGGTCCTTAGCTCCTGACAGTCCTTGGGTCACTAGCTCCTGGCAGTCCTTTTGTCACTAGGTCCTGACAGTCCTTGGGTCACTAGCTCTTGGCAGTCATTAGGTCACTAGCTCTTGGCAGTCCTTAGGTCACTAGCTCCTGACAGTCCTTGGGTCACTAGCTCTTGGCAGTCCTTTGGTCACTAGCTCCTGGCAGGTCATTAGCTCCTGACAGTCCTTGCGTCACTAGCTCTTGGCAGTCCTTGGTTCACTAGGTCTTGGCAGTCCTTGGTTCACTAGCTCCTGGCAGTCCTTTGGTCACTAGCTCCTGACAGTCCTTGGGTCACTAGCTCCTGGCAGTCCTCGGGTCACTATCTCCTGGCAGTCCTCGGCTACCGCTCTCTGCAGTCCTTGGGTCACTAGCTCCTGGCAGTCCTTAGGTCACTAGCTCCTGACAGTCCTTGGGTCACTAGCTCCTGGCAGTCCTTTGGTCACTAGCTCCTGGCAGGTCATTAGCTCCTGACAGTCCTTGGGTCACTAGCTCCTGACAGTCCTTGGGTCACTAGCTCCTGGCAGTCCTTGGGTCACTAGCTCCTGGCAGTCCTTTGGTCACTAGCTTCTGACAGTCCTTGGGTCACTAGCTCCTGGCAGATCTGGCTTTGTTTACAACACAGCGTAGAGAGTTCGACATCACTTAGTGTTCCATTTGATTGAGCATGTCCTGGATTGATCTCGGTATTACTACCTCACCACGTACAGAAAAGATTAGCAAAACTACTGTACGCAAAGCTGTCACAGTGGGACACCAACAGAAACACTCAGGCATACATAGACGGGACAATACGTTTTGATATAACATAAAGACAACGATCTTGGATTGAAAGGATCCGTGCCTTCGGCATGAGAACACAGAAAGGCAAACCTTTCACAGCCATCAACTTCAGTGAATGAGTGTAATAAAGCATTTCTGAAATTGGTACACGTTGAGTGTGCAGCCTAGTCAATAGTGAGCTGGCTTGCTAGACTGGGATTACAGCGTGCCAGGATTCGAGATCATGGCTGGACAGAAACAAAACCGGGCCGTGGTTCGTGCCTGGTACGGCCGCTCCGCCTGACGGTTGAGTTTGGGAAGGTAAAAACAGCAAGGAAGGGAAACTGCCACCCCCATCTCACATAGGCTGCGGCTTAGTACGTGAAGAGTTATCTTTTTCAACGACGGCAACTATTGGCTTGAGACTGACCTTTACCTTCAATTTTAAAAGCTGGTTTATCATTTTCAGATTAATCATTCCGGAAACTGGAGTTGAAGTCTTCTGATCATGTCACGCCACTGTCCACTGTTAATCAGTCCGGAGACTAGAGTTGAAGTATTCTGAACATGTCACGCCACTGTTAATCAGTCAGGAGACTAGAGTTGAAGGTTTCTGATCATGTCACGCCGCTGTCCACTGTTAATCAGTCCGGAGACTAGAGTTGAAGTATTCTGATCATGTCACGCCGCTGTCCACTGTTAATCAGTCCGGAGACTAGAGTTGAAGTATTCTGATCATGTCACGCAGCTGTCCACTGTTAATCAGTCCGGAGACTAGAGTTGAAGTATTCTGATCATGTCACGCAGCTGTCCACTGTTAATCAGTCCGGAGACTAGAGTTGAAGGATTCTGATCATGTCACGCCACTGTCCACTGTTAATCAGTCCGGAGACTAGAGTTGAAGTATTCTGATCATGTCACGCAGCTGTCCACTGTTAATCAGTCCGGAGACTAGAGTTGAAGTATTCTGATCATGTCACGCAGCTGTCCACTGTTAATCAGTCCGGAGACTAGAGTTGAAGTATTCTGATCATGTCACGCAGCTGTCCACTGTTAATCAGTCCGGAGACTAGAGTTGAAGTATTCTGATCATGTCACGCAGCTGTCCACTGTTAATCAGTCCGGAGACTAGAGTTGAAGTATTCTGATCATGTCACGCCACCGTTCTCAGCAGATCTCTTCAGCTCAGTATAACTCTGCACCCCCATGTTCTTGTAAGCCCGTGTGATGTAATGGTTTCTTGGACGTCCACTTTCTTTTTTCCCCAGAATTTTGACTTCTAGTATTTTAAATAGTAAGCCCCCATGTCTCCATGTTAGGTCCAAGCCAAGACAATCTACCTTTCTGTATATTCGTCATAAGTTGTCTATGTGACCCTATATCTTTAAACACCTGTTCGTTTGACTTTTTTCTGTTCACTTACAACATCCTGCGCTAGCTCCACATATCAATAGCTTGCAATGTTTTTTCATCCTATTTGTTTCGAGTCCATGTTTCAGAGTCGTACAATGCGACGGGCCAGAAATGTGCAGTGATTATTCTGTTCCGAAGCTCAATATTGACGATATTAGTTTGTATTAGTTATTGTTTCTCACTGAATGTCTTTTTTAATGCTACTGCGATCCTAGTTCTAATTTCAACCTCACAGAGAGCGTCCTCTGAAATAATTTGTCCAAATCATGAAATCCTCTGTTCGTGTTCAATTATCTGTCACTCGATGTTGATATTTAGTCGTGGAGTTTGATTGGCTAGTTAGAGGAGCCAATTGAAGGGTTGAGACTATGCTTCAACGAATAGAGGTATGGGTTACGTTCAGTTAATTGAACAAACACGTGTACAAACTGTTTGTTTCCCTACTGTACACATGTGGAATAAACCAACAAACTGCTAAGCCTGTATCACAGAACTGCCCCGCGTATGGCCAGTTCCAGAATGTACACTGGCCTCAACGATTCAACAACCTCCACACTGTATACAGCACACGAAGAAATCCAAACACTGGTCGAGTTCATCACGAGACTCAACTCATCTGACAGTGTAAACATCAAATATAGGATCGCAGGACGGATAGGTTGTTCAATTAATGGAAGACTTATTTTTCTCAGAGATTTACGTAATTGTTGTGATTCACCAGACCAAAGGCAGCTGAGTGAGTTAGAAGTCTTCCCGGTTTATAGAAACGATATCTTCTGATGCTGAAATTCGACCAGAAAAACAGCTGACAAATAGGGAGGTTTTACTTTCGTTTTTTGTTGTTGTTGCGTTTGCATTATTTCTCTATTCCCCAAGGCGGAGTGCGTTGCACTATGTTTTTATTTTGCGCTGATCGGCCCAGTGCTACCGACTTCTGCATGCATTTTATGTAAGGGTCCGCTTCGTCCTGCATTTTCTAAGGGTTTGCTTCCTCGTTGCCTTCCTTGAGCTAACGGCCTGTGATGTGATGGGGAGCGGACTCAGTGAGTCGGGTTGTGAGATGTGTCACTTAACCACTAGCATACTCCGTCCCCTTAGCCCAGCTGTCCCTCCTTAGCCGATACCGCCCCCTCTTAGCCCCGCCGTCCCTCCTTAGCCCACGCTGTCCCCTTTTAGCCCCGCCGTCCCTCCTTAGCCCACGCTGTCCCCTTTTAGCCCACGCCGCCCCCCCCCCTTACCACACCATCACCCTTTAGCCCACGTCGTTCCCCATTAGCCCATACCACCCTCCCCCTTAGCCCACACCGTCCCCACTTAGCCCACGCCGTCCCCTTAACCCACGCCGTCCCCTTAGCCCATACCGTCCCTCCTTAGCCCACACCGTACTTCCTTAGCCCCCGTCGTCCCCCCTTAGCTTACGCCGTACATTTTTACCCACGCCGCCCCCCCCCCTTAGCCCACACCGTCCTCCCCATAGCCCACACCGTCCCCCTTAGGCCACGCGTCCCCCCCCTTAGCCACGCGTCCCCCCTTAGCGCACGTGTCTCCCCTTAGTCCACACCGTCCCCCCTTAGTCCACACCGTCCCCCCTTAACCCACACCGTCCCCCCTTAGCCCAAGCGTTCCCCCTTAGCCCACACCGTCCCCCCTTAGTCCACACATTCCCCCCTTAGCCCACATCGCTCCCCCCCTTAGCCCACACCGTCCCCCCTTAGCCCACGCCGTCCCCTTAGCCCACGCCGTCCCCTTAGCCCACGCCGTCCCCTTAGCCCACGCCGTCCCCTTAGCCCACGCTGTCCCACCTTAGCCCATACCGTCCCTCCTTAGCCCATACCGTCCCTCCTTAGCCCATACCGTCCCTCCTTAGCCCACACCGTCCCCCCTTAACCACGCGACCCCCTTAGCGCACGCGTCCCCCCTTAGTCCACACCGTCCCACCTTAGCCCACACCGCCCCCTTAGCCCACACCGTCCCCCCTGAGCCCAAGCGTCCCCTCTTAGTCCACACCGTCCCCCCTTATCCCACACCGTCCCCCCTTAGCCCACACCGTCCCCCCTTAGTCCACACCGTCCCCCCTTAGTCCACACCGTCCCCCCTTAGTCCACACCGTCCCCACTTAGTCCACACTGTCCCCCCTTAGTCCACACCGTCGCCCCTTAACCAACACCGTCCCCCCTTAACCAACACCGTACCCCCTTAGCCCAAGCATCCCCCCTTAGCCCACACCGTCCCCCTTAGCCCACACCGTCCCCCTTAGTCCACACCGTCCCCCCTTAGCCCACATCGCCCCCCTCCCTTAGCCCACGCGTCCCCCCTTAGCCCACGCGTCCCCCCTAGCCCTCGCCGTCTTCCCTTAGCTTGCGCAGTACACTTTTAGCCCACACCCCCCCCCCTTTAACCCACACCGTCCCCCCTTATCCCACACCGTCCCCCCTTAGCCCACACGTTCCCCCCTAGCCCACGCCCCCCCCCTTAATCCACACCGTTCCCCCTTAGCCCACGCGTCCCCCCTTAGCCCACGCCGCCCCCCCTTACCACACCATCACCCTTTAGCCCACGTCGTTCCCCATTAGCCCATACCACCCTCCCCCTTAGCCCACACCGTCCCCACTTAGCCCACGCCGTCACCTTCAACCCAGATCGTTTTCTTAGCCCACGCTGTCCCCCCTAGCCCACACCGTCCACCCTTAGTCCACACCGTCCCCCCTTAGCCCACGCCGTGCCCTTAACCCACGCCGTCCCCTTAGCCCACGCCGTCCCCTTAGCCCAGGCCGTCCCCTTAACCCACGCCGTCCCCTTAGCCCATACCGTTCCTCCTTAGCCCACACCGTACTTCCTTAGCCCCCGTCGTCCTCCCTTAGCTTACGCCGTACATTTTCACCCACGTCGTCCCCCCCCCTTAGCCCACACCGTCCTCCCCATAGCCCACACCGTCCCCCCTTAGGCCACGCGTCCCCCCTTAGCGCACGTGTCTCCCCTTAGTCCACACCGTCCCCCCTTAGTCCACACCGTCCCCCCTTAACCCACACCATCCCCCCTTAGCCCAAGCGTTCCTCCTTAGCCCACACCGTCCCCCCTTAGTCCACACATTCCCCCCTTAGCCCACATCGCTCCCCCCCCCTTAGCCCACACCGTCCCCCCTTAGCCCACGCCGTCCCCTTAGCCCACGCCGTCCCCTTAGCCCACGCCGTCCCCTTAGCCCACGCCGTCCCCTTAGCCCACGCTGTCCCACCTTAGCCCATACCGTCCCTCCTTAGCCCATACCGTCCCTCCTTAGCCCATATCGTCCCTCCTTAGCCCACACCGTCCCCCCTTAACCACGCGACCCCCTTAGCGCACGCGTCCCCCCTTAGTCCACACCGTCCCACCTTAGCCCACACCGCCCCCTTAGCCCACACCGTCCCCCCTGAGCCCAAGCGTCCCCTCTTAGTCCACACCGTCCCCCCTTATCCCACACCGTCCCCCCTTAGCCCACACCGTCCCCCCTTAGTCCACACCGTCCCCCCTTAGTCCACACCGTCCCCCCTTAGTCCACACCGTCCCCACTTAGTCCACACCGCCCCCCCCTTAGTCCACACCGTCCCCCCTTAACCAACACCGTCCCCCCTTAACCAACACCGTACCCCCTTAGCCCAAGCATCCCCCCTTAGCCCACACCGTCCACCTTAGCCCACACCGTCCCCCTTAGTCCACACCGTCCCCCCTTAGCCCACATCGCCCCCCCCCCTTAGCCCACGCGTCCCTCCTTAGTCCACACAGTCCCCCATTAGTCCACACCGTCTCCCCTTAGCCCACGCGTCCCCCCTTAGCCCACGCGTCCCCCCTAGCCCTCGCCGTCTCCCCTTAGCTTGCGCAGTACACTTTTAGCCCACACACCCCCCCCTTTAACCCACACCGTCCCCCCTTATCCCACACCGTCCCCCCTTAGCCCACACGTTCCCCCCTAGCCCACGCCCCCCCCCCCTTAATCCACACCGTTCCCCCTTAGCCCACGCGTCCCCCCTTAGCCCACACCGTCCCCCCTAGGCCACGCGTCCCCCTTAGTCCACACCGTCCTCCCTAGCCCTCGCCGCCCCCCCCCCCTTAGCTTGCGCAGTACACTTTTAGCCCACGCCGCCACCCCCTTAGCCCACACCGTCCCCCCTTAGTCCCCGTCGTCCCTCCTTAGCCCACACCGCCCCCACCCCTTAGCCCACGCCGTCCCCCCTAGCCCACGTCTCCCCATTAGCCCACGCCGCCACCTCCTTAGCCCACACCGTCCCCCCTCAACCCACACCGTCCCCCTTAGCCCCCACCGTCCCTACTTAGCCCACACCGTCCCCCCTAGCCCACGCCGTCCCCTCTCGCCCAAGCCGTCCCCCTTAGCCCACGTCTCCCCCTTAGCCCACGCCGCTACCTTAGCGCACGCCGCTACCTTAGCTCACGCTGTCCCCCTCTAGACCACGCCGTCCCCTTTTAGACCACGCAGTCCCCTGGGAGGTTATGAAGAGATTGTAAATGGAAAGAGAAGTATTGAAGAAGATACAAGTTAGGCAAATAAAATTATGTGATTATATATATATATATATATATATATATATATATATATATATATATATATATATATATATATATATATATATGCTTAATACAACTTATTGAAGGCCAAAGATAGCTTTCCTAAATATCTGAGGTGGTGACTGCCACTATGAATGAGGCTCACAGTCGGAGATCTCTTCATAACCTGACCCTGAAAGAGAAAACAGGAACAGCCAAAAGAAGTAGAACATATGAAGAAACAGATTACTGCTTATTTTACTTACAGGCGAGCACCACGCACGGCATACATCCAGTAATTTGTTTTCTTTTTCTTCTGCGTTCTTTCTCAATCTCCCACTACCAAGCCCTGGCGAGGGATTTGCTAGTAGCAGGATGTAGTCTAGAGAACAAAATGTGTTGTGTCGCTAGTTTACAGCTTGACTTTTATGTTTGCATTTTTCGGTCTGACACATCCGTCTTCGGAAGTATTTAGAATGTATTGCCCTGTCAATGGATTGCCCTGTCATTGGATTGGCCTGTCACTTGCCTCCAACATGTCGCACTTATTGCATGTTTCTTGGAGGTTGGGTCAGGTCACCAGATTGTCTGGGCCTGTGTTGAGCCGTATTGGCACACTACTGAAAACAATACCGAAGGGAAACAGTGGACGGTAGGTGGACTAGTTATAAGTGGGAAGACATCGAGAGATGGACTGACAACAGTTAGTCAGAGTGTATCATCAAGATAAGAGACAGGATGTTGGAGTGTTGGAGGTCCATTGCAGCTACCTTCGATGTTGAGGATTTATAGGACGGAGGAATAAAGGTACATTGATCATGCAGTGTGCAGACTAGGTTTTCATTTTACCTCATATAGAAAGGGAGAAGAGACTCACGTCTGGATCAGATGAAAAATAATGATCAAGCCCCCCCCCTCCCCCCACCCCCACCCCCACCCGCCTCGCGTCCCTCTAACAAGACTATGTCGCGGCAGTCTGGACAACGAAGTGGTGATCAACACAGTGATCCTCATGGTGAGCTTACCGGTATCCTCACATTGCACTATATTCAGGTAAGACGCCAGTTCACCTTCTCAAGTATGCTTCGGCAAGTAAGAAAAGCCACTGTAACCCACTGCCGAAGAAACGTCATCACCGTTATCTCAACTCAGAACGAATAGCTTCCAACAACAACCGCCATCGATAGAATAAAAATTAATGGATTTGAATACGTGCCCTCGTGGTGAAAGGCCTGTCTCCAAATCGTTCAGCCAACCTTGTTCATCATATAGCATGTCCTTTATAAAACGTCGCTCCCATCACAGTCTGTCTGAAAGAAACTCGTTCCCTTGTCAAAACTCCAGCCTGCGCCACAGTCATACTCAGGCACTCCTGGATATCTTGGTGCCATCGTCTTCTTGGTCTACCTCTTCCTCTTTTGCTTGACACCATACCTTCCATTACCGTCCTCTCAAGGCCGTTGTGTCTCTTGATGTGACCAAAGTATTTGCATTTTCTAGAAAAAATGGAATTGATAAACCAGTTCTCTATGCTCAACTCTTGCTGAATGTCTACATTTGTTTTTTTTTCTTTGTCCAGGGTATTCTGATGATCTTTCTGTAACATTTTGACTCGAAGGATACGTTTCTTTGTCTAGAAGTTTTGGTAATCCTCCATGATTCGCAGCCATAAGATGCCACAGGAAAAACACAGGATCTCAAGACTTTTACTTTTGTAGTTTTGTTGGTCCTCTGCCATAATTTCTTCCGGCTGTTCAGTCTCTGCATCGCCATGGCTGTTCTTCTGATTTCTTATGAGCAATCGCCATTCTTTCCAAAATGCTGTAAATTGATCTTCGTTACATTTGCACAAATGGGTTATTGTTACTTGTAAAGCCATATTGCTCAACACGCTTTGGGTTTTTGTAAATAACCGGATGTCAGATAAGGTCGGTCAGGTTAGGTTAGATCAGGTTAGATCAGGTCAGGTTAGGT
This sequence comes from Ariolimax columbianus, assembly GCA_036924085.1. Lineage (NCBI taxonomy): Eukaryota > Metazoa > Mollusca > Gastropoda > Stylommatophora > Arionidae > Ariolimax > Ariolimax columbianus. The sequence goes on along the minus strand of JAVGWX010000016.1, from coordinate 33,792,521 downwards.
CACATCATCCCGTAACCAGCGAGGTCGTTGGAGCACACATGAAGGAATCCTCACAACCCCACGGCACCCTTCTCTGTCAGCGGCCGCTGCCTGTGCCTCTTCTGGTCGGAGATTGGTCCATTCTATTATGTTGTTTTCCCACTTCTTTTTATGCCGGTCTCTTCTTCGTCTGCCTTGCACCTTTCCGTGGAGGATCGTATTTGCAAGACTATCTGATCTCGATATGTGACCGTACCAAGCGAGTTTCCTTTTTTTTTAACAGTTGCCAAGAGGTCTTCAAAAGGCCCTTTTGCTGTTGTAATTCTATCTCGCATTTCCTCATTTGTAACTCGATCTTTGTACGTGATGTTTAAAAGTCTTCGAAAACATATCATCTCCAATGCCTGTCTCCTTCGGTGAAGGTCAGCTTTAACTGCCCATGTCTCACAAGCAGAGAGGAATATTGACAGGACCGGTGTACGCATTAATCTGCATAGTGCTAACCGTTTATCTTGCCAGATTTTGTAAAGCCGTGCAAGCACCTCTATTGTCTGTGCTATTCTAACCAACACCTCACATTTTGAGCCTTCATCACTGGTAATCCAACCCAGATATTGAAAACGGTCAACCACTTCGAATTCCTGACCAATAGCTTTTATCCTGCTATAGAAGCCCTCGCCGTTGTTTGTGATTAATTTTGTCTTTCCAACGTTTATCTCCATACCATAATCAAGAGCTGTTTCATCGAGCCTTCTGATCCATTCCTGGAGTTCAGCTTCTGAACCCGATGTCACCGGATGTGCAAAGACTTAATTTAAGAGTTGTCTATCCTTGAAGGCTTGAAACAGAAAGCGCTAGAAACAAAACCCGATTACGTGATACGCGGTTAAAAGAATGAATAATTCGTTTTTCCAGGAAATGACAGGACGAAGAGATGTCATTCTCTAACAGAAAATCCCATTTCATTTCCCAGCTTCCAGGTCTTAAAAGTTGGGGACGTTTTGGGAAGCCATTTTTACCGCTCAGTGTTTGACAGAGATTATTAGGGCATCCAGTTTTAGCATGTTAACCTGAGGTTGACATAAATGTTTCTGTTATTTGAAGAGGCCCGCAGTAGGGAAATATATCGCTGACGAATAACTGTCACGACGCAGTGTGTCGGATAGGTTTCTTTTTAAATCCTTGGTGTGTAAAATAACTACACCGAACTCAGATTTTGACCCCTGCAACTTTGGTCAGCATATTGGTTTTCAATCCACTCGACCACCACCGACGTCTGCACCAACGGCTCTGACTAGCTACTGCCAGTCCTTGGGTCACTAGCTCCGGGCAGTCATTGGGTCACTAGCTCCTGGTAGTCCTCAGGTCACTAGCTCATGGCAGTCCTCGGGTCACTAGCTTCTGGCAGTCCTCATGTCACCTACTCCTGGTAATTCTTGGGTCACTAGCTTCTGGCAGTCCACGGGTCACTAGTTTCAGGTAGTTCTTGGGTCACTAAATCCTGGTAGTTCTTGGGTCACTAGCTTATGGCAGTCCTCGGATCACTAACTCCTGGTAGTTCTTTGGTCACTAGCTCCTGATAGTTCTTCCGTCACTAGCTCCTGACAGTCTTTGGGTCACTAACTTCTGGTAGTTCTTGGGTCACTAACTTCTGGTAGTTCTTGGGTCACTAGCTCCTGGTAGACCTTGGTTCACTAGTTCCTGGTAGTTTTCGGGTTACTACCTCATTTCAGTCCTCGGCCACCGCTTTCTGCAGTCCTCGACCATCTGTTCCTGGTACTCCTTGACCACCAGCTCCAAGCATTCTTCGTTTACAGGCCTATGATAGTATTCCTGCCACGGTCGCCTTACATTCCTCTGACCATATGCGTTCTGTTCGTCCTCTGAGCCCTGTTCCTCGTAGAAACTTGGTCCACCGGCTCATGGCAATCCTTCGTTGCAAGTCATCGTCCATTGGTGTCTCGCTCTTCGCCGTCATGAGCCACTGGCGATCTAACAATCCTCAACCACCGACTCTTTAGCAGTCTTCAACCACCGAGTTCTCACATCCCTCAACCACCGACTCTTTAGCAGTCTTCAACCACCGACTCATCACATCCCTCAACCACCGACTCTTTAGCAGTCTTCAACCACCGACTCATCACATCCCTCAACCACCGACTCATCACATCCCTCAACCACACCCTCAGCACATCCCTCAACCACCGACTCATCACATCCCTCCACCACCGACTCATCACATCCCTCAACCACCGACTCATCACATCCCTCAACCACCGACTCATCACATCACTCAACCACCGACTCATCACATCCCTCAAACACCGACTCATCACATCCCTCAACCACCGACTCATCACATCCCTCAACCACCGACTCATCACATCCCTCAACCACCTACTCATCATATCCCTCAACCACCGACTCCTCACATCCCTCAACCACACCTTCATCACATCCCTCAACCACCGACTCATGACATCCTTCAACCACACCCTCATCACATCCTTCAACCACACCCTCATCACATCCCTCAACCACCGACTCTTCACATCCCTCAACTACACTCTCATGACATTCCTCAACCACCGACTCCACACATCCCTCAACCACCGACTCATCATATCTTCCAACCACACCCTCATCACATCCCTCAACCAACTACTCCACACATTCGTCAACCTCTGACTCATCACATCCCTCAACCACCGACTCATCACATCCCTCAACCACCGACTTATTACATCCCTCAAACACCGACTTCACACATCCCTCAACCACCGACTCATCACATCCTTCAACCACACCCTCATCATATCCCTCAACCACCTACTCCAAACATCCATCAACCACGGACTCATCACATCCCTCAACCACCGACTCATCACATCCCTCAACCACACCCTCATCACTTCCCACAACCACCGACTCCTCACATCCCTCAACCACCGACTCATCACATCCATCAACCACACCCTCATCACTTTTCTTAATCACACCCTCATCGCATCCCTCAACCACCGACTCATCACATCCTTCAACCACACCCTCATCACTTCCCTCAACCACCGACTCCTCACATCCCTCAACCACCGACTCATCACATCCATCAACCACACCCTCGTTACTTTTCTCAATCACACCCTCATCGAAATCCCTCAACCACCGACTCATCACATCCTTCAACCACACCCTCATCACATCTATCAACCACCGACTCATCACATCCCTCAACCACCGAATCCACACATCCCTAAACCACCGACTCCACACATCCCTCAACCACAAACTCATCACATCCCTCAACCACACCCTCATCACCTCCCTCAACCACACCTTCATCACATCTCTCAATCACACCTTCATCACATCCCTCAACCACCGACTCCTCACATCCCTCAACCACACCTTCATCACATCCCTCAACCACCGACTCATCACATCCTTCAACCACACCCTCATCACATCCTTCAACCACACCCTCATCACATCCCTCAACCACCGACTCTTCACATCCCTCAACCACACCCTGATGACATCCCTCAACTACCGACTCCACACATCCCTCAACCACCGACTCATCACATCTTCCAACCACACCCTCATCACATCCCTCAACCAACTACTCCACACATTCGTCAACCACCGACTCATCACATCCCTCAACCACCGACTTATTACATCCCTCAACCACCGACTTCACACATCCCTCAACCACCAACTCATCACATCCTTTAACCACACCCTCATCATATCCCTCAACCACCTACTCCAAACATCTATCAACCACGGACTCATCACATCCCTCAACCACCGACTCATCACATCCCTCATCCACACCCGCATCACATCCCTCAAGCACCGACTAATCACATCTCTCAACCACCGACACCTCACCTCCCTCAACCACGCCCTCATCACATCCCTCAACCACACCTTCATCACTTCTCTCAACCACCGACTCCTCACATCCCTCAACCACCGACTCATCACATCCCTCAACCACACCCTCATCACTTTTCTCAATCACACCCTCATCGCATCCCTCAACCACCGACTCATCACATCCTTCAACCACACCCTCATCACATCTCTCAACCACCGACTCATCACATCCCTCAACCACCGAATCCACACATCCCTCAACCACCGACTCATCACATCCCTCAACGACCGACTGATCAGATCTCTCAACCACCGACTCATCAAATCCCTCAACCACGGACTTATTACATCCCTCAACCACCGACTTCACACATCCCTCAAACACCAACTCATCACATCCTTCAACCACACCCTCATCATATCCCTCAACCACCTACTCCAAACATCTATCAACCACGGACTCATCACATCCCTCAACCACCGACTCATCACATCCCTCATCCACACCCGCATCACATCCCTCAAGCACCGACTAATCACATCTCTCAACCACCGACACCTCACCTCCCTCAACCACGCCCTCATCACATCCCTCAACCACACCCTCATCACTTCTCTCAACCACCGACTCCTCACATCCCTCAACCACCGACTCATCACATCCCTCAACCACACCCTCATCACTTTTCTCAATCACACCCTCATCGCATCCCTCAACCACAGACTCATCACATCCTTCAACCACACCCTCATCACATCTCTCAACCACCGACTCATCACATCCCTCAACCACCGAATCCACACATCCCTCAACCACCGAATCCACACATCCCTTAACCACCGACTCATCACATCCCTCAACGACCGACTGATCAGATCTCTCAACCACCGACTCATCTAATCCCTCAACCACCGACTCAACACATCCCTCAACCACCGACTCATGACATCCTTCAACCACACCCTCATCACATTTCTCAACCACCGACTCCTCACATCCCTCAACCACCGACTCATCACATCCCTCAACCACCGACGTATCACATCCCTCAACAACCGATTTCTCACATCCCTCAACCACCAACATCACATCCCTGAACCACATCCTCATCACATCCCTCAAACACCGACTCCACACATTCCTCAACCACCGACTCCACACATCCCTCAACCACCGACTCATCACATCCCTCAACCACACCCTCATCACCTCCTTCAACCACACCTTCATCACATCTCTCAATCACACCTTCATCACATCCCTCAACCACCGACTCCTCACATCCCTCAACCACACCTTCATCACATCCCTCAACCACCGACTCCTCACATCCCTCAACCACACCTTCATCACATCCCTCAACCACCGACTCCACACATCCCTCAACCACAAACTCATCACATCCCTCAACCACACCCTCATCACCTCCCTCAACCACACCTTCATCACATCTCTCAATCACACCTTCATCACATCCCTCAACCACCGACTCTTCACATCCCTCAACCACACCCTGATGACATCCCTCAACTACCGACTCCACACATCCCTCAACCACCGACTCATCACATCTTACAACCACACCCTCATCACATCCCTCAACCAACTACTCCACACATTCGTCAACCACCGACTCATCACATCCCTCAACCACCGACTTATTACATCCCTCAACCACCGACTTCACACATCCCTCAACCACCAACTCATCACATCCTTTAAGCACACCCTCATCATATCCCTCAACCACCTACTCCAAACATCTATCAACCACGGACTCATCACATCCCTCAACCACCGACTCATCACATCCCTCATCCACACCCGCATCACATCTCTCAACCACCGACACCTCACCTCCCTCAACCACGCCCTCATCACATCCCTCAACCACACCTTCATCACTTCTCTCAACCACCGACTCCTCACATCCCTCAACCACCGACTCATCACATCCCTCAACCACACCCTCATCACTTTTCTCAATCACACCCTCATCGCATCCCTCAACCACCGACTCATCACATCCTTCAACCACACCCTCATCACATCTCTCAACCACCGACTCATCACATCCCTCAACCACCGAATCCACACATCCCTCAACCACCGAATCCACACATCCCTCAACCACCGACTCATCACATCCCTCAACGACCGACTGATCAGATCTCTCAACAACCGACCCATCAAATCCCTCAACCACGGACTTATTACATCCCTCAACCACCGACTTCACACATCCCTCAAACACCAACTCATCACATCCTTCAACCACACCCTCATCATATCCCTCAACCACCTACTCCAAACATCTATCAACCACGGACTCATCACATCCCTCAACCACCGACTCATCACATCCCTCATCCACACCCGCATCACATCCCTCAAGCACCGACTAATCACATCTCTCAACCACCGACACCTCACCTCCCTCAACCACGCCCTCATCACATCCCTCAACCACACCCTCATCACTTCTCTCAACCACCGACTCCTCACATCCCTCAACCACCGACTCATCACATCCCTCAACCACACCCTCATCACTTTTCTCAATCACACCCTCATCGCATCCCTCAACCACAGACTCATCACATCCTTCAACCACACCCTCATCACATCTCTCAACCACCGACTCATCACATCCCTCAACCACCGAATCCACACATCCCTCAACCACCGAATCCACACATCCCTTAACCACCGACTCATCACATCCCTCAACGACCGACTGATCAGATCTCTCAACCACCGACTCATCAAATCCCTCAACCACCGACTCAACACATCCCTCAACCACCGACTCATGACATCCTTCAACCACACCCTCATCACATCCCTCAAACACCGACTCCTCACATCCCTCAACCACCGACTCATCACATCCCTCAACCACCGACGTATCACATCCCTCAACAACCGATTTCTTACATCCCTCAACCACCAACATCACATCCCTGAACCACATCCTCATCACATCCCTCAAACACCGACTCAACACATTCCTCAACCACCGACTCCACACATCCCTCAACCACCGACTCATCACATCCCTCAACCATACCCTCATCACCTCCTTCAACCACACCTTCATCACATCTCTCAATCACACCTTCATCACATCCCTCAACCACCGACTCCTCACATCCCTCAACCACACCTTCATCACATCCCTCAACTACCGACTCCTCACATCCCTCAACCACACCTTCATCACATCCCTCAACCACCGACTCCACACATCCCTCAACCACCGACTCATCACATCTTCCAACCACACCCTCATCACATCCCTCAACCAACTACTCCACACATTCGTTAACCACTGACTCATCACATCTCTCAACCACCGACTCATCACATCCCTCAACCACCGACTTATTACATCCCTCAACCACCGACTTCACACATCCCTCAACCACCGACTCATCACATCCTTCAACCACACCCGCATCATATCCCTCAACCACCTACTCCAAACATCCATCAACCACGGACTCATCACATCCCTCAACCACACCCTAATCACTTTTCTCAATCACACCCTCATCGCATCCCTCAACCACCGACTCATCACATTCTTCAACGACGGACTGATTAGATCTCTCAACCACCGACTCATTAAATCCCTCAACCACCGACTCAACACATCCCTCAACCACCGACTCATCACATCCTTCAACCACACCCTCATCACATCCCTCAACCACTAACTCCACACATCCCTCGACCACCGACTCATCGCATCCTTTAACCACACCCTCAGCACATCCCTCAACCACCGACTCCTCACATCCCTCAACCACCGACTCATCACATCCCTCAACCACGGACTCCATACATCCCTCACCCACCGACTCATCACATCCCTCAACCACCGACTCATCACATCCCTCAACGACTGACTCATCACATCCCTCAACCACTGACTCATCATATCCCTCAACCACCGACTGATCACATCTCTCCACCACCGACTCCACACATCCCTCATCCACTGACTCCACACACCCCTCAACCACTGACTCCACAAACCCCTCAACCACCGACTCATCACATCCCTCAACCACCGACTTATCACATCCCTCAACCACCGACTCACCACATCCCTCAACCACCGACTCATCACATCCTTCAACCACACCCTCCAACCACACCCTTATCACATCCCTCAACCACCGACTTTACACATCCCTTAATCACCGACTCATTACATCCCTCAACCACACCCTCATCACCTCCCTTAACCACACCTTCATCACATCTCTCAATCACACCTTCATCACATCCCTCAACCACCGACTCCTCACATCCCTCAACCACACCTTCATCACATCCCTCAACCACCGACTCATGACATCCTTCAACCACACCCTCATCACATCCTTCAACCACACCCTCATCACATCCCTCAACCACCGACTCTTCACATCCCTCAACCACACTCTCATGACATCCCTCAACCACCGACTCCACACATCCCTCAAACACCGACTCATCATATCTTCCAACCACACCCTCATCACTTCCCTCAACCAACTACTCCACACATTCGTCAACCTCTGACTCTTCACATCCCTCAACCACCGACTCATCACATCCCTCAACCACCGACTTATTACATCCCTCAAACACCGACTTCACACATCCCTCAACCACCGACTCATCACATCCTTCAACCACACCCTCATCATATCCCTCAACCACCTACTCCAAACATCCATCAACCACGGACTCATCACATCCCTCAACCACCGACTCATCACATCCCTCAACCACACCCTCATCACTTCCCTCAACCACCGACTCCTCACATCCCTCAACCACCAACTCATCACATCCATCAACCACACCCTCATCACTTTTCTCAATCACACCCTCATCGCATCCCTCAACCACCGACTCATCACATCCTTCAACCACACCCTATTCACATCTATCAACCACCGACTCATCACATCCCTCAACCACCGAATCCACACATCCCTAAACCACTGACTCCACACATCCCTCAACCACCGACTCATCACATCCCTCAACCACACCCTCATCACCTCCCGCAACCAGACCTTCATCACATCTCTCAATCACACCTTCATCACATCCCTCAACCACCGACTCCTCACATCCCTCAACCACCTTCATCACATCCCTCAACCACCGACTCATCACATCCTTCAATCACATCCTTCAACCACACCCTCATCACATCCCTCAACCATCGACTCTTCACATCCCTCAACCACACCCTGATGACATCCCTCAACTACCGACTCCACACATCCCTCAACCACCGACTCATCACATCTTCCAACCACACCTTCATCACATCCCTCAACCAACTACTCCACACATTCGTCAACCACCGACTCATCACATCCCTCAACCACCGACTTATTACATCCCTCAACCACCTACTCCAAACATCTATCAACCACGGACTCATCACATCCCTCAACCACCGACTCATCACATCCCTCATCCACACCCGCATCACATCCCTCAAGCACTGACTAATCACATCTCTCAACCACCGACACCTCACCTCCCTCAACCACGCCCTCATCACATCCCTCAACCACACCCTCATCACTTCTCTCAACCACCGACTCCTCACATCCCTCAACCACCGACTCATCACATCCCTCAACCACACCCTCATCACTTTTCTCAATCACACCCTCATCGCATCCCTCAACTACCGACTCATCACATCCTTCAACCACACCCTCATCACATCTCTAAACCATCGACTCATCACATCCCTCAACCACCGAATCCACACATCCCTCAACCACCGAATCCACACATCCCTCAACCACCGACTCATCACGTCCCTCAACGACCGACTGATCAGATCTCTCAACCACCGACTCATCAAATCCCTCAACCACCGACTCAACACATCCATCAACCACCGACTCATCACATCCTTCAACCACACCCTCATCACATCCCTCAACCACCAACTCCACACATCCCTCGACCACTGACTCATTGCATCCTTTAACCACACCCTCAGCACATCCCTCAACCACCGACTCCTCACATCCCTCAACCACCGACTCATCACATCCCTCAACCACGGACTCCATACATCCCTCACCCACCGACTCATCACATCCCTCAACCACCGACTCATCACATCCCTCAACCACCGACTCATCATATCCCTCAACCACCGACTGATCACATCCCTCAACCACCGACTCCACACATCCCTCATTCACTGACTCCACACACCCCTCAATCACCGACTCATCACATCCCTCAACCAACGACTTATCACATCCCTCAACCACCGACGTATCCCATCTCTCAACCACTGACTTTACACATCCCTCAACCACCGACTCATCACATCCTTTAACCACACCCTCCAACCACACCCTCCAACCACACCCTCCAACCACACCCTCATGACATCCCTCAACCACCGACTCCACACATCCCTCAACCACCGACTCATCACATCTTCCAACCACACCCTCATCACATCCCTCAACCAACTACTCCACACATTCGTCAACCACTGACTCATCACATCCCTCAACCACCGACTCATCACAACCCTCAACCACCGACTTATTACATCCCTCAACCACCGACTTCACACATCCCTTAACCACCGACTCATCACATCCTTCAACCACACCCTCATCATATCCCTCAACCACCTACTCAAAACATCCATCAACCACGGACTCATCACATCCCTCAACAACCGACTCATCACATCCCTCATCCACACCCGCATCACATCCCTTAAGCACCGACTCATCACATCTTCCAACCACACCCTCATCACATCCCTCAACCAACTACTCCACACATTCGTCAACCACTGACTCATCACATCCCTCAACCACCGACTCATCACATCCCTCAACCACCGACTTATTACATCCCTCAACCACCGACTTCACACATCCCTCAACCACCGACTCATCACATCCCTCAACCACACCCTCATCACCTCCCGCAACCACACCTTCATCACATCTCTCAATCACACCTTCATCACATCCCTCAACCACCGACTCCTCACATCCCTCAACCACCTTCATCACATCCCTCAACCACCGACTCATCACATCCTTCAACCACACCCTCATCACATCCTTAAACCACACCCTCATCACATCCCTCAACCACCGACTCTTCACATCCCTTAACCACACCCTGATGACATCCCTCAACTACCGACTCCACACATCCCTCAACCACCGACTCATCACATCTTCCAACCACACCTTCATCACATCCCTCAACCAACTACTCCACACATTCGTCAACCACCGACTCATCACATCCCTCAACCACCGACTTATTACATCCCTCAACCACCTACTCCAAACATCTATCAACCACGGACTCATCACATCCCTCAACCACCGACTCATCACATCCCTCATCCACACCCGCATCACATCCCTCAAGCACCGACTAATCACATCTCTCAACCACCGACACCTCACCTCCCTCAAACCACGCCCTCATCACATCCCTCAACCACACCCTCATCACTTCTCTCAACCACCGACTCCTCACATCCCTCAACCACCGACTCATCACATCCCTCAACCACACCCTCATCACTTTTCTCAATCACACCCTCATCGCATCCATCAACTACCGACTCATCACATCCTTCAACCACACCCTCATCACATCTCTCAACCACCGACTCATCACATCATTCAACCACCGAATCCACACATCCCTCAACCACCGAATCCACACATCCCTCAACCACCGACTCATCACGTCCCTCAACGACCGACTGATCAGATCTCTCAACCACCGACTCATCAAATCCCTCAACCACCGACTCAACACATCCATCAACCACCGACTCATCACATCCTTCAACCACACCCTCATCACATCCCTCAACCACCAACTCCACACATCCCTCGACCACTGACTCATTGCATCCTTTAACCACACCCTCAGCACATCCCTCAACCACCGACTCCTCACATCCCTCAACCACCGACCCATCACATCCCTCAACCACGGACTCCATACATCCCTCACCCACCGACTCATCACATCCCTCAACCACCGACTCATCACATCTCTCAACCACCGACTCATCACATCCCTCAACCACCGACTCATCATATCCCTCAACCACCGACTGATCACATCCCTCCACCACCGACTCCACACATCCCTCATCCACTGACTCCACACACCCCTCAATCACCGACTCATCACATCCCTCAACCAACGACTTATCACATCCCTCAACCACCGATGTATCCCATCTCTCAACCACTGACTTTACACATCCCTCAACCACCGACTCATCACATCCTTTAACCACACCCTCCAACCACACCCTCCAACCACACCCTCATGACATCCCTCAACCACCGACTCCACACATCCCTCAACCACCGACTCATCACATCTTCCAACCACACCCTCATCACATCCCTCAACCAACTACTCCACACATTCGTCAACCACTGACTCATCACATCCCTCAACCACCGACTCATCACAACCCTCAACCACCGACTTATTACATCCCTCAACCACCGACTTCACACATCCCTTAACCACCGACTCATCACATCCTTCAACCACACCCTCATCATATCCCTCAACCACCTACTCAAAACATCCATCAACCACGGACTCATCACATCCCTCAACCACCGACTCATCACATCCCTCATCCACACCCGCATCACATCCCTCAAGCACCGATTCATCACATCTTCCAACCACACCCTCATCACATCCCTCAACCAACTACTCCACACATTCGTCAACCACTGACTCATCACATCCCTCAACCACCGACTCATCACATCCCTCAACCACCGACTTATTACATCCCTCAACCACCGACTTCACACATCCCTCAACCACCGACTCATCACATCCTTCAACCACACCCTCATCATATCCCTCAACCACCTACTCCAAACATCCATCAACCACGGACTTATCACATCCCTCAACCACCGGATCATCATCACATCCCTGATCCACACCCGCATCACATCCCTCAACCAACTACTCCACACATTCGTCAACCACCGACTCATCACATCCCTCAACCACCTACTTATTACATCCCTGAACCACCGACTTCACACATCCCTCAACCACCAACTCATCACATCCTTCAACCACACCCTCATCATATCCCTCAACCACCTACTCCAAACATCTATCAACCACGGACTCATCACATCCCTCAACCACCGACTTATCACATCCCTCATCCACACCCGCATCACATCCCTCAAGCACCGACTAATCACATCTCTCAACCACCGACACCTCACCTTCTTCAACCACGCATTCATCATATCCCTCAACCACACCCTCATCACTTCTCTCAACCACCGACTCCTCACATCCCTCAACCACCGACTCATCACATCCCTCAACCACACCCTCATCACTTTTCTCAATCACACCCTCATCGCATCTCTCAACCACCGACTCATCACATCCCTCAACCACCGAATCTACACATCCCTCAACCACCGAATCCACACATCCCTCAACCACCGACTCATCACATCCCTCAACGACCGACTGATCAGATCTTTCAACCACCGACTCATCAAATCCCTCAACCACCGACTCAACACATCCCTCAACCACCGACTCATCACATCCTTCAACCACACCCTCATCACATCCCTCAACCACCAACTCCACACATCCCTCGACCACCGACTCATTGCATCCTTTAACCACACCCTCAGCACATCCCTCAACCACCGACTCCTCACATCCCTCAACCACCGACTCATCACATCCCTCAACCACGGACTCCATACATCCCTCACCCACCGACTCATCACATCCCTCAACCACCGACTCATCACATCCCTCAACCACCGACTCATCACATCCCTCAACCACTGACTCATCATATCCTTCAACCACCGACTGATCACATCTCTCCACCACCGACTCCACACATCCCTCATCCACTGACTCCACACACCCCTCAATCACCGACACATCACATCCCTCAACCAACGACTTATCACATCCCTCAACCACCGACATATCCCATCTCTCAACCACTGACTTTACACATCTTTCAACCACCGACTCATCACATCCTTCAACCACACCCTCCAACCACACCCTCCAACCACACCCTCATGACATCCCTCAACCACCGACTCCACACATCCCTCAACCACCAACTCATCACATCTTCCAACCACACCCTCATCACATCCCTCAACCAACTACTCCACACATTCGTCAACCACTGACTCATCACATCCCTCAACCACCGACTCATCACATCCCTCAACCACCGACTTATTACATCCCTCAACCACCGACTTCACACATCTCTTAACCACCGACTCATCACATCCTTCAACCACACCCTCATCATATCCCTCAACCACCTACTCCAAACATCCATCAACCACGGACTCATCACATCCCTCAACAACCGACTCATCACATCCCTCATCCACACCCGCATCACATCCCTTAAGCACCGACTCATCACATCTTCCAACCACACCCTCATCACATCCCTCAACCAACTACTCCACACATTCGTCAACCACTGACTCATCACATCCCTCAACCACCGACTCATCACATCCCTCAACCACCGACTTATTACATCCCTCAACCACCGACTTCACACATCCCTCAACCACTGACTCATCACATCCTTCAATCACACCCTCATCATATCCCTCAACCACCTACTTCAAACATCCATCAACCATGGACTCATCACATCCCCCAACCACCGACTCATCACATCCCTCATCCACACCCGCATCACATCCCTCAAGCACCGACTCATCACATCTCCACCACCGACACCTCACCTCCCTCAACCACGCCCTCATCACATCCCTCAACCACACCCTCATCACATCCCTCAACGACCGACTGATCAGATCTCTCAACCACCGACTCATCAATTCCCTCAACCACCGACTCAACACATCCCTCAACCACCGACTCATCACATCCTTCAACCACACCCTCATCACATCCCTCAACCACCGATTACTCACATCCCTCAACCACACCCTCATGACATTCCTCAACCACCGACTCCACACATCCCTCGACCACCGACTCATCGCATCCTTTAACCACACCCTCAGCACATCCCTCAACCACCGACTCCTCACATCCCTCAACCACCGACTCATCACATCCCTCAACCACGGACTCCATACATCCCTCACCCACCGAATCATCACATCCCTCAACCACCGACTCATCATATCCCTCAACCACCGACTCTTCACATCCCTCAACCACCGACTTATCACATCTCTCAGCCACACCCTCATGACTTCCCTCAACCACCGACTCCTCACATCCCTCAACCACCGGTTTCCGCCGTTTCAACACATTAATCAGCCCCTGTTGATTTGCCGGGACATATGTGTATGGCACAGACAAGAATAGCACCACTGCCCCACAGAGAGCATGTCGTAAGAGGCGACTAGCTATGTGGCACCGGCCATGGTTAGGTGGTTTGTTTAGAACAGCATAGATGGCGCCTAACAGGTTGCAGGTCTATTTTGCTCTAGTGTTATAATCTATTAAGATAGACTCGCTCATCAGTTAACCACCCTCCATAGTGGAGTAATAAGCTGCTCGAGCCTAGCCCGCTAAGCAGGAAATTTTCCTCCTGGCTACATCCAACGGACATCAGAGATGGGACTTGCACTGGGGTTTATGCCCCTGTAGAAGTACAGGTTGACTGAGGCTAATCAAAGCCGTTTACCTCATGTGTGCAACGAAGGCATGTTAAGTCTTTAACTAGTGGCCAACTCGTTCTAAATCGGAGACACCCTGACGAGAATGGGGGTAGGGGGGGCATGACCCATGTCATAGTTATCGTACCGACCCACCACATCACGTCCTCGCCGACGACCTGGAAACAATGCATCAGCATCCTGGCCAGCGAGGTGAGGATCGACACTAGGATCCCCTTAGCGGTGATCCTTCTAAGTATCATCACTGGACACTACATCAAGGAGAAGCCAAATACGTTTTCTTTCATATGCCTCAAATTAAAGGATGAGATATCTCCTATCAGAGAAAATCGGCCAATAGTTAACAACTCAGCATAGGTGTATGCAGCCAACGGCTATAATAGCAACAACAAATACAACAACTGGTGTTTGATAATTCATCGTCTAGTATTTTTCAAACCCACCTCTCCCCCCCCCCCTCCCCACACACACACACACACACACCACAGAGAGTGACATAATAAACTACAAACACCTTTCTTACATTCTGCCTGGCCCATTGCACACCAATACTGTCGACACAAAAGATACACTCCTCGCGCGTTCTGTGATGTCCAACCATGACCCGAGACTCTTCAGTAACCATAATGAAGCAACACATATTTAATAGGGACAATAGGGGAACGAACAACAAATGTTTAATGGAAATCAAAATTTAAAAACAGCATATTATTAATGGGGACAATAAGGAAAAACAGCAAATTATAAATGGGGCAATAATGGAAAACAGCAAATTATTAATGAGACAATAATGGAAAACAGGAAATTATTAATAGGACAATAATGGAAAAGCATAACATAACATCTGATGAATATGACATTCATTGAAATAAATAGCATATGATTAAAGGGACAATAATGGAAAACAAATTGTTAATGAAATAATAGTGGAGCAAGAACAACAAATTATTAATGGAACAATAGCTGAAGAAGAAGACCAAATGCTAAATTGAACAAGCATGAAAAATAACAATGCACGCTTGATGTGACTATACTGAGAAAACGACAACAGATAATATTCGCAATATTTGGAAAATAAACTCAGTTATTGGAAAAACAGATTATTAGAAAAATGCAAATAGGGTTAACTTTTTCATGCTTATTGAAAATTCAAACGAATGAAACAAAAAAGTAACATTGAAATTTTGCTTGCGAAGGACTTTTAGCGGACCCCAGTCTCACATGCACTGGCATATACAAATATGTATGTGTGCATATTGGGGGCATTGACGTCACAGAAAACCCTAGGCTGTACTTGAACTGTTTCCTGGAAATATTTAACTTGCCAAAACACGGTCATATTGAGGGATCCTTCACTTGGCGTGTACTCAGTAAAAACAGCAGTTCTGTCGGGAGATAACGCTTTAAGAGGCTATGGGCATGAGTTCAATCCGAGAGATGTGAGTTTTTCTGATGTAAAGAGACCAAAAGTGGAGTTGGTCCCGTGGCAGGCACTACAGTACTGCGTGAGGGTGTGATGTGTTGAGGATTTCAATATGAGAGGTCTGTTTTTGTGAGGCATGATGATTAAACGCAGAGGTGGTCTCATGGTAGGCACTACAGTCAGGAGTATGAGTTGAGGACTTCAATATGAGAGGTCTGAGTTTTTGTTATGTAAGCTGGCCAAAAGTTGAGTTGATCTCATTGTAGGCATTAAGGTAAGGGAGTGAAGGAGTGATGTTTTGGGGATTTTGATATGAGAGGTCTGAGTTTTTGTCATGTAATGAGACCAAAAGTGGAGATCTCATTGTAGGAACTACCGTAACGAGGAATGTGTTCAGGATTTCGATATAAGAGGTCTGAGTTTTTGTGATATAAGCTGATTAAAAATTGAGGTTTTCTCATAAAAGGAACTACCGCAAGGAGTGATATATTCAGTATTCCATTATGCCAGGTCACAAAGATCTGTGGGTAGTGATAGTCAAACTGTATAAAGCATTAGTTAAACCTAGATTAGGGTACTGTGTATACGTGCGGTGTTCTTATCATAGAGGGGATATAAACATGCTGGAAAGGATACAAATAAACGCTTTAGAATTTCTTCGTTCGTCTTCAGACCTCAACTTCAATGACTCTAACAAAGGCAGCAGTCGACTCAAGGCTCTGTACGCTTCCGTACAGCTTTTCGTGGAAGGACACTGGCTGTTGCCAAATGCTGCTTCTTTTGTCGGTATACAGCGGACAGGACTGCAAAATATGTTTTGCCTTCATATGGGCTGTGCCGCAGGCACACAGCTCTGTAGTGCTAATCTGTAATTTGTTGTACAGATGGCATCTAGGTCTGTTGTGACCTGTGCGTAACCGGAGAATTATCACCTAGTCTCGCCTGGAGGGTTGATGGTAGGCATCGTTTTCTATATGGCCAGGATGGTCTTTTTTCCATTTTACACTGTACGTTGTCATGATGAATGCTTTTGTCTCATTGTATGAGATTTCTCTATCACTCAGCTGCAGCATTCCTCCCTCCCTGGCGAGTCTGTCTGCCTCATCGTTGCCTGGAATGCCACAGTGGGCTGGACTGGACTGTGCCTTTCTTTAAGCACTGGGACAGGCGTTCGAGCGAGTCTGCCAGAGCACCAAGTTCATTTTTGTGCTGGTTCTTGAGCGTCATTAACACTGCGAGGGCGTCTGTGAAAATGACCACTTACTTTTCTGCCTGCTCCTTCTGGTCTATAAGGGGTTCAGCTGCTTGTCTCAGGGCACTGGCTTCGGCACTGAAGTTGCTGCGGCGTCTCCCAGTGGCAAATGCTGCTGAGTATACTTTGCTTTTTAGTTTAATAGTGATGCTCCTCCCCCGTTTCCAATGGCATCTTTGGCTGAGCCATCCCTTATATGCGTGTGTCCAGGCTGTTGGTTGGAATTTTGGGTTGATGTAATTTGTAGCTATGTGTTTTTTCTGTTCCTCTGTTTGTGTCTTTTTGTCTTCGACGTTGGGATATTGCAAAAAAATATCAGGGAAGGGCACATCGGGAAAACTGTCGACGGAAAGGAAGTGTGACGTGTCTTGATCCGATGGGGGTTTCAACTATCAGTTACATTTTAATAAATACCGTGCTGCTGGGATCAAGATGCTGAGCAGCGCATGAGCTGAAGTGGTCAGCGAACCAGAGCTGCCAAGACCCTTCTATACCTCCACGTGGTGATCCTGGATAACATGCTGCAGCAGGGCAGACTGACTAAGGAGAAGGGATCGAAGAGGGAATACTAACCCGGTACTCAAAAAATGCTTTCTGAAGTCGGATGTGTTGGACAGAAAGGTGCAATTATCGCAGTCAAGCTGTAAACTACGATACAGCGCATTCCGTTCTCTGGACTACATTCTACTACTTAAGCCCTTTCAGGGTTTGGTAGCGGAAGATTGGGACCAAACGAAGCCAAGCCACTGTGCTGCTAGACCAACTCCTCAAGAAAATCTTGGAACAAGCGGACATCATTAGTAAACTGAAAGAGCGCCATGTTATTCATTTGAAGGAAACATGCTGCTTTTCTACATGCAGGAAGTGGCGAAATATAACAGCGCTGACATCATTATTTTGTCGCTACAATAGGGGCGTGAAGCCACTTAGTATCCGTGAATGCCGGCTGCGCCAAAGCTTTTAAGTGCTCTTCGTATGGCGGGTTCTGTGGATTTTGTTATAAATGATGACGCCCATCCACTGCCTTCCTTCTCATGTATTGACCTTAGCGTTCCGATTGGATGCATAGGGTCGGCACTACAGCTGGTCTATTTCAGGAAGCATGTGTCTGCTCATTCGCCTGAGTGGTCTCGCTGACAAGGGTTTACCGTAATGAGATTTCCAGTCCATGCTTTTTAGTATTCTGTTACGTTATGCTTGAAAGGTTACAGTGGTCCTATTTTCTACACGGACAACTCTCGTCAGTTACCGTTTAATGCATTCAAAGTAAAATGCAGTCGCCCCCCTTTTTTTCTCCAATAATTGAGTTCTTCTTTTGTCGTCTCACTTTCTACCGGGTTGTAGCCCACTGGCATCTCACTTTCTACCGGGTTGTAGCCCACTGGCATCTCACTTTCTACCGGGTTGTAGCCCACTGTCATCTCACTTTCTACCGGGTTGTAGCCCACTGTCATCTCACTTTCTACCGGGTTGTAGCCCACTGTCATCTCACTTTCTACCGGGTTGTAGCTCACTGGCATCTCACTTTCTACCGGGTTGTAGCTCACTGTCATCTCACTTTCTACCGGGTTATAGCCCACTGTCATCTCACTTTCTACTGGGTTGTAACCCAGTGTCGTCTTACTTTCTACCGGGTTGTAGCCCAGTGTCTTATCACTTTACCGGGTTGTAGCCCACTGTCATTTCACGTTCTACTGGGTTGTAACCCACTGTCATCTCACTTTCTACCGGGTTGTAGCCCACTGTCATCTCACTTTCTACCGGGTTGTAGCCCACTGTCATCTCACTTTCTACCGGGTTGTAGTCCACTGTCATCTCACTTTCTACCGGGTTGTAGCTCACTGGCATCTCACTTTCTACCGGGTTGTAGCTCACTGTCATCTCACTTTCTACCGGGTTATAGCCCACTGTCATCTCACTTTCTACTGGGTTGTAACCCAGTGTCGTCTTACTTTCTACCGGGTTGTAGCCCAGTGTCTTATCACTTTACCGGGTTGTAGCCCACTGTCATTTCACGTTCTACCGGGTTGTAGCCCACTGTCATTTCACTTTCTACGGGGTTGTAGCTCACTGTCGTCTTACTTTCTACCGGGTTGTAGCCCACTGTCATTTCACTTTCTACCGGGTTGTAGCCCACTGTCATCTCACTTTCTACCGGGTTGTAGCCCACTGTCATCTCACTTTCTACCGGGTTGTAGCCCACTGTCATCTCACTTTCTACTCGGTTGTAGCCCACTGTCATCTCACTTTCTACCGGGTTGTAGCCCACTGTCATTTCACTTTCTACCGGGTTGTAGCCCACTGTCATTTCACTTTCTACCGGGTTGTGGCCCACTGTCATCTCACTTTCTACCGGGTTGTAGCCCACTGTTATCTCACTTTCTACCGGGTTGTAGCCCACTGTCATCTCACTTTCTACCGGGTTGTAGCCCACTGTCATCTCACTTTCTACTCGGTTGTAACCCACTGTCATCTCACTTTCTACCGGGTTGTAGCCCACTGTCATATCACTTTCTACTCGGTTGTAACCCACTGTCATCTCACTTTCTACCGGGTTGTAGCCCACTGTCATATCACTTTCTACCGGGTTGTAGCCCACTGTCATATCACTTTCTACTCGGTGGTAACCCACTGTCATCTCACTTTCTACTGGGTTGTAACCCAGTGTCGTCTTACTTTCTACCGGGTTGTAGCCCAGTGTCTTATCACTTTCTACCGGGTCGTAGCCCAGTGTCGTCCCACTATCTATCGGGTTGTAGCCCAGTGTCGTCTCACTTTCTACCGGGTTATAGTCCAGTGTCGTTTCACTTTCTACCGGGTTGTAGCCCAGTGTCGTCTCACTTTCTACCGGGTTATAGTCCAGTGTCGTTTCACTTTCTACCGGGTTGTAGTCCAGTGTCGTTGTATGTATTTGTCTTTCACCTCTCTCGTGGTTCGAGTCAAATGATTCCTTATTTTATGGCAGGTCTCGTTTACACTGTTTATCCACCTTTTCCTCGGTCTACCTCTCGCCCTTCTTCCTGATGTTCTCCTGTAGAAGGTTCCATGAACAATGGGGTCTGGTTGCATTCTCACAATTTGCCCAAATCAATTCATTCTCTGTTGCTCGGTGTACTGTAGGCAGGTAATTGTTCCAACCTTAGCGTGGAATACTCATATTTGTGATTCTGTCTCTTCTGGTGTTGTTAGTGACCTGTCGAATAGAAACTGGATTTCACAGGTGGCAAAATTGTGTTCCTGATCCTTATCCAATGCCCATGCCTAGCACTGGTAACATAGTGTTGGGATGAATATACTATTTAAAATCTCCTTTTTTGTTCGGAGGAAAATCTTGGGGTGTCGTCGTAGAGATATCTCTAGACATTAATTGTATTCCCCTTCATTACTATTAATGGGGAAATCAACGATACTCGAATGTGGGATCAACATGCTGAGCAGCGCTTGAGCTGTAGTGGTCAGCGACCCATAGCTGACTGCTAGCGTCAGGGCCAGCGAACCAGAGCTGCCAAGACCCTTCTACACCTCCACGCGTTGATCCTGGATAACAGGCTGCAGCAGGGCAGACTGGCTAAGGAGAAGGGATCGAAGAGGGAATGCTAGCCCGGTACTCAAAAAATGCTTGCTGAAGTCGGATGTGTTGGACCGAAAGGTGCAAATATCGCAGCCAAGCTGTAAACTATGACACAACGCATTCCGTTCTCTTGACTACATTCTGCTACTTACCTTTTCAGGGTTTGGTAGTGGGAGATTGAGAACGAACGAAGAAGAAGAAGAATGTGGTGTGAGACAGATCACTGATACTATTGCTGAAACAGTGCGTACACAAACTTGCCTGTCAAGATATCAAAGGAAGTTCTAAAACAGAATCTTATTACCTGGTAAACAGAATACAAATAGTCACGGAGATAGCTAGCAATAGCACTTCAGGAAGGAAATTAATAACAAATCTATCATCATATGTTTTGAAAATATGTTTAAAGGCAAATTTTAAAGACATTCGAATACCTGTTTGTGTCATAACCTAGATCAAGGATATTCAGGACCTCAGCTCTCTAGGCCTATTTACACACACGCACTCTTAAACAACTCGAACACGTGCCCTCGTGGTTGAAGCTTGTTCATTGTACTTTAGTTGGGGATGACCACTGAGATCGCCATAACTATCGTAGATACAAACACAAGCTGACCGGTTAATACGAGCTGATATCGGCTTAAAGACTACGATCCGAAGTGGAAAGGGCGTGCCTTCACCAGTAGAATACAGAGGCAAAATTTTTACACAAACAAAAGAAAATACTTTTTTTGTGTGAAAGTGCATTAATTTTTAGTGAAATCATGTGCTCTGATTAAAAACAGTTTTTAATCAACTTTAGAATTGTACAATTTGAATGAAATGAGAAGCAGAACAGAGTAAATAATTTATTGACATAAAAACTGTATTTGCGGCGGATTCATTTATTTACATTACAGCAGTATAAATTTAGAGACAATGCTTGATTTTTCTGCAGTTTGCAATATTAATGCTCAATAATTAGATTAACATCCCCAACTGAAACTGGATGTGTCGGACCGATAGGCGCAGATATCGCATCCTTGCTGTAAACTACGACACAACGTCCTCTTCAGGACGAATGCAGAAGAGGACGATGATTCACATATGACTCTCATTCACTTTATGTCTAACATGAGTGGCCTGTGCTTGACGGTGTTAGGAAAGAGCTTCTGGCTCCGAGATTAGGCAGATGGAGCACCCTGTGTGCACAACTAAACATCATCTTAGAAACACTGCAGATACCACTATATGGCATTGGGTCAAATGGCAGGAGCCCACAGATTTCTGGATCAAAAACCAGCCAGCCGACTAAAAATGCGAAAATAATATTTCCGTATCAAATATTCAGTGTAATAAAAGTATGTACTATAATGACCAACTATTTATAAATTTCAAATAATGGGTTCCAAAATGGAATACAGAAAAGTGAAAGGTTTTTGTCAAACAACTTTGAAAGTCAAAAAGTTCTTGCGACACAAAAATTGATTATATTTCGGTTGTTCTTCTTCTGCTGCGTTCGTTCTCAATCTCCCACTACCAAGCCCCGAATAGGGCTTTGCAAGTTGCAGGATGTAGTCTAGAGAACGGAATGCGTTGTGTCGCTAGTTTACAGCTTGGTTGCGATATTTGCACCTTTCGGTCCGAAACATCCGTCTTCGGCAGAATTTCGGTTGTAAAATACGGGGGAGTGTCCGCCTATTGTGAGCTCATCGTATTTACAGCTGCTTGGGATATGCGCTCATCTGACATGCGAGCAACATGTTCCATCCATCTCAGCTTGTTAGTATGTGAGCTTCCTTGCTTTGAATACTCTTTGTAATAATGCAATTAGGTCAAGCACATATTGTAATGGATGAATGGTTTTCGTAGACTAATGGTCTTATCAGGCTAAACATACTGATCAGATGTGTTAGTCAAAGTCAGGCAAAATATACTTATCGGATATGTTAGTCAGGGTCAAGCAAAATATACTAATCGGATATGTTAGTCAAAGTCAAGCAAAATATACTAATCAGATATGTTAGTCAGGGTAAATAAACTGATCTGATATGTTAGTCAGGGTAAAGCAAACTATTCTTATCAGATATGTTAGTCAGGGTAAATAAACTGATCTGATATGTTAGTCAGGGTAAAGCAAAATATTCTTATTAGATATGTTAGTCAGGGTAAATAAACTGATCTGATATGTTAGTCAGGGTAAATAAACTGATCTGATATGTTAGTCAGGGTAAATAAATTGATCTGAAATGTTAGTCAGGGTAAAGCAAAATATTCTTATCAGATATGTTAGTTAGAGTAAAGCACAATATACGTGTCGGATATGTTAGTCAGGCGAGTGGACGGCGTCGGCGAGTTAATAAAGAGGCACGGCTCACAACTCGAAGGTGCTGGGTTCGATCCCCATCACAGCACCGGCCGTTACCCCGGGGAAACAAACCGTTACAATATGCAGGAGGATAGACCATTAGAACAAACGCATGCCGAAGTCGGATGTACTAGATCAACAGACGCAAAATAAAAACCTTAGTGTAACGCACACCGCATTATGAAATAGAGAAATAAGGCGAACGCACATCAACAAAAAACAGTCAGGCAAAACATTCTTATCAGATATGTTAGTCAGGGTAAAGCAAAATATACTTATCAGATATGTTAGTCTAGGTGAAGCAAAATATACTTATCAGATATGTTAGTCAGGGTAAAGCAAAATATACTTAGCAGATGTGTTAGTCAAGGTTAAGCAAAATATACTTATCAGATATGTTAGTCTAGGTGAAGCAAAATATACTTATCAGATATGTTAGGCAAAATAAACTGATCGGATATAATAGTCATGGTCATGCAAAATATACTTATCAGATATGTTAGGCAAAATAAACTGATCGGATATAATAGTCATGGTCATGCAAAATATACTTATCAGATATGTTAAGCAAAATAAACTGATCGGATATAATAGTCATGGTCATGCAAAATATACTGACAAAGACCCCACCTGAATTCCTCGCAGTCTGTTCTGGAAACATGCTGTTTTCACGGCAGACTGGCCAACGAACAGGGGGATCGATGTAATACTGCGCATGGCACTTTTTATGGCAGCCTGGCTAACGAGGTCTGGGATCGACGTGATACCGCATATGGCACAACAGCTTGGAGTATCCCACCCACCCACTTCAGCGCGCTTGGGGTGTGAGGAAAGCTATTGCAGCCCTCCATTTAAAGCCCTTTCCATGGCGCACAAAAGAGAAGGCTTATTCAGTGTGGCCATTGAACATGAATTAATCAATATAGATGAATTGTATACTAAACAAACACCATGTCATTCAGGTTTGCTCATGAATGTGCCAAAATACTATCAATATACTACCAGCATTGCGCATCTATGTGGGTGTCAACGCCGATGATGTCGCATTCATTAGAACTCCAATTTCTGCAGTTGGATCGGTCACTTGAGACACTCTGTAGTTTTTGCATGCGCCATAACCCCATTTTTGCACCCTAGCTAGTGATAGATCTACATTGAGTCTCTCTTGGTCTTCCTCGCTCCCTTTTCCGCGTGATTTGCACATTCTCGCTTGTTTTGGGAGCCTTGAATTGTTAACCGAAGCAGTTGGCCGGTGTACGCCCATCCAACGTCTGTTACTAATGATATTAGAAACCTAATTGTGGTTGAACTGAAGTCGTATTTGCTCATTATTAGTCATGAAATATCTCCAAACAATGCTCAGTATACGTCTAATGCATTTATTGGTATCGCACATCACATAAGCGACATTATGAGCATAGCATACAATAGTTTGCTCGGCTTTCCGTCCTCGTGTTCCGTTTAGCAACAATGGATATCACTTCTACATTGTATAGTAACTGTCAATGAATTGATCTTGCTATCACTTAGTACCGAATTCACCAATACAGACCTATCAAAGTGTTTTAGTGTAACTGTCAATGAATTGATCTTGCTATCACTTAGCACCGAATTCACCAATACAGACCTATCAAAGTGTTTTAGTGTAACTGTCAATGAATTGATCTTGCTATCACTTAGTACCGAATTCACCAATGCAGACCCATCAAAGTGTTTTAGTGCCGTCTTCCTTATTGGGAAGAACTACAGTTTTGACATTCTGTTTATGTTAGCCAAAAAGAGACATAATTTGTTATTATTACTATTAACATTCTCCGTTGTCCTCTGTTTTAAAAGAGAGCACAATAGAAGTCACTGCCAGCGTAGATCAATTGGTAGAAACTTTGTGTTGCGGTAACGGTAAAGCTAGTTCCATAGCAGCCACTACTGTCAAGAAGGAAGTGTTATGGACCTCATTGTACAAAGTCGCAGATTTGGTGGAGTGGCATGACCAGATCGTGTCTTCCTTACCATGTGTCTCTTAACAGCACGTACAGTTTTCAGCTGAATACAATGAAGTATGTGAACCGGGTATTCTTGCTGAGAAGCTGTGACAGCTCTGCCCAGTCGTGGTGTGGGAATCATGGCAAAGTTGAGGACAGTCTTAGAACCGCTATTCAAGGACGCCATTGTCTGGGAAGATCTGGCAGTTCGAAATAAAATATGGGTAAGAATAAATTATTCATTGCTCAAAATACACCTATATTCGAGCGACAACCAAGCGCGTGCTGACCTGTGGTGAGTCATACATGTTAAAAAAATGGGGAGGGGGCCCAGATAAGGAAAGTCGCGAGGGTTTGACGTCTAAAGTGATTGAGGCGGGTGCGTGGGCGGACCACTAGATATTAAACGAGCGGGTTTTGGTTAGTGGGTTCAGTACATCGAGATACTTACCAGACCTCTCTTCTTACCTCACACTCTGTTTCAATTGACTCTGTCCAACGATCACATTCTTACACAACTTTCATACGCGTCCTCATAGCACTCTGGTTGGGTTGACCTCTGAGATCGCCTTAACTAGCCTACGTACATACAGACACGCACACGCATGCAAGCACTGGTTAATACGTTCTGAAATCACATAGAAGGTCGCGGCCCGGAGTGGAAAGAGGCATGCCTCGCCAGTAGAGTTTTTTTTTAATGATATCAGTATTCGAGTATGACAAATGAGGAGAGAGGCCGTGAAAGTATGTATTGTCCGTTTTATAAGTGTAGTAGAAACCAATATAACGGTTCTTGGAGAAAAAGTCGTGCTGTGAAACATTTATTTTGTATCGAGACGTGACGGAACAGTCAGACCTCGCGATTCCAGAGCTGAAACATTATTTCCAAGGTCAACAAAAAGCCGAGAGTGCCATTGCCTCTCATAGAGCCATGTGACCACACACCATATCTTTAATAACACCATATTCGCCACTTAGGGTTCTATATATCAAGTAGTATAAGTGTAAAGTGAAACTCTGTGACGTGTAGAGAAGTCATCATAAAAGTAAGAAGCTGAGCGGTATCAAAAAGGCAGAATATTACTGACCAAAGGGTGGGGTCAAATTTAGACGAGACCAACGCGCGTGCATTTGCACCCAAAAAGATTTCCAATAAGTAGAGAAAGTATGAAGAACAGACGTATCAAGGACAGCCGTTAGAGCTAGGAGTGTGCGTAGTCGGTGTACGTGAACGGGTGTGTCGTGCGTAACACAAGTATTGCTGTCTTTTTATCATTTATATACTCAACCAATTTGTGGCAGTTTGCCAAAGTGTGCCAGTGTCAACTGTGCAGGTTGCCATTAGTAATCTGGGTTAACTGATATCTCTTCACTTCACTCGCATGTACTCTCGCCACTGCTTCCTTTGCTCTCTCTCTCTCTCTATATATATATATATATATATATATATATGTGTGTGTGTGTGTGTGTGTATATATATCTTTTTTAAATTTATTTTTAATTTTATGTGTTTGCCTAGTGCTTGGATGCATGTGTGCGTCTGTATGTACCTATTCTAGGTTTGTGCCAGTATTTATCTCTGTACCTGTCTCTCGTTTACTCGGATCCCTTAACTTCACTCTCACTTTCGCGCGCAATTCTTTTCTTCACTCATCTGTTTGCTCACTTATGTTTCCTGTGCTCTCTATCTCCCTCTTTCTCTCTTTCTGTCTTACCCCTCGCATTCTCACTTCTTCCTGTATGTTCTTTTTTCATCTAATGCATTACTGAAGCTTTCATCATCTCATTTCCTGTACACTTTCAACCCTCATCTCATCTGTCCCTTTTCTCGTGCGATCCTCTACTTCTGGGCCATCCCTTCACTTCAGAAACCTCCAGACACTTCCTGTTCCTTCTGATATGACACCGAAAAAAAGAATAATAACATTCCATAGTGTTGAAACCGCCAAAGACAAGAGCTTCCAAAGACGAGGCGCCTTTACTGTGATCTAGGGAACACGGGGCCAGCACAATTCCAACATGGCCGTACTTTTAAGTTCACAAAACTTTTGCTCGAATCTCGCTGGGACTTGTGACACAAATATGACATTTACCAGCTATTCCTCCACACGATAGTTATAGTATGTGGGTGTGTAAGGGGGTGAGTAGGGAGTAATTGTGTCGGATGTCTGTGTGGGGTAGAATGGGGTGTTTGGGTGGGGAGTGTTTGGTTGGGGGCGTGTGTGAGGTGAGGTGGAGTGGACTGTGTGTGGTATGTCTGTGTGGGGAGTGTCTGGGAGGGGAGTGTGGGGTGTCTGGGTTGGGGCGTGTGTGAGGTAGGATTAGATTGTGTCACGGACGTTTCACCCCTAGACTATGCTGCCTCACGTTTGTGTGTGTGTGTGAGAGAGAGAGAGAGAGAGTGATAAAGAGAGTGTGCGCACCAGGCCGGGTTTAAAAGATGGCAGTCAATAATTTACCGCAAAGGTGGAATCAAGAAGCTGTGGACATACATGATGGCCTACATTCCTAATAAAAACAATATTACATATATTAGATGGGTTTAACTGCGTGAATGGGGAAAGCAGATTAGGTTTGATCAGGTACTATATACTGATCAGACATGTTAGTCAGGGCCAGGTAAAACATACTGATCAGACATGTTAGTCAGGGCCAGGTAAAACATACTGATCAGACATGTTAGTCGGGGCCAGGTAAAACATACTGATCAGACATGTAAGTCAGGGCCAGGTAAAACATACTGATCAGACATGTTAGTCGGGGCCAGGTAAAACATACTGATCAGACATGTTAATCAGGGTCAGGTAAAACATACTAATCAGACATGTTAGTCATGGCCAGGTAAAACATACTGATCAGACATGTTAGTCGGGGCCAGGTAATACATACTGATCAGACATGTTAGTGCCAAGTAAAATATACTGATCAGACATGTTAGTCGGGGCCAGGTAAAACATACTGATCAGACATGTTAGTGCCAGGTAAAATATACTGATCAGACATGTTAGTCGGGGCCAGGTAAAACATACTGATCAGACATGTTAGGGCCAGGTAAAATATATTGATCAGACATGTTAGGACCAGGTAAAATATACTGATCAGACATGTTAGGGCCAGGTAAAATATACTGATCAGACATGTTAGGGCCAGGTAAAATATACTGATCAGACATGTTAGGGCCAGGTAAAATATACTGATCAGACATGTTAGGGCCAGGTAAAATATACTGATCAGACATGTTAGGACCAGGTAAAATATACTGATCAGACATGTTAGGGCCAGGTAAAATATACTGATCAGACATGTTAGGGCCAGGTAAAATATACTGATCAGACATGTTAGGGCCAGGTAAAATATACTGATCAGACATGTTAGGGCCAGGTAAAATATACTGATCAGACATGTTAGGGCCAGGTAAAATATACTGATCAGACATGTTAGGGCCAGGTAAAATATACTGATCAGACATGTTAGGGCCAGGTAAAATATGGCCATGAACCAAGCCTCACTTCCACGCTGTTATCACCTAAAACAGATAGTTTAATGACAGACTAACAAGGTCTTGCATCGACGTGATCCCTGTAGTAATCAGCTCTACGCGTATGAATCCAAACAGAGCACAACCATCTGAAAGATCCCTACCCACCTTGATCAGGACGCTCGGGATGTGAGAAAAGCTACTGCAACCTGCCACTTAACGTCCATTTGAGGGCGCATACAAGAGTAACCAACCCATTGTGGGCATTCAACAAAATCAGCATCAGAGTCCATAACTCAGCGGGGGATAAGAACACATAGAGGGACAAGAAAGAGGGGACGGAACAGAACAAGGGGGACAAGAAGTGACGAAGGAAAAGCAGTCCTCTGCTACATCACTGGAAGTTTGGTTGACCAAATCACGAACGAGGAAAAACATGAAGAATATATCATTTTCTTGTGTCATTCTACTTCTTCTTCGACGATCAACTGATGCGGTGCTTCTAGTCCGGTGAGGTTCACGAAGGAGACTGCATTTCTAATCTTCCCTTGTCATCCACAGCTGCCCCTCTAACGGGCCAGACCGTCTCGCTTTGACCTGTGTAAGTGGGGCAGTCATCCAGGATACGAACTATCGTTTGCTTTGGTGTTCCATAATCGCACGTGGCGGTCTCTACAAGACCCATTCTGTGGAGGTGGGCTTTGAGACTGTAATGGCCCTTTCTAAGTCTGAATAGTTGTGTCTGACCATCTCTGCCAAGTTTGTCTATTCTTTCATTTTATGGCTTGTATTTTGTGTGCTTGTCTCTCCATTCCGTTCATTTGTCGTGCCAAATTATTGAAATAAAAAGTAGTGATAGTCGATAATCGCTTAGTTAATATCAAAATGAGAATAGGCGGATCTTATGTTGATCTTGCTCATGTCAAAATATAAATGATATAGGTACTAGGTGATGTCGTCTCTAGAGGAAGTCACGTTAAAGATATCACACCGTCTTATCAGGAATTGCTCCCACTGTGGGGTGGGGGTTGGGTGGGTTAGAAGGAGTCAACGACACGATTAAGAACGTGACAGCCATCAAAGGTATAATTAGACGTAATGGCCCGCGTGAACACGATATTGATTGACGTAACCACCAAAAACATGCCCTGGTGTATATTTAGGAACGGGGTTGTATAAGAAGAAGGCGTAACAACCACATTGTGCGATAACTGTCACAGTTATTTATATCGCCAAACAATAACGCGTTACCTACACCGTCGTATCACAAGGAACGCATCAGTTCAATGCACCTCTGGTGAGTTCATGACTTGCCTTTATCGGTGCACTTTTCGCGTATCTCTGCTTTCATGTGCAATTTTTAGTTTTGATAGGTGCATCTTTCACGTATTACCCTGCTTTCATGTGCAATGTTTCGTTTTATAAGTATACTAGCAGTGGCGTAGCTCGAATTTGTGCCGCTAGGGCGGTCCCTGAGTTTGACACCCCTTTTCAATACACATCGAACATACTTGGACAAAAAGGCATTTTAAGCCAAAATGATGTATAGAACTAACAAAACTATGACTCCATGTTTATTTTTGAAGTGAAATGTTTAATTTCAACAAATCCTAAATGTTATTGCTCTTGTTTTTCTGCAAAATTATCGATAATTGTTGGTCTATTTCGTCTGTCAGTTGCTGTTCTATTGAAGGTATGGCAAATTTTTTTTTAACCGCAAGGCACTCATTGTAAATCTTCAGTAATTATTGATCAATTTTAATGTAGAAAAACTAATCTCAAGTTCATACGTGACCACTTCCTCGACAAGGGAATCATAGATAATGCGCTCGTCTGTCACTGGCGTGATTACAGGTAAGGCGTTTTGTGTCTTTTCCAGCATGTTTATATCCCCTCAACGATACGCACTCCAAACCTGTACACAATATTCCAATCTAGGTCTAACTAATGCGTTATACAGTTTGACTATCACTTCCTTGCTCCTATGTTTAATATTTCTTTGTATCGTACTTAACATTGCATTTGCCTTTTTCACTGCTACCTGGACTTGCTCACTCGCCTTACTTGTATGATCTTTTATAACCCCTAGGGTCTTTTCCTTTTCTATCAATCTAATATTGCTCTCGCTCATTCTGTAATTATTTTTCATATTGGACCTATCCTTGTGGATGACTGTACATTTATCTACATTAAACTTCATTCTCCAGCTTACAAACTATTCTAGAAGTTTATCTTTCTGTATGTGGCTGTTTTTTACTTGATCCCTTCTGTTCTAGTCTGTCTACCTTGCCATTGCTAGGTATGCATCGGTGCCCAAGGATCTATTGCATGACTCTTCCGACGACATAAGAGAGGACACTGTGGCCAACGTCTAGAGATATTTGGGTAAGATCAGATCGATAATGCCAGCATCTTCTAATGCTTGAAAGACCCACATCGAGTCTGTGAAAATAACAATGTTTTTGGCCTTTGGGTGAAAGGCATCAACACCTTTCCTCAGATGGTAGAAACCGGCTACAGGGCAGTGACTTCAGCTTCGTAGTTGGAGTTAACGCTCCACACAAGCATCATGCAGCTCATCAGAAGATCTCTTTTGGTATTCCATATAAACGCCATTACCTGCTTTGATAGTGGCTTGAAATGCGATTACCAAAAACCAGTTCTTTGGCAGTCATGTTCTTGGTCTCATCTCAATATTCAGGCATGACTTCCTGTCCATTTACGTTTTCTTTGTTCTTCCATCGCAAGAAGATCTTCATCATTTAGGGGTTGAACAGAATCTTCTGGCATGACTTCCTGTTCATTTACGTTTTCCTTGTTCTTCCATCGCAAGAAGATCTTCATCGTTTAGGGGTTGAACAGAATCTTCTGGCATGACTTCCTGTTCATTTACGTTTTCTTTGTTCTTCCATCGCAAGAAGATCTTCATCATTTAGGGGTTGAACAGAATCTTCTGGCATGACTTCCTGTTCATTTACGTTTTCTTTGTTCTTCCATCGCAAGAAGATCTTCATCATTTAGGGGTTGAACAGAATCTTCTGGCATGACTTCCTGTTCATTTACCATTTACGTTTTCTTTGTTCTTCTATCGCAAGAACTTCTTCATCACTTAGGGGTTGAACAGAATCTTCTGGCATGACTTTCTATTCATTTACGTTTTCTTTGTTCTTCCATCGCAAGAAGATCTTCATCATTTAGGGGTTGAACAGAATCTTCTGGCATGACTTCCTGTTCATTTACCATTTACGTTTTCTTTGTTCTTCTATCGCAAGAACTTCTTCATCACTTAGGGGTTGAACAGAATCTTCTGGCATGACTTCCTGTTCATTTACGTTTTCTTTGTTCTTCCATCGCAAGAAGATCTTCATCATTTAGGGGTTGAACAGAATCTTCTGGCATGACTTCCTGTTCATTTACCATTTACGTTTTCTTTGTTCTTCTATCGCAAGAACTTCTTCATCACTTAGGGGTTGAACAGAATCTTCTGGCATGACTTCCTGTTCATTTACGTTTTCTTTGTTCTTCTATCGCAAGAAGATCTTCATCACTTAGGGGTTGAACAGAATCTTCTGGCATGACTTCCTGTTCATTTACGTTTTCTGTGTTCTTCTATCGCAAGAAGATCGTCATCATTTAGGGGTTGAACAGAATCTTCTGGCATGACTTCCTGTTCATTTACCATTTACGTTTTCTTTGTTCTTCTATCGCAAGAAGATCTTCATCATTTGGGGGTTGAACTGAATCTTCTGGCATGACTTCCTGTTCATTTACATTTTCTTTGTTCTTCTATCGCAAGAAGATCTTCATCATTTGGGGGTTGAACTGAATCTTCTGGCATGACTTCCTGTTCATTTACGTTTTCTTTGTTCTTCTATCGCAAGAAGATCTTCATCACTTAGGGGTTGAACAGAATCTTCTGGCATTACTTCCTGTTCATTTACGTTTTCTTTGTTCTTCTATCGCAAGAAGATCTTCATCATTTGGGGGTTGAACTGAATCTTCTGGCATGACTTCCTGTTCATTTACGTTTTCTTTGTTCTTCTATCGCAAGAAGATCTTCATCACTTAGGGGTTGAACAGAATCTTCTGGCATGACTTCCTGTTCATTTACCATTTACGTTTTCTTTGTTCCCTCATTGCCAGGAGATCTGCGTCACTTACGGGCTTTTCCTGAGACCTCGCAGCTCTCTAACATCTTTATCCTCTACCTACATTTTCAGCTGCTGAGCCATGTCTACACCATCTGAAGTGGCCACACTTTCCCAACTTCACCAATGAGACTGTGCCTCTGTCGTTAGGTGTACACTGGCGTCAAGTTTTTAATAGAGCTGATGTTCTTGACAAAATTGTGCTAACTGTAGTGCGAATTTCAGGCTGGTATTTTAAAACAACATTTGCTAGTGTAGTTCTTTCCAACATGGAAGGCCGTCATGGAACAAAGGTAAGTTCTTTAAATAGAGCATTGTACAAGCTGAGACATAATGATGACAGTTCGATGTAGCGAAAAATGTAGCTTTCAGACACGGCGAATCGATCTAACAACAAAATGGATTGAGGTTGTTAACTCGACAAGCGATATAAAAAATTGAAAACGTGCTGAAATGAAATACGTATTCTGATATCTGTCGACAACAACAAAAATGCTAGAGTGATCTTGGTAAAACTGACAAGCTGCAAACTATACGGAAGGTTTTTTGTGTGTTTGTTTATTTGTTTGATTGATTGTGTGTTTATTTGTTTGTTTAATTGTTTGTTTGATTGTGTGTTTATTTGGTGGTTTGTTCGATTGTTTATTTGATTATTTGTTTGATTGTTTGTTTGATTGCTTGAAGGCTGAGTAATAGTATCGAGACCGTGCAGGACATGACACCTGTGTTTAATGGATATGTCTCATTGATGTCCAAGGAGCGTGCAGGACATGACACCTGTGTTTAATGGATATGTCTCATTGATGTCCAAGGACCGTGCAGGACATGACACCTGTGTTTAATGGATATGTCTCATTGATGTCCAAGGACCGTGCAGGACATGACACCTGTGTTTAATGGATATGTCTCATTGATGTCCAAGGACCGTGCAGGACATGACACCTGTATTTAATGGATATGTCTCATTGATGTCCAAGGACCGTGCAGATAAGTTACAACAGGACAAAGTACAAGGCAAGCGGAGGCGGGGATATCCGAGAAATCGATGGGAAGACAATATCTATGGATGGACTTACCTACGAAATGGTTATGTGTGAGATAGGAGATTGCTTCATAATTCTATTCCCATAGCAGATCTTCCATACTCGCCACGCTTCTGCTCAATTTGAATTGTTGTTGTTATTTCAAATGCCCAAAAGGAGTAGGTTTTCTCTTTTGTGCGCCCTGAAAAGGACGTTAAGTGGCAGGTTCCAGTAGCTTTCCTCACATCACGAGCGTGCTGGTGAAAGTGGACCGGAGTCCCCCAGACTGTTGTGCTATGCTTTGCTTCATCTGCGTGTCACTACTACGGGGATCACGTCGATCCCTCACCCCAAGGATGCCTTGAAAACAGTCCGTTTTCAGGAAGGGCTACTAGGAAGCCGAGGTGAGGGTCTTGGCTAGTATATTTTGCCTGACCCTTACTAACATGTCTGGTCAGTATGTTGTGACTGTCTCCCCGTTACTCTGTCTCCCCTTTTGAGTAGTGAGCTGGACAGTATGCATTAAAAATCCAGGTAAATAGTCCTAGACTTGAAAGAGGGACTAAAGTTAATAGTAGATTGACAAATCGTCCCATGTCAAACACGGGACTACTTTTTAGGCGAAAGAATATAGTCCCAATACAGAATGCTAACATTTGTCAGTTTTAATCCATTGTGAAGCATAGACTACCGATGTAGTTGATATCTTTTCAAAGAAGCCAATTTATAATCATTCACTTTCTCAATCCAATGTGAAGATAACAATACACACAACCAACTCTAGTTAAACAACTACTGAAAACTGCGAACAAAGGGGCTTCGTTGAATAGATCGGCAATAGGGAATACTGAGAGATAACAATACACACAACCAACTCTAGTTAAACAACTACTGAAAACTGCGAACAAAGGGGCTTCGTTGAATAGATCGGCAATAGGGAATACTGAGAGAGAAATCTACAAACACATTGTCATCCGAAAGACACTAACAGTTAGACCTAGATTGGAGTATTGTTCACAAGTGTGGAGTCTTGTCGTAGAGGGGATATAAACATGCTGGAAATGATACAAAACAGGGCGATAACGTTCATAGTGGGATTCCAGAATTACAGTTATGAGAAAAGACTGGGAGAGAAACCGGCTTACAGTGTCTTAGAAAAGAGAAGAATTCGAGATGACTGAATACTGGTTTTTAAGGTGATCAAAGACAAGGATAAATTGAGATTATATAACAAGTTGTTTTTTTCCCATACAACCACCTACAAGAAAAGGAGGGTACAGCTACAAATTAACTAAAGAAAGTTCTAGATTAGCTATTAGGAAATATTTTGTTTAGCCAGAGAGTGGTGTATGCTTGAAATGCATTGCCAACGGAAGTACTGGAGACAAAGACAATTAGTGCATTTAACAATAGGTTTGATGCGCATAGCTTTTAGAGCAATGACATATAAATTAAACTGGTTCTATACATACTCTGCAGTGTCTTCTAAACCAGTATAAAGACGTTAAGTTGAGCTAACAACCTCCCGAAGAGGAGACATCAAGGCACCATTTTCCGACTTCGCACTTAACATATATATAATTACAGTCACTTGTACAGAATCCAACCAGAACATACTTTGGTGTATGGTGTTTGCTGTGCACACATCCTTATGAAACTGTTGATCACCATTTTTGAAATGCCCGGCGCTTACAGGTGTTAGGAAAGAGCTTCTTCCTCCGAGGCCAGACAAATGGAACAATATGTACGGAACTAAACAACAGCTCACAAACACTTGCAGATACCGATGTCTGTGTCATAATCTGCAAGTCAATTACCAACGAACCAATGTGAAGATAGTATTAAATAGAGTTGGGCTCCTAACAGGAAGCCTGAATACGAGCTTTTGCAGTGACTGATTAAAATGGCAATGTTATATAATTAGGTTGCTGTGGTCGAAGATACAGCACAATGAATGGGCTGACAGCAGCCAGTGACTCACGTCTGAATGTATAAATCAGTGTCAGAAAATCAGTGCAGGTCAAAACCCTATTTCGCCTCTAAATGTCGGTCCCGGAAACAGCCTGCACTAGTGCATTCTGACCAAGAGAATAGGGATCGCTAAGAGTAGGCAAATCCGATACGCAAAAACACCATCTAAAACCGGATGTGTCCGACCGAAAAGCGAATATATCGTAGTCTCGCTGTCAATATCACACCGTCATTTTTAATATTATCGCAAAAATAGAGGAAGAGGAAGAAGTGTTTCTGTTTCTAAGAATCGACGTCGCTGCACTCCGGGCATACCCATAGGTGCTCAGTCTCTCTCATCTAATTGCGTACGGTATGGATGTTGATGGTCCCTGTAGCTCGCTGGTTGTACACGCTTCTGTGCCATCCTCTCATGCGCCCCACTCCGCTCGAACCTCGTTTAATGTCGAAACTTTGCAGTCTGTGGATTGCTGCTTCATCTATTGCGGTGTCCTCATCCAGCAGGCGGCCATTGATATGTCACTTCTATCCATCTCCAATGTGCCCATGATGGGAGCCCGGGAAGCCAAGATGTCAGCTCTTTGATTGCCCTGAACCCCTGCATGAGCAGGGCAGTAGAT
Organism: Ariolimax columbianus; assembly: GCA_036924085.1. Classification (NCBI taxonomy): domain Eukaryota; kingdom Metazoa; phylum Mollusca; class Gastropoda; order Stylommatophora; family Arionidae; genus Ariolimax; species Ariolimax columbianus. Next base: position 33,755,083 of record JAVGWX010000016.1, on the reverse strand, counting down.
CCAGGTCAGCGCCTGGAGGTTTGAGGCCTCAACAGCAGCTATCCACTCGTACCTAAGCCATCCCTTCTGTACTTTCTGAAGTACGGCTTGCGCGTCTGTCACGATGACTGCCTTTGTTATAGAAGTCTCAGATATCCATTTCAGTGCTGAGGTCACTGCTTCCGTCTCTGTTCTCATACTGGAGGTTGTTGACATGTATGCCCTACTGCGTCCAGCCACGACCTCTCTTACTCTAGCCGAGAAACCCCAGCCTGATGTCCCACTGCGCATGACTGATCCGTCGGTGTATATGACAGCGTCACTCTCCTGGGTGTTCTCAGTTATCAGCTGATTTACCTCGTGCTCCGCACTCTCGTTGTTCCGTTCTCTGCATTCCTTGCCTAAGGTTATGATGACTCTCTGGTACTCTATCATTCTATCACCAGCGTGGACCCATTCTTCCCCTTTGGCTATCGTCTCAGCTGGAGTGACGTGTCCGATTGTTGTCTCAGCCTGTGCCATCCAACAATCGGACGAAGTGGGGAAGAAGAAAATACAATTGTAAGAGAAATGTTTCTATCATATTAGATTCGATCAATTTTTTTAACAATGCAATCCTTGTAACAAATGTTTTTTATTGAAAAATATGATTGCTGTAACACAGTTTTTGTTTTAAAATATGATACCTGTAAAAACGAGATAGTTCAAAATGCAGGCACTGCTGGAAAAACAAAAATGATGTAAGGAAAAAAAAAACATGAGTGCATTAGTTTCAGTTAACGGTTTAACAGTATTTGTCGACGGCCATATCTGATAGTCCTATCTGACAGCCCCCGGATATGACGTCAGTCGATGTGTTATGTCACTCGCTTTTGTCAGCAGAAACCAATAAAACAATCACTGTGGCAGCAGTAATGGAACTTCCTGTTGTATGGTTGACACAGTGGTTAGTGCTCTTGGCTCTAGTGACAAAGGGGCTTGGTTCGTGACCCGCTTACGGCATGCTGCGGTTGTCAAATTTGTATCTTCCACTGCTCTGAATTAGTAAAGACAAGGCTGTTATGAAGGCATGTTCCAGACACACAACTGGAAAGATTATTACAAAAACTCTCTTATGAGTTAGAGAAGATAAGATGGCAAAGAAGAGAATCTCTTAATACTATAGACTAGGGGCCTCAAACTCAAACCATCATGAGGGCCGTACATGACACATTCAGTGGACCGCAACTTGCACCACATTATAAGCATGCATTCGTCTTTTTCATAATTGTTTTCTTCTTCTTCTTCGTACGCTGTTAGACGTCAACCTTTATTTTTTCGAAAAAAGCAGCGGTCATCCTGAGGCTGTCGACACTGCCATAGAGCTTGTCTAGTGTTGCCACTGGTGATGGCCACATCTGCTCTCTCTGATCCTCAGATGTTCAAAGGTCACGTTCCCAGTACCGCACATGCATTCGTCAGTACCACCTATCTTCAATTTATTGAATAGGTGGTACCTCAGTCTATTGTGGCTAGTGCGAAGTCTGAAGACCACGACCTGCTCTCTTCTGTTCAACTGGTAATAGGCATCGTTTTTTGTGTAGCCAGTATGTTCTGTTTCCCATTTGGTCATGTATCTAGCTCTAATAAGCCGTTTTGACTCTTCGTATGTCACACTAGTATCATTGTTTTAAAATAATGTCAATATCTTGGTCATGTATCTAGCTCTAACAAGCCATTTTGACTCTTCGTATGTCACACTTGTATCATTGTTTTAATGTCAATATCTTGGTCATGTATCTAGCTCTAATAAACCGTTTTAACTCTTCGTATGTCACACTAGTATCATTGTTTTAATGTCAATATCTTTCAAATGAATGATATAGCAACGGGGAATAAATTGCACTGATCTACAAATCGGCAATAGAATGTTCAGTGACACTTCAGCTTGATATGTTTTACCGGTAGCTAGTTAGTACGTGTTCACACAAATATATAATATATATATATATATATATATATATATATATATATATATATATATATATATATATATATATATATATATAAACTTGTCTTTCCGTTACGTAGCAGGTCGTTGGTCCAATTACATCTCGTTGTGTTGTGAACTGTCTGCTGTTAATGCTATTCCGTGTCTTGAGAAGTACTTGTTTCAACGACAGATCTATTTCCTCTCCATTATCCTGATCATAGTATCGTGTTTCTCTATACATCATGTCGTGTTAGCACGAACATCAAGATCTGTTTGAAATTGCGCCAACAGATGTCTACGTAGGTTAATGAATATAGCCCGGCAGTGGCAAGACATTGTCAGGAACGAAGACTTATGGAAAGGAGTCAACGAGAACCAGTGGAGCAAAAAAAATTAAGCGTAGAAAATTCGGTTGGATAGGACACACTCTATTGAAACACCACCAAGCGTGGCCAGACAGGCTCTGATATTGAATCCACAATGGGAGAGGAAACGAGGAAGAAACACATGGAGAAGAGACTATGTAAATGAACGTTGGTACCTGGAGGTCAACTAGAGATGCAGGTAGGACAGCTCAAGGTTGAATTTGTTGGAGAAGGATTGTCAATGGCCTATGACGCGAAAGGAGCGACGCGCATTGATAATGATGATGATGATATTGATTGTTTTAAATCAAATTAACTATTTCTCCCGCTAGAGAAAACAGTCCTTCTCAAAGCTGAAAGACAACATTTCCAGCATTGTGAAAATTAACACTATCATAACAAAAATAACACAAAAATAAAAACAAACAGAATGAAGGATCAAATATATAGAGATCAACTTCCAAAGCAGCAGCTGGACCCATGTACATATAGATAGGCCAAGCACATATACAACTGAGAGTGTGGGTGGAAGAATCCTGCTGAACCTAACGAAAAGTACGCCTGTAAAGTTATCAGTGTACTCGAGGTAAGGTGTCCGCCTCGGGTGCTGGAGTTCGCGGGTTCGAATCACGGTGGAGACCGGGATTTCAAGACCAAGACTCACCTTTACATCTCAGGCATGCAGGGACATTAAAGTACGAACATGCTATAATGAAGAGAACTGCAAAGGATATGGTCAAATGGAGAGACATACTCAGACAACGTTAGAACCAGTCTCAGGATAGCGAAACCAGAGGATAGGGTAAAAAAGAGAGACATACTCACCCAACTTGACAACCAGTCGCAGGATAGCGAAACCAGATATAGGTCAAATAGAAAGACATACTCGCCAAACCTTACAACCAGTCGCAGGATTGAGCAACCAGATATAGGTCAAATAGAGAAACATACTCAGCCAACCTGACAACCAGTCTAAGGACTGAGCAACCAGATATAGGTCAAATAGAGAAACATACTCAGCCAACCTGACAACCAGTCTCAGGTCTGAGCAACCAGATATAGGTCAAATAGAGAAACATACTCAGCCAACCTGACAACCAGTCTCAGGTCTGAGCAACCAGATATAGGTAAAATAGAGAAACATACTCACCCAACCTGACAACCAGTCGAAGGACTGCGAAACCAGATATAGGTCAAATAGAGAAACATACTCAGCCAACCTGACAACCAGTCGCAGGACTGAGCAACCAGATGATGATGATACAGAACAATGTGAGAATGACCCGTCACGGTGAAGCAGATACAAATTGACCTGCCCCCTGAATGAATAGGATCCATCCATGTATTTAGTTTGAGAACTTGTCAACAAATTAACACGGCACAAGCTTGTGAAAACCCTGAATTATTTTGACGTGGTGTGCTATATCGGTCAAAGATGAAAACGATGTGTTGACGTATATAGGAAACTATCCTGCCGTGTAATTCACATGAATTTATGCTTCTAACTCTCGTCCTCTCCCCTCCCCCTTTCCCTCTCCCACCCTCCTCCCCATTCCATGTTTTATCGCCAAAGCATCCATCGGTTTGAAGAGCTAGTTAGTGTTCTTGATTTCATAACTTAACTTAGCATATTTATTCTGGTTTAGAGGCTTCTATAGAGACTGCATCTAACCAGTTTCTTGGAGGGTGTTTTTCACCAACGTGTGAGTCAATTTTAATTAATAGACTAAAACACTAGAGCTAAGTAGACCTACAGCCAGTTAGGCGCCATCTGTAGCTGCTCTTAAGATTTCTAGTTTTCTTCGTTTTGTTGAGTGCGAGAGGTTCTAACTTGACATATTTCTTTGATGACTAGTTAACATTTTGTTGAGTGTAAGAGTTGGACAGCGATAGCTGCACCTTTATATGGACCACACGACAGTTGGACAGCGGTAGCTGCACCTTTATATGGACCACACGACAGTTGGACAGCGATAGCTGCACCTTTCTGTGGCCCACACGACAGTTGGACAGCGGTAGCTGCACCTTTATATGGACCACACGACAGTTGGACAGCGATAGCTGCACCTTTCTGTGGCCCACACGACAGTTGGACAGCGGTAGCTGCACCTTTCTGTTGGACAGTGACATCTCTGTGAGTATTTGGTTCAAATTGACAGCTCATCCTTAATGTCACTCCTAACAATGACAGTATTTAGGACCAGCTCCCAAAATAGCTGATACGGCCAGGAAGACATTGCTGCTGCGTCTTTAAGGGAAGTAGAAAGTGGTACATTCATAGATACTCAGACAGACACGTCGATACACAATTACAGGAGGCAGGTAGACAGTGTCGGGTATTAACATAGTCAGATAGTTTATAGTATTAACAATCAACATAATAGATTCAAGTATTGGCACACAACATAATAGATTCAAGTATTAGGAGACAACATAATAGATTCAAGTTGTGGCACTCATCATAATAGATTCAAGTATTGGCACACAACATAATAAATTCAAGTATTGGCACACAGCACAATAGATTCAAGTATTGGCACACAACATAATAAATTCAAGTATTGGCACTCATCATAATAGATTCAAGTATTATCAATCAACATAATAGATTTCAGTATTGGCACACAACATAATAATGCTGAGTAATTCATAGAAATGCAAGTAGATTTCAGTATTAACACTTAACATAATAGATTCGAGTATTATCACACACATAGCCTAATACTGTTCAGTATTCATAGGCAGGCAAGTGAATTCGAGTATTAACAATCAAGATACTATATTCGAGTATTAGCCGGCAACCTCATAATGTTGAATTCCACAGCACCAGCTTATAGCCGGCTGCTTGCATCACGGTCAGTGACCCATAACTGACTAAGACCATAATCCGTCTCCAAGTGACAGCTTTTAAAACAGAATGCAACCATGCAGCCTGGCTAAATGTTAGGGAACAAAGAGGGAAAGCAAAGCCCGTCCCAAAATGCCTTGCTAAAATCGGATGTGTCAGGCGTAGATGGCGCGGCCTAGCTGTAAAATACAACGTCACAAATGTCATTTTCTAGATGAACGCTGAAGAAGAAGAAGATGCTGGTGATGAATATTCACATACAAGCAAGCAGATGTGACCGAAAAACAGACACGAGCAAGATTATCTTTTGAATGTTGTGTGGCAATTTGAAATTGTTGGGGCACCTCGCAGACTATTCAAGGTTGTTTATATGAAACGGTTTTAGGCTGGGATTTTGAAACAACACCTTAGTGAAAATTTGTTGAGCAAAAATACGTAATCAGAAGGACATTGGCAACGGCAAATACATCACAAATAACAATTTTAATACATAACAATAATAAAAATACATAACAATACAAAACAAACGAGGTAACAAATAAACAAAAGTGAACATATTGAGAACCTGTGTTTGTTTTTTTTCAGTGGCAGCATACGGCTTCGAAACATGGACAGTCACCCAAATCTCAAGGAAAAGAAACTGTAGTAGAAACGTTATAAAATTTCCTCAGAATACCATGGACCGAAAAAAACTAATGTCTGCTTTCGACAAGAGTTGGGCATAGAAGAGAACTGGTTCATAAATTTCATCATGAACAGAAAATTGAAATAAGTTGGCAACATCAAAAGACACAACGGTCTTGATAGAACGATAATAGAAGGTATGGTGCCGGACAACAGAGGCAGACTAAGAAGACTACGGCACCAAGATGTCAAGAAGAGCTTGGACGTGACTTTGGAGGAGCCTGCAGATTTGGCAAGAGATTAAGGTACGCAGCAAATGGACAGGATCTTGAAATAGTGAACCGTTTCAAATAGCTGGCATCAACAATCAGTGATGAGGGATCTTCTTCTTCTTCGTACGCTGTCAGACGTCAACATGAATTTGTTCGAAGAAAGCAGTTGTCATCCTGAGGCTGTCGACACTGCCATAGAGCTTGTCTAGTGTTGGCACTGGTGATGGCCACATGTGCTTTCTCTGGTCCTCGAATGTCGGGCAATTTTGCAGCAGATGTTCAGCGGTCATTTTTCCCTGTACCACAGGTGCATTCGTCAGTGCCACCTATCTTCAGTTTATTGAATAGATGGTACCTCAGTCTGATGTGGGCTGTGTGGAGTCTGAAGACCACGACCTGCTCTCTTCGGTTCAACTGGTAATAGGCATCGTTTTTGGTGTAGCCAGTATGTTCGGTTTCCCATTTCGTCATGAAGCTAGCTCTAATGAGCCGTTTTGACTCTTCGTAAGTGATACTGGTATCTGGTTGTGGTAGTTTTGCACCTTCTTTTGCCAGTCTGTCTGGCTCCTCGTTGCCTTGGATGTTGCAGTGGTATGGAACCCACTGCACCACTACCTTTTTTGGTGCGGCCTGCTGGCATAGTTGACAGAGTACTGCTCTTAAATCATTAAGTTCAGTATTTTTCTGGCTTTTTAGTGCTGTAACTACGGCCAGGGCGTCTGTAAACAGGACTATCTGGCTTTCATTGCTTTCGCCTGTCAGCATTGATTTTACTGCAGCATTCAGTGCCTCTGTCTCCGCTCTGAAATTGCTTGAGAATTTTCCAGTTGCCACTGACAGTGTCATTTTTCCACCATTTGTTAGGCTCAGGAATACCCCTCTCCTTCCATTCTGTGTTGTGTTTGTTACAGAACCGTCGGTGTATGCACGGGTCTAGTCCATGCTTGTGTAGTTGTCCGCTATGTACCTTAGGGTTATGTTTCTTCTTTCTTTTTCATTCTGGCTGTTCTTGTTTCCAATACCTGGTATATTTTCTACCACCTCCGGAATGATATGCTGCTTAAATGTGGGTTTGCGTACAGTAGGGATGGGCTTTGGTGTTGTTATGGTGTTCATAGGGTCTTCGCTCATCTTTGCTTTGGCTATTTCTTCAAAGTTTCTCCGCTTTAGTTTCCCTTTTCCAAATCTATTAATCTCTGATGCATTGGATGGTCTGTTAGTCTTCTTAGTTTCTCTGCTTGCTGCTGGGCTCTGCAGTCTCTTATGTCGGTCATGGATTGCAGATTTGAAATCTTGTCAAGTTCTATAATTGGCGTTGACTTCATGCCTCCTTTTATAACTCTCATAGCTTGGTTTTGGAGTTTGCTAATTTTATCAAAGTTTGCTTTTGCTGCTGTTGCCCATGCCGCAATGCCATACTCGAGAACTGGTCTCACTCTTCCAGTGTACAGTTTCTTCGGTATTATTTCGTCTGCTCCCCAGCACGTTTCCTCATGATTGCCATTCTTTCTCTGGCTGTCGTTCGGTTTCTCTCGATCTGACTTTTCCATGTCACGCGCCGACGAAATGTGACGCCCAAGTAGTTTGGGTTGTCGTTTGGCCGCAGATATTTGCCGTTAAGATTTATTTTGTTGTTCTGTGGTTTATTTGAAAGCGAGAATATCGTACATGTTGTTTTCTTATTTATTTATTTTGACCAGTCATGATTTCGCCCACTCCTCCAACGATGTTAGAGCCTGCTGCATCCGATTGTTTGCTACGGTGAGATTTTCAGAGGTCCACATAGCCAGATCGTCTGCAAACATGGAGCTGTGGACTCTTCTTGGTATATTCTCTATGGTGTTGTTTATATACACCAGAAAAAGTGTGGGTGACAGTACTCCCCCTTGGGGTACTCCTTGCTCCAGTGTCACATTTTTGCTCATCTGCCCTTTTACTTGAACTCTGGCTGTTCTGTTTTCGAGGTAGTGGCTGATCCATCTGTACATTTTTCCAGATACTTCACTTCTTCGTAGCTTGACTTTAAGTCCCTCTTTCCACACCTTGTCAAATGCCTTCTCTAGATCCACCTAAACCGCTACTGTGTGTTTTTTCTCTTCGTAAGCATCCTCTATTTCCTGTGCAATGAGAGTGATCTGGTCCTCAGTGGATCTGAGTTGTCTAAATCCTGCTTGCTGTGGAATTAATATGTGTTTTTCTTCAAGGTGCCACATCCGTCTGGTGTTTATCATACGCTCCATCAGTTTACCTACACAGCTCAGTAGACTGATAGGCCTGTATCCATTTGAATCTGTTCTATGTTTTTCTTTCTTTGATGCGGGTATAAGTACAGCATATTTCCATGCCTGCGGTACAATTCCCCTTTTCCAGTTTTGGTTCAGGACTGACAATAACTTCCTCTTTGCTGTTTGGCCCAACCCCATCAGCATTTCATTTGTTACGCCATCTTTTCCGGGCGATTTCTTTTTCTTTAAAGTTCTCATGGCCTCATTCATTTCATTCATCATTAGTTTTGCCATCATGTGCTTCTCTCGTCCAATCTTGAAGTTGTCGTGGCTCTTTTGATCTTTGCTAATGTATGTATGCCTGTCTGTAGTGACATCAATGTGGTTTGCTCTGTCATAATGTTCTATAAAGGCGTTTGCTGCTTTTTTCCGCTAATCATGTTGTCACCCTGCTTGATGGTAATTTGTTTATTTGATGGTGTTTCGTCATTCATGGCTCTGACTAAATTCCATAGATCTATCAAGTCGGATGGTCTCTGAATGAGAATCTGTGGTTGTTGTTGAGGTGCGTGTCTTGGATGCATGCCACGTCTATCTCGCCTTCGTACAGGGATGATGGATCAAAACCAGAGGTCCTGACCAGAATAACACAAACAACAGCAGCGCTTGCACGTTTGTAAAATATATAGAAAGATAAATGACTCCCCATCGCCATAAAGGTCAGACTAATGCGCACACTGGTTCTTTGGATATTCCTCTACGCCGGCGAAACATGGACCATTACATCAGATCTCCAGAGAAGAATCCAGGCCCTGGAGATGAGATGTGTAAGAAGAATCTTAATAATCACCAACAAAAATCATATCACAAATGATGGAGTATAACGTGGAATCGAGAAAGTAAGTGGACAGTAGGACCACCTCCTCACAACGATCAAAAGGTGAAAGCTGGTTTGGTATGGCCGCGCTCGAATTGGACCTCAGAGCACAGTACAGGGCAAGCGAAGTCGAGGATGTCCGAGAAAACTATGGCAAGACAACATCCATGAATAGACTAACCTACGACCAAAGAAGGCAGAAGAAGCAGCCGCAGAAAGAGAGAGATGGCGCAGGATTTTAGAGGTGTCAGCAGGGGTGCCGCTCTCAAGATGTCACGCATGAACTAATGATAATGAGAAAACTGACAAGTTAATTTCTTTGTTAACTAATAATTCTCATGTCATTTACTGAACTATTTATGTGGCAGCTAATTCGGGGCGATGTTTCAGACGTCTGTCATTCATTTGTGTCCCCAATTTGGACTTGTCGTTTTTATTCTGGAAAACATTTGCTAGAAGTGATAGCCTAACTGTGAGAAACAGTAGTTAGACCTAGATTTGAGTTCTGTGTTCAGGGGCAGTGTCGTTATCGAAGAGGGGATATAAACATGCTGTAAAGCACACAATGAAGAGCGACAAAACTGATAGTGGGATTCCGGAACTATAGTTATGAGGAAGTTCTCGAAAAACCGGCATATGGTGTCTAGAATAGAGAAGAATTCCAGATGATTTAATACACATTTTTACCGTTATCAATTGAAAGGATAAATTCGATTAGAATATGAGTTCATTCCAGCCAATGTTTAACAGTTGTATGTTGTTGTTGTTGTTGTTGTTGTTGTTGTTGTTGTTGTTGTTGTTGTTGTTGTGAATGTCAATTGTGAGAATATTTACTATTTTGTGCGCCCTGAAAAGGACGTTTAATGGCGGGTTGTAGTAGCTGTCTTCACATCCCGAGCGTGTTGATGAAAGTAGACTGGGGGTCCTCCAGGAGGTTGTGATACGCTTGTCTTCATCTGTGTGTCGCTCACTACTACAGGAATCACGTCGATCCCCCATTCCGTTAGCCTGACTGCCAAGAAGTCCGTTCTCGAGGAGGACTACGTGGAAGAGATGAGGATGTTAACCAGTATATTTTGTCAGTATATCGGTATGCTGTGCCTGACCAGTCATTAGTATTCCTTACCTAAACAGTTTTCTAAGACACTTATTCTCGAATGCATTTTATCTCTTTTGCAATGCCTTTATTATTTTCCGGCACTCACATCCCACATGTGAGTATTGGAAATAGGTTGAAGTTAATTCTAGCTTAGATTATATCTAGCAAGATTTTCCATATTTTGTCCTCTCATGATTTCTTTCATGGGAAATAAAGCTAACGGAACTTCTAAAGCTTTAAGTTTGTAGTCGATTCCAGTGTTGAAAATATCCGACTCAGCTGTATCGTTAAATCTGCTTCTTATCCAATGAGTCTAATTTACAGACTATAAATTGTTATCTCAACATTCAAAGCGAGGGTTGCGGGAAAGGGGAAATTCTTTAATTTTTTTCAATTGCTGTTGTTTTTTTTTTCATAGTGTATAGTTCGGTTAATGTCAGAACTTCTTGCTAGTCATAATATTCATGCGTCTTGGTCGTAAACGGTTTTTTGTAGAATTGTTCAATAGTCTGTATTAATGTCCAGCATTTCTGCTATCTAGGTCATCTAATAACGGAAGATGGCAGCTGTGAAAAAGAAATCAGAGAGAGAATTTTTGTATGGCCAAGATGGTATTCATGAACATGCGACACATACTGATATCCAAACAGATAAATCATAATTTGAAAATGAGAATTATCAGGGGTTATGTATACTTGTCACTACTTTATAGCGCAGAAACATGGACAATGAATAACATTTTGGAAAAGAGTATCGAAGACTACTTAAATGTGGATATAAAGAAGGTTGGGTATCGTTTCGTGGTAAGAAACGAAAACAAAGTTGGAAGTATTGAAAACGTTGGGGGTGAAAAAAGAATTAATTACCGAAATCAGGGTTAGACAGTTCAGTTATTTGTACCATATTACAAGACTTCCTTGCTGAAGGCCAAACTGGCGAGTAAGATGGAAATCAGTCGTTCAACGGGTAGAGGTTTTAACTGGGTGGGTAAAACCAGGAGATGGACTGGGAAAAGCCTGTCAGATTGCACTGTTACAGCAAGAGATAGAGTGCACTGGAGATCTACTTGAGCTGACCTGTATTGATGTTTTCATCACTCCACCAGGCTGTTTATTTTCTTCTGTATTTTCCATGTTTCAAGCTCTTTCTTTCACATTCCTCATTGACCGTATCCGTCAAGGCTGTTTTAAGAATGCCCCTATTCACTGTTTATGACTTTGGTTTCTTTATTTAGTGTCTCAAAAATGTATCTCCTTCTGGCATTTTTCTTTTCTAAACGCTTCCTATCATGTCTTTTCTTAGAATTGTTCGCGTTAATTGGCTTTTCTCTTTTCTTACTTTCCTTACGTGATGCTGTTTGTGTCATTACAACTGGTCTATGCTCGGCGTTTGTACAGACCTTGGTTAGTACTTCAAGTCTGTTATATTCCGTCTTTGTCCTTATCGTGTTTAAATGTAGACAATGTGTGATATTATATCTGACTTGCTTCATCTCGACATGTTTTTCATTTGACACTTGCCATGTTCTTGAAAGGTTTTTTCCTTTTATAAATGACGTACTCTCCAACTCTTTGCCCCCACGTCATCTAACATTTAATGATGATGATATAATCCCCTTAGCTGGGAGCTGTGGGCTGGCAGCTCTTGACAGCTCAATGCCTTTCGGACAAAAGCACACGTCCTCCTCAATTGTTGAGACGACGTCCGATCTCGTAAGGAGTCTGTTGTCTTAGAGACATGATGATTGCGAACTTTGGGAAGGATTTGGGGGGGGGGTGGGTTATAAACGCATCTTTGGAGTATTCCAGAAGGGGGGGGGCGGGGGCAGTCCAGCGTGTCGGTGTCATTGGGTCATCATTTCCTGCCAGGGACATATCATCTGGGTCATCTATCTCATCATTCTTCTGTCAATTTTGCCAGTCCATCTGTAGTGATGGTATTTGTGGTATTCCCTGCCACCTGGAAGATCGTCACGTCCTACCAGCCCATCTGTTGTGATGGTATGTGTGGCATTCCCCGCCACCTGGTAGATCGTCACAAAGGGGCAGAGGTGCACTGGTCCACTGGTCTGCATCTCTTCGTCATCTAAGGGAATCAATGATAGAGGACAAAAAGTAAAGAACGAAACAAAAATACATGTCACCCATGAAGTGAGGATGGATTGGTACAGCCCAGAACATGTACCACTAGCCGGTGGGTTCTGCAGCTACACCTATAGGGCTCCACCTGCTCCTCAGCTCTATTGTCTGACCCATCTCCAATGACCTGTCCAGCTTGGGTGACCCTGCCAGGAGTATAGCTCCCGCCGACATAGCTCCGTGGATCATAAAGGCGCGCAAGCTCTCCAACCTTGGCCATGTATGCTAACAAATGGAGAGCCATATTTAATTGTGTTATTTTATTTTCGTGACTGTTTCTTAGTCTTTTGGCGTTTCCAGTCCGTCTTTGTTTAAGTTCGCTTACTCTCCTATAATATCTTTGTATCAATACTCTGCTGTTGAATTCGTGGCGAAATGGTCAAGCCATCGGCTTCGTGATCAGGTGGTGGGATTCGACTCCGGACTCCGCCGTCTTTTTTCACGGGTGCTTGATGCGGAGTCCCCTGCATCTTGTAATCGCTCCCTAGCCGTCTTGTCCTTGACTTGTTACTGGGATCGGGTGGCTCGAGACGAGAAAGTGAGGATAAAAAGTAGCTCAGTTAATCCGTACTAAAAATAGCGCTAGCAAATAAATGATGCCATTATCGTCTGCGATGGACGGCGGCCTTTGCCAGGCCAGTAACAGCACAGACAGTGCTCGGGATCAGGTTGGCACGACAAAGTGCTTCATTCTGACATTCTTAGCAATACTAACATGTTGAGCATCCATACACTTCTTCAAATCCTTCAACTAAGATAGACGGGGCATGTTGTTCGCATGTCAGATGAGCGCATCACCAAGCAGCTGTTATACGGGGAGCTCACAGCAGGCAGACTCTCGAGGGGCGGTGGGGGGGGGGGGGGGGCGGGACACAGAAGAAACGCCACAGAGATTCGTTGGAAGTGTTTCTGAAGAGATTCAATATTGATGTCATCTCAAGGGGGATGATCACCTGACGCGCTAGTATCACCGAATGTGTTCAGATCGCAGAGAGTATAGACATCGCGGAGGCTCAGCCAAAACGTGCTGCCCGAAAAAGCAAAACCAGCGACGATTCCACAGCCGGCTTCCCACATGTGTGCCCCGAATGCGTCATGAATACCGTTCCAGGATTGGTCTTTACAGCCATCAAAAAACACATTTCTCAGCATTGGTCTGATGCTGTCGTCATCTTCGCTTGCGGTGGGCAGATATTAACTGTACATTAATTAGCCAGTGCCCCTTTGGACATACATTTGTAAATGTATACCCATGCTACGCGTTGCGTCTACATTTTACGTTTCGAGGTTGCACTTTAGTACAGTGGTCTTTTTCTGTCCTCCTATGTACAGAGTCCACACTGGCACATGCGGGGAGAACGGATTTCGCACCTGCTATGTACCAGCAGAACAAAGAGATACTGTACACATTGCCCACCACATATTATAGACATAATGTACACATTACCACACACGTACATGTATATGATACGTTCTTTCATGAACAAACATGGCGCATAAAGCATGCCATAAGGGATAAAGATGCTGAGCAGCGCATGAGCTGCAGTGGTCAGCGACCCATAGCTGACTGCTAGCGTCAGGGCCAACGAAACAGAGCTGCCAAGACCCTTATACACCTCCACGCGGTGTTCCTGGATAACAGACTGAGACAGAGCAGACTAGCTAAGAAGAAGGGATCCAAGAGGGAATGCTAAGCCGGTACTTAAAAAATGCTTGCTGAAGTCGAATGTATTGGGCCGAAAGGTGCAAATATAGCAGTCAAGCTATAAACTACGACACATCACATTCCATTCTCTGGACTACATTCTGCTACTTAAGCCCTTTTCGGGGTTTGATAGCGGGAGCTTGAGAACGAACCAAGCCAAGCCATAAATGCCCTAATGCTCTCCGGGTAGGCCGGTCGGATGCCGCCTGTTGTAGTTCCTGTTGTAGTTCCTGTTGTAGTTTCTGTGTGTAGTTCCTGTTGTAGTTCCTGTTGTAGTTCCTGTGTGTAGTTCCTGTGTGTAGTTCCTGTTGTAGTTCCTGTGCTCCGCAGCCTCCGGATGAGTGCCGCGAGGCGTGTGTCGGCTTTCCCTGCCTATCCGTGTTTCACTACCTATTTCTTCGTGTTCCATCTCCGTGGCCTCTGGAGTGTGTCCACCTTCGGGTCAGCGTGAAACTTGCTGTGCTGAGAATACAAGGTTGGGAGAGGTATGGTGCAACCTCAGGTGGAAGTGTTTTCTACCTCCATCTACTTGTTCGCATATAAATGAGACACATCGAGAGAAGATTTCAGTCGCTGTGTAAACGACAGGTTCATATTTGCTGTATAAGTAGGAGAAATGATCTCCCTTCTGTAAAACATTTCTTTACCAATATGTTCCTTCACGTTTTGTATTACTGAATGTATTTGTGTTGTTGTTGTTGTTGATGTTGCTTTGAATGACCACAATGAGTAGGTTCATTATTGTGTGCGCCCTGAAGAGGACGTTATGTCCTAGTCAGTATGTCCTGCCTGACAATGACGTTATTTCCTAGTCAGTATGTCCTGCCTGACAATGACGTTATTTCCTAGTCAGTATGTCCTGCCTGACAATGACGTTATTTCCTAGTCAGTATGTCCTGCCTGACAATGACGTTATTTCCTAGTCAGTATGTCCTGCCTGACAATGACGTTATTTCCTAGTCAGTATGTCCTGCCTGACAATGACGTCATTTCCTAGTCAGTATGTCCTGCCTGACAATGACGTTATTTCCTAGTCAGTATGTCCTGCCTGACAATGACGTTATGTCCTAGTCAGTATGTCCTGCCTGACCCTGACGTTATGTCCTACTCAGCATGTTCTGCCTGACCCTGACGTTATGTCCTAGTCAGTATGTCCTGCCTGACCCTTACGTTGTCCTAGTCAGTAGGTCCTGCCTGACCCTGACGTTATGTCCTAGTCAGCATGTTCTGCCTGACCCTAACGTTATGTCCTACTCAGCATGTTCTGCCTTACCCTGACGTTATGTCCTAGTCAGTATGTCCTGCCTGACCCTGACGTTATGTCCTAGTCAGCAAGTTCTGCCTGACCCTGACGTTATGTCTTAGTCAGCATGTCCTGCTTGACCATGACGTTATGTCCTAGTCAGCATGTTCTGCCTGACCCTGACGTTATGTCCTAGTCAGTATGTCCTGCCTGAACCCGACGTTATTTCCTAGTCAGCATGTTCTGGCGTGCAGGACTAGTGTCTCAGTTCCCCTTATTTATATTAATACATATATTCACTGCAGCAGTTAGTGCACTGGCTTCCCAGTCAAGCGATCGGGGTTCAGTTACCAGTTGATGGGAGACGTTTTCCCGTCGCAAACTGATTCTTGTGCTCGATCCAGCCTCATAAATTGAGTATCAGTGCAATATGGGGATTAAAGGCGTTCCGGCGTGATACTAGAGACATCATCCATTATGTCCTGTGTGTCACCAAGTAATGTGAGCTTAACACCGGAATTCCGATACGCCGCATGGCGCGAAACGGGATCTTTACTTAATGAAGAATAACTGTGTGTATATATACTTGCACACACTTCACACACATTTATAATCATAGACACGTGCACACATATTCACCGACACACACATCGGTACACGGCACATTTTCATGAAAACACAAATTGGTACACTGCACATACTGAACTACCTCGCAAACAAATAAATAATCAAGAAGGGTGTCCTTAGAAAAAACCAATACTGTTATCAGCCAATAAATCCGTAGTTGGAGTTCCGCCATAAATGGATGGAGATTTACGCCTTGTTTCCGGGAGCTAGTTCTGGCAGGCCCGCAAATAATGGAACCTTTTTCCCCGTGTCCGCGAGCAGCTAAAATATATCGATTTTGTCACCACCTTCGTCATTATCATCATTCAACCGAGTGCGGTAACCGGGAGGAGGAGAATAGGACCACTTTAACGTTGTGTCATCTTACTTCCCCTTGTCCTAAAAATATATTTCAAACTGGCGGGGTATGGCCATCTGTAGTTAAGACTGCAGATGCCATGGGCGTGCTTTGTTGTGCATCCTCATTCAGAAGTGTGTAACAAATTGTGTGTATTTAATACAGGGTAGATTCCGTCACATGTAAAGTAGATACTTCTGCTGTCTGGCAGGAGTAGAGACTGACATATTAATCAGGAAAGGAGGACACGTTAAAAATAAAAGGAAGATTCTTTAATTATAAAAGGAAGACACATTAATTAGGAAATGAAGACACACTAATTATAAAAGAAAGACAAATTCATTAGAAAAGGAAGACACATTAATTAGAAAATTAAGACATATTAATTAGAAAAGAAAGATACACTAATTAGAAAATTAAGACACGGTAAAATAGAAAAGGAAGACACGTTGATTAGAAAAGAAGACACTAATTAGGAAATTAAGACATATTATTTATATAATAAAGAAACATTAATTCGAAAATTAAGACATATTAATTAGAAAAGGAAGACACATTAATTAGGAAATGAAGACACACTAATTATAAAAGAAAGACAAATTCATTAGAAAAGGAAGACACATTAATTAGGAAAGGAAGAGACACTAATTATAAAAGAAAGACAAATTCATTAGAAAAGGAAGACAAATTAATTATAAAAGGAAGACACATTCATTAAAGTATGAGAAAACGTTAATTAGAAGGACACGTTCATTGGAAAAGGAAGGCACAATCAGAATAAAATGAAACTTTATTTTTTTAAAAGAAGATTAGAACAACCAGACACGTTTTTTTAATAACTCCATAAACTGTTGTGTAGAATCGCAGAACAAATATTGAACGAAATTTTTAGTAGAAAGTTAAATAGATTTAATTAAAATATACATAACTGTATTAGCTATGGCTCCTCACCACCTCCATGTAGTGATTGTGTATAACAGATTGCAACAAGCAGACTGGTTAAGGAGGAAGGATCTTCCTCTTCTTCTTCTTCGTACGCTGTCAAAAGTCAAACTTTATTTTTTCGAATAAAGCAGCGGTCATCCTGAGCCTGTCGACACTTCCATAGAGCTTGTCTAGTGTTGCCACTGGTGATGGCCACATGTGCTTTCTCTGATCCTTAATGTCGGGCAGTTTTGCAGCAGATGTTCGGCGGTCATTTTCCCAGTACCGCACGAGCATTCGTCAGTGCCACCTATCTTCAATTTATTGAATAGGTGGTACCTCAGTCTATTGTGGCCAGTG
Source organism: Ariolimax columbianus (assembly GCA_036924085.1). Taxonomy (NCBI): domain Eukaryota; kingdom Metazoa; phylum Mollusca; class Gastropoda; order Stylommatophora; family Arionidae; genus Ariolimax; species Ariolimax columbianus. The sequence continues at coordinate 33,737,488 of JAVGWX010000016.1, read as the reverse complement.
CGAAATCTGAAGACCACGACCTGCTCTCTTCTGTTCAACTGGTAATAGGCATCGTTTTTTGTGTAGCCAGTATGTTCTGTTTCCCATTTGGTCATATTTCTAGCTCTAATAAGCCTTTTTGACTCTTCGTAGGTCACACTAGGATCTGGTTGTGGTAGTCTTGCACCTTCTTTTGCCAGTCTGTCTGCCTCCTCGTTGCCTTGGATGTTACAGTGGGATGGAACCCACTGTACCACTACTCTTTTTGGTGCGGACTGTTGGCATAGTTGACAGAGTACTGCTCTTAAATCATTAAGTTCAGTATTTTTCTGGCTTTTTAGTGCTGTGACTACGGCCAGGGCATCTGTAAGCAGGACTATATGGCTTTCATTTCTTTTGCATGTCACCATTTCTTCTACTGCAGCCCTCAGTGCCTCTGCCTCCGCTCTGAAATTGCTTGATTATTTTCCAGTTGCCACTGATAGTATTGTTTTTCTACCATTTGGTAGGCTCAGGAATGCCCCTGCCCCTCCATTCTGTGTTGTGTTTGTTACAGAACCGTCGGTGTATGCATATGTCCAGTCCATGCTTGGGTAGTTTTTCGTTATGTACCTCAGGGTTATGTCTCTTCTTTTTTTTTCAGTCTCGCTGTTCTTTTTTCCAATACCTGGTATATTTTCTACCACCTCTGGAAATATATGCTGCCACCAGGTAGGTTTGCGTACAGTAGGGATGGGCTTTGGTGTTGTTAATGCGTTTATAGGGTCTTCGTTCATCTTTGCTTTGGCTATTTCTGCAAAGTTTCTCCGCTTTAGTTTCCAATTTCCAAAATTATTTAGTCTCTTATGCATTGGATGGTCAGTCAGTCTTCTGCGTTTTTCTGCTTGCTGCTGGGGTTTGCAGTCTCTTCTGTCGGTCATGGATTGCAGGTTTGTAATCTTTTCCAGTTCTACAATGGGCGTTGACTTCATGCCTCCTATTATAACTCATTGCTTGGTTTTGGAGTTTGCTAATTTTGTCAAAGTTCGCCTTTGCTGCTGTTGTCCATGCCGCAATGCCATACTCGAGAACTGGTCTCACTCTTCCAGTGTACAGTTTCTTTAGTATACTTTCGTCTGCTCCCCAGCTTGTGCCAGCATGTTTCCTCATGATTGTCATTCTTTCTCTGGCTCTCATTCGGTTTCTTTCGATCTGACTTTTCCATGTCATGCGCCGATCAAATGTGACTCCCAGGGTAGTTTGGGTTGTCGTTTGGCCGCAGATATTTGCCGTTAAGACTTATTTTTGTGTTTTGCGGTTTGTTTGAAAGCGAGAATATCTTCCTGGTATATTATCTGCGATGTTATTTATATACACCAGGAAGAGTGTGGGTGACAGTACTCCCCCTTCGGGTACTCCCTGCTCAAGTGTCACCTTTTTGCTCATCTGCCTTTGTACTTGAACTCTGGATGTTCTGTTTTTGAGGCAGTGGCTGATCCATATTTTTTTCCCACAAACTTCACTTCTTCGTAGCTTGACTTTAAGTCCCTCTTTCCAGACCTTGTCAAATGACTTTTCTAAATCCACCCAAACCGCTACTGTGTGTTTTTTCTCCTGGTAAGCATCCTCTATTTCCTGTGCTATGAGAGTGATCTGATCCTCAGTGGATCTGTGCTGTCTAAAGCCTGCTTGCTGTGGAATTAGTATGCGTTTTTCTTCCAGATGCCACATCAGTCTGGTGTTTATCTTACGCTCCATCAGTTTTCCTACGCAGCTCAGTAGACTGGTAGGCCTGTATCAATTTGGATCAGTTCTATCTTTTTCTTTCTTTGGTACTGGTATAAGTACAGCGTCTTTCCATGCCTGAGGTACAATTCCCCTTTTCCAGCTTTGGTTCAGGACTGATAGTAACTTTCTCTTTGCTGTTTGGACCAGCGCCATCAGCATTTCGTTTGTTACGCCATTTTTTCCGGGCGATTTCTTTTTCTTTAGAGTTCTCATGGCCTCTTCCATTTCATTCATTGTTAGTTTTGCCATCATGTGCTCCTCTGGTGTCATATTGATGTTGTTGTGCCTCTTTTGTTCTTCATTAATGTCTGTGTGCCTATTTGTAGGAACATCAATGTGGTTTGCTCTAGCATAATGTTCTATAAAGGCGTTTGCTGCCTTTTTTCTTGTGTGTATGTTGTCGCCCTGCTTGATGGTATTTTTGTTGTTTCATGGAGTTTCGTCGTTAATGGCTCTGACTAACTTTCATAGTTTGTTCCCGTCTTTATCTAGATTGAGGCTTTCTGTTTTTGTTTTTCCAGCTGTCTCTTGTTATTTGGTTTAGAGTGTATTTGTATTTCGCTGTGATGGCTTTGAGGGCGATATTTGCCTCCATACATTGTTCTCTCTCTGCTTTGTTTCAGGCATTTGAGACTTCGTATTCCGCTTTCTGCAATTCGTCATTCCAATAAGGCTTGTAGTTTTTCCTTGCCCCTCTTGGGGTGGTTTCGGTGGCTGCCTGCATTATTGCTTTGCTTGGGCTTTCCACCGTGGGTTTCATGTTGTTATTCCGTGTGTTGATGGTTTAGCACAGCCCATCTGTCAGGATTGCAAATCTGTCCCAGTCGGCTCTTTTATAGTTCCAACGTGGGAGCTGTTTTGTTTCCTGTGGGACTACTTTCATATCAACTTCTAGCCTAATTGTCCTGTGGTCGCTACCTGCCAATTGGTTTAGCACTTTGCGGTCTATTTTGTGGTGAATATCCACCGTGGAAAAGGCCAAGTCTGGAGTAGAGGAGGTATGCCATGTTCTAGAATAGAAGCTAGGGCTATCCTCCGGCCTGTTGATAAGATAGAGATTTGTGTCTATCTCCCAGTGTTCCACTTCGTCACCTCTGTTGTCTGTGTCCGAGTATCTCCATCTCTCCGAGTGGCTGTTGAAGTATCCAACTACTATGCAGCTGGAGTCCTTGACTTCTATACTCGAGATCGACAGGTCTTTGTTTGGTGGGCCGTACAGGTTGAAGATGCGGATCTTCGTTTCTTGGGTCATTATGTCGACTCCTACAATTTCTGCTTGTCCTGTGTGATTGACAGCTACAGCGCTACTCGGTATGCAGTTACGAGTTAGTATCAGAACCCCTCCTTTGTGACCTTCTCTATCAAGACGGAAGGTCTGGTATCCTCTGATTGAGAATTTGTCGTTGTTGTTGAGGTGCGTTTCTTGGATACATGCCACGTCAATCTTACCTTCATGCAAGTGATGTGTTAGGGAAAGCTTTTTGTTAATGACTCCCTCCACATTCCACTGTAGTATTCTGAGGGTCTTGTGTTTTTGGTCAATAGTTTTTGCCCCAACACCTTGTGTCTTGACTCCACAGCACATGGGTGGGTGACCACCAGAAGCACGAGGCCCGGCACTCTCGCTGTCTGGCGGGACTCCACAGGATGAGCGCCACACTTTTTTCTGATAGGTTGTACCGTCATCATACAACGATATACGTTGCACTGTTTCGTTAAGCCTGTGGCCCAGTGCATCCGATTTCAACAGGCGTTTCTGTAGAGATGCCCTCCTTAGCCTTTGGCTGTCCCCAGTTGTTTTTGGTCAGAGTGTTCTCACTTAGGGAAGTTGTCTTGCAGTCTTCCTCACTCGTGTCTATAGGGTGTGACAATGATATTTTTTTTTTTTTTTTTTTTTTTTTTTTTTTGCGTTCGCCTTATTTATTTATTCCCCAAGGCGTGTATGCGTTACACTGTGGTTTTTATTTTGCGCCTGTCGGCCCAGTGCATCCGACTTCAGCATGCATTTTATGTAAGGGTCTGCTTCCTCCTGCGTTTTCTAAGGGTTTGCTTCCCCGGGGTAACGGCCGGTGCTGTGATGGGGATCGAACCCAGCACCTTCTGGTTGTGAGCCGTGCCACTTAACCACTAGGCCACGCCGTCCCCTGACAATGATATGATATGATGGACTATGTACTAGTTTGTACTATCCCTGAAGAGAGGCAGTCCAGTGTGACTGTGTTCCAGAATCGTCACGCCCTGCCAGAAACGTAGCATATGCATGTGAGTGAGGTATGTCTTTGCTCCCGTTATTTTCTCGGCTCATCTGCAGTGATAGTACGCCTAGCATTCCCCGCCACCTGGGAGGTTGTCACAATAGGGCAGAGGTGCAATGTCCGCTGGACTGCATCTCTTCTGCGTCCATTGGGATGACTGATAGCAGACAGAGGTAAAGAGCGAGGCAGGAGTGCATTTAACCAGGGGACAAGCCTGGCCGTGGCACTGAGATGTTCGCCTGGTGTGCGGACCAATCTCATGATCAAGGGTTGAGTCTCAACAGTTCGCAGTGAGGTGGCTGCTCTACTGCTTACGACCGAGAACTAAGTCTTATTCTAGTGGTTTCACACCTCATCGCCGTATGGGGTGAATATCGAGCAGCTTTCCGCCCGCTTTGATGGGCGGACGGCAGAGACCTCGTTCTGCGGCTCGACAGGGTCGGGCTGAGACGCGAGCCCCAGGTCCCAAACCATATCGTATCATTCCATCGTAGTGGTGCTGAGATTTAGGGCGGGATTCCGGCTTAGATGCGTTCGGCCGTAATCGGAGGAGGGATCGAAGAGGGAAGACTAATCCGATACCTATAAATGCCATGCTGAATTCGAATTTGTCGGATCGAAAGGTACAAATATGACAGTCAAGCTATAGACGCATTCCGTTCTCCGGACTACATCCTGCTACTTGCAAAACCCTTTTCAGAGCTTGGTAGCGGGAGTATGAGAACGAACGAAGAAGATGAAGAAGTATAAAATATTGACATCAAATGGGGTTCATTCGCTAGCAGTTTCTTTCATCGTTAACTTTCAAATGACATCTAAATGTCAAGTTGATTTGAAATTCCGAACAATTTAGCTATTGTACTTCAACGAAATGTCGCACAAGAAACAGAACCATATATCAGATGAAAAACTGAAACTCGTCGAAGAAAGGAAACAATTAAAACAAATGGGAAGTCAGGGGATCAACACGGCATATAAAAACTGCGCAAGAAAGGTTAGAAGAAAAATAAGAATAGATGAAAGAAGAACGCCTGGAAAGTGTTACGTGATTCAAATATCTGGGAGGAGAAATGAATGCGGAGGGGTCTAGAGCGGAGATCCAGTCAAGAATAGCGATGGCCATGGTCGCCCTGACCAGACAGTGAATAATCTGGAAAGACAAGAACATTAGACTTAAATCGAAGCTGACGTTAATGTATACAATGGTATACCTCTAGGCGTGTGAGATTTGGACTCTGACGGCTGCACTGGAACGTCAAATTGGCCCAATTGAAATGAGATTCTTGCGAAGAATTCTTTGCATTTCATATCTGGATCGCGTTACACATTAGTGTTCTTTAAATTGTTAGGAAGGAAGTAGGCCAGTATAAATACCTATTGACTAAAGTAAAAACACGAACATTGACATGGTATGGACATATATCACGATCGGTGGGGCTGACCAAGACCGTCCTGCAAGGCACTGTGCCTGAGAAGCGTGGGAGAGGGAGACCAACAAAAAGATGGGGAAACAATATAAAAGAGTTGACGGGAAGGTCTATGGCTGAAACTAATACTCTGGCGAAAAATCGAGACGTATGGCGTGAACTGGTTCGACAAACTGCAATAACGGTGCCTCAACGACCTTATAGGTTACAGGACTGATGGTGATGAAAAGAAGATACATAGTGGACACTTGTAAGATCATAGAAATTCTACAGCAACAATGCAAGGAGAGAGATGCCTTTAAGGCGATAAGAACACTGACAAGGGAATTCCGTCCGATTCCGCATGTGATCAACGATAAAAAGATGACACATTAACAGACACCAAAGACATACTGAATAGATTGAGAGAGTACTGCAGAACCATGTATGGAGATAGCACAAAGCGTTCAGTTACAATCCTACCGAAGGATGAGAAAGAACCTGAACCAACATTGGAGGACGCTCAGCAACCAAAGTTTGAAAAGGGACAGTCATTAGGATGTGATGATATCCAAGCGAAGCTAATACAAGCAGGAGGGGAGGCAAGTGCTCGAGTCTATCACAAGCTGTGTAAACAGATATGGCACAGCGCAGAGTGGCCAGGAGCATGGAAGAAATATATTTATATTCCCCTCACCAAAAGAGGCAATCTAAAGCTATGCACAAATTACCTATCGCGCTGATCAGAAACGTTAGCAAGATATTCTTGTGGATCCTATTAAGAAGGTTAGAGAAAAGGTTTGAATTCACAAAGTCCTAGCAGGTTTTAGGAAATACAGAGGGACCACATATTCATTCTGAGGAATATCTACGAAAAATGTAGAGATTAATGTAGACCTGTACACCTTTCATTGATTATACCAAGGCCCTCGATACGGTAAAACATCAACATCTGTGGAACATCATGAAGGAAATGTGGTTTCCTGTGCACATTATAGATCTCATCGAAACATTATACCAAGATCAATGAGCCGCTGTCCGAGTATCTGGGCAAACATCGGATTGATTTGCAGTACAAAAGGGAGTCCGACAGGGATGTATCCTCTCACCAGATCTTCACAGCGTTTATGCGGAATGTATCATGAGAAATGTTCGAGAAGACGAGAACATTGAAAGTTTTGATACATTTACTATTGGCGGGTACGAGATTCCAGAGATACTATAGCAGACGACACAGTGATACTATCAAGAGGTGCAGAAGAGCTAGAGAAGCTAAATTCAGCCGTAAATTGACACAGTAAATATCAAAACCTGTTTATAAACATAAGTAAAACAAAGATAATGGCCACCGACAAAATACAATGTGAACATAAATTTACAGTGGGTGGTGAGGAAATAGATCATGTCACTCATTTTGAATATCTGGGCTCCAGAATTGACAAAAATGGCGACTGCTCGAAAGAAATCAGAAGAAGACTAGCCATGGCAATGCAGAGACTGAACGGCCAGAAGAAATTATGGCAGAGCACCAACAAAATGAGAAAAGTAAAAGTCTTTAGAGCCTGTGTTTTTCCTGTGGCATCTGATGGCTGCGAATTATGGATGATTACCATAAATTCTAGACAAACAATCGAAACCTTCGAGTCAAAATATTTCAGAAAGATCATCAGAATACCCCGGACAGAGAAAAAGACAAATGTAGACATTCGGCAAGAGTTGCACATAAAGGGGAACTGGTTTATCAATTCCATTTTAGCCAAAAAATGTAAATACTTTGATCACATCAAGAGACACACCGGTCTCGAGAGAACAGTGATGGAAGGTATGGTGCCAGGTAAAAGAGGCAGGGATAGACCAAGAAGACGATGACACCAAGATATCCAGGAATGCCTGGGTATTACTGTAGCGGAGGCTGGAGTTTTGGCAAGGGAAATAGTGTTTTTCAAACACACTGTGATGGGAGCGACGTTCTATAAAGGACACGCTACATGATGATGACATCAACTGGGAAATTCGTTTCATATTTTTCTCGTTCAACCTCCGTCAGTCTTTTATTCATCGACGTTCCATTATATTTCGGAAAAACTATCTCTAAATATCCATTCCGATCCGGCACTGTAAAAATGTATTGAGCGATCACCAGAAGTTTGAAATACATTACAAGGTTTCTTGATTGCTGGACAAAAAACATAATCTACTTTTCTTGCGTAAGCCACAGAAAACAGCTGTCAGCATTTTCATTAGTTATTTTTGAATGTTATCATCTAGTTTAATTGATGAAAACGTTTCACATTGTCAGTCACTGGCTCATTGTTCATCAGATATTTTATACACGCAACAACATTATTTTTATTTTCATTTTCTGAAAAGAATTTTAAACAAATCCAGACAAACGGAAATTATTTTGAAAGCCCACAGACACTCCATTTTGAGGTGATACGCGGGAAAACCCAGACTGGGACGTTCACCTTATGGAAAACTTTATCTGGAAGTTACAGAACTCACCCAATTGTAAAATAGTGTTTTTTTTTACTCAGTGTTAAATGATATTACGAATGATAGTCGAAACGTTTTGCACTTTAGTATGAAGGAGTCAACGCACTTACCTGGAAATTTGCGTGAGCTATAGTCCTTCTCTGTATATTCACCCTGCAAAGCGATACAATTCTTCCATCTATTCTTCGTTTCCTTATAAAACTCCTCCGTCCGGGCCCGGAGCCACGTCTCCAGTTCTGTAATCAAGACCTAGGCGTCAGAAGAAGGTGCGGGTATGAAATCATGCCCCATCCACCATACCATCTGAACTTGGCACCTGGTGACTTCTTCCTGTTCCCAGACATGAAGAATCTGCTTTGTGGGCATCCTTTTTTTTTTGTAATGATCTATCGCTTTCATTGAGGTCTTCGTTGATTTATGGTGTTTGCTGCACTTAGGTCAGTATAGGCCACATTGGTGACCTGTTTCTGTTCGAACCCGATGTTTACACTTGACTAACATCAGTGTTTTTCTATTTCCTATGTTTACCCTTGACTACCCTGTTTATCCAGCATGGTCTGCCGGGGTCTTTGTGTATGCCAAGGACAAGAATAGCACCACTGTCTTACAAAGAGCATGTTGTAAGAGCCGACTAACTGTTTCACATGGCATAACACCGGCCATGGTTCAGTCGTTTGTGTAGAGCAGCATAGATGGCGCCTAACAGGCTACGGGTCTACTTTGTTTTAGTGATTGAGTCTACTAAGATGAACTCGCACATTGGTTAACCACCCAACGCAGCGGAATGTTAAGCTCCTAAAGCCAAACCCGCTAAGCAGGAAATGCTTCTTCCGGCTATATCCAGTTCATACCAGAGCTGGGACCTGCACATGGGCATCTGCTCCTGTAGAAGTACAGGTCGACTAGGAACCCTGGACTAACATTTAAAAGATTTCCTATTTTATTCCAACGTTTACAGCTGACCGACATCAAAGTTTTCCCAATTAATTAATTGCCCACCGCAAGCGATGATGACGTCATCATCAGACGGTTTTGTCTTGATGGCGTAACTTACGCTGTATTTGTATTATAGTGAGGAATAATCTTCGCTGGTCATCAACCTCACTCTCTGGTCCCGAACTACCTTTAAATAGGGGCAAGACATACGCCAAGACGACTGGAGGCAACTCTCTTAATCCAACTTCATTTGAAAACAGCAGTCGCTTGAAACTTGCGGTATTCCTTTTCCGTTCATCGCTTTGAGAGGCCAGTGCCTTACCTCTCGACCACAGCGAAACCCTACCGTTTCCTATGCTTTCAGCTAACATCAAAGCTTTCCCATTCCCTATGTTTACAGCTAACATCAAAGTTTTCCCATCTCATATGCTTACAGCTAACATCAAAGTTTTCCCATTCCCTATGCTTACAACTAACATCAAAGTTTTCCCATCTCATATGCTTACAGCTAACATCAAAGTTTTCCTATTTCCCATGTTTATAGATAACATCAAAGTTTTCCCATTCCCTATGCTTACAGCTAACATCAAAGTTTTCCCATCTCATATGCTTACAGCTAACATCAAAGTTTTCCCATTCCCTATGCTTACAACTAACATCAAAGTTTTCCCATCTCATATGCTTACAGCTAACATCAAAGTTTTCCCATTCCCTATGCTTACAGCTAACATCAAAGTTTTCCGATTCACTATGCTTACAGCTAACGTCAAAGTTGTTCCATTTCCCATGTTTACAGATAACTGATATCAACTGCTTCCCATTTCCTTCCGGGCGTATTCCCACTCTATGCCTGACTCTACCAGTGCCACTGTTAACCTCAGAGTGACCCCAACAACTTTCCCCAAGAATCTCGATAAAAAGATCAAGATCTCCTGCCCTTGCAGTCAACAAACCGTTCTGAACCGACGCATCAAATTAGTGACATCACAAATAACCAGACCAATTCCAATAACGACAATAATTATGAGATACGCCTTGTCTGTGTACTGTATAAGCTAGATTACATTGGCAGTATTCAAAGTTAATGATCTGAAGTCATCAATAGTGGAATATCTCAACCAAGCTTGAACTCTTCAGAAACCTTCTTAGAATTCAGCTAAAATGAACATTAGATTACACCTTCATTGAATCTTTAGATGGGACTTTACCTCGATAATTACGGATGGGAAATTCAACGCGCCAGAAAGCATGCAGTTGATGTTCGAGAAGTACATGGATCACATACAACTGATATGCCAGTTGTTATTATTGTTTGCCCATAATGAATAGGTTTACTCTTGTGGGCCCTACTAAAGGACATTAAGTGACTGGTTGCGGTAGTTTTCCTCACGCGCGTACTGATAAAGGTAGTCCGGGGTTTTCCAGGTGGTTGTGCTTTGCTTGACTTCATCTGCGTGTCGCTCACTACAACGGGGATCATGTCTATCCCCCACCTTTAAGCTAGACGGCCATGAATACAGCCCGTTTACAGTGATGACTACGAGGCAGTCGAGGTGCGGATCTTGGCCAGTATATTTTACCTGACTAACATGTCTGATCAGTAAATTTTACCTGACTAACATGTCTTATCAGTATATTTTGCCTGACTAACATGTCTGATCAGTATGTTTTACCTGACTAACATGTCTGATCAGTATGTTTTACCTGACTAACATGTCTGATCAGTATGTTTTACCTGACTAACATGTCTGATCAGTATATTTTACCTGACTAACATGTCTGATCAATATGTTTTACCTGACTAACATGTCTGATCAGTATATTTTGCTTGACTAACATGTCTGATCAGTATATTTTGCTTGACCAGACGTTAGTCTTTCTCTCATAATATTCTAGCGGTAAGCGGATCACATGCAATTAATTGTTTAATGGTATACCATCACATACTAGTGATGTTCGAGTAGTGCATAGATCACATACGCTCGATGTTCGAGTAGTGCATAGATCACATACGCTTGATGTTCGAGTAGTGCATAGATCACATACGCTTGATGTTCGAGTAGTGCATAGATCACATACGCTTGATGTTCGAGTAGTGCATAGATCACATACGCTTGATGTTCGAGTAGTGCATAGATCACATACGCTTGATGTTCGAGTAGTGCATAGATCACATACGCTTGATGTTCGAGTAGTGCATAGATCACATTCGATTGATTTTAGAGCACATAAAATGTGTTCTCGTTCATTGAACACGACAGGAAACACAAACATTGATGTTTTAGTAAAACAAGGAGGACGCACATTGATATTTTAATGCGACGGGTCATAAACAAATTGATCGTTAAACACGACAAGAGACACAGAATGTTAATGTTTTAATACGACGGACGACGCATCAATTGATCATTAAACACAACAGGAAACACTTGAAATTGACCATAAAATGCGCCATAAAGTATAAAATTGATCTTTGAAGTCCACAGCATGCAAATGAAACTGATTCTTCTTAGCACTAAAGAATACAGATATTACATTTCTTGTTGAGCATGACAGAGATTATAAAACTGCGCGTCATAAAATGTTTCCTTGCACAGGACGTACACTTTTCAAAATTTCTTCTTAAATACGACACAAAAGACAGAATTGATGTTTAAACGATAGAATTAACAGGATTGATGATTAAACACAACACAAAGAAAAGAATTGATGTTTAAATACAAAACAAAGAACATAATTGATGTTTAAACACTATAGAAAGTACAGAATTGATGTTTAAACACGATAGAAAGGACAGAATTGATGTTTAAACACAACACAAGGAACAGAATTGATGTTTAAACACAACACAAAGAACAGAATTTATGTTTAAATACAACACAAAGAACAGAATTGCTGTTTAAACGCAACACAAAGAACAGAATTGATGTTTAAATACAACACAAAGGACAGAATTTATGTTTAAATGCAACACAAAGAACAAAATTGATGTTTAAATACAACACAAAGAACAGAATTGATGTTTAAATACAACACAAAGAACAGAATTGATGTTTAAACACAACACAAAGAATAGAATTGATGTTTAAATACAACACAAAGGACAGAATTTATGTTTAAATGCAACACAAAGAACAAAATTGATGTTTAAATACAACACAAAGAACAGAATTGATGTTTAAATACAACACAAAGAACAGAATTGATGTTTAAATACAACACAAAGAACAGAATTGATGTTTAAATACAACACAAAGGACAGAATTGATGTTTAAATACAACACAAAGGACAGAATTGATGTTTAAATACAACACAAAGGACAGAATTGATGTTTACACACGGCATGCAAGCAAATATATCGTGTGAAAGAAATGAAGAAGACTGTTTCTGTTTCTAAGAATCGACTGCTCTTTCCTATCCATCTCGACATTTTCATAACGCTGACCCAACTGGCCAGTGTAAGCCAGTGCATCAATCTATCTTTTATCCCTACAGTCATCCTTTTCGCATTAATTTCTAAATCTATATTTCTCAATTTTGAACCGTAGAACAATCTCTACAGGGTATATCACTTGTACAATAAAACATAAAACTGGGTGGTGTGACAATGTACGCTCACCACATTTTTACAGCGTGGGCGCAGGTATAAAAAAGATAAAAGCGCCCTGCCTTAGACAGTCTTCCAGCCCGTGTTGCATGCACATCATATCTGTTTTTGTCATTGAACATTCTTACCCCGTTCCTAACCTTGGTATCACTCATTTCACTGTCACTTTAAACGTCACAGATCTGACGATGAATTTCAGTTGGTCCATTTATTTTTCGCATAAGAAAACCGAATTGCAGAATGACCGTATTTCACAGTTACAGGCGCATAGATTTCCCTAAATATTTGGAATGCCCGATAACAATTTCCAGCCTAAAGAAAATATAACACATAGTCGTCTGTGTGTTGCCGATTAATCGAGGAATCAATTGCGCATGCGCGAAGCAATACAATCGGTGATGATGATAATGTTCGTCCAACACATGTGATGAAGACCATTTTCTTTGTTCAGCTGTGTGGAAAGTCTTTTCTTTTGCCGTGTCCGCTGATATGGATGACTTTCGCGTTATTTCAATTAAAGTGAGTAAGAAACTGCTCTATTTGTCAACCTCACTCTCTGGTCCTGAGCTAGCTTTGGACAGTGGCATGATATTTATCGAGACGACTGGAGATAGCACAAGATGCAGATTTTTCCTCTGGGTTTACTCCAGAAGCCTTTTCCGTAAACAGGTATCCCGCAAGGCAGCGAAGGGGAGGGGGGTGGATGACATCTGACGGTGTATATCGTGCCTTTCCCATAACCTCTAGAGGTCGTAGGGACATCACTCAGCGTGTTAGTGACTTGGGCATCTCTACCAGACTGTATTCTAGTCCATTATAGTCGTGTCTAAATGTCACACACCAAAACCGGCACAGTTTGCAGCTTTGGCGAAAGGCGCCAATCTCGTAAAGTTCAGCCGTGTGAACTAGACCATGAAATACGACACATGTTTAAGCTATTCATATAGCGGATGTCCAGGCCAGGATAATCGGACGAAAGAAAACACAAAAAACCAACGAATTAACCAGTCCAAATAGAAAACAACAAGATGTTTCCGTGAACACAAGTGTTAGTCGCCGACTAGTGTGAATTCCAGGCAAATCCGTGGTCTGGCGGCATCCATGTAGACCAGCAGGCGGTTATGGCTCCATCTTACCGGTGATTAGCACACAGGAAGATACTTTCTGATCATCTCTCGTACTGCAGCCATTTGAACCCAAATCCACCTACTCGAGTTCGCAGAGCCACTGTAACCAGCAGCCTACGATACATCAAGAGTTAACTTAGCATGAGTAGCTTCTAACAACAACATGGCCGGTCTCAGATGCTCTGTGCTGTCGAAAACGGATATGTCCGACCGAAAGGTACAAATATCGTTGTCAAGCTGTAAAATAGCGACACAGCGCATTCCATTCTCCGGAATTACATCCTGCTGCTTGCAAAGCCCAGTTCAGAGTTTGGTAGTTGGAGATTGAGAACGAACGCAGAAGGAGAAGAAGATGCTCTACCACACCCTCTGTATGTAGAATGCTCACCAATACATATTATTGCACTAAATTAACGTAAGCCAAAAGGCATGCCGAGTGTGGATTAGGCTCCTGCGATTGAAAGAAACCTCTAGAAACAATAGTATGTTATACAGCACTGCTCCTGGATAGAGACAGAGGATTGCATTAAAGTGGATGGATAAACTTCAAGCAGGGAAGCAACCTGCTGGATAACTACTTTTTGAGGGGGGGGGGGGAGGAGTGGGGAGGGTAGTTTAAACGAAATAGGAGTGGGCATTCTTTGAAACAGATAATGATATAGTGGAAGAAGAAGAGTTGGATGCCCTCTGAAACGAATCCGACGTAATTTGAGCGCAATCTCTTCTTGTCAGGTCTAAAATACATCTAATACAGCTAGATAGACCTTTCACACGAGACGAATAGATTCGTGGCAGCTCGGATAGACAGCTGAATAGACTCCCTGAATATGTGTGTGTGTGTGTGTATATATATACACTTATATATATATAAGGCGTGTTCAAATTAAACCGAACCTAACTGTATTCAATGAACACACGTACGATCCGCATGATGACCTCACCTTTGGTGTATACAGCACATACCAACTGTCAAGTTTGCAAAATGTCATTATCCTCCATCTCATAGTTTTCTGAGTAGACCGTTGAAAACATGGCGGGTGTGATACGGAATCCGTCCAGAGTTGATCAGGGAGCGATGATTCGGTTTCTAATAGCTGAAGGATGTCGACCAGTTGACTTTCATCGCAGAATGCAGGCAGTGTATGACGACAAAAGTGTGTCGAAGACAACAGTGAATAATTGGACAACGATGTTTAAAGAAGAACTTGAGGTAACGAAATATCTTTCGACACCAGGTCAGGCGCATATTGTTGGGTCAGAAGGTGTCATCGCCAAAATTAATGCAGCAGTTCGGGTCACCATACACTGTCTGCATTCTGCGATGAATGTCAACTGGTCGACTTCAATCAATCAATCAAAGCCCACCGCTCCTCTCGGTGCATAAGCTATCGCCAACATCTCGTCTGCGTACACGATCCTCGGCTGATTTTTTCTCTCTCTCAAGATGTAATTATTTAATTTTAGCTCTTTCTCACATTCTCTTCTCCGTGTATTTTTGGGTCTACCACTCTCTCTCGCTCTCTCGCTCTCTCTCTCTCTCTCTCTCTCTCTTTTTCCCTGAGTATTCGATATGAGAGCTTGTCTGTTAGACTGTGCCTTCCGCAGCGTATGTCACATCCAGCTCCATTTTCTTCGCTTAATTTGTTGTTGCAATGCCTGTTGTTGGCTCCTTTCCCACAAGTCTTCATTCCTCACCATGTCCTGCCACTGTATCCCCATTGTCCTTCGCAGGCATCTGTTAACGAAGGACTGAAGTCTTTGTTTGTATTACCTTGGTCATTGTCCATGTCTCTGCTCCATACATCAACACTGACTTAACACTTGCGTTGAATATCCTAATTTTGGTGTGAATCTTGATATGTCTGGATCGCCATATATTGTTTAGTATCAGGAATGTCCCTTGTCCCTTTGCAATTATAATCCTTACATCTGCATCTGTACCTGATGTGTCTATTGTGCTGCCTAAATAGGTAAAGATATCCATTTCCTCCAATTGCTCTCCCTCCGGCATGATTGGTTCTTTCTCTTGCATTTGACTATGACTGTGTGACAAAAGTACCAGATCATTTGCGTAATTCTAGGTCCTCCAATTGTGACAATATTGTCATAGAATACTCGGTTTGTTTGTTGTTGTTGTTCTCCTTCGATTGATGTCTTAATTATCTAATCTAAAGGCCAACAAGAACAAGAAAGGTGAGAGCAGACATCCCTGTCTCACCCCTGTTTCCACACCGAAGCTATCAGTCAGTACTCCTGCATGTACTACTGTTGCAACCTGTTATCCAGGATCACCGCGTGGAGGCGTAGAAGGGTCTTGGCAGCTCTGGTTCGATGTGCCTGACGCAAGCGTTTTGATCCCTTGTCAAACATACATAATTAGGCATGTCTGAAACCCACAGAAAGTAGTGAAGGTAGTCCAACCAAGTTGTCATGATGTGCGCGAACCAAAGACAAAGTTAGAAGCAGTTTTGTCTATTGAAGCGTAATGATTGATTGGCATCCTGTCATTTTCGAATGATTGATTGGCATCCTGTCAGTCTCGAATGATTGATTGGCATCCTGTCAGTCTCGAATGATTGATTGATCTGGGGTAGTTGTCTCGCCGCAGCGACTCAATTTCAACCAGTGTTCGTAAAGCGATCTCAGTCCCGCCAGGCGGAGCGATAGCGCGGGCTTGCGGAAAACGCTCGCCTGCCTTTCCCCGTAGTGCGAATTGGGTGCGGTTTGTTGTAGTGGCTCCTCCACCGAGGTGCGCTAGTCTGGTCCGTATCAGGTAACGTGGTCCGTCCGTGGTGATTTATCTAAGGCTTATAGCAGAGCTCGACAGTACGTCTCGCTGGTGGTCCGACTCTCGCAAAGAGCTTGTGACCGGCAAATGGAAAGCAGGAATCGTTGCCTCGAGGCCCTGCGTTCTCCTACGGAGAAGGGCAGGCCGGCAGGCCAAATTGTCTCCAGTCCCAGTGAAATTCATCGCCGAGGTCGTTGGGATCCGTTCTGCACAGAGCGCTGCCATCCCTCCTCGAGCGAGCCCGGTCGGTCGGTCGTCTGGTGCGTGTGGGAGGCCCCTGTCAGGCGGTCCTAGGTCGACGGAGTGAGGGACGGGTGGAACAAACCGTCCGTCCGTCCCGTCAGTCGGTCCCTGCGGCCGTCGTCCCAGCGAGGCTTTTTAACACACCCTTCCTCCGCCGACCGGTGTGTGCTGTACGTACGTCTCCGACAGATATCTGGTTGATCCTGCCAGTAGTCATATGCTTGTCTCAAAGATTAAGCCATGCATGTCTAAGTTCACTGTCTCACGGTGAAACCGCGAATGGCTCATTAAATCAGTCGAGGTTCCTTAGATGACACGATCCTACTTGGATAACTGTGGCAATTCTAGAGCTAATACATGCTTACCAAGCTCCGACCCTCGCGGAAAGAGCGCTTTTATTAGTTCAAAACCAATCGTCGTTTCCCCTCGCGGGGTTGCGGCGTCCCCACTGGTGACTCTGGATAACTTTGTGCTGATCGCATGGCCTCATGTGCCGGCGACGCATCTTTCAAATGTCTGCCCTATCAAATGTCGATGGTACGTGACATGCCTACCATGTTTGTAACGGGTAACGGGGAATCAGGGTTCGATTCCGGAGAGGGAGCATGAGAAACGGCTACCACATCCAAGGAAGGCAGCAGGCGCGCAACTTACCCACTCCCGGCACGGGGAGGTAGTGACGAAAAATAACAATACGGGACTCTTTCGAGGCCCCGTAATTGGAATGAGTACACTTTAAACCCTTTAACGAGGATCTATTGGAGGGCAAGTCTGGTGCCAGCAGCCGCGGTAATTCCAGCTCCAATAGCGTATATTAAAGTTGTTGCAGTTAAAAAGCTCGTAGTTGGATCTCAGGCGCAGGCGGGCGGTCCGGCTCGCGCCGGTTCACTGCCCGTTGTCTCCTGCCCTACCGTCTGCCGGCTCTCTCCCACGGGTGCTCTTCGCTGAGCGTCCTGGGTGGCCGGCGCGTTTACTTTGAAAAAATTAGAGTGTTCAAAGCAGGCCTCGGCTGCCTGAATAATGGTGCATGGAATAATGGAATAGGACCTCGGTTCTATTTTGTTGGTTTTCGGAACTGGAGGTAATGATTAACAGGGACAAACGGGGGCATTCGTATTGCGGCGTTAGAGGTGAAATTCTTGGATCGCCGCAAGACGAGCTACTGCGAAAGCATTTGTCAAGAATGTTTTCATTAATCAAGAACGAAAGTCAGAGGCGCGAAGACGATCAGATACCGTCGTAGTTCTGACCATAAACGATGCCGACTAGCGATCCGCAGGAGTTGCTTCGATGACTCTGCGGGCAGCTTCCGGGAAACCAAAGTGTTTGGGTTCCGGGGGAAGTATGGTTGCAAAGCTGAAACTTAAAGGAATTGACGGAAGGGCACCACCAGGAGTGGAGCCTGCGGCTTAATTTGACTCAACACGGCCAACACTGAAATGATTGACATGCCGAGACCACTCTTCTGGGGTCTAATATGGAACTGGTGCTGGATTTAGACTCTCAGAAATCTGGGGCTGTGGCCCGGTTTGGTCTGCATCCAGTGTTTGATAAAGGAATTGACGGAAGAACACTATCAGGAGTGGAGCCTGAGGCTAAAATTGACTAAACACGCCAATAGTGTAGAATGACTGCCAAAAGAGAGCACCTTCGTGGGGTCTAATAGTGAACATGTGCTGGTATTAGACCCACGGAAAACAGGTCAGTCTCCAAACCCCCAAATGAAAGAGCGCCTGCTACGGTAATCTGGTCTTCACCCTGCAGAAATCGCAGGCTCCAGAAACTGGGCCATTGACAAACTAAAAGCCCTCTATTGATACGGTCTGGCTAATATTGAACGGGTGCTGGAAAAAAAAAACTCTGAAGACAGGTCAGCTTTACCCTACAAATGACAATGCTCTGCTACGGTAATCCTGCTAAGCCCGAGAGGAGCCGCAGACATTTTGGTTCACGTACTAGGCGGATAAGCCAACGGTTCGAGGCGAGGGATTACGGCCGAACGCCTCTAAGCCAAAAATCCCGCCTAAAAGCAGCCCAGCACGAATGCAAAGGGAGGCTTCGACATGGTGGGGACCTCGGGGTCACGCTCCAGCCCCGCCCGGTCAAGCCGCAGAATGAGGTCTCTGCCGTCCGCTGACAAAAGCGGGCGGGAAGCTGCTCGATATTCACCCCATACGGCGATGAGGAATGAAATCATTTGTAGAAGACTTAGTTCTCGGTCGGGTGCCCTAAGCAGTAGATCAGCTACCTCACTGCGAACTGCTGAGACTCAACCCTTGACCATGTCCGCTCCCTAGGCGGACAACATCTCCGTGCAAGACTAGGCTTGTCACCTGGTCAAATGCACTATTTCGAGAGGAATCACAGGTCGCTGACATTTGGTCCACGTGCTTGGCTGAGAAGCTACCATCTGAGGGATTACGGCCGAACGCCTCTAAGCCAGAATCCCGCCCAAAATCTCAGCACCGCTGAGATGGGAGGCTACGACATGGCTGGGGCTTGTGTCCCGGCCCGATCGAGCTGCAGGAATGCACCTGGTAAAATGCACTCCTTCCTCGCTCTTTGCATCTGTCTGCTATCAGTCATTCCAATGGACGCAGAAGAGATGCAGTCCAGCGGACATTGCACCTCCTGTCCTATGGTGGCAAGCTCCCGGGTGGCGGGGAATGCTAGGCGTACCATCACTGCAGATGAGCCGAGAAAATAGAGCTAGCAAAAAGATACCTCACTCATATGCATATGCTACGTTTCTGGCAGGACGTGACGATCCTGGGAAAAAGTCACACTGGACTGCCTCTCTTCCGGGATAGTACAAACTAGTACATAGTCCATCATATCATTTCCAAACGCTATAGACACGAGTAGGGAAGACTCGATAGTCCTGCAAGACAACTTCCCAAGAGAGACAACTCTGACCAAAATCAACTGATGCCTTGCAGTTAGGCTGGGGACAGCCAAAGGCTAAGGAGGGCAACCCTACAGAAACGCCTGTTGAAATCGGATGCACTGAGCCACTGGCTAACAAATTAAATCAGTGCAACGTAAATATCGCTGTAAACAGCGTACGAAGAAGAAGAATGATTGATTGGCATCTTGTCATTCTCGAATGATTGATTGGCATCCTGTCAGTCTCGAATGATTGATTGGCATCCTGTCATTCTCGAATGATTGATTGGCATCATGTCAGTCTCGAATGATTGATTGGCATCATGTCCGTCTCGAATGATTGATTGGCATCCTGTCAGTCTCGAATGATTGATTGGCATCCTGTCATTCTCGAATGATTGATTGGCATCATGTCAGTCTCGAATGATTGATTGGCATCCTGTCAGTCTCGAATGATTGATTGGCATCCTGTCAGTCTCGAATGATTGATTGGCATCCTGTCAGTCTCGAATGATTGATTGGCATCCTGTCAGTCTCGAGAGACATTGGACTTAACGCTAGAGAGGGGACAGTGAGTTGTTGCCCTAGATTACGCCATTAACGTTTGGATTCTGCATCTTGAAGGTTATTGTCTTCCCCTGCCTGCAGACCAACACACAAAGTCTGCCTCCATCCCGGCCTGTCTTTGGCAAGGTCCTCCCAGTTGCACGTGTTCGTATCCAACGCCTTCAGGTGACGCTTGCAAACATCTTTGTAGCGGAGGACGGATCTACTTTTTTACGCTTGCCTGTGGTCAGCTCTCCGTAAATTAAATCTTTTGGTCTTCGCCCATCCTCCATTCTGCACACGTGACCAAGCCACCGCAAGCGGCGCTGGCGGAGGATCGTAACTAAGCTGACAATCTTTGCTCGGTCCAATACTTCGTTGTTAGTCACTCTGTCACTCCATGAAATACCAAGTTTGCGTCTCAGGCAGCGCATATAAAAAGCATTTAGCCTTTTTTTCTATTTGAGGCATACAGTGTCCATGTTTCGCTGCCATGGAACAGGGTACTAATCACACATGATCTGTACACAGCAACCTTTGTGGAGCTGGTTGTTACTCCACACTCTCTGTGAGAACCTGGCAAGTGCTGATGAGGCCATCCTAATCGTTTTTGCAGCTCCGCGTAACAGACGCCACCAACCGTGACTGAAATACATATGCTGGAATGTCCTGAGAATACGCATATCTCTATGGTCAGCGATGACCATTTCGGCGACGTCATAAATTTTGGAATATATATAAATATATATATATATATATACGCGTATAACAAAAAAATACATATATGTATTTATGTCTATATATCTATCCGCCTATATATCTTATGTCTGTCTGCTTGTACGTATGTATGTATGTCTACCTTGATATCTACCTATTTATACATACATACATATATATTTCCCCCCCCCCCCTCCCAAATTGATGACGTCGCGGAAATGGTCATCGCTGAGGATTCCGTGGCGAAATGGTCAAGCCGTTGGCCTTGTGATCAGGTGGTGTAGGTTCGACTCCGGACTCCGCCGTCGTTTTTCACGTGTGCTTGATGCGGAGTCATCTGCATCTCGTAGTCGCCCCCCTAGGCGTCTTGTCCTTGACTTGCCACTGGAGTCGGGTGGCTTGAGACGAGAGAGTGAGGATAAAAAGTAGTGCAGTTAATCCTTACTAAAAATCGGGCTAGCAAAATAAATTATGTCATCATCGTCTACGATGGACGGCGGCCTTGGCCTTGCTTTGTCTTATGTGTATGTTTGTATGTATGTACGTATGTATGTATGTATGTATGTATGTATGTATGTTTGTATGTATGTATGTATGTATGTATGTATGTATGTTTGTATGTATGTACGTATGTATGTTTGTATGTATGTATGTTTGTATGTATGTGTGTATGTATGTTTGTATGTATGTATGTACGTATGTATGTATGTTTGTATGTATGTATGTATGTATGTATATATATACGCGTATATATATGTATATAAAACACATGATGTTTCATTGTCATTGTCAGTTTATTATTTACTTGAACGTCAATATATTTTTCATGGTGTTAAATAGCTTTTAGGCATTACATTACGGATTGGTAATATTCTGTATAATGTTCATTAACCGCTTTAAAGCTAGCACTAAATGTATTCTTGTCTCCCCGACCACAATCCACAGAATCCCCGTGGATTATAGGACATTTATCAAGTCTGATATAGATAAGTCGCTGATAAGATATACATGAAGATATATGCGGAAGACATCACAAAACACTTTATCTTAAAACCAGATAAATATGAGAAAGGCACGTCAAACATGTATTGTTCATGCCCGGCTTCTTATTTCAATACAAAACCCAATTATATAGTTCTCTCGAGTATCAATTTTCACGACAAATCGAGGCGTAGAAAAAAATGATGGTTTGCTGATTTGATTCGTTCACGTTTGTTATATAAGCAAATGGTGCTGATTGTGTTGGGTGTATTTTAGTCGAATCTTGCAAACAGAGTTGCTCTTTACCGGGGCGGGCTTTATCTTCAGTTTGATCGTCAGTGTTATTCACTGGAAGGGCAGCGTTATTGATTTGAACGGTCAGCTTTTTCTTTGCATGGACAATCCTTGTTAGTCATTTGGACAGTCAGTTTTTTCTTTGCATGGACGGACAGAATTATTTCAGTAGACATGCCGCGCTCACACTGGACGGGCCGCGCAATTGACTTGGATAATCTCATTTGTCTGTGCATGGACGGCCCATGTTCTTTACAGGACGCGCCGCGTAATTGACTTGGATGATCTCATTTGTCTGTGCATGGACGGACCATGTTATTGAATTGGACGGCCCGCTTTTTATTCGCAGGTACAGGTCACGTCCTTCGCCTTTTTATCAGGTAATACAGGTAATTGCTCAGTGACCACCAGACAGCGACGGTGCGATCAGACAAGTTACATTAAGGATTTAGTTCTTAATCGGCCTGTACTTCTACAGGGTAGATGCCCCTGTGCAGGTCCCGGCTCTGGTATGAGCTGGATGTAGCCGGGAGAAGGGTTTCCCGCTTAGCGGGCTAGGCTAGAGTAGCTGAATACTCCGCTAAGTTGGGACAAGCGAGAGCTTACGGAGGGTAGTTAGAGAATGCACCCATATCAACTTCCATGGATGGCTAACAACGCTATAACATATCGCTACATGGCAAGAGGTAGACTGAACGGCATGTAGACATATGACTTCGGAGTGATCTTTGCAACGTCACGTCCTCATAAGCGCCTACTTCAAACGCTTGGTCCAGGACATATTAACCTCCGCCGCTTAACGGTATAAAACAACGGAAATGTTGGTAACTATTTACGGAATGTAGAACCGTTCTTCGTAGTTCTTAGTCGACCTGTACTTCTACAGGAGCAAACGCCCCTGTGCAGGCCCAGCTCTGGTATCATCTTGATGTAGCCTGGAGAAGGATGTCCTGCTTAGCGGCCTAGACTTTAGCATATTAATACTCCGCTGCGTTAGGTGGTTAACCGATGTGCGAGTCCATCTTAATAGACTCAAACCCACCAAATAGAGACCTATCGCTCTCGAGTATGGAGGTCAGAGACTCCAACTGCATAGTAGTTGGAGATTTCAACAGCCACTCGGAGAGATGGGGATACTCGGACACAGACAGCAGAGGTGACGAAGTGGAAGATTGGGAGATAGACACAAATCTCTCCCTAATCAATAGGCCGGAGGATAGCCCTAGCTTCTATTCAAGAACATGGCATACCACCTCGACTCCAGATTTGGCCTTCTCCACACAGGACATACACCATAAAATAGACCGCCAGGTGCTAAACCAACTGGCAGGTAGCGACCACAGGCCGATCAGGCTAATCATTGACATGGAAGTAGGCCCACAGGAAACAAAACCGCTCCCACGTTGGAATTACAAACGAGCCGACTGGGGCAGATTTGCAATCCTGACAGATGGGCTGTGTGAAACCATCAACACACGAAACAACAAAATGAAGTGCATGGTGGAAAGCCTAAGCAAGGCAATAATGCAAGCCGCCACTGAAACCATCCCAAGAGGAGCTAGGATAAACTATAAGCCCTACTGGAATGATGAGTTGCAGAAAGCACGACAACATCAATACGGCACCTGAAGAGCACATGATGGCCAAATTAACAATGAGCGAAATGGAAGAGGCCATGAGAACATTAAAGAAAAGGAAATCTCCCGGAAAAGACGGGATAACAAACGAAATGCTGATGGGGCTGGGCCAAACAGCGAAGAGGAAACTGCTATCGGTCCTGAACCAAAGCTGGAAAAGGGGAATTGTACCCCAGGCATGGAAAGACACAGTACTTGTACCAGTACCAAAAACAGGAAAGGACAAAACAGATCCAAATGGATACAGGCCCATCTACCTACTGAGCTGTGTCGGCAAGCTGATGGAACGTATGATAAACACCAGACTGATGTGGCATCTGGAAGAAAAACGAATACTAATTCCACAGCAGGCCGGCTTTAGACAGCACAGATCCACTGAGGACCAGGTCATCCTCATAGCCCAGGAAATAGAAGATGCCTACCAGGCACAGAAACACACAGTAGCTGTTTGGGTGGATCTGGAAAAGGCATTTGACAAAGTCTGGAAAGACGGACTTAGAGTCAAGCTTAGAAAAAGTGATGTGTGTGGGAAAATGCACAAGTGGATCAACCACTACCACAAACAAAGAACGGCCAGAGTCCAAGTACAAGGGCAGATGAGCAAAAAGGTGACAGTCGAGCAGGGAGTACCCCAAGGGGGAGTACTGTCACCCACACTCTTCCTGGTATATATAAAAGACATTACAGAGAATATACCAAGGAGAGTCCATAGCTCAATGTTTGCATACGATCTGGCTATGTGGACCTCTGAAAAGAATCTCACCATAGCACGAAATCGGATGCAGACGGCCCTAACATCGCTGGAAGAGTGGGCGAACTCATGGCTGGTCAAAATAAACGAGGAGAAAACCACATGCACAATATTCTCGCTTTCATTAAAACCCCAAAATACCAAATTATGTCTAAATGACAAATTCCTGCAGCCAAACGACAACGCAACCTATCTGGGAGTCACATTTGATCGGCGCATGACATGGAAAAGTCAGATTGAGAGAAACCGAATGAGAGCCAGAGAAAGAATGGCAATCATGAGGAAACTTGCTGGCACAAGCTGGGGAGCAGACGAAGGCATACTAAAGAAACTGTACACTGGAAGAGTGAGACCAGTTCTCGAGTATGGCATTGCGGCATGGACAACAGCAGCAAAGGCGAACTTCGATAAAGTTAACAAACTTCAAAACCAAGCCATGAGAGTTATAACAGGAGGCATGAAGTCAACGCCAATTGTAGAACTCGAAAAGATTACAAAACTTCAATCCATGACCGATAGAAGAGACTACAGAGCCCAGCTGCAGGCAGAGAAACTCCGAAGACTGACTGACCATCCAATGCACCAGAGACTAAACAATTTGGGAAATGGGAAACTAAAGCGGAGAAACTTTGCAGAAATAGCCAAAGCAAAGATGCACGAAGATCCCATAAACGCACTAATACCAAAACCCATCACTACTGTACGAAAACCTACCTGGAGGCAGGATATATTTCCAGAGGTGGTAGAAAATATACCAGGTATTGGAAACAAAAACTGCCAGACTGAAAAAGAAAGGAGAGATACTACCCTAAGCTTCATATCGAAAAGCTACCCAAGCATGGACTGGACCCATGCATACACCGACGGTTCTGTAACAAACACTACACAGAACGGAGGGGCAGAAGCATTCCTGAACCTACCAAATGGCAGACAAATAACACTGTCATTCGCTACTGGTACGTACACAAGCAATTTCAGAGCGGAGGCAGAGACACTGAGGGCGGCAGCGAAAGAAATGGTGACACACAATGAAAATGAAAGCCATATAGTCCTGCTTACAGATGCTCTCGCCGTAGTCACAGCGCTAAAAAGCCAGAAAAACACTGAGCTTAATGACTTAAGAGCAGCACTCTGCAAACTGTGCCAGCAGTCCGCACCAAAAAGGGTAGTGGTACAGTGGGTCCCATCACACTGCAACATCCAAGGCAACGAGGAGGCAGACAGACTGGCAAAAGAAGGTGCAAGACTACCACAAACAGATACTAGTATGACGTACGAAGAGTCAAAACGGCTTATCAAAGCCAGATACATGATCAAATGGGAAACCGAACATACTGGTTACACCAAAAACGATGCCTATTACCAGTTGAACCGAAGAGAGCAGGTCGTTGTCTTCAGACTTCGCACTGGCCACAATAGACTGAGGTACCACCTATTCAACAAACTGAAGATAAGTGGTACCGACGAATGCCCGTGCGGTACTGGTAAAATGACCGCTGAACATCTGCTGCAGAACTGTCCGACATACGAGGATCAGAGAGAGCAGATGTGGCCATCACCAGTGGAACTGCAAGACAAGCTCTATGGCAGTGGCGACAGCCTCAGGATGACCGCCGCTTTTTTCGAAAAAATAATGGTTACTGTCTGACTGCGTACGAAGAAGAAGAAGAAGACTCAAACACTAGAGCAAAGTAGACCCGCAGCCTGTTAGGCGCCATCTATGCTGCTCTTAACAAACCACCTAACCATGGCCGGTGTTATGCCATGTCACAGTTAGTCGCCTCTTACGACGTGCTTTCCGTGAGGCAGTGGTGCTATTCTTATCCT
This sequence comes from Ariolimax columbianus, assembly GCA_036924085.1. Lineage (NCBI taxonomy): Eukaryota > Metazoa > Mollusca > Gastropoda > Stylommatophora > Arionidae > Ariolimax > Ariolimax columbianus. Next base: position 33,711,244 of record JAVGWX010000016.1, on the reverse strand, counting down.
TGTCATACACAAAGACCCCGGCTGACAACTCAAGCTGTGTCTATCACTACACCTTCTATACTTCCACATGGTATGCACTAGAGCCCCGTCTTGTGTGATTGCCGTATATTTTTTTGTCAGTAACTACAGCGGGTGATAACTTGGCTTGTGGCTTGATTGCTCCTGTTGTGTCAGTCTGTCGGCATTTTCATTGTCTCTGATGCCGATGTGACTTTGCATCCACTGTAGGTTGGTACTGACACTAGTACCGTTATAGATTTAAGAATATTGTATTGTGGTTTCTCGTATACTGGGAATCCAGCTTCCATGGGCCTTTTTGATGGTGAATAAGGAATCTATGCTGATTACTAGTTTGTTTGTTTTATTTTTTTATTTTCATTTCTTTTATTTTACATGTTTGAATCGCTAGCTTCTACTGTCCGAGGATCGCCTATTTCACCACAGACCGAAGTCAATTGGCTGATATTAAGACGCATAAACCAGTGCTTGAATGCATGTGTGCGTCTGTGTGTACCTATGCTAGGTTCATGCGCTCTCAGAAGCCAGCCCAACCAAAGTTCTATTGAAGGGCTTCACCATGAAGACGCGTGTGCAAGTTGTGCAAGACGTGAGTAAAATGAAACAAGAGTTTATGGAAAGAACAAGAGGAAACGAGATCCCAGAATGAAAAGAGATGAGAAGAGCTACTTTGTTTGTTTTTTTTGTGTGTGTTTTTTTGTCAGCTTACTTGTGCACTTGATATATAAATAGTGGAGCGTGCAGCATAGTCGACAGCGGACTGGATTGCTAAGACTGGGATTACAGAGCACGAGGGTTCGAAATAACGGACGGACTGAAAAAATCATGGCACGGTTCGTTTCTGGTACAAGGGCTCCCCCAGTTGACCAGCAGTTAATGGGTACCTGACGAACGATTTATGAAAGATATAAATAGCAAGATATAAACACCCACCTCACATAAGCTGCCGCTTAGTACATGAAGAGTTATCTTCATCCCTGACGGCAGTTGTTGCCATGTTACTGACCTTTACCGTTTAATATATACTAATACATTAACATTTTCAATATAAGCATTCACAGTAGACATAACGACGTGGTTCACTTCACAGCAAAGAACTAGAAGAACTAGCTCGGGACAAGCTTAATTAATGCATTCAAAAACAAATTGTATGTTGTTGTCGTACATGCCAACAATGAGTAGGTTTCCTCTTTTGTATGCCCTCAAAAGGAAGTTTAGTGGCGGGTTGCAATAGGTTTTTTACATCTCGAGCGTGCTGATGAGGATGGACCAGGGTCATCCAGGCGGTTGGGATATGATTGACTTCATCTTCGTGAGGCCCACTACTGCGGGGATCACGTCGATCTCCACCTCGTTAGCCATACTGCCAAAAGGAGGTCTACAGGAAAGTCGAGGTAGGGGTCTTGCCCAGTATATTTTGCCTTACCCTCACTGACATGTCTAATCAGTATATTTTGCCTGACCCTCACTAACATGTCTAATCAGTATATTTTGCCTGACCCTGACTAACATGTCTTATCAGTATATTTTGCCTAACCCTCACTAACATGTCTAATCAGTATATTTTACCTCACCAGGTGTTAGTCGTCCTACCGAAACATATTGAATAAGATTTAGTTATTTTTAGGTCAAGATGAGTAGAATAAACTGATTCTATACAAATTCTACAGACCCTTCTAAACCAGTACAGAAAAACTAAGTTAAGTTACGTAATCATTAACTGACCGTATTAACGGGAGACAACTGTATATGTTTTCACAGTTTTGGAAAGAATGTGTCTCTCCTCTAGATATTGTATTGGTACCAGTTGTTTGTTTTGCCCATTTTTGTTCTTAACTCTAATTCAGAGGCAGGAAGACTAACGTCTGGTCAGGCAAAATATGCTGGATAAGATCCTCATCTTGGCTTCCTCGCAGCCCTTTCTGGAAACGGGCTGATTTCATGGTAGACTGGCTAGCGAGGTGAGGTGTCAATCTGATCCCTGTAGTAGTGAGCGATACGCAGGTGAATACAAGCATAGCACAACCGCCTGGAGGATCCCGGTCCACCTTCATGAGCACACTCGGGATGTGAGGAACGCTACTACAACCCGTCACTTAACGTCTTTTTCAGGGCGCTCAAAAGTAACCTACTCATTGTGGGCATTTGGGAACGGCGTAGGCTAGTGGTTAAGGGACACAGCTCACAACCAGAAGGTGCTGGGTTCGATCCCCATCACAACACCGGCCGTTACCCCGGGGAAGCAAACCCTTAGAAAATGTAGGAGGAAGCAGTATCTTACATAATATGCGTGCTGAAGTCGGGTGCACTGGGTCGACAGGCGCAAAATAAAAACCACAGTGTAACGCACACCGCTTTTGAAAATAGAGAAATAAGGCGAACGCAAAAAAAATCCCTCCAAAAATTGCGGGCATTCACAAACAACAACTCTAACCCAATCTCCTAACCGGGGAGACGTACAGATGCTCTTGCTCAGCGCCCTTTCAGTCCTGTTCGCCATATTTGAACTTGTCAGGAGGCAGGAGCGCACACACACACACACACACACACATCGTCACAGTGTAAATCACACGAAACAGACATACACATACACTGTACGCTTCTACAAGTCTACCACCACGCATATATCCACAGCATCCAAGAAAGATCCTATGATTCTATCCTCAGCTCAGTTTGGGATGTGCTAGCACTGACCCCGGCATTGTTTACATCAACTCATCCACCTTGACTGTCAGGTTGAAACACAACAATTCTACTGACTACAGCTTCAGCATCATTGCCACGGCTAGGAAAGTCTGTGAGTGTCTCAAATGCTAGTTATTCCTGCCACTTATTTATACCAGCTAGTCAAAAATTGTTTCAGACAAGGTCTCTGAACCGGGGATTCCCCAAGTGTTCCGCAAAAGGTCTCTGGGGATTTCCCCGTAAGATCTGTAATGAGTAAAATTAAAGAGTTTAAGAAAATAAAGGAAGAGCTGCGCCGGTAATCAACCTCACTCTCTTGTCCCGGGCTACCTTTGACCAGTGGCAAGACATAAGTCGAGACAACTGGAGGTAAATCAGGATGCAGGTACTCTGGTTCCACCTCCCTTGATACCAAGGTTCGCTTGAAACTTGCTAGATCCAATCGCCAACCATTTGGGTTCATTGCTTTCAGAGCCGAGTGCCTTTCATCTGAACCGCAACGACGACCCTTCAGTACATTTAAAAGTGTGTATGCAATGGTGTCCCGATAATCTCAAGGGTTTCCTGTGTGAGTGTATGGTTAGTATAGTGGTAGACCATTCGCTTCTTACGGCAATGGCTTGGGGTTCAGCTCCCATTACTGGACGCTTCAGTCGACCCAGCTGTAAATGGGTACTATGCTTACCTTTAAGGAAGAAATTGCAGCAAGGAAAGGGACCCCTTCTCATATCATAAATACGCCGTGACATCGAATAATAAAGGCTCTTCCACTTCAACCCCGATAAGAGTGTCTCCTGAGGTGTCACCTTGATTTTTACCCATCATAATAAGATTGAAAATGAAAGATAGTTGGTGTTGGTCAAGGGGCTGTAGCGGCAGCGACCCAAAGTTGACTGCTGGCGTCAGTGCCAAAGAACCAGATTTGCCAAGACCCTTCTCCAACTCCACGCGGTTAACCCGGACAACAGTCTGCAACAGGGCAGGCTGGTTAAGGAAAAGGGATGAAAAATGGAATGCTAACCCTGTATATAGACTTTTTCTGAATACATGATACCATTTTCACAAAGAAAATATCATACATGAGATTATATTCAAGATTTGAAATTTGATTATTTTCACCGATGAGTTTATATAATCTGAGGATGGGAGAATACATACATTTTTTTTCTCACTGAAAACAGGCAAAAATGCATCGTTTTGTCTCACATGGAACAGGCAGATAAAAAACATGAATTAATGATTCCCCACAAAAGGAGAAAATACCGATGTTTACTCACACAGAGAATAACAAAAATACATGGGATTATTTTTACAGAAAATAAGAATATAAGGGAGATTGTTTTCACGTTGAATAAGAAAATACATGGCCTTATTATCACGGAAAATAGGATAATACGTGATATTATTCTGATGGAAAATGGAAAAATACATGACATTTTTTCTACCGGTGAAATGAAAAATATGTCATTGTCACAAAAATGGGAAAATGCATGTATAATGGTTATCCCTGAGCTTGCTGTCGCGGATAATGGGAACACCTGAGCTTACGCTCACGGATAATGGGAACACCTGATCTTACGCTCACGGATAATGGCAACACCTGAGCTTACGCTCACGGATAATGGGAATACATGAGCTTACTCTCACGGATAATTGGACATGAGCTTAATCTCACGGATAATGGAAACATCTGAGCTTAGTCTGCCATATACGCCCATTTCCTTTCATTTTCTGAAAGTGCCGTTTGCCGAGCGCGAACTCCGTAGTTCCGGCAGCGGTTCCAAACTTCTTGTTCTGACTACGTCAGGCACCCATTAACAGGAAAACGCGGTCATACCATGACAAAAGCCGCATGCTCAGTCTTATCAAACTGATCACGGCGTCACTTGAACCCGGTACGATGAGGATCTGAACCACGATCGCAACATCTGGACCACTGAACCTCACGAAGAGGGGAAAAATAACAGGATAGTATTTGTCCCGCTTTTGGGGGTACTCCATTACCCTGTTGTTACTGAGGATTAAATGATATATCGGCATTTCTGCCGGGTTGATAACTGATGAGATATGAGGTCTCTCTAGTGTGAAGAGGCAACAATTGATGGTGTTTTCTGTTGGACTACGCTCGCGAGACAGTGTCGAGTGCTCATGTATCGTGATGTTTGCAGGCGTTGAATGTCTTGTGTATATATATGTATGTATGTATATGTGTGTGTATGTACGTGTGTATGTGTGTGTGTGTGTATGAGGGAGCCTATAGCGCTGTGGTTAGCGCTCTGGCTTCGCATCTGAGTGGTCCTGGGTTCATTCCCCAGTTAAGGCGGTAATGTTTTTTTCAGACCGCAATGGCTCCCGGATCGACCCAGCCTTAAATGGGTACCGGTTCAGTCCGGGAAGTAAAAGCAGCGAGGGAGAGGCGGATGGTTACAGCCCTCATATAGCCGAGCCTTTGAAATATGAGATCGCTAACACCTCACACCCCTTCGGCAGTAATGCTATGGGTTACTTTTCTTTACTTACATACATGTTGGAGAACGGAGATAAAGAAGATAACAGGCAGAAAAGACGCTGCGGATGAGGTTGCAAGGAGAAAGTGGAGAAGAACATGCAGCAGAAAGAGAAGGAAGAGGTAGAAGATAAGTACGAAGAGTAGGAGGACGAATAAGAATAGAGGGAAAGAAAAGATGTGGAGGTAGAATAAGAAAATGGGAAAGGAGATGACAATGGAAACAAAGAGGAAGAAACTAATAAAAAGCGAAGGCGTTAGAACAAGACGAGGATGATAAAGGCGGGAAAAATAATACGTAGAGTAAGAGAAAGAGGAGAAGAAGAAGACATGGAGGTTGAGAAGAAAAGAAAAGGATCAAAATGAAAAGGTGGAGAAGAAACTCAGGAGTAGAATATGAATAAAAATTGGAACAGAAAATGAGAAGTTGATGATGAATAGAAGGAAGAATAAGAAGAGGAGTTCATGAAGGAGAAGAAAAAGAGAAAGGGGAGTCGATAACCAAGCAGTAATTTAACTTAACGTCTTTATACTTTTCTAAAAGACTCTGCAGAGTTTGTTTACAACTAGTTTCTTTTACATTCACTTGACCTAAAAATAATTATGCACATCCAATTTATCCTTGAATATTCTATGATTTCATGGGGCATGGGCATTCTAAGCCTTCACCACAGAGCGAAGAATAACGGTGGATGGAGAAGATTGGATGATATATTAATAATATGCAGAAGAATAGAAGAATAAATGAGATAAGAATTGGTATAATAATAGGAAAGGGAAAGGAGAAGTAGAAAAGATAATTTTTCTATACTCATGTCGTCATAGCTAACATCCTCGCAATGTACAAAATGATTGAACACCATCGACCCAGCAGGTACTTAGAATGTTGTTTATAAACTTGGCTTGTTCTCATCTACAGCCAGCAAACCTGACGTGGCCTGTAATGGATTTAAGTGCGAGTCTGGAATCTGTGTTGCCAAATCGCTCATCTGTGACGCAATAGACAACTGCTTTGATTACAGCGATGAATCGAGCAACGGGACAGCCCACTGCGAGGGTAAGCGATTCGGCTTGTCGTATTTATTGATTGATTGACTGATGGATTGATTGATTGATGGATTGATTGATTCCTCAGGTGAGTGATCGATTAGGTATTTAGATTAATGAAATATAGTGATATTATCTTTGAGCTGAGCACAGCTCAATGGCCTGAGCCGATATGCTAAACGCCGTTAAGAAAATCTGCGAAAAGGAAGATTCGGAAATGGATCCAGACTACATCCCTGGCGCAACTGGTTGAATTGGGTGAGAGACGAGGGGCGACTTGAATAAGGTAGAAATGAAGACTAGTCAAGATCAGGTGAAACATGATGAATAAGGTGGGAGTGAAGAGTAGTCAGGATCAGGTGAAACATACTGATCAAGGTGGGAGTTCGTTTGTTTTTGTGCGTTCGCCTAATTTCTCTAATCCCAAAGGCGGTGTTCGTTGCACTGTGGTTTTTACTTTGCGCCTGTCGGCCCAGTGCATCTGACTTCGGCATGAAGGTGGGAGTGAAGAGTAGTCATGGTCAGATTAAACATGCCAAATAATGTGGGAGTGAAGAGTAGTCAGGGTCAGGTGAAACATACTGGTCAAGATGGGTGTGAAAAAGAGTCTGGGTCAGGTGAAACATACTGATCAAGATGGGAGTGAAGAGTAGTCAGGGTCAGGTGAAACATACTGGTCAAGATGGGTGTGAAAAAGAGTCTGGGTCAGGTGAAACATACTGATCAAGATGGGAGTGAAGAGTAGTCAGGGTCAGGTGAAACATACTGGTCAAGATGGGTGTGAAAAAGAGTCTGGGTCAGGTGAAACATACTGATCAAGATGGGAATGAAAAGGAGTCTGGGGCAGGTGAAACATACTGATCAAGATAGGAGTGAAAAGGAGTTTGGGTCAGGTGAAACATACTGATCAAGGTGGGAGTGAAAAGGAGTCTGGGTCAGGTGAAACATACTGGTCAAGATGGGAGTGAAAAGGTGTCTGGGTCAGGTGAAACATACTGGTAAAGTGAGAGTAATCAGGGTCAGGTGAAATATACTGATGAATTTGGGAGTGAAGGATAGTCAGAGCTGGTTTAATTGTTGTTGTGGTTTTATGTTAGGATGCACCCTATCCAGCGCCACGTCCCTTGTTATCCAGCTCTGTTGCCTGTTGTTGGATTCGTTTTCACAAATTGTGTTTCTTGTTACCTGTAACCATTTGATACGTAATGTGAGCCCGAGACATATATCGGCGAAGAGCTGCTTCACTGATTGTCGACCCTGCTATGCTTGGCGTCCACTTGTATAACTTTCGCGAGGCTAAATTCACCTTACCGCCCACTAACATCTAAATTGAGGAAAATGTCTCGATCGTCCATTGAGTGTATACTTTGGATGTTTTTTAATACATCATCATCATGTAGCATGCCCTTTGCAGAACGTCGCTCCAATCCCAGCCCGTGTTAAATAAACTCGATCTCTTGTCAAATCTCCAGCCTGTTCCAGAGTTATATCCAAACATTCCTTGACATCTTGGTGCCATCGCCTTTTTAATCTCCCTATGCCTCTCTTGTCCGGCACAATGCCTTCCATTATCATTCTCTGAAGAGCGTTGTCTTTTGATGTGGCCAAAGTATTTCAATTGTTTGTTTTCATGTTGGAAGTTAAGAACCAGTTCTTCTCAATGCCCAACTCTTCTCGAATATATGCATTCCCCTTTTTCCGACCCATGTATTCTGAGAACCTTTATAGACATTCCAACTCGAAGTACTTGATTCTCTTCCTTGAGGTTTGGGTAACTGTCCATGCTTCACAGACGTATGCTGCCATGGGTTGAACACAGGTTTTGAAAATGTTCACTTTTGTTGGTCTGCTAGTATTCTACGTAGTTTCCTCAGGCTGCGTATCTTCTGCATTGACATAATAATGATAATATGCTTTTTGATACAGCTAAAATTAGCCCACTGGTGGACGCTAGCGAACAGGTTGAAGAGAACTGGTCTACAGTATGGCTGTGATACTCTTAGTTACATGTGGCAGTGACATCTATTTGTGTAGGTCTACAGTATGGCTGTGATACTCTTAGTTACATGTGGCGAAGACATCTATTTGTGTAGGTCTACAATATGGATATGATACTCTTAGTTACATGTGGCGAAGACATCTATTTGTGTAGGTCTACAGTATGGATGTGATACTCTTACTTAATGTGGCAGTGACATCTATTTGTGTAGGTCTACAGTATGGATGTGATACTCTTAGTTACATATGGCGAAGACATCTATTTGTGTAGGTCTACAGTATGGATGTGATACTCTTAGTGGAGGAAAGTGAAGCGTCTGATATAGCCTCTCCTTTCTAGGTATAGATATCGCCGCTGGATTCATTGTTCGGCTTCCTGTTCAGGAGTTTCTATGCCAATGGCCTCTCCTACATTATTGTGTCCACAGCGGCACCTTCATTAGGGGCCCGTTGATTCTTACAGAGCCTGCTGTGGGACGCGACGGAGTACCCAGCGATTAAACTGGGCGGGCAGATGGGGCTCATTAGCCTTGGTTGGCAGCCAACCTAAGAGAAGGTTAACTTCTACTCTAAATCCAGGCAGACAAGCTCGTGAGCCTGTTCAGGCAGTTCGCCTAGGAGAGAAGGAACTCTTATTTTAAACCCACAAGTCTCAGAGAGTGCTGGCTAGTCTTGGGACGATGAGAATATCATCGGGTGTTTCGAGTAACTAGCATCTGCGGGCAACGACTCCACTGCCTTGTGGAAAACCTCAGGAGAGGGTAGGGCTACGGGAGTAAACCCAGACAGAAAATCCGGAATGGTAGCACCAAAGGCGGATGGTTTCAAAATTGCGAACTCATTACGGCAGCTCTTGCAGCTGAGCTGATGCCAAATTGCCATGCTTTGGATTACACCAGCGAGGCCGAGAAGGGGGTCCTGCAGTTTCGGCAGCCCAGGGCTTCCATATTCAGCTCCCAGGCTTGCGGCCCGAGAGGCTACTCACAAGACTGAGACTCCAATGAACTCTTAGCTGCATGTGGCAGAGACATCTTTTGGGGAAGGTCTACAGTATGGATGTGATATTCTTAACTGCATGCAATGTTCCCGAGATATTCATCGGACATATCTTTACGTTGCTATTGACTAACATTTTCTTATTGTCTAGATAGTATACTGCTGTTACATGTGGAAATAAATATAGGTCCAACCAAAATTGGCTTTTCTTAGTACTGACATTGAATGGGGACGGCGTGGGCTAGTGGTTAAGTGATACGCCTCACATCCCGAATGTGCTGGGTTCGATCCCTATCACAGCACCGGCCGTTACCCCGGGGAAGCACACCCTTAGAAAATGCAGCAGGAAACAGACCCTTACATAAAATGCATGCTGAAGTCGGATGCACTGGGCCAATAGGCGTAAAATAAAAACCACAGTGCAACGCACACCGCCTTAGGGAATATAGAAATAAGGCGAACGCAAAAATGATATTGAAATCTTGAATTAATCCTTGAATTGCTACTTGACTTTCACAGCAGGATTCTGGCCGTTCCATGGAGAAAACTGGGGAGTCCTGGCTAGTGTGCTGGGAGCTGCTGTTGTGCTTGGGGTCACGGCTGCATGCTGTCGACACATTCGGAGCAAAAGTAGAAGTTCTGTGGACGATCTGTACGAGTTAAACGAGGGTCCTTATGTACATAAATACGGTATGTGGCTCTTTATGTACATAAATGCAGTGTTAGTTTCCGTCTGTGCATAAAAACGGTAAGAGGCTTCTTATGTGCGTAGATGTAGAATGGTGTTCCTTGTGTACATAAATGTGGTTCCTTCTGTACATAAATGTGGTTCCTTTTGTACATAACTGTGGTTTATTGTGTACATAAACGTGGTTCATTGTGTATATAAATGTGGTTCCTTGTGTGCATAAATATGATATGTGGTTCCTTATGTACATAAATATGGTTCCTTGTGTACATAAATGGGGTTTCTTGGGTACATAAATGTGGTTCCTTGTGTACATACATCTGATTCCTTGTGTCCATAAATGTTGTTCCTTGTGTACATAAATGGGGTTTCTTATGTACATAAATCTGGTTCCTTGTGTACATAAATGTGGTTTCTTGTGTACATAAATGTGATGTGTGGTTCTTATGTACATAAATATGGTACATTGTGTACATAAATGTGGTTCATTGTGTACATAGAAGTGGTTCCTTGTGTACATAAAGGCGATGTGTGGTACTTTATGTAAATAAATATGGTTCCTTGTGTACATAAATATGGTTCCTTGTGTAGATAAATGTGATATGTGGTCCCTTGTGTACATACATTTGGTACCTTGTGTACATAAATGTGATATGTCGTTCATTGTGTACATAAATGTGGTATGTGATTCCTTGTGTACACAAATACAATTAGTTTCCTTAAGTACATAAATATAGAATATGTTTTAGTATGTACATAAATACAGTATTATATTCCTTGTGTACATAAATACAGTGTTAGTTTCCTTATGCACACACGATTTAGAAACGAGCGCATTGTAAACATTGTCCACACTACTGCGTACATTATGAGACCATAAAACGTAGTGGTTCGGCCATCTTTAGAGAATGCACCCAGACCAACTTCCATGGATGGCTTACAACGCTAGAATATATCGCTACATGGCAAGAGGGAGACTGAACGACATGTGGACACATGACTTCTGAGTGATCTTTGCAACGTCACCTCCGCACAAGCGCCTACTTTAAGCACTTGGTCCAGGGCAGACTACATCATCTTAACCTCTGCAGCTTAACGGTATAAAACAACGGAAAAGTTGGTAACTATTTACGGAATGTGGAACCGTTCTTCTTAGTTCTTAGTCGACCTGTACTTCTACAGAAGCAAACGCCCCTGTGCAGGCCCAGCTCTGGTATCATCTGGATGTAGCCGGGGGAATGATGTCCTGCTTAGCGGGCTAGGCTTTAGCATCTTAATTCTCCGCTGCTTTTGGTGGTTAGCCAATGTGCGAGCTCATCTTAATAGACTCAAACACTAGAGCAAAGTAGACCCGCAGCCTGTTAGGCGCCATCTATGCTGCTCTAAACAAACCACCTAACCATGCCCGGTGTTATGCAATGTCACACAGTAAGTCATCTCTTACGACATGCTCTATGTGAGGCAGTGCTGCTATTCTTGTCTTTGTAATACACAAAGACCCCGGAGGAACATATATAAGTACATATATAAGTGGGTGTAACCTAAAAGACGTATGTCTGCGGTCGGAAGGGATGTACATTCGTCGAAAGGCAAGGTTTAATTTACAAACAACAGCTGCATGATGACCAGGACGTCGCGTCCGGGTCAGGCGTAATATACTGACCAATCCCACATCTCTCTACCTTGTAGCGTTCTCTAGATACAGACTGTTTTCAGGGCAATGTGATCCCCATAGTAGTGAGCATCATGCAGATGAAGCCAAACATCACAACGGTCTGGAGGACTCCGATCAGTCTTCAGCAGCACGCTCGGGATGTGAGGAAAACTACTGCAACCCACCACTTAATGCGCCGTACAAAGATCATGAAATAGTAAACATTTTCAACAACAACAGCATTCAACAACAACAACATTCAACAACAACAGCATTCAACAACAACAGCAACAATACATAAACACCTGACTGATGGAAGCTGAAGAGCGTCTATATGTGGTTAATACGCATTCATGAACCAGAAATGGTTGTGTGCATGGAGGCAAAACAATGCAGTCCCCCCACCATTCAAAGACGAAACAGGACAATCACCCGTTTGTCTGTAAACTGAATCACACAAGTACATAAAATCATAAAGAGCGGCTTATTGGCGTAGTGACAGAGCACTCGTTTTTCTATGGCAAAGGTACGCGGTTCAACTTCCACTATCGACAGCTCCAGTCAACCCATCTGTAAATGGGTAACTGATTTACGGTTGGGGAAGGGAATTGGCCACCCAAACCTCACAATCTAAGGCTTAGTATACTGAAGTCTCTAACACTTCATTCCTGACCAGCAGTTAAGTCTGCTGAAGGACGTCCTTTACCTTTGAACGTACAGACATAACGAAGTTAGCGTGGCCTAGGGATGAAACGTCCCTTTCACGATCCCGACACACCGGATTCGAATCCCGCAGTGTCTAGTTTGTCAAACACAGATTCTGTTATTTCTTAGTGCGATCGCTCCTCCGGGTACATAAAGTAATGACAACATACCGTACTTCACGCCTACCATAACTTTGTGGGCTGTAAGAAGCGACGTTCAGCAAATTGGCATGCTACTTACATAGTCAGAGAACCGAACAAACTTGACAGATTACAACCGTCGGACGATTGAGACGAAATAACAGACCACAATTTTTGTTAATATAGGACATTAGAAGTGACATTAGAAGTGACATTAGATGTGACATTAAAAGTGACATTAGAAGTGACATTAGACGTGACATTAGAAGTGGCATTAGACGTGACATTAGAAGTGACATTAGAAGTGATGCAGGATCAAAATGTGAGGTGTTGGCCAGAATACCATAGACAATATATGTCAGTGATGAAGGATCAAAATGTGAGGTGTTGGCCAGAATACCATAGACAATATATGTCAGTGATGAAGGATCAAAATGTGAGGTGTTGCCCAGAATACCATAGACAATAAATGTCAGTGATAAAGGATCAAAATGTGAGGTTTTGGCCAGAATACTATAGACAATATATGTCAGTGAAGAAGGATCAAAATGTGAGGTGTTGGCCAGAATACCATAGACAATAAATGTCAGTGATAAAGGATCAAAATGTGAGGTTTTGGCCAGAATACCATAGACAATATATGTCAGTGAAGAAGGATCAAAATGTGAGGTGTTGGCCAGAATACCATAGACAATATATGTCAGTGATGAAGGATCAAAATGTGAGGTGTTGGCCAGAATACCATAGACAATAAATGTCAGTGATAAAGGATCAAAATGTGAGGTTTTGGCCAGAATACTATAGACAATATATGTCAGTGAAGAAGGATCAAAATGTGAGGTGTTGGCCAGAATACCATAGACAATAAATGTCAGTGATAAAGGATCAAAATGTGAGGTTTTGGCCAGAATACCATAGACAATATATGTCAGTGAAGAAGGATCAAAATGTGAGGTTTTGGCCAGAATACCATAGACAATATATGTCAATGAAGACGGATCAAAATGTGAGGTGTTGGCCAGAATACCATAGACAATATATGTCAGTGAAGAAGGATCAAAATGTGAGGTGTTGGCCAGAATACCATAGACAATATATGTCAGTGAAGAATGATCAAAATGTGAGGTGTTGGCCAGAATACCATAGACAATATATGTCAGTGAAGAAGGATCAAAATGTGAGGTTTTGGCCAGAATACCATAGACAATAAATGTCAGTGATAAAGAATCAAAATGTGAGGTTTTGGCCAGAATACCATAGACAATAAATGTCAGTGAAGAAGGATCAAAATGTGAGGTGTTGGCCAGAATACCATAGACAATATATGTCAGTGAAGAAGGATCAAAATGTGAGGTGTTGGCCAGAATACCATAGACAATATATGTCAGTGAAGAAGGATCAAAATGTGAGGTGTTGGCCAGAATACCATAGACAATAAATGTCGGTGATAAAGGATCAAAATGTGAGGTTTTGGCCAGAATACCATAGCCAATATATGTCAGTGAAGAAGGATCAAAATGTGAGGTTTTGGCCAGAATACCATAGACAATAAATGTCAGTGATAAAGGATCAAAATGTGAGGTTTTGGCCAGAATACCATAGACAATAAATGTCAGTGAAGAAGGATCAAAATGTGAGGTGTTGGCCAGAATACCATAGACAATATATGTCAGTGAAGAAGGATCAAAATGTGAGGTGTTGGCCAGAATACCATAGACAATATATGTCAGTGAAGAAGGATCAAAATGTGAGGTGTTGGCCAGAATACCATAGACAATAAATGTCAGTGATAAAGGATAGAAATGTGAGGTTTTGGCCAGAATACCATAGACAATATATGTCAGTGAAGAAGGATCAAAATGTGAGGTTTTGGCCAGAATGCCATAGACAATAAATGTCAGTGATAAAGGATCAAAATGTGAGGTTTTGGCCAGAATACCATAGACAATATATGTCAGTGAAGAAGGATCAAAATGTGAGGTTTTGGCCAGAATACCATAGACAATAAATGTCAGTGAAGAAGGATCAAAATGTGAGGTGTTCGCTAGAATACCATAGACAATATATGTCAGTGAAGAAGGATCAAAATGTGAGTTGTTGGCCAGAATACCATAGACAATATATGTCAGTGAAGAAGGATCAAAATGTGAGGTGTTGGCCAGAATACCATAGACAATAAATGTCAGTGATAAAGGATCAAAATGTGAGGTTTTGGCCAGAATACCATAGACAATAAATGTCAGTGATAAAGGATCAAAATGTGAGGTTTTGGTCAATATACCATAGACAATAAATGTCAGTGATAAAGGATCAAAATGTGAGGTTTTGGCCAGAATAACATAGACAATATATGTCAGTGAAGAAGGATCAAAATGTGAGGTTTTGGCCAGAATACCATAGACAATAAATGTCAGTGATAAAGGATCAAAAAGTGAGGTTTTGGCCAGAATACCATAGACAATAAATGTCAGTGAAGAAGGATCAAAATGTGAGGTGTTGGCCAGAATACCATAGACAATATATGTCAGTGAAGAAGGATCAAAATGTGAGGTGTTGGCCAGAATACCATAGACAATATATGTCAGTGAAGAAGAATCAAAATGTGAGGTGTTGGCCAGAATACCATAGACAATAAATGTCAGTGATAAAGGATCAAAATGTGAGGTTTTGGCCAGAATACCATAGACAATATATGTCAGTGAAGAAGGATCAAAATGTGAGGTTTTGGCCAGAATACCATAGACAATAAATGTCAGTGATAAAGGATCAAAATGTGAGGTTTTGGCCAGAATACCATAGACAATAAATGTCAGTGAAGAAGGATCAAAATGTGAGGTGTTGGCCAGAATACCATAGACAATATATGTCAGTGATGAAGGATCAAAATGTGAGGTGTTGGCCAGAATACCATAGACAATATATGTCAGTGATGAAGGATCAAAATGTGAGGTGTTGGCCAGAATACCATAGACAATAAATGTCAGTGATAAAGGATCAAAATGTGAGGTTTTGGCCAGAATACTATAGACAATATATGTCAGTGAAGAAGGATCAAAATGTGAGGTGTTGGCCAGAATACCATAGACAATAAATGTCAGTGATAAAGGATCAAAATGTGAGGTTTTGGCCAGAATACCATAGACAATATATGTCAGTGAAGAAGGATCAAAATGTGAGGTGTTGGCCAGAATACCATAGACAATATATGTCAGTGATGAAGGATCAAAATGTGAGGTGTTGGCCAGAATACCATAGACAATAAATGTCAGTGATAAAGGATCAAAATGTGAGGTTTTGGCCAGAATACTATAGACAATATATGTCAGTGAAGAAGGATCAAAATGTGAGGTGTTGGCCAGAATACCATAGACAATAAATGTCAGTGATAAAGGATCAAAATGTGAGGTTTTGGCCAGAATACCATAGACAATATATGTCAGTGAAGAAGGATCAAAATGTAAGGTTTTGGCCAGAATACCATAGACAATATATGTCAATGAAGACGGATCAAAATGTGAGGTGTTGGCCAGAATACCATAGACAATATATGTCAGTGAAGAAGGATCAAAATGTGAGGTGTTGGCCAGAATACCATAGACAATATATGTCAGTGAAGAATGATCAAAATGTGAGGTGTTGGCCAGAATACCATAGACAATATATGTCAGTGAAGAAGGATCAAAATGTGAGGTTTTGGCCAGAATACCATAGACAATAAATGTCAGTGATAAAGGATCAAAATGTGAGGTTTTGGCCAGAATACCATAGACAATAAATGTCAGTGATAAAGGATCAAAATGTGAGGTTTTGGCCAGAATACCATAGACAATAAATGTCAGTGAAGAAGGATAAAAATGTGAGGTGTTGGCCAGAATACCATAGACAATAAATGTCAGTGATAAAGGATCAAAATGTGAGGTTTTGGCCAGAATACCATAGACAATATATGTCAGTGAAGAAGGATCAAAATGTGAGGTTTTGGCCAGAATGCCATAGACAATAAATGTCAGTGATAAAGGATCAAAATGTGAGGTTTTGGCCAGAATACCATAGACAATATATGTCAGTGAAGAAGGATCAAAATGTGAGGTTTTGGCCAGAATACCATAGACAATAAATGTCAGTGAAGAAGGATCAAAATGTGAGGTGTTGGCTAGAATACCATAGACAATAAATGTCAGTGATAAAGGATCAAAATGTGAGGTTTTGGCCAGAATACCATAGACAATAAATGTCAGTGATAAAGGATCAAAATGTGAGGTTTTGGCCAGAATACCATAGACAATAAATGTCAGTGATAAAGGATCAAAATGTGAGGTTTTGGCCAGAATAACATAGACAATATATGTCAGTGAAGAAGGATCAAAATGTGAGGTTTTGGCCAGAATACCATAGAAAATAAATGTCAGTGATAAAGGATCAAAATGTGAGGTTTTGGCCAGAATACCATAGACAATAAATATCAGTGAAGAAGGATCAAAATGTGAGGTGTTGGCTAGAATACCATAGACAATATATGTCAGTGAAGAAGGATCAAAATGTGAGATGTTGGCCAGAATACCATAGACAATATATGTCAGTGAAGAAGAATCAAAATGTGAGGTGTTGGCCAGAATACCATAGACAATAAATGTCAGTGATAAAGGATCAAAATGTGAGGTTTTGGCCAGAATACCATAGACAATATATGTCAGTGAAGAAGGATCAAAATGTGAGGTGTTGGCCAGAATACCATAGACAATAAATGTCAGTGATAAAGGATCAAAATGTGAGGTTTTGGCCAGAATACCATAGACAATAAATGTCAGTGAAGAAGGATCAAAATGTGAGGTGT
Organism: Ariolimax columbianus; assembly: GCA_036924085.1. Lineage (NCBI taxonomy): Eukaryota > Metazoa > Mollusca > Gastropoda > Stylommatophora > Arionidae > Ariolimax > Ariolimax columbianus. Next base: position 33,693,973 of record JAVGWX010000016.1, on the reverse strand, counting down.
TGGCCAGAATACCATAGACAATATATGTCAGTGAAGAAGGATCAAAATGTGAGGTGTTGGCCAGAATACCATAGACAATATATGTCAGTGAAGAAGGATCAAAATGTGAGGTGTTGGCCAGAATACCATAGACAATAAATGTCAGTGATAAAGGATCAAAATGTGAGGTTTTGGCCAGAATACCATAGACAATATATGTCAGTGAAGAAGGATCAAAATGTGAGGTTTTGGCCAGAATGCCATAGACAATAAATGTCAGTGATAAAGGATCAAAATGTGAGGTTTTGGCCAGAATACCATAGACAATATATGTCAGTGAAGAAGGATCAAAATGTGAGGTTTTGGCCAGAATACCATAGACAATAAATGTCAGTGAAGAAGGATCAAAATGTGAGGTGTTGGCTAGAATACCATAGACAATATATGTCAGTGAAGAAGGATCAAAATGTGAGGTGTTGGCCAGAATACCATAGACAATATATGTCAGTGAAGAAGGATCAAAATGTGAGGTGTTGGCCAGAATACCATAGACAATAAATGTCAGTGATAAAGGATCAAAATGTGAGGTTTTGGCCAGAATACCATAGACAATAAATGTCAGTGATAAAGGATCAAAATGTGAGGTTTTGGCCAGAATACCATAGACAATAAATGTCAGTGATAAAGGATCAAAATGTGAGGTTTTGGCCAGAATAACATAGACAATATATGTCAGTGAAGAAGGATCAAAATGTGAGGTTTTGGCCAGAATACCATAGACAATAAATGTCAGTGATAAAGGATCAAAATGTGAGGTTTTGGCCAGAATACCATAGACAATAAATGTCAGTGAAGAAGGATCAAAATGTGAGGTGTTGGCCAGAATACCATAGACAATATATGTCAGTGAAGAAGGATCAAAATGTGAGGTGTTGGCCAGAATACCATAGACAATATATGTCAGTAAAGAAGAATCAAAATGTGAGGTGTTGGCCAGAATACCATAGACAATAAATGTCAGTGATAAAGGATCAAAATGTGAGGTTTTGGCCAGAATACCATAGACAATATATGTCAGTGAAGAAGGATCAAAATGTGAGGTTTTGGCCAGAATACCATAGACAATAAATGTCAGTGATAAAGGATCAAAATGTGAGGTTTTGGCCAGAATACCATAGACAATAAATGTCAGTGAAGAAGGATCAAAATGTGAGGTGTTGGCCAGAATACCATAGACAATATATGTCAGTGAAGAAGGATCAAAATGTGAGGTGTTGGCTAGAATACCATAGACAATATATGTCAGTGAAGAAGGATCAAAATGTGAGGTGTTGGCCAGAATACCATAGACAATAAATGTCAGTGATAAAGGATCAAAATGTGAGGTTTTGGCCAGAATACCATAGACAATATATGTCAGTGAAGAAGGATCAAAATGTGAGGTTTTGGCCAGAATGCCATAGACAATAAATGTCAGTGATAAAGGATCAAAATGTGAGGTTTTGGCCAGAATACCATAGACAATATATGTCAGTGAAGAAGGATCAAAATGTGAGGTTTTGGCCAGAATACCATAGACAATAAATGTCAGTGAAGAAGGATCAAAATGTGAGGTGTTGGCTAGAATACCATAGACAATATATGTGAGTGAAGAAGGATCAAAATGTGAGGAGTTGGCCAGAATACCATAGACAATATATGTCAGTGAAGAAGGATCAAAATGTGAGGTGTTGGCCAGAATACCATAGACAATAAATGTCAGTGATAAAGGATCAAAATGTGAGGTTTTGGCCAGAATACCATAGACAATAAATGTCAGTGATAAAGGATCAAAATGTGAGGTTTTGGCCAGAATACCATAGACAATAAATGTCAGTGATAAAGGATCAAAATGTGAGGTTTTGGCCAGAATAACATAGACAATATATGTCAGTGAAGAAGGATCAAAATGTGAGGTTTTGGCCAGAATACCATAGAAAATAAATGTCAGTGATAAAGGATCAAAATGTGAGGTTTTGGCCAGAATACCATAGACAATAAATATCAGTGAAGAAGGATCAAAATGTGAGGTGTTGGCTAGAATACCATAGACAATATATGTCAGTGAAGAAGGATCAAAATGTGAGATGTTGGCCAGAATACCATAGACAATATATGTCAGTGAAGAAGAATCAAAATGTGAGGTGTTGGCCAGAATACCATAGACAATAAATGTCAGTGATAAAGGATCAAAATGTGAGGTTTTGGCCAGAATACCATAGACAATATATGTCAGTGAAGAAGGATCAAAATGTGAGGTTTTGGCCAGAATACCATAGACAATAAATGTCAGTGATAAAGGATCAAAATGTGAGGTTTTGGCCAGAATACCATAGACAATAAATGTCAGTGAAGAAGGATCAAATGTGAGGTGTTGGCCAGAATACCATAGACAATATATGTCAGTGAAGAAGGATCAAAATGTGAGGTGTTGGCCAGAATACCATAGACAATATATGTCAGTGAAGAAGGATCAAAATGTGAGGTGTTGGCCAGAATACCATAGACAATAAATGTCAGTGATAAAGGATCAAAATGTGAGGTTTTGGCCAGAATACCATAGACAATATATGTCAGTGAAGAAGGATCAAAATGTGAGGTTTTGGCCAGAATGCCATAGACAATAAATGTCAGTGATAAAGGATCAAAATGTGAGGTTTTGGCCAGAATACCATAGACAATATATGTCAGTGAAGAAGGATCAAAATGTGAGGTTTTGGCCAGAATACCATAGACAATAAATCTCAGTGAAGAAGGATCAAAATGTGAGGTGTTGGCTAGAATACCATAGACAATATATGTCAGTGAAGAAGGATCAAAATGTGAGGTGTTGGCCAGAATACCATAGACAATATATGTCAGTGAAGAAGGATCAAAATGTGAGGTGTTGGCCAGAATACCATAGACAATAAATGTCAGTGATAAAGGATCAAAATGTGAGGTTTTGGCCAGAATACCATAGACAATAAATGTCAGTGATAAAGGATCAAAATGTGAGGTTTTGGCCAGAATACCATAGACAATAAATGTCAGTGATAAAGGATCAAAATGTGAGGTTTTGGCCAGAATAACATAGACAATATATGTCAGTGAAGAAGGATCAAAATGTGAGGTTTTGGCCAGAATACCATAGACAATAAATGTCAGTGATAAAGGATCAAAATGTGAGGTTTTGGCCAGAATACCATAGACAATAAATGTCAGTGAAGAAGGATCAAAATGTGAGGTGTTGGCCAGAATACCATAGACAATATATGTCAGTGAAGAAGGATCAAAATGTGAGGTGTTGGCCAGAATACCATAGACAATATATGTCAGTGAAGAAGAATCAAAATGTGAGGTGTTGGCCAGAATACCATAGACAATAAATGTCAGTGATAAAGGATCAAAATGTGAGGTTTTGGCCAGAATACCATAGACAATATATGTCAGTGAAGAAGGATCAAAATGTGAGGTTTTGGCCAGAATACCATAGACAATAAATGTCAGTGATAAAGGATCAAAATGTGAGGTTTTGGCCAGAATACCATAGACAATAAATGTCAGTGAAGAAGGATCAAAATGTGAGGTGTTGGCCAGAATACCATAGACAATATATGTCAGTGAAGAAGGATCAAAATGTGAGGTGTTGGCCAGAATACCATAGACAATATATGTCAGTGAAGAAGGATCAAAATGTGAGGGTGTTGGCCAGAATACCATAGACAATAAATGTCAGTGATAAAGGATCAAAATGTGAGGTTTTGGCCAGAATGCCATAGACAATATATGTCAGTGAAGAAGGATCAAAATGTGAGGTTTTGGCCAGAATGCCATAGACAATAAATGTCAGTGATAAAGGATCAAAATGTGAGGTTTTGGCCCAGAATACCATAGACTATATGTCAGTGAAGAAGGATCAAAATGTGAGGTTTTGGCCAGAATACCATAGACAATAAATGTCAGTGATAAAGGATCAAAATGTGAGGTTTTGGCCAGAATACCATAGACAATATATGTCAGTGAAGAAGGATCAAAATGTGATATTTTGGCCAGAATACCATAGACAATATATGTCAGTGAAGAAGGATCAAAATGTGAGGTGTTGGCCAGAATACCATAGACAATATATGTCAGTGATAAAGGATCAAAATGTGAGGTTTTGGCCAGAATAACATAGACAATATATGTCAGTGAAGAAGGATCAAAATGTGAGGTTTTGGCCAGAATACCATAGACAATAAATGTCAGTGATAAAGGATCAAAATGTGAGGTTTTGGCCAGAATACCATAAACAATATATGTCAGTGAAGAAGGATCAAAATGTGAGGTGTTGGCCAGAATACCATAGACAATATATGTCAGTGAAGAAGGATCAAAATGTGAGGTGTTGGCCAGAATACCATAGACAATATATGTCAGTGAAGAAGAATCAAAATGTGAGGTGTTGGCCAGAATACCATAGACAATAAATGTCAGTGATAACGATCAAAATGTGAGGTTTTGGCCAGAATACCATAGACAATATATGTCAGTGAAGAAGGATCAAAATGTGAGGTTTTGGCCAGAATACCATAGACAATAAATGTCAGTGATAAAGGATCAAAATGTGAGGTTTTGGCCAGAATACCATAGACAATAAATGTCAGTGAAGAAGGATCAAAATGTGAGGTGTTGGCCAGAATACCATAGACAATATATGTCAGTGAAGAAGGATCAAAATGTGAGGTGTTGGCCAAATACCATAGACAATATATGTCAGTGAAGAAGGATCAAAATGTGAGGTGTTGGCCAGAATACCATAGACAATAAATGTCAGTGATAAAGGATCAAATGTGAGGTTTTGGCCAGAATGCCATAGACAATATATGTTAGTGAAGAAGGATCAAAATGTGAGGTTTTGGCCAGAATGCCATAGACAATAAATGTCAGTGATAAAGGATCAAAATGTGAGGTTTTGGCCAGAATACCATAGACTATATGTCAGTGAAGAAGGATCAAAATGTGAGGTTTTGGCCAGAATACCATAGACAATAAATGTCAGTGATAAAGGATCAAAATGTGAGGTTTTGGCCAGAATACCATAGACAATATATGTCAGTGAAGAAGGATCAAAATGTGATATTTTGGCCAGAATACCATAGACAATATATGTCAGTGAAGAAGGATCAAAATGTGAGGTGTTGGCCAGAATACCATAGACAATATATGTCAGTGAAGAAGGATCAAAATGTGAGGTTTTGGCCAGAATACCATAGACAATATATGTCAGTGAAGAAGGATCAAAATGTGAGGTGTTGGCCAGAATACCATAGACAATATATGTCTGTGAAGAAGGATCAAAATGTGAGGTGTTGGCCAGAATACCATAAACAATATATGTCAGTGAAGAAGGATCAAAATGTGAGGTGTTGGCCAGAATACCATAGACAATATATGTCAGTGAAGAAGGATCAAAATGTGAGGTTTTGGCCAGAATACCATAGACAATATATGTCAGTGAAGAAGGATCAAAATGTGAGGTTTTGGCCAGAATACCATAGACAATATATGTCAGTGAAGAAGGATCAAAATGTGAGGTTTTGGCCAGAATACCATAGACAATGTATGTCAGTGAAGAAGGATCAAAATGTGAGGTTTTGGCCAGAATACCATAGACAATATATGTCAGTGAAGAAGGATCAAAATGTGAGGTGTTGGCCAGAATACCATAGAAATATATGTCAGTGAAGAAGGATCAAAATGTGAGGTTTTGGCCAGAATACCATAGACAATATATGTCAGTGAAGAAGGATCAAAATGTGAGGTTTTCGCCAGAATACCATAGACAATATATGTCAGTGAAGAAGGATCAGAATGTGAGGTTTTGGCCAGAATACCATAGACAATATATGTCAGTGAAGAAGGATCAAAATGTGAGGTTTTGGCCAGAATAGCACAAACAATAGCAGCGCTTGCGCGGCTTAACAAAATCTGGCAACATCAACGGTTAGCACTATGCACAAAAATCAGATTAATGCATATATTGGTCCTGTCAATATTCCTCTATGTTTGTGAGACATGGACAGTTACAGCTGACCTTCAGCGAAGGATACAGGCTTTGGAGATGAGATGTTTCTCCGAAGACTTTTAAACGTCACGTACAAAGATCGAGTTACAAATGAGGAAATACGAGATATAATTACAGCAGCAATAAGGCCTTCTGAAGTGTCACAAGAAGGAAACTCGCTTTTTACGGTCACATACCTAGATAAATTGGTCTTGCCAATACGATCCTGCACGGAAAGGTGCAAGGCAATAGACAAAGTGGCCGTTCCAAAAAGAGGTGGGAGGACAACATAAAAGAATGGACATATCTCCGACCAGAAGAGGCACAGGCAGCGGTCACTGACAGAGAAGGGTGGCGTGGGGTTGTGAGGATGTCTTCATGTGCGCTCCAACCATCTCACCGGTTACGGGATCATCTAACCTGACATTAGAAGTATCAACGGAAAGGAGGATACGCTAATGGCAGAAAAAAGAAAACCAAATTAGAAATCCTGGCTCTTACAAAAACTAAGCATAACGGATAGGTGACCATGGTTCTTATGGCTAATAGGCTTCTCTACGGCGGAATTTTCGCTATCGACGGAAACAAAGGGGAAATCTATCTATCGTGGCTAGAAATAAAAAGACATACATTTATCTATGGACATATCAATGTGCTGGATCTCAAAGAAGAAGTCAAGATATTCAACATCGTCATTGTTTATGAATCAAATGCGAGTGATAAGAGAAGAATTCACTGAGCTGCCTGGAAAGATAATGGAAGATTTGGCAGGATGAAATTAACGTTCTTGGGTATTTCAAGCGCAGAGTGAGAAATGTTTTTTCTAGATAAGGCGGAATGATTGGGGCACATGTTGGAGATATTTTAAAGGACAATGGAATTCTACATCGAACAGAATTTCTGTGGTCACAAACACGAAGTTTTTTATACTAGCGCATACACATACTCTCATATTTATATATATATATATATATATAGAGAGAGAGAGAGAGAGAGTCACACGAGTTGAACATACAACGACAGAGAAATCCATCATTGATTATACCATCGTGAGGAAAGATTCATTTAAGTGAGAGATGACCAAAAATCGGAAGGGACCATTAGCTCCTGTCAATAAATAGAACACACGCAATCATTCAATATATTGTCCACGAAATTGTTGATATAATTGTCCTACCGTACACACAAAAATATTGTCCACGTATCACCGCCAATGGTGTACTTTGCACACGACATTAACTATTATCCCTCAGTAATTGTCTCCCTTCTTTCCTGGTTTCCGCCCCTCACACAGGCACACGCACACACATATAAATATCTTCTAGTATATATCTTCTACCTAAAACTGTACACTCGACCTAAATACATGATTCATCTCTTTTATACCTATTATACACTTGACCTTAAGTCATAAGATATGTCTGCATGTCTTCCAACCTGCTCAATGACATATGCCTCAATTTCTTCCCTACTTTCTCAATGAAATATTCCTCCATTTTTTCCAACCTGCCCACTTAAATATGCCTCCATTTCTTCTCAACCTGCACAATTAAATATGTCTCTATTTCTTTCCATCCTGCTCAATGAAATATGCCTCCATTTCTTCCAGCTTATCGCTACGCCGTGATACGACCACCAAAGAAACCAAACCAGACCAACGTTGTATTGGGCAGGGATGGGTAAGTGGTGTCAGTCTAGTGTTGTTATTGTCCGTGTTATACACCTTATATTTCCACTTGGAATGAGCAGTGTACAATGTACACACGATAGATGATAACTAGTTGTACACAGCCGTGCGCTTATTTAAAAGTTTGTGTAATACCATTCAGCACGTGTAACATCATCTTGGTCTTCATCTTTCTATCCCCGAGAATTCACCCCTTCGTTCATGTATTTTTACATTTTTATTTGTCAATGCTTGGAAGACTGCACCACACAGCAAATTGATTTCTCTATATTGAGATAGAGCGGATAGTAGGAGTTTTCTACCATGGAGTGAAAAGGTCTTCTACCATAGGATATATAGGTCTTCTACCATGGGATGTAAAGGTCTTCTACCATAGGATATATAGGTCTTCTACCATGGGATATATAGGTCTTCTACCATAAGATGAAGATGTTTTCTACTATGGGGTATAGAGATCATCTTTCATTGGATGTACATGTCTTCTATTATAAAATGTAGAGGTCATCTGCCGTAAGGTGTAGAGGCCCTTCTACCATAAGATGTAGAGGCATTCTACCATGAGATGTAGAGGCATTCTACCATAAGATGTAGAGGCATTCTACCATAAGATGTAGAGGCATTCTACCATAAGATGTAGAGGCCTTCCACCGTGAGATATAAAGGTCTTCTACCGGGGATGTAGAGTTCATCTACCATGGATGAAGAGGTGTTCTACCATAAGATGTATAAGTCTTCTGCCATGGCTAAGTACATGTCTTCTGTTGTATTATGTAGAGGTCTTCTACTATTGGATGAAGAGGTCTTCCACCTTGAGATGTAGAGGTCTTCCACCATGAGATGTAGAGGTCTTCCACCTTGAGATGTAGAGGTCTTCCACCTCGAGATGTAGAGGTCTTCCACCTTGAGATGTAGCGGTCTGCCACCTTGAGATGTAGAGGTCTTCCACCTTGAGATGTAGAGGTCTTCCACCTTGAGATGTAGAGGTCTTCCACCTTGAGATGTAGAGGTCTTCCACCTTGAGATGTAGAGGTCTTCCACCTTGAGATGTAGAGGTCTTCCACCTTGAGATGTAGAGGTCTTCCACCTTGAGATGTAGAGGTCTTCCACCTTGAGATGTAGAGGTCTTCCACCTTGAGATGTAGAGGTCTTCCACCTTGAGATGTAGAGGTCTTCCACCTTGAGATGTAGAGGTCTTCCACCTTGAGATGTAGAGGTCTTCCACCTTGAGATGTAGAGGTCTTCCACCTTGAGATATCGAGGTCTTCCACCTTGAGATGTAGAGGTCTTCCACCTTGAGATGAAGAGGTCTTCCACCTTGAGATGTAGAGGTCTTCCACCATGAGATGTAGAGGTCTTCCACCTTAAGATGTAGAGGTCTTCCACCTTGAGATGTAAAGGTCTTCCACCATGAGATGTAGAGGTCTTCCACCTTGAGATGTAGAGGTCTTCCACCATGAGATGTAGAGGTCTTCCACCTTGAGATGTAGAGGTCTTCCACCATGAGATGTGGAGGTCTTCCACTATGAGATGTAGAGGTCTTCCACCATGAGATGTAGAGGTCTTCCACCATGAGATGTAGAGGTCTTCCACCATGAGATGTAGAGGTCTTCCACCTTGAGATGTAGAGGTCTTCCACCATGAGATGTAGAGGTCTTCCACCATGAGATGTAGAGGTCTTCCACCATGAGATGTAGAGGTCTTCCACCATGAGATGTAGAGGTCTTCCACCTTGAGATGTAGAGGTCTTCCACCATGAGATGTAGAGGTCTTCCACCATGAGATGTAGAGGTCTTCCACCATGAGATGTAGAGGTTTTCACATTTTATTTTTCTTGTGACATCTGCTTAATGAAAAAACAACATTTTCTAACATCAAGTAACATCATTATTAAGCTGCTACAAAGCCTATTTGACCCATGTCACTGTCTGCTTGTGAAACGTTGTCTCCAATCAAATGGAATGAAAAGTCAATTTCCAGATGTGGTGCTATCACGGGCTGAACAGACAAAAAGGCCAAATAAACAAGTGCTTCAGGATAAATGGACACATAGACAACTAATGGAAGGTATACAGAACGGAAGATGTATTGGCTTGGCCACAGTATGAGAAATGGAAGACTGATTTTTATAATACTGGAAGGCAAAGATTCAAGGGAAAATAAGAAAATGTACAAGAAACAAGAAAATCACACACGCGTACAGGGACATTGGGGTGAAGACTTATACTGAGCTAAAGAGATATGCTAGGAACAGAGGACATTGGCGTGACATGATCAGACGCCTTCAACACTAGTCTTCGAACCAACAGAGGACAGTGGCGTGACATGATCAGACGCCTTCAACACTAGTCTTCGAACCAACAGTGGCGTGACATGATCAGACGCCTTCAACACTAGTCTTCGAACCAAGAGGACAGTGGCGTGACATGATCAGACGCCTTCAACACTAGTCTTCGAACCAACAGAGGACAGTGGCGTGACATGATCAGACGCCTTCAACACTAGTCTTCGAACCAACAGAGGACAGTGGCGTGACATGATCAGACGCCTTCAACACTAGTCTTCGAACCAACAGTGGCGTGACATGATCAGACGCCTTCAACACTAGTCTTCGAACCAAGAGGACAGTGGCGTGACATGATCAGACGCCTTCAACACTAGTCTTCGAACCAACAGTGGCGTGACATGATCAGACGCCTTCAACACTAGTCTTCGAACCAAGAGGACAGTGGCGTGACATGATCAGACGCCTTCAACACTAGTCTTCGAACCAACAGTGGCGTGACATGATCAGACGCCTTCAACACTAGTCTTCGAACCAACAGAGGACAGTGGCGTGACATGATCAGACGCCTTCAACACTAGTCTTCGAACCAACAGTGGCGTGACATGATCAGACGCCTTCAACACTAGTCTTCGAACCAACGGAGGACAGTGGCGTGACATGATCAGAAGCCTTCAACACCAGTTTCTGTACTGACTAACATAGAACAGTAACGTGACATGATCAGACGATTTCAACACCAGTCTCCGAACTGACTAGCATAGAACAGTAACGTGACATGATCAGACGCCTTCAACACTAGTCTTCGAACCAACAGTGGCGTGACATGATCAGACGCCTTCAACACTAAGTCTTCGAACAAACGGAGGACAGTGGCGTGACATGATCAGAAACCTTCAACACCAGTTTCCGTACTGACTAACATAGAACAGTAACGTGACATGATCAGACGATTTCAACACCAGTCTCCGAACTGACTAGCATAGAACAGTAACGTGACATGATCAGAGGACTTCAACACCAGTTTCCGGACTGACTAACAGAGGCCAGTGACACGTGACATGATTAGAAGCCTTTAACACCCGTATAGGGGTTGATTCTGACTAACAAAGAACAGTGGCATGACATGATCAGACGATTTCAAAACGAGTCTCCGGAACTACTAACAGAGGACAGTGGCTTGACATGATCAGACGACTGACTTACCAAGCTGATGATGATAATGATGATATGTTTCAAATCAGCTAGCGACCCCACGCTCAGTCATCAGTGCCCGCTCTGTTTAGTTAGCTGCCCGTCGCAAGCGATGACGGCCACATCCACAGACGAATCTGTCTTGATGATGTATCTTGTGCTGTATTTGGGTTATAGTGAGGAAGAACTGCGCTTGTCATCGGCCTCACTCTCTGGTCCCTAGCGATCTTGAACCAGTGGCAAGACATTAGTCAAGACGAATTAAGGCAACTCAGGTTGCAGGCACTCTGGTCCCACCTCCCGCGAGATCAGGGATCACTTTACAACTTGTGGGATTCGATAGTCAATCGGTTCTGTTCATCGCTTGCGGAGGCGAGTGCCTAACCTCTCGACCACAGCGACCCCAGAATACCGCAGAGTCTGTAGACACCCAGTGTCACATTCCAGTCATGTAGTTTCGTCACAAAGTGACCAGCGGACGATTATGATGTTCATGTCCCCCGAAGTCACCCCCGCGCAGTCATGCTGGCGCAGTAGGGGTGTGGGTTGATGGACCTGAGGTTGTCATTGGCCAGCTCTTTCCTGATTGGCCTCTCTTATATCATGCTTGACAGGTCACAGTGTATGTATTCTTTGCTGCACGTTCGGGCTCCGAAACCATTCGGACACGCGCTACTACACTGGATGTAGTTAGGTAATTACTGTCAATGAAATCTTTGTGACCTTGTTACCGACCTCTTGCATTCTGATGATCTTCCTGTCTTGTTGCAGACACATGCATTATAATGCCACCACTGTTTGACCACATCGTCACACTGTTTGCATTATCGTCTCTACAAAGTGCCTGGTAAGTGATGTGTCTCTAACAGTATCTACAAAGTGCCTGGTAAGTGATGTATCCCCTATAGTCTCTACAAATTCCCTGGTAAGTGATGTGCCCCTTATAGTCTCTACAAAGTTCCTGGTAAGTGATGTGTCCCTTATAGTCTCTACAAAGTTCCTGGTAAGTGATGTGTCCCTTATAGTCTCTACAAAGTTCTTGGTAAGTGATGTGCCCCTTATAGTCTCTACAAAGTTCCTGGTAAGTGATGTGTCCCTTATAGTCTATACAAAGTGCCTGGTAAGTGATGCATCCATTATAGTGTGTCTTAGTGCCACTATAATATCATTGCTACTAGTGGAATACATAGTAATAGTTGCCCATCGCAAGCCAAAATGGCGACAGTATCAGACTATTGCTGCGAAATGTGTTCTCTTATGGCTGTAAAGACCAATCCTGGAACGGCACACCCTGCCACATTCAGGACACACATGTGGGGAGTCATAGTGGATTTTGTGTGTGTGTGTGTGTGTGCAGCGTGCTTTCGCTCAGCTACCCTCGATGACTTTACTCTCTGCAATCTGAGCATCTTCAGTGATATTAGCTGGCCAGGTGGTACGGTCGTGCAAGCATTTCCCAAAAGGTGACATTTAATGAAGTTTCAGAGACACTGGCAAGGAGTCCCTGAAGCCCCCTTAGTGAGTGTATGCCTGCTGTTCACCGTATAACAGGTGCTTGGGGATACGCTCATCTGGCATTCGAACAACATGTCCCGTCCATCTTATTTGAGCTGTTTACAGAAGTGTATGTATGCTCGACATGTTAGTCTTGTTAAGATTTTCAGTGTTATGCACTAGAAGTCAACAATGGGACGACCGTGTTGTGCGCTATATTGCACATGCGCATACTGCTCGATCTCTCTATTACTAAAGAGCCATCTGTGTCCTGAAAATGCGATTTTCCGTTGTATGTACTACTTCATGCACGTTATAATAAAATTGCTGTTACTTAATGGCTGTCCCTCGTAAAAGCTTGTCCCGAAAAACTTTTAGCTTTAAAGTATTTACTTGTTTTTAAATATATACTCCCAATCGAGTGTGCAACCAACAGGAGAATAATCTGTTGTGTCTGTGCTTGATGGAGGGCGTCCTTTCAGCTTTATTGCCGACCACTGTTAGGTATGGATTTTGTAATTTTTATATTTATTTAACCCGGACTGCGGTTTAACAATCTTGCCGTTTCGATTTATAACTTTCAAGGGTGGACATATGACTCCTCCTCCATCTTTGTTAATCCTCGGGTCAAGACCCTGGTTTCTCTTACATTACAAAGGACACATGTTGTTTACAAGGCTGTGTAATCTCCATACATCTTTAAACTCCTATCTGTGTTGCGAGGCCAGTATTGTTCTCTCTCTTCCTGTGTGAGCGTACAGATTTGTATGATGTGTTCCATGTTCATGGTATGCTCACCACGCGGATACCTATCTGTCCCAATCCTCATTTTATTGTAACAAAATCCCTTGAGTCTGTTATGGCCAGTTCTCAGTCTGAAGATGATGACTTGCTCTTCTCTAGTTAGACTAAAGTAACTGTCTTCTTTTCGGAAGTTGGGGTGTTGATCAGCCCATTTTCCCTGAAGTTGTCATTAATTATGGTCTTGGCCTCTTTATATTTGATGCTCAGGTCTGTTTGTGGGGATGCTCCTCCACACTTGGCTAGTTTGTCTGCATCTTCATTGCCTTCAATATTGCAGTGGGATGGGATCCCCTGTATGACCAGCCTTGGGTGGTCTGCTGAGAGCTGTGTCAGTGAGTACATATATTACTTGAAATCTTCATCTTTGAATTGTTTTAGCACTGCTAATACTGACGAGGCATCAGTCAACTCGTACTATATTGCTACGTTTGCTGTCGCGGTAGTTATCATGGTATACGACATGGGTGTGTTCTTTCTCCGCGTTTGTTCACACTTTACATAAATAAAATTACACACTTGTCTAACCCTCATGAAAAGTCCCTCAATGAACTTGTTTGCTAATGATCAGGTCATCTTTTACCAAAATAGAGAAAACCTACAACACCACCTATCTCCATTTCGCTTGTAACTATTATGATATAAAGGTCAACACAGAAGACAGAAACTATGTTGATTTCACGTGAACAAGTGCAGAGAAGTTTCTACATCAGTGACATTTGTATCGGCCAATCAGTTACGGGAGCTCAAATACATAAGTTCACTGATAACGGCAGAGTAGACAAAGAGATTACACATAGAATTGAAAAGCGAACAGCCACCATTACCAAATTGCACCAATTTTGAAACACGTTACAGTACTTCTTTCAACTAAGGGCCGTCGACGATGATGGCATGATTTATTTTGCTAGCGATATTTTTAGTAAGGATTAACTGCCGTACTTGTTATCCTCACTCTCTCGTCACGAACCCCCCGACCCCAGTTACAAGACGACTAGGGGGCGACTACGAGATGCAAGGGACTCTGCATGAAGCAACCGTGAAAAAAAACGGCGGAGTCGGGAGACGAATCCACTTCACCTGATCACGAGGTCGACGGCTTAACCACTTCGCAAAGGAATCGCACTTTCAACTAAGAGGAGGCTGATAAATGCACTATTTATTTATACATTGTGTCATCTGTCATACGACAGTTTCCCATTGCTGGGGTAGTCGAGGGTTTTGTGGTTTGTGAAGACTGAGGACTACAGACCGCATCGCCACTGATGTTGCCACGTCGTGTGCTAGCTATGTTATTTCATCCCCAACAGAAAATAACAGTTGCCATACCTGGGATTCTTCTTCTTCTTCATCGTACGCAGTCAGACATCAACCTTAATTTTTTCGAAACAAGCAGCCGTCATCCTGAGGCTGTCGACACTGCCATAGAGCTTGTCTAGTGTTGCCACTGGTCATGGCCACATCTGCTCTCTCTCTCTGATCCTCGTATGTCGGGCAGTTTTGCAGCAAATGTTCAGCGTTCATTTTCCCGGTACCACACGGGCATTCGTCCGTGCCACCTATCTTCAATTTGTTGAATAGGTGGTACCTAAGTCTCTTGTGGCCAGTGCGAAGTCTTAAGACCACGACCTGCTCTCTTCTGTTCAACTGGTAATAGGCATCGTTTTTGGTGTAGCCAGTATGTTCGGTTTCCCATTTGGTCATGTATCTAGCTCTAATAAGCCGTTTTGACTCTTCGTATGTCATACTAGTATCTGGTTGTGGTAGTCTTCCACCTTCTTTTGCCAGTCTGTCTGCCTCCTCGTTGCCTTGGATGTTGCAGTTGGATGGAACCCACTGTACCACTACCCTTTTCGGTACAGAGTACTGCTCTTAAATCATTAAGCTCAGTATTTTTCTAGCTTTTCAGTGCTGTGACTACGGCCAAGGCATCGGTAAGCAGGACTATATGGCTTTCATTCCTTTTACCTGTCACCATTTCTTGAACTGCCGCCCACAGTGCCTCTGCCTCCGCTCTGAAATTGCGTGTGTATTTTCCAGTAGCGAATGACAGATTTATTTTTCTGCCATTTGGTAGGTTCAGAAATGCTCCTGCTCCTCCGTTCTGTGTAGTGTTTTGTTACAGAACCGTCGGTGTATGCATGGGTCCAGTCCATGCTTGGGTAGTTTTTCGATATGTAGCTCAGGGTAGTATCTCTTCTTTCTTTTTCAGTCTGGCTGTTTTTGTTTCCAATACCTGGTATATTTTCTAACACCTCTGGAAATATATGCTGCATCCAGATAGGTTTTCGTACAGTAGTGATGGGCTTTGGTGTTGTTAGTGCGTTCATGGGCTCTTCGTGCATCTTTGCTTTGGCTATTTCTGCAAAGTTTTTCCGCTTTAGTTTCCCATTTCCGAAATTGTTTAGTCTCTGGTGCATTGGATGGTCAGTCAGTCTTCTGAGTTTCTCTGTTTGCAGCTGGGCTCTGCAGTCTCTTCTGTCGGTTATGGGTTGCAGTTTTGTAATCTTTTCAAGTTCTACAATTGGCATTGACTTCATGCCTCCTGTTTAAACTCTCATGGCTTGGTTTTGGAGTTCGCTGATTTTGTCGAAGTTCGCCTTTGCTGCTGTTGTCCATGCCGCAATGCCATACTCGAGAACTGGTCTCACTCTTCCAGTGTACAGTTTCTTTAGTATACTTTCGTCTGCTCCCCAGCTTGTGCCAGCAAGTTTCCTCATGATTGCCATTCTTTCTCTGGCTCTCATTCGGTTTCTCTCGATCTGACTTTTCCATGTCATGCGCCGAGCAAATGTGACTCCCAGGTAGTTTGGGTTGTCGTTTGGCTGCAGATATTTGCCGTTAAGACTTAATTTGTTGCTTTGGGGGCTTGTTTGATAGCGAGAATATTGTACATGTGGTTTTTTCCTCGTTTATTTTGACCAGCCATGGGTCAGCCCACCCTTCCAGCGATGTCAGGGCCTGCTGCATCCGATTTCTTGCTATGGTGAGATTCTTTTCAGAGGTCCACATAGCCAGATCGTTTTAAAACATTGAGCTATGGACTCTTCTTTGTATATTCTCTGTTATATTATTTATATACACCAGGAAGAATGTGGGTGACAGTACTCCCGCTTGGGGTACCCCCTGCTCAAGTGTCACCTTTTTGCTCATCTGCCCTTGTACTTGAACTCTGGCCGTTCTGTTTTTGAGGTAGTGACTTATCCATTTGTACATTATCCCATAAACTTCACTTCTTCGTAGCTTGACTCTAAGTCCCTCTTTCCAGACTTTGTCAAATGCCTTTTCCATATCCACCCAAATCTCTACTGTGTGTTTCTGTTCCTGGTAGGCATCTTTTATTTCCTGGGCTATGATGATGACCTGATCCTCAGTGGATCTGTGATGTCTAAACCATGCTCCTGTGGGATTAGAATGTGTTTTTCTTCCAGATGTCACATCAGTCTGGTGTTTATCATACGTTCCATCAGTTTGCCGACACAGCTCAGGAGGCTGATAGGCCTGTATCCATTTATACCTGGGATTCGAACCGCTGCCCTCCTTGTCAGCAAACAGACCTCGAAACCATTCAGCCGGCCACGCGCTCCTGTGTTACCATTGTGCTACCAATGTCAATCTGGGACCTTACTAGCAACCAATAAGAGTAAAATCCATGGCTGTGAGATGAGATGTGTGAGAAGTGCAGACGGAAAGACAAACCGGGGCCGAATCCGCAACACCACGCTGAGGCAGACAGTGAGGACAAACCCAGTTAGTGCCTACATTGACTCTCAATAAACCAAGTGGTTTGCTCATTTAGTCAGAATGGATTATGACCATCCTGTAAGAAAAGCATATCATATGCAGGTCTCCGGCCTACGAGCAAGAGGCAGACCTCGACGTTGATGGATCGAGGGTGTCTCTGACACTCTCAGGAATTTACACCTAACGACAGCACAAGGCTTCCACTTGACAATAACAACAAATCTACACATCTCACCTCTCTGCGACGCCGTATGGCAAGGCCAGTAGGACATCCCACCTCTCTGCGACGCCGTATGGCAAGGCCAGTAGGACATCCCACCTCTCTGCGACGCCGTATGGCAATGCCAGTAGGACATCCCACCTCTCTGCGACGCCGTATGGCAATGCCAGTAGGACATCCCACCTCTCTGCGACGCCGTATGCCAAGGCCAGTAGGACATCCACCTCTCTGCGACGCCGTATAGCAAGGCAAGTAGGACAAAAATTAGTTGTGGCTTAAGTGCAGGCTACTATTGCGTCCCCGTCCAGGCTTCTTCTAGGACACCTTGGTGATTAGAGTAGGTCAGTAGGATTGACAAGAGTAATCTCATCGATACAATGGCTTATATAAAAGGGTTGACGTGAGAGCTAAGCGATTTGTACTAACACTGTGCACATATCAAAAAGTTATTTCTTGTTGCTCTTTGTCTTATCCGCAACTTGGGTGATCAGTGAGACGTCACATCTCGCTGTTTTATTAATTGGCTTGGTTTCGTTCGTTCTCAATCTCCCGCTACCAAACCCTGAAAGGGCTTAAGTAGTAGAATGTAGTACAGAGAACGGAATGCGTTGTGTCGTAGTTTACAGCTTGACTGCGATATTTTCATCTTTTGGTCAAACACATCCGACTTCAGCAAGCATTTTATGAGTACCTGGTTAGCATTCCCTCTTCGATCCCTTCTCCTTAGCAAGTCTGCCTGTTATCCAGGATCACCTCGTGGAGGTGTAGAAGGGTCTTGGCAGCTCTGGTTCGCTGGCCCTGACGCTAGCAGTCAGCTATGGGTCGCTGACCACTGCAGCTCATACGCTGCTCACCATCTTGATCTCATTAATTGTCTTTGTTCATCGCCGTTCTTTCTTTCTTCCTCATGATTTTTCGTGTCTATTTCTGAATATTACCAGAATTGCATCTTGAATCTTCCTCTCTTTCAATTTCCCAGTAACTGTTCTACTGAATATAATATTTAGCAGCACATTAGCGAATCAGCGAGAACAAAACATAAATTATGATGATCAGTAAAACGCCTTGGCTACTCAAGGTAAAGGTACATGATATTGCTCTTTATTCGGCAGACGGCAGGATCGACAGGGAAATTTAAACTAGGCGTCAGAAAGCATCTGCGGTGACCTATCAGCTGTCCCCACTGCTTAGACACCCGAGCATTAGTTTGGCAACAAAGCAACAGCTGATAAACAGTATATTTATGCCGACTCTGCTACCAATGCCAAACATGGCCTCTGTCAAGCTCGTGAGAGCAGAATTTCGACTTGTGAAATGAAGTTTGATGAAGGTCATCGGTGTTACCAGGAGAGACAGAATGCGAAACGACGACATTAGAAAGATGGTTGGCACTACGTCTTGTGCCGAATACATTTCCTGGCAGAAAATAAGTTGGTTTGGTCATCTCTTGAAAATGCACCTTCCTCAACTTCCACTGATGGCTTACAACGATGGTAGATCTGGCAACAGGACAAGTGGTCGACCACGAGGCAGGTGGATGGATGAGAGAGTGATTCTGTAGCGATACGGGCTCACATAGACCGACGCAACGCACGTGGCGCAGGATAAACGACTTAAGCTCCCCACGCCGCTCAATGGCATAAGTGGAAAGAAAACAAACTAGACGCACATTTGATGTCTTAGTTTGATCTAATGAAAATGCAACCTGACCAACTACCTCTGTGCACCTATAACGCGCGACGTTCGGGTTTTCGCAACCGTGGCAGACGGAGAACTAGATGGATAGGCAATGTTGCGTATTTTTTAAGTCGCCATGGGATGACGACTACTTCAGCTATGCGTCTGACCCTGGACAGAAAACTACGGCTCCCCACTACGCCTCACGGCACAAGTAGATAAGACAAGACAAGTTCATTGATCAATGACTGTAACGTCTGATGACGTCTTGGAGGACATTAAAAAAATCCGTCCACTTTAGCTGGTCTGCAGACATCCCACTGCTGATTTGCGATGGTCATTTCGGTCACTCCGGTTCCTCACCAAGTTCTCCTAAGATCGACCTCATGTTCTCCTTCTCTCTGGGATTCATCCCAAGCTAGTTCTGATATTGGTGTTTAATTTTTGTTTCTTAGGATATGGACTATCCAATTCTAACTTTGACCTAGGATGATGGAATTCATGCCTTCATGATTGCTCCAGACAAGCAGCTCGCTTTTAACTTAACTTAACGTCTTTGTACTGGTTTAGAAGACGCTGCAGTCTGTATACAACAAGTTTAATTTGCATTACCTTGCTCTTAAATTTATGTGCATCCAATTTATTCTTAAATGCATTAATTGTCCCTGTCTACACTACCTCCTGTGGCAATGCATTCCAAGCATCCACCACTCTCTAACTAGAAAAAATATTTCCTGCTATCTAATCTGGACCATTTTTTAGTTAATTTGTAGCTATACCCTCTTGTTCTTGTAGGTGGTTGTATTTTGAACAACTTCTTATAATCTAATTTATCCATTCCTCTGATCATCTTGTAAAACTGTATTACGTCAGCTCGAATTCTTTTCTTTTCTAGACACTGCAGGCCGGGTTTTCTGAGTCTTTCCTAATAACTGTAATTCTAGAATCCCACTTTCAGCTTTGTCGCTCTTTTTTGTATTTTTTCCAGCATGTTTATATCCCCTCTATGATAAGGACTCAACACCTGTACACAGTACTCCAATCTAATTTTAACGAATGCTTTATACAGTTTGACTATCACTTCCTTGATTCTATGTTTAATATTTCTTTTTATCATACCTAACATTGATGTTGTATTTTTAACTGCTACCTGAACTTGCTTACTCACCTTACCTGTATGATCAATTATAACCCCTAGGTCCCTTTCCTTATATATCTTTCTAATAACGTTCACGCCCATTCTGTAATTATGTTCCATATTGGATCTACCCATGTGGATGTCTGTACATTAATCTACATTAAACTTAATTTGTCGGCTTACAGACCATTCATGAATTTGATCTAAATCCGACCTCAATATATCCACTTCTGCTTTAGATGGGACACTATTGCATAGCTTTGTGTCATCAGCAAGTTCTGCAATCATGAATCCAATGTCAATGTCCAAATAGTTTATATATATCAAGAACAAAATTGGTCCCAAAACCGAGTTACTCTTCTGTAGGCAGGCTGTGGGACAAGATGACAACTTTGATTGATACTTCTTTGTCCGTTACAACCCAGCCTACCGCTGCGGACACCCCTCCCGACCCCTCACAAACACAAGCACAGCAAGCTTGTTTGATGATTGTGACGTTCTGTGTTGACTTCCGAACATGGGTAGGAAGACTATTGTCTGGTCAGGCACAACATACTGGTCAGACATGTTAGTCAGGGTCAGGCACAACATACTGGTCAGACATGTTAGTCAGGGTCAGGCACAACATACTGGTCAGACATGTTAGTCAGGGTCAGGCACAACATGCTGGTCAGACATGTTAGTCAGGGTCAGGCACAACATACTGGTCAGACATGTTAGTCAGGGTCAGGCACAACATGCTGAGGGCGGGAGCGTACATGATTTATAAAAGGAAAAAACCTTACAAGAACATGGCAAACGTCAAATGAAAAACATGTAGAGATGGAGCAAGTTAGATATAGTATCACACATTGGCTACATTTCAACACGGCAAGGACAAAGAAGAAATATAACTGAATTGAAGGTGGACGGATTGGGCTAGTGATTCAGTGACACGGCTCACACCCCGAAGGTGCTGCGTTCGCTCCCCATCACAGCACCGGCCGATACCCGGGGAAGCAAACTCTTAGAAAATGCATGAGGAAGCAGACCCTTACATAAAATGTATGCCGGAGTCGGATGCACTGGGCCGATATGCGCAACATAAAAACATAGTGCAACGCACACGGCCTGGGGAAACAGAAATAATGCGAACGCAAAACAAAATGACAAGGCTAAGACTCAGTGCCCTTCAGTGTCTAGAAAAAGTAGAATTCGAAGTGGTTTAAGACAGGTGGTTTAAGACAGGTGGTTTAAGACAGGTTTATAGGATAATCAAAGCAAAGGATCAAATATATTACACCAAGTTTTCAAACTGCAGCCGGCTACAAGAGCAAGAGGGCACAGCTGCAGCCGGCTACAAGAGCAACAGGGCACAGCTGCAGCCGGCTACAAGAGCAAGAGGGCACAGCGGCAGCCGGCTACAAGAGCAAGAGGGCACAGCTGCAGCCGGCTACAAGAGCAAGAGAGCACAGCTGTAGCCGGCTACAAGAGCAAGAGGGCACAACTGCAGCCGGCTACAAGAGCAAGAGGGCACATCAAACTGTAGCCGGCTACAAGAGCAAAAGGGCACATCAAACTGCAGCCGGCTACAAGAGCAAGAGGGCACAACTGCAGCCGGCTACAAGAGGGCACATTAAACTGCAGCCGGCTACAAGAGCAAGAGGGCACATTAAACTGCAGCCGGCTACAAGAGCAAGAGGGCACATTAAACTGCAGCCGGCTACAAGAGGGCACAACTGCAGCCGGCTACAAGAGGGCACATTAAACTGTAGCCGGCTACAAGAGCAAGAGGGCACATTAAGCTGCAGCTGGCTACAAGAGGGCATAACTGCAGCCGGCTACAAGAGCAAGAGGGCACATTAAACTGCAGCCGGCTACAAGAGCAAGAGGGCACATTAAACTGCAGCCGGCTACAAGAGCAAGAGGGCACATTAAACTGCAGCTGGCTACAAGAGCAAGAGGGCACATCAAACTGCAGCCGGCCACAAGAGCAAGAGGGAACATCAAACTGCAGCCGGCCACAAGAGCAAGAGGGCACATTAAACTGCAGCCGGCTACAAGAGGGCACATCAAACTGCAGCGGGCTACAAGAGCAAGAGGGCACATCAAACTGCAGCCGGCTACAAGAGCAAGAGGGCACATCAAACTGCAGCCGGCTACAAGAGCAAGAGGGCACATTAAACTGCAGCCGGCTACAAGAGGGCACATCAAACTGCAGCAGGCTACAAGAGCAAGAGGGCACAGCTGCAGCCGGCTACAAGAGCAACAGGGCACAGCTGCAGCCGGCTACAAGAGCAAGAGGGCACAGCGGCAGCCGGCTACAAGAGCAAGAGGGCACAGCTGCAGCCGGCTACAAGAGCAAGAGAGCACAGCTGTAGCCGGCTACAAGAGCAAGAGGGCACAACTGCAGCCGGCTACAAGAGCAAGAGGGCACATCAAACTGTAGCCGGCTACAAGAGCAAGAGGGCACATCAAACTGTAGCCGGCTACAAGAGCAAGAGGGCACAACTGCAGCCGGCTACAAGAGGGCACATTAAACTGCAGCCGGCTACAAGAGCAAGAGGGCACATTAAACTGCAGCCGGCTACAAGAGCAAGAGGGCACATTAAACTGCAGCCGGCTACAAGAGGGCACAACTGCAGCCGGCTACAAGAGGGCACATTAAACTGTAGCCGGCTACAAGAGCAAGAGGGCACATTAAGCTGCAGCTGGCTACAAGAGGGCATAACTGCAGCCGGCTACAAGAGCAAGAGGGCACATTAAACTGCAGCCGGCTACAAGAGCAAGAGGGCACATTAAACTGCAGCCGGCTACAAGAGCAAGAGGGCACATTAAACTGCAGCTGGCTACAAGAGCAAGAGGGCACATCAAACTGCAGCCGGCCACAAGAGCAAGAGGGAACATCAAACTGCAGCCGGCCACAAGAGCAAGAGGGCACATTAAACTGCAGCCGGCTACAAGAGGGCACATCAAACTGCAGCGGGCTACAAGAGCAAGAGGGCACATCAAACTGCAGCCGGCTACAAGAGCAAGAGGGCACATCAAACTGCAGCCGGCTACAAGAGCAAGAGGGCACATTAAACTGCAGCCGGCTACAAGAGGGCACATCAAACTGCAGCCGGCTACAAGAGCAAGAGGGCACATCAAACTGCAGCCGGCTACAAGAGCAAGAGGACACATTAAACTGCAGCCGGCTACAAGAGCAAGAGGGCACATTAAACTGCAGCCGGCTACAAGAGGGCACATCAAACTGCAGCCGGCTACAAGAGCAAGAGGGCACATCAAACTGCAGCCGGCTACAAGAGCAAGAGGGCACATCAAACTGCAGCCGGCTACAAGAGCAAGAGGGCACATTAAACTGCAGCCGGCTACAAGAGCAAGAGGGCACATCAAACTGCAGCCGGCTACAAGAGGGCACATCAAACTGCAGCCGGCTACAAGAGCAAGAGGGCACATTAAACTGCAGCCGGCTACAAGAGCAAGAGGGCACATCAAACTGCAGCCGGCTACAAGAGGGCACATCAAACTGCAGCCGGCTACAAGAGCAAGAGGGCATATCAAACTGCAGCCGGCTACAAGAGCAAGAGGGCACATTAAACTGCAGCCGGCTACAAGAGCAAGAGGGCACATTAAACTGCAGCCTGCTACAAGAAGGCACATCAAACTGCAGCCGGCTACAAGAGCAAGAGGGCACATCAAACTGCAGCCGGCTACAAGAGCAAGAGGGCACATCAAACTGCAGCCGGCTACAAGAGCAAGAGGGCACATTAAACTGCAGCCGGCTACAAGAGCAAGAGGGCACATCAAACTGCAGCCGGCTACAAGAGGGCACATCAAACTGCAGCCGGCTACAAGAGCAAGAGGGCACATCAAACTGCAGCCGGCTACAAGAGCAAGAGGGCACATTAAACTGCAGCCGGCTACAAGAGCAAGAGGGCACATTACCACTTTAATTAAAAGAAGACCAGATTAGATACTAGGAAGTATTGTAATTTTTTTAGTCCGAGAGTGGTGAATGTCTGGAATGCATTGCCACGTGAAATAGTGAGGTGCATGATCGGTTAATGCATTCAAAAATAGATAGATTAGGTTCAGTAGAAACGTGTTATATACAGACTCGAGGATCACATGATGCCAAAACTAATAATGAATGAAACGGAAGAGGCCATGAGAACTCTAAAGAAAAAGAAATCGCCCGGAAAAGATGGCGTAACAAACGAAATGCTGATGGGGCTGGGCCAAACAGCAAAGAGGAAGTTACTATCAGTCCTGAACCAAAGCTGGAAAAGGGGAATTGTACCTCAGGCATGGAAAGATGCTGTAATTATACCAGTACCAAAGAAAGATAAAGACAGAGCAGATCCAAACGGATACAGGCCTATCAGTCTACTGAGCTGTGTAGGAAAACTGATGGAGCGTATGATAAACACCAGACTGATGTGGCATCTGGAAGAAAAACACATACTAATTCCACAGCAAGCAGGCTTTAGACAGCACAGATCCACTGAGGATCAGATCACTCTTATAGCCCAGGAAATAGAGAATGCTTACCAAGAGAAAAAACACACAGTAGCGGTTTGGGTGGATCTAGAAAAGGCATTTGACAAGGTCTGGAAAGAGGGACTTCAAGTCAAGCTACGAAGAAGTGAAGTTTGTGGGAAAATGTACAGATGGATCAGCCACTACCTCAAAAATAGAACAGCCAGAGTTCAAGTACAAGGGCAGATGAGCAAAGAGGTGACACTTGAGCAGGGAGTACTGTCACCCACACTCTTCCTTGTGTATATAAATAACATAACAGAGAATATACCAAGAAGAGTCCACAGCTCCATGTTTGCAGACGATCTGGCTATGTGGACCTATGAAAAGAATCTCACCATAGCAAGTAATCGGTTGCAGCAGGCCCTTACATCGCTGGAGGAGTGGGCGAACTCATGGCTGGTTAAAATAAATGAGGAAAAAACATGTACGATATTCTCGCTTTCAAACAAACCCCAAAACACTAAAATAAGTCTTAACGGCAAATATCTGCACCAAACGACAACCCAAACTACATGGGAGTCACATTTGATCGGCGCATGACATGGAAAAGTCAGATCGAGAGAAACCGAATGAGAGCCAGAGAAAGAATGGCAATCATGAGGAAACTTGCTGGCACAAGCTGGGAAGCAGACGAAAGTATACTAAAGAAACTGTACACTAGAAGAGTGAGACCAGTTCTCGAGTATGGCATTGCGGCATGGACAACAGCAGCAAAGGCGAACTTTGATAAAATTAGAAAACTTCAAAACCAAGCCATGAGAGTTATAACAGGAGGCATGAAGTCAACGCCAATTGTAGAACTCGAAAAGATTACAAATCTGCAATCCATGACCGACAGAAGAGACTGCAGGGCCCAGCAGCAAGCAGAGTATCTCAGAAGACTGACATACCATCCAATACATCAGAGACTAAATAATTTTGGAAATGGGTAACTAAAGCGCAGAAACTTTGCAGAAATATCCAAAGCAAAGATGAGCGAAGACCCTATGAACGCACTTACAACACCAAAGCCCATCCCTACTGTACGCAAACTTACCTGGAGGCAGCATATATTTTCAGAGGTGGAAGAAAATATTCCAGGTATTGGAAACAAAAACAGCCAGACTGAAAAAGAAAGAAGAGACATAACCCTGAGGTACATAACGAAAAACTACCCAAGCATGGACTGGACATATGCATATACCGATGGTTCTGTAACAAACACAACACAGAACAGAGGGGCAGGGGTATTCCTGAGCCTACCAAATGGTAGGAAAAAAAACACGGTCAGTGGCAACTGGAAAATACTCAAGCAATTTCAGAGCGGAGGCAGAGGCACTGAGGGCTGCAGTAGAAGAAATGGTGACAGGCAAAAGAAATGAAAGCCAAATAGTCCTGCTTACAGATGCCCTGGCCGTAGTCACAGCACTAAAAAGCCAGAAAAATACTGAACTTAATGATTTAAGAGCAGTACTCTGTCAACTATGCCAGCAGTCCGCACCAAAAAGAGTAGTGGTACAATGTGTTCCATCCCACTGTAACATCCAAGGCAACGACGAGGCAGACAGACTGGCAAAAGAAGGTGCAAGACTACCACAACCAGATCCTAGTGTGACATACGAAGAGTCAAAAAGGCTTATTAGAGCTAGATACATGACCAAATGGAAAACAGAACATACTGGCTACACAAAAAAACGATGCCTATTACCAGTTGAACAGAAGAGAGCAGATCGTGGTCTTCAGACTTCGCACAGGCCACAATAGACTGAGGTACCACCTATTCAACAAATTGTAGATAGGTGGCACTGACGAATGCACGTGCGGTACTGGGAAAATGACCGCTGAACATTTGCTGCAAAACTGCCCGACATACGAGGATCAGAGAGAGCAGATGTGGCCATCACCAGTGGCAACACTAGACAAACTCTATGGCAGTGTCGACAGCCTCAGGTTGACCGCTGCTTTTTTCGAAAAAATAAAAGTTGACGTCTGGCAGCGTACGAAGAAGAAGAAGTATACATACTCTGCATAACCTTCTAACCCAGTATAAAGCAGTTACGTTACAACTGTAATATCAATGTAATCTCGAGATTGTCATAGACATAAACTAATACAAATGACAAATATGTGGTAAAGCACATGCAAGCAGCCAAAGATCCATCTGATCAGGACATACATGTTCCCGATGGCGTCATACGGTTGTGAGTCATGGACATTAAACAAATCAATTGCAAAAATATCCCAGGTTTTGAAATAGTTTTATAGAAGGAGATACATGATCAGAAACGATGACATCAGGGTACTAGTGGGAACAACACCAATATTGGACTACTTTAAAAGACAGCAACTAAAATGGTTTGGCCAGGTAACAAGCCTACCACCACACAACACCCGGCAACAATATTTAGATGATATTTAGATAGAAAGGAAGACCATGAAAAAGGGGGCTTATAGAAATGTCTGAGACAGTAAATGCTCATGTGCATGAGGCACACGACGGGCTCATTCTAGAGATCCCTCCATAAACTGAACGCTGAAAGGCATAACAGGATAAGCAAAAAGAGCGAAAATAAGAAGGATATTGAAAATATGGACAGACAAAACTGACAAACAGAGACATTTTGCAATCGCTACATATTACAGAAAATTGGTTTCTAGACAACATCGTAAGAAAAAGGCTGAGATATTTTGGTCATGTGAATAGACATAACAGTCTGGGGAGTGATAATGGAAGAGGGCATGGTTCCTGGAATGAGTGAAAGAGTTCGACCCCGACGAAGATGGCGTCAGGACATTATGGTAAGTCTGGGGATGTCTTTGTGTGGCGCAGGCCAAATCGCCCTAAACCAGGATACATACAGAGCTACCGTGCCGCAGACTATATTCTGCGAAGAGTATGTCTCATGATGATGATGTCATTTATTTTTAAAACAATGTATGTCTCGTCATGCCTACATGAATAATGTATGTCTCGTCATGCCTACATGAATAATGTATGTCTCGTCATGCCTACACGAATAATGTATGTCTCGTCATGCCTACATGAATAATGTGTGTCTCGTCATGCCTACATGAATAATGTATGTCTCGTCATGCCTACACGAATAATGTATGTCTCTTCATGCCTACATGAATAATGTATGTCTCGTCATGCCTACATGAATAATGTATGTCTCGTCATGCCTACACGAATAATGTATGTCTCTTCATGACTACATGAATAATGTATGTCTCGTCATACCTACATGAATAATGTATGTCTCTTCATGCCTACATGAATAATGTATGTCTCTTCATACCTACATGAATAATGTATGTCTCTTCATGCCTACATGAATAATGTATGTCTCTTCATGCCTACATGAATAATGTATGTCTCTTCATGCCTACATGAATAATGTATGTCTCGTCATACCTACATGAATAATGTATGTCTCTTCATGCCTACATGAATAATGTATGTCTCTTCATGCCTACATGAATAATGTATGTCTCTTCATACCTACATGAATAATGTATGTCTCTTCGTGCCTTCATGAATAATGTATGTTCTCATAACATTACTTGAACACAAGCACTATTTTCATACACAAATACCAGTGAGTTCATATGGTTGAAAAATTGGTGAATTCATATGGTTGAAATATTGGTGAGTTCATATGGTTGAAATATTGGTGAGTTCATATGGTTGGAATATTGGTGAGTTCATATGGTTTAAATATTGGTGAGTTCATATGGTTGGAATATTGGTGAGTTCATATGGTTTAAATATTGGTGAGTTCATATGGTTGAAATATTGGTGAGTTCATATGGTTGGAATATTGGTGAGTTCATATGGTTGGAATATTGGTGAGTTCATATGGTTTAAATATTGGTGAGTTCGTATGGTTAAAATACTGGTGAGTTCATATGGTTGAAATATTGGTGAGTTCATATGGTTGGAATATTGGTGAGTTCATATGGTTGAAATATTGGTGAGTTCATATGGTTGGAATATTGGATAGTTCATATGGTTTAAATATTGGTGAGCTCATATGGTTTAAATATTGGTGAGTTCATATGGTTCAAATATTGGTGAGTTCATATGGTTGGAATATTGGTGAGTTCATATGGTTGGAATATTGGTGAGTTCATATGGTTTAAATATTGGTGAGTTCATATGGTTTAAATATTGGTGAGTTCATATGGTTTAAATATTGGTGAGTTCATATGGTTTAAATATTGGGGAGTTCATATGGTTTAAATATTGGTGAATTCGTATGGTTAAAATACTGGTGAGTTCATATGGTTGAAATATTGGTGAGTTCATATGGTTGAAATATTGGTGAGTTCATATGGTTGGAATATTGGATAGTTCATATGGTTGAAATATTGGTGAGTTCATATGGTTTAAATATTGGTGAGTTCATATGGTTCAAATATTGGTGAGTTCATATGGTTGGAATATTGGTGAGTTCATATGGTTGGAATATTGGTGAGTTCATATGGTTTAAATATTGGTGAGTTCATATGGTTTAAATATTGGTGAGTTCATATGGTTTAAATATTGGTGAGTTCATATGGTTAAAATACTGGTGAGTTCATATGGTTGAAATACTGGTGAGTTCATATGGTTCAAATATTGGTGAGTTCATATGGTTGAAATATTGATGAGTTCATATGGTTGAAATATTAGTGTGTTCATATGGTTGGAATATTGGTGTGTTCATATGGTTGAAATATTGGTGAGTTCATATGGTATAAATATTGGTGAGTTCATATGGTTGAAATATTGGTGAGTTCATATGGTTGCAATACTGGTGAGTTCATTTGCTTGAAAAATTGGGAAGCTCATATTATTGAAATATTGGTGAGTTCATGTAAAGTAATTATGTATAAACATGAATGAAGATTGTGTTGTTGTTGTTCTATCCTGATCAGTAAGAAGCCCCAAAATACACTTGTAAACAAAATCTCGCTTGGCTTGGCTTCGTTCGTTCTCAATCTCCCGCTGCCAAACCCTGAAAATGGCTTAATTAGCAGAACGTAATCCAGAGAATGGAATGTGATGTGTCGTAGTTTATAGCTGTATGGCTATATTTGCGCCTTTAAGCCCAACACATCCGACTTCAGCAAGCATTTTTAAGTACCGGCTTAGCATTCCCTCTTCGATCCCTTCTCCTTAGTCAGTCCGCTCTGTTTCAGCCTGTTATCCAGGATCACCGCGTGGAGGTGTAGAAGGGTCTTGGCAGCTCTGGTTCGCTGGCCCTGACGCTAGCAGTCAGCTATGGGTCGCTGACCACTGCAGCTCATGCGCTGCTCGGCATCTTGATCCCGTAAACTAGTTCTCACAATGTGTGTTTGGCAAACCCAGAAACTTACAATTCAAACTCAAAACTATGAGTTATAATCATTGTGTAGCCAGCACGCTCATTTATGGTAGCTAACCTTAGAGGATCTATCTCAAACAAGAACAGGCTTAACACATTACAGCTAGAGCGCCTACAAACCTCTTCTTCTTCGATCAACTAATGCTATGCTAATAGCCAGCGAGGTTCACGAAGGAGAATGTGCGTTTTATGTTTTTTGCCTCCCTCCCCACAGCTTTTTGTGTATGGTCGCTCCCCCTGGTCAGAATGTCTCTGTTTGGTCTGCAAAACTAGGGCAGAATATGTTCTGGTGTCTGCTTGGGTGTTCCGTAATCGCACGTGTTTATCTTATGTTTATCTTATAAACCTTTATTAAGTCACCTAGAATTCTTTGCATACTGTAGGCCGGTTTTTCTGAGTCTTTCCTCATAACTGTAATTCTGGAATCCAACTATCAGCTTTGTCGCTCTTCTGTGTATCCTTTCCAGTATGTTTATATCCTCTCTACGATAAGGACTCCACACCTGTACACAGTACTCCAATCTGGGTCTAACCAATGCTTTATACAGTTTGACAATCGTTTCCTTACTCTTATGTTTAATATTTCTTTGTACGGTATTATGCCTAACATTGTATTTGCCTTATTCACTGCTGTCTGGACTTGTTAACTCACTTTACCTGTATGCTCTATTATAACCCATAGGTCCCATTCCTCATCTATCTTTCTAATATTGTTCTCCCCCATTCTGTAATTATGTTCCATATTGGGTCTAACCATGTGGATGACTGCATATTTATCTATATTAAACTCTATTTGCCATCTCACAGACCAGTCTCAAATTGTATCTAACTCCGATCTCAGTATATCCACTTCTGCTACAGATGAGACACTCCTACATAGTTGTGTGTCGTCCGCAAATTTTTCAATCATGGATCCTATAACAATGTCCAAATCGTGTATATATATATCAACAACAATATCGGTCCCAAAACCGAGACACGCTAAGCGAACATTATTATTCAATAACATTATTATACAGCAAAGACAAGAGTTGAAAAACATATGTATCATATGCGACACAATGACCAAGTCCCCCGCCTCACAGTTCACGCCAAGCACCTGAAAACAAGCAGCCAGACCAACGAGACGGCCATGTAGTTGTGAGCGCCTGGAGAAGAATAGCACCACAGTGGGGGTGGGGGGAGGAGAGAGAGTTGGTGCACAGACCCACATCGGAGTACAAGGATAGCCTCTACTGCCCCTTTCATGAAAAAATGATCTGGATTGAACAAATACCCACGAGTAGCTTTGAACAACAGCAACAACACATATTACTGGCACTATGATCTTCTGCGATGCTTCCCAAAGTGGTGGTCTGCGGACCGGTGCAGGTCCCCGAGACTGCAGTCGCCGGTCCGCAAAGAGTCTCAAGAAACAATAAATATTTAAATTTATTCAAAAAGGTGTAACAAAATAAACAGCAACATATTTTAGCTACAATCATGAAATGGAAATAGAACCATAGACATGGCTAAGCAACAACACTGGACGGAATAAATTGAGGACAGTCTTGGATGAAATGTCACAAGGGTTGCAGGAAGCAGTGGTTCAGTGAGGTACCATTATAATGTTACATCAAAGGAAACGAGGAAACAAAGAAGGAATGAAATTGATACAGGAAGAATACCTGGTCAACTATGAAGAAGCAAAAACGATAAAAAAAAGTAAGATAATGTGAAGTGGCAGCAACAACACCCCAAATACCCCACAAAAGATGGATACTACCAACTGTGCAGAAAAGACCAGGTTATTATACTACATCTCCGAACTGGCCACGACAGAACAAGACACCACCTATACGCCAAATTCAATATAGGTACCACCAGCTTACCTTCCTGGCAAACAGGACAGCAGCGCAATTACTTCAAGACTGCCGCAAGCACACATATATAAGAAGGATGTAGCCCATGCCCACTACACTCGAGTTGAAAGTATGGCGTTCTTGAGATTCAAAAAGATATAATTTATTGAAGAATCCAGAGTTTCAGTCTAATTGAGCAGAAGAAGAAGAAGAAGATCGATAATAATAATCAATCAAGTGGACTCCGGTTTGACTCACTGAAACATTTAGGAAGCACGGCTCTACAGCTTACACTTTTAGTTTCCATAACTTTAGTCTCAATAATTTATCTCATTGCTTCCAGAAACAGTAAGAAACGAAGAAACCGGCGCAATGTGGGAACAACTCATGGCATATACACACACAAAGTTATTGCCCATCACAAGCGATGACCACAACATCAGACGGTTTTGTCTTAATAATGTGATGTGCGCTGTATGAGGATTATAGTGAGGGACTGAAGGCGCTGGTCATCAATCTCACTCTCGACCGAGTTACCTTGGATCAGTGGCAAGACTTGGTCGAGACGACTGGAGGTAACTCGGGATGCAGGCACTCTGGTCTTACTTCCCGTGAGACCAGGGATCGCTTGACACGTGCGGGATTCGATCACCCACCTCTTCTGTTAATCAACAAACTACCTTATTTCGTCTGAGAACTGGACACTGCAGACTACTAGAACATTTATACCGACTAAAGATCTCACGCACCGATGAGTTCCCATTTGGAACAGGAGGCCAGAACCCTGAGCATATTCTACAGGAATGCCCAATATATAGGGAAATGAGATGCCAGACCTGGCCAGAGGGTGCGGAGCTGAGACAAAATTGTGGGGCATCCGCTCCGACCTGGTGAAGACTACAGACTTCATCATGGCGACTGGCCTGCAGATATAACATGACTAAAAGATCATGAACACAAAGAAGGGAGATACACGTAATCAATTAAACCTAATTGGGACATATACAAATCTCAGTTTTACTCGCTGTGTTAATCTGTACTGATCATGAAAATAAGAAGAAATTAAATTCAACACAAAAATAAAAATCCTATATTCAAATGTAAAGTCTACTCTATTGTATTGTTTTGAAACATAATCAAAGAGAATATTTTCATTTAAACTACTCCTGAAAAGGTACACACTTTCATAAATGGATGATTACGTAGATTAAAGAAATGTAAATAGAATGACAGGACCACTAATGTGAAAATATTTGAAATAACCAGACAGATATCATCGGAACATGAAGAGAGTGGATGGCGCTAGCGTTGAATTATACCCACAATAAGGAAACCATTTAGTAGGGTAGCGTTACAAGACAGTTCTGGAATCTCCAAGGCACGGACAAGTATCAACAACCAAAATACACATGAAGAAGAGGGCTCGAGGCACACATGAAGAAGAGGGCTCGAGGCACACATGAAGAAGAGGGCTCGAGGCACACATGAAGAAGAGGGCTCGAGGCACACATGAAGAAGAGGGCTCGAGGCACACATGAAGAAGAGGGCTCGAGGCACACATGAAGAAGAGGGCTCGAGGCACACATGAAGAAGAGGGCTCGAGGCACACATGAAGAAGAGGGCTCGAGGCACACATGAAGAAGAGGGCTCGAGGCACACATGAAGGAAACTGTTGTTGCCCTCGCTATAGTTGTTGTTTTTGTTGTTGTTTAACGACCACAATGAGTAAGTTTACTCTTTTGTTCGTCATGAAAAGGACGTTAAGTGGCGGGTTGTAGTAGCTTTCCTTACATCCCGAGCGTGCTGATGAAGTTGGACTGCGGTCCTCCGTGTGGTTGTGCTATGCTAGGCTTCATCTGCGTGACACTCACTACTACAGGGATCACGTCGATCTACATCTCGTCAGCCAGACTGCCTTGAAAAAAAGAAAGGTTTCCATGGAACGCTACTTAGAAGAGAGATAGTGATCTTGGTGATTGATTGTGCCTGACCCTGACGCGGAGTCGTGGTCATTATGATGTGCCTGATCCTGACGCGGAGTCGTGGTCAGTATGCTGTGCCTGACCCTGACGCCGAGTCGTGGTCAGTATGCTGTGCCTGGCGCGAAGTCATGGTCAGTATGCTGTGCCTGATCGGACTAGCGTCTCAGTTCCGCAGAAGAAAACAGTAAAGGCGTTATAAAAAAAGGGAATGTCTGGCCGAGAACAAAAGAACTTGAAGTTTAGCGTGCATTTATTGAAATCATCTTCTCTATAGGAAGTTGAAAGGTTTTGATTTATTTATTTACTGAATCATAAAAGCACTGTTATGTGTCAAATCCACCTCCTTGCTTAAGCACGGCCGTCGGGGCCTGTCAAAATGAACAATGTGCCCCGACGGCTGTAAAAGGTTTGACATCCGCCCTGCTCCACAGCAATCAGAGCTTCTCCCCACGCATCTCTCTGCCTTCAAACAGCCGTGTGATGTATTGACATCTTTATATTGGCTGTCCCTTAAAACTGGCCAGCTCAAAAGATATCCTTCCTTCTGCGTAATGCTTTTCTCAATCTCCCTTTCCTCAGAACCACGAGTTTGATTGGAATGAGCTCTCAGATGCCCAGATATACGCAGCCCTGAGTGACACATTCACTGCCTGCCTGGGAGAGCCTCGTGAAAACAGCTCGATACTTCCTCAAGAGATAACACACGGCTGGAATATCTCCTATACTGACAAGTGTACCCTGCCTACATATCCACCGACACATCCGTCTCATCTCTGATGTGTTCCGGGACTCTTTCCCAACATAATTATGGTTGTGCTATTGTATGTGTGTCAAATGGAGCCTACGTAACCCGCTATAGCTCATGCTTAATGTTTTTCGTTGATTATCATGAAATGTGATAATGTACTTGAATGATGTTTTCTTGTAGAAAAGTAAGGTAATAAATAGTAAATGCATGTGTGTACCAGAATGATAAAGTAATAGTATATAAATATATCTACCAAAATAGTAAGGTAATAGTATATAAATATATATGCCAGAATAGTAAGGTAATAAATAGAAAATACATCTGTGCACCAGAATGATCAGGTAATAGTATATAAACATATCTACCAGAATATTCAGGTAATAGTATATAAATATATCTACCAGAATAGTAAGGTAATAGTATATAAATATATGTACCAGAATAGTAAGATAATAAATAGTACATACATTTGTGTACCAGAATCATAAGGTAATAATATAAAAATATATCTACCAGAATAGTTAGATAATAATAGTACGAGTATTATAGTATACCAAATGTCTACTAGAATAGTAAGGTAATAGTAGATAAATATATCTACCAGAGTAGTAAGGTAATAGTATATAAATATATCTACCAGAATAGTAAGATGATAATAGTACGAGTATACTAATATATGTACCAGAATAGTGAGGTAATAGTGTATAAATATATCTACCAGAATAGTACGGTAATAGTGTGAGGGTATAACTATGTGTACAAGAATTATACGGTAATAGTGTGAGAGTATAACTATGTGTACACGAATTATACTGTAATAATGTGAGGGTATAACTATGTGTACAAGAATTATATGGTAATAATATTAGGGTATAAATATGTTTACAAGAATGGTAAGGTAATCTTAGTTCTTAGTCGACCTGTACTTCTACAGGGTGGATGCCTCTGTGCAGGTCTCAACTCTGGTATGAGCTGGATGTAGCCGGGAGGAGGATTTTCTGCCAAGCGGACTAGGCTCACCCAGTTTGTTGTTCTACTGCTTTGGGACAAGTGCCGCGGAGGGTGGTTAACCGATTTGCGAATCCATCTTAATAGACTCAAACACAAGAGCAAAGTAGACCCGCAGCCTGTTAGGTGCCATATATGCTGCTCTAAAC
Organism: Ariolimax columbianus; assembly: GCA_036924085.1. Lineage (NCBI taxonomy): Eukaryota > Metazoa > Mollusca > Gastropoda > Stylommatophora > Arionidae > Ariolimax > Ariolimax columbianus. Next base: position 33,658,091 of record JAVGWX010000016.1, on the reverse strand, counting down.
AAACCACCTTACCATGACCAATGTTTGTGCCATGTCACACAGTTAGTCGTCTCTTACGACATGCTCTCTGTGGGGCAGTGATGCTATTCTTGTCCTTGTTATACACAAAGACCCCGGCCGACCACTCGGGAGGAGGTTATAGTATATAAATATGTTTACAAGAATGGTAAGGTAATAGTACGAGGCGTGTTCAAATTAAACCGGGCCTAACTGCAACAAGTGAACATACGTACGATGTGCATGATGACGTCAGTTCTGGTGTAAACAGCACATACCAACCGTCAAGTATTTCAGCAGACCGTTGAAAACATGGCGGGTGTGATACGGAATCCGTCCATAGTTGATCAACGAGCGGTGATTCGGTTTCTAACAGCTGAAGGATGTCGACCAGTTGGCATACATCCCAGAATGCAGGCAGTGTATGATGACAAAAGTATGTCGAAGACAACAGTGGAAAACTGGACAATGATGTTTAAAGAAGGATGTGAGTTAACGCAACAATATGCGCCTGACCTGTTTCCTGAAGATATTTCGTTAACTCTCGTCATTCTTTAAACATAATTGTCCAGTTCTTCAGTTGTTGTCTTTGAAATGCTTTTGTCACCATACACTGCCTGCATTCTGCGATGAATGTCAACTGGTCGACATCCTTCAGCTGTTAGAAACCGAATCATCGCTCTCTGATCAACTCTGGACGGATTCCGTATCGCACCTGCCATGTGTTAAACGGTCTGCTGAGGAACGTATGAGTCTGAGGATAATGAAATTTAGCAAATTTGACGGTTGGTATGTGCTGTTTACACCAGAAGTGACATCATCATGCGCATCGAGCGTATGTTCACTTATTGCAGTTTGGTCCGGTTTCATTTGAACACGCCTCGTACATAAATATTTGTACAAGAACAATAAGGTGCCAGTACATACATTTGTCTACCAGAATGATAATGTACTGATATGTTAGCCTATATGTGGCAGCATTACATAACCTCTGAATAGCCACATATTCTTACCATATAATAATCTTAACAACTTCTTTAAACTGGTTTAGAAGACTCTACAGAGTCTGTATACAACCAGTTTCTTCTACTTCACATAGTCGAACAAGTGCATCAAGCTTATTCTTGAATGCATTTACTGATCCTGCCCCCACTATTTCCGGTGGCAAGCATTCGCCACTCTCTGACCTAAAAAAATATTTCCTAATATCTAATCTGAACATTTCTTTAATTAATTTGTAGCTGTGCTCCCTTGTCCTATTAGGCGGCTGCACTTTGAAGTTTGTTATAGTCTATTTTATCCTTTCCGTTGATTATCTTTTAAACCTGTATTAAGTCACCTCGAATTATTCTCTTTTATAGACACTATAAACCTGCTTTACGTAGTCTTTGCCTCATAACTGTTATTCTGGAATTCCAGTATATGTTTAGTTGCCTGATTCATTTAAAGGAAATTAATTAGAAGATGCTCTAATAATAACTGCAGGCTCCTTATACACAGTTTATGATTACATTCAAGCTAAGCTACTAATAAGTTACTTTTATGTATTGGCAGACTTTGCAGAACCATGAGGTGGTGTCTTCTACCATAGCTGGGTTACTATATGTGTATATATCCACTATATAAAAATCTTTGTATTCTATTTAATATTTGCATTAACCTTTATAGTGGGTTTTTTTGTTACTTAGTTCGCTTTTGTAATTAGTGATGTTTCAATATGCCCAGTCCTAAATGAAGACTATTTGTCTAAACGTCGGTACAAGATGTGTTTGTTCTGATGTAAAACTGTGTATTAAGCTTTCTTGTATTCAACACAACTCTTGGGATACTACAAATTACTACATTTTTTATGTGTATGAAAACTTTCTTTAAATGTGTTCCTGGGGACCGTTAACTGTGGATGTTACGCCACTGAGCACAAACAATATCAGTAAAAGCTGAATAGTTTGCGCTTTCAACATTAATCGACCAATGCCCGTCCCTCCCTTCAGGGCATAAGTCATTGATAACCCTCCTCTGGCAAGTTTGGTCTTTGCTTGCCCTTTTTGCCTCTCCACTGTTGAGGTCCAGGGACGAAATTCATTTTCAATCTCTTGTCCAGGTTGTTGTTGTTTTTGTTTTTTTTGTTTTTGGGGGGGGGGGGGGGGTTTCTACCTTGTTTTCTCTTTCCTTGTGGATTCCATACCAGGGCTTATCCGACCCCATTTGACATTGCCCTCTGTAGATTATGCTTTATCTAACTCCATTACCTATGTTTGATCTGCTGCGCTACTATTGTTATCTCCTTTTGCTTGCATCTTCGTTCCTCACCATGCATTACCATTCTATACCGATTTTCATACATAAACATTGATGAACGGCTGGAGTTTCTTCTGTAATACTTCTGTCATTCTCTATGTTTCTGCTCCATACAGGAGTACTGACTTAACATTAGAACTGAAATATCTTAACTTGGTAAGAGATGCAAGTCTTCTACAGAAGATGCTACGGGGCAAGCTTCAAGGGAAGAGAGTACCGTGACGACCAAGACTCTATTAACATGGACTCGCACATAAGCAAGAAAAAACCCCTCTAAAAACCTGATTGTATACAGACTCTATAGAGTCTTCTAAACCTGTTTAAATATGTTAAGTTGAGTTGAGACTCACATCTACATCTAAGGCATTAAAAGACATTAATGTACGAACTTATGCTGCAATGAAGAGAACTGCAGAGGATAGGGTCAAATGGAGAGACATACTCAGACAACCTTACAACCAGGTTCAGCAATGATCAACCAGATGATGAAGATCGCTTGGCTTGGCTTCGTTTGTTCTCTATCTCCCGCTACCAAACCCTGAAAGGGCTTAAGTAGCAGACTGTAGTCCAGAGAACGGAATGCGTTGTGTCGTAGTTTACAGCTTGACTGCGATATCTGCACCTTTCGGTCCAACACATCCGACTACAGCAAGCATTTTTTGAGTACCGGGTTAGCCTTCCCTCTTCGATCCCTTCTCCTTAGCCAGTCTGCCCTGTTTGCAGCCTGTTATCCAGGATCACCGCGTGGAGGTGTAGAAGGGTCTTGGCAGCTCTGGTTCGCTGGCCCTGACGCTAGCAGCCAGATATGTGTCGCTGACCACTGCAGTTCATGCGCTGTACAATGTCTTAACTTAACTTAACGTCTTTATACTGGTTTAGAAGACTCTGCAGAGTCTGTATACAACCAGTTCCATTCACAACACCTTCCTCTAGAAGCTGTACGCATCCCTGATGAAGATGAACTTGGTATTAGTCTTTATTTTCCAGGATTTTCATATATTATTCAATTACAGGAATGCTGTCCTTGTCTTTCCATTTCTAGCCATTACACGTGTCTCTGTGCCACCGGAAGTATAAATGGTGCTCAAATTATGTAAAGGTGTCCACCTCTGCCAGTGCCTCACCTCCAGCCATTGCTGCCTCTTTGCTTAACGTGTTGATTTGAAACGGCTTGATTTTATGTGTGTTAATAGTATCAACATATGCATGTTTATTCTCTGATGCATGTGGATTCCGTGGTGAAGGGGTTAAGCCGTTGGCCTCGTGATCAGGGGGTGTGGGTTCGACTCTGGACTCCGCCGTCGTTTTCACAGGTGCTTGGTGCGGAGTCCCCTGCATCTCGTAGTCGCCCCCTAGTCGTCTTGTCCTTGACTTGCCACTGGGGTCGAGCGGCACAAGACGAGAGAGTGAGAATAAAAAGTAGCGCAGTTAATCCTTACTAAAAATAAAGCTAGCAAAATAATTTATGCCATCATCGTCTACGATGGACGGCGGCCTTTCCCTTTCCCATTCTCTGATGCAATCCATCGTCTTCTTTATAGAGGACAGAATATAACCACGGAATATCTTTAAAGGTGACTGAAGAGCCTTCCTACTAGCAGTCTCATCGTGTCAAATGATTTGCTACATCAAACAAAAATAAAGTTAATTACCCATCACAACCAATAAGGGCGACATTATCAGACAGAATTGTCTTGATGTAATTTGCGCTGTATTTGGATTATAGTAAGGAAGACTCTGCGCTGGTCATCAACCTCACTCTCTGGACCCGAGCTACTTTGGGCCAGTGGCAAGACATCAGACAAGATGACTGGATTTAACTCATGATGTCTCAACACTCTGGTCACACCTCTCTTGAGACCATGAATCATTTGAAACGTATGGGATTCGATCACCTACCGTTTCCGTTCATCACTTTGGGAGGCGAGTGCCTTACCTATCGACCACAGCGACCCACAAGAACATACAAAGGACTTAATTACAAGTTGGCATATAGGAGCATTATCCAAAGTACTTAATTACAGTTGGCATGTAGGAGCATTATCCAAAGTGCTTAATTACAAGTTGGCATGTAGGAGCATTACACAAAGTGCTTAATTACAGTTGGCACGTAGGAGCATTACCCAAAGTGCTTAATTACAGTTGGCATGTAGGATCATTACCCAAAGTGCATAGTTACAAGTTGGCATGTAGGAGCATTATCCAAAGTGCTTAATTACAGTTGGCATGTAGGAGCATTACCCAAACTGCTTAATTACAGTTGACATGTAGGAGCATTACCCAAAGTGCTTAATTGCAGTTGGCATGTAGGAGCATTACCCAAAGTGCTTAATTACAGTTGTCATGTAGGAGCATTACCCAAAGAGCTTAATTACAGTTGGCATGTAGGAGCATTACCCAAAGTGCTTAATTACAGCTGTCATGTAGGAGCATTACCCAAAGTGCTTAATTACAGTTGGCATGTAGGAGCATTACCCAAAGTGCTTAATTACAGTTGGCATGTAGGAGTATTATCCAAAGTGCTTAATTACAGTTGGCATGTAGGAGCATTACCCAAAGTGCTTAATTACAGTTGGCATGTTAATCTTGGTCAATCATGTAGAAGATATAAAGTTACATGTTAAGTTTTGGGGTGGATAAAATGAGTTGTCTAATGTATAAATGGATTTTGTTAAATAATAAATAGGCTTTTTTGGTGTATAAATTGGGTTTTTGAAATAATAAATTCGCTTTTTTGGGTGATTAAATTGGGTTTTTGAAATAATAAATTCCTTTTTTGTGTCTATAAATTGAGTTTATGCATGTATAAATTTAGGCTGATATAACCTACAGAATTATGTATGTGGTTGAAAAGAGCAAATATTCGTCAATGGTAAGGTAATAATCATTTAATGGACAACATAGATTGAGCCTATAAAGGCAATGATTGAGTCTTTGAATGTATAAATTGAGTCTTTGAATGTATAAATTGAGTCTTTGAATGTATAAATTGAGTCTTTGAATGTATAAATTGAGTTTGTGAATGTATAAATTCAGTTTTTGAATGTATATATTGAGTTTTTGAGTGTATAAATTAAGTCTCTGAATGTATGTCACGAACGTAGAAATACGTCAGAGAGTTGAAGACGCTGTTGGTCCTTGTGAAGATCTGTTCACAGCTATCAAAAGACGAAAGATGGCCTGGTGCGGGGACGTCGCGAGGTCCAACGGAATTACCAACGCGATACTCTTTGGTTCCGTACCGGAACAGAGAGGGCGAGGACGTCCAAAAAAAGAGATGGGTAGACAACATCACTGAGTGGTCAGGCCTTCGTCCCGGTGAGATACGACAGGCGGCGACAGACAGAGAGGGATGGCGTTGGACTTTGGTAATGTCTTCATGTGCGCCCCAACGACCTGATGGGTTACGGGATGAACTGAACTGAACTGAATGTATAAATTAAGTCTTTGAATGTGTACAAATTGAGTCTTTGAATGTTAATTTAGTTTTTCAATGTATAGATTTGATCAGGATTTGCGTGAAAAAAATTAAGTCTTTGAAAGAACATATCAAATCGTTGAAGGTATAGATTTCATCCTTGATATAGATTCATTATTTTAAGGTACAGATTTAGTCTTTCATGTTATAGTTTGAGCATTAGAAGGTATATGTTTAGTCTTTGATATACGAGTAGATTGAGCCATTGAAGCTATAGAGTGAGTCTTAGTTCATATAGAGTTGTTGAAGGTAAACATTAAGTCTTTCAAAGTATTCAGGTAAATATATATGAAGGTCAATGTAAATCTTGAAGGTTATACATGGTCTTTGAAGGTCAATGTAAGTCTTGAAGGTTATACATGGTCTTTGAAGGTCAATGTAAGTCTTGAAGGTTATACATGGGCTATGAAGTTCAATGTGCTGCCGAAGACAGATGTGTCAGACCGAAAGGGGCAAGTATCGCAGTCACGCTGTAAACTAGCGACACAACGCACTCTGTTTTCCGGACTACATCCTGCTACTTGCAAAGCCCTGTTCAGAACTTGGTATCGAGAGATTGAGAACGAATGCAGAAAAAGAAGAAGAAAGTCAATGTAAGTCTGTGTTGGTATATATGGTCTTTGAAGGTCAATGTAAGTCTGTGTTGGTATATATGGTCTTTGAAGGTCAATGTAAGTCTGTGTTGGTATATATGGTCTTTGAAGGTCAATGTAAGTCTGTGTTGGTATATATGGTCTTTGAAGGTCAATGTAAGTCTGTGTTGGTATATATGGTCTTTGAAGGTCAATGTAAGTCTGTGTTGGTATATATGGTCTTTGAAGGTCAATGTAAGTCTGTGTTGGTATATATGGTCTTTGAAGGTCAATGTAAGTCTGTGTTGGTATATATGGTCTTTGAAGGTCAATGTAAGTCTGTGTTGGTATATATGGTCTTTGAAGGTCAATGTAAGTCTGTGTTGGTATATATGGTCTTTGAAGGTCAATGTAAGTCTGTGTTGGTATATATGGTCTTTGAAGGTCAATGTAAGTCTGTGTTGGTATATATGGTCTTTTAAGGTCAATGTAAGTCTGTGTTGGTATATATTTGAAAGTAAATGTAAGTCTGTATTGGTATATATTTGAAAGTAAATGTGAGTCTGTGTTGGTATATATTTGAAGAAAATGTAAGTCTGTGTTGGTATATATTTGAAAGTAAATGTAAGTCTGTGTTGGTATATATTTGAAAGTAAATATAAGTCTGTGTTGGTATATATTTGAAAGTAAATGTAAGTCTGTTTTGGTATATATTTGAAAGTAAATGTAAGTCTGTTTTGGTATATATTTGAAAGAAATGTAAGTCTGTTTTGGTATATATTTGAAAGTAAATGTAAGTCTGGGTTGGTATATATTTGAAAGTAAATGTAAGTCTGTGTTGGTATATATTTGAAAGTAAATGTAAGTATGTGGAGGTATTTATGTAAAGATCAATGTACGTCTCTGAAGGGATATATTGAAAGTCTTTGAAAGATCCATTGATTCTTAGAAGTAAAGGTAAATATTTTTTAGGACGAGTAGCTATTCTGTAAAGAAGACCAAACTAGAGGGTACGGTCAAAGGCAGTCGTTCAAGAGGAAGACAACGATTTAAGTGTGTAAATAATATCAGGAGATGGGGGGGAGGGGGGGGGGGACCTCTCAGATTACACCATTACTGTGAGACAGCAGAAGGTTAGTTTTTGGAGGCTAATGGTAAATATGAAGGTATACAGTATTTGAAGGTAAATCTCTGAGAGAAAATCATACATTTTTGTAAGTGAACGTTTCAAGCTATAGAGTTGATATATGACAAAATTCGGTTAGTCTCTAATGGGAAGAGTAAGGAGTCTATTAAGTCTGGAGGATTGTCTGCGGTATAGGTGTAAATTTCTCTTTTGCTCTCTCTCTCTCTCTCTCTCTCTCTCTCTCTCTTTCTCTGTCCTTCTTCCCGCCATATTGTCCTTGAGCGATACAATTGGCATAAAACTATCAAATCCCTCTGACTGTTTCTCCTCCTAGCTCTCTCGCTCTTACTCTCTCCCTCTCTCTCTTCTTCCTTCCATCACACAATGCTTGTGCGATACTACATGCAGAAAGGTATAACATCCCCTCTTCCTCTCTTTCTCCCTCTCTTCTTCCTTTCTTTCTCTTTTTTCTTCCTCTCGCTCTCTCTGTTTCTTCCTCTTCTTCTTCCTCTAATCACATTCCTTGTGTGATACTACATGTATGAAGGTATGAAATCCATCTTACTTCTTCTTTCCCTACTCTTTATCTCTATCTCTCTCTCTCTCTCTTCTTCCTCTAATCACATTCCTTCTGCGATACTACATACATAAAGGTATAAAATCCATCTTACTGTTTCTCTCTCTCTCTCTCTCTCTTCTTCCTCCCATCACACATTGCTTATGTGGTACTACATGCATAAAGGTATAAAATCCATCTTACTGTTTCTCTCTCTCTCTCTCTCTCTCTCTCTCTTCTTCCTCCCATCACACATTGCTTATGTGGTACTACATGCATAAAGGTATAAAATCCATCTTACTGTTTCTCTCTCTCTCTCTCTCTTCTTCCTCCCATCACACATTGCTTATGTGGTACTACATGCATAAAGGTATAAAATCCATCTTACTGTTTCTCTCTCTCTCTCTCTCTCTCTCTCTTCTTCCTCCCATCACACATTGCTTATGTGGTACTACATGCATAAAGGTATAACATCATTTTACTGTTTCTCTCCCCCACTATCTCTCTCTCTATTTTTTTCCTCCCATCACACATTGCTTGTGCGGTACTACATGCATAAAGGTATAAAAATCCATCTTACTGTTTCTCTCCCTCAGTCTCTCTTACTCTCTCTCTCTCTCTCTCTCTCTCATTCCTTGTCCGATACTACATTCACATACATATAAATTCCCCTTTTTGTTCTCTCTCTCGTAACCCCCCCCCCCCCCCCCCCCAATCAATCTTCCTCCAACCACCATCTTCCCTTCTGTGATACCACATGCATCATATAACACGACATGTCTAACTCATATGGTCGCACGCACCTACACGGCCTGCCGACCTTTGATATCCGCTCCAATAACCGTGCATACTAAAATATTCAAACACTGTTTTGAGTTTCCCCAACACCCTCTTTGTCCCTCATTAAGTGAGGACATTTCCAATATGTACCTACATTATTCGATGCTCAGCCAAATATAAGCGCTCAACATTCTCTCCATTTCTGACCTGCTACACGATGATTTCCCTTGATGGCGGGTCAGATTGTGTTCATATATACGTCATTTCCTTTATTTCACAGGTTCCCAACCCTTTTCCAGTCGCGACCCCGTTCTATGGAAGCAAAATGAGCCGCAACGACAATAAAATTTTTTAAAAGATTTGTTAATAGGGTAAAAGAAAATCTACAAAGACCGTATCACATGTGATGAAATACGACGAAGAATCGAGAATGCAAGTGGACTGTACGACGACCGCACTACAGCGAGGAAAAAGCGAAAGCTGACTTGGTATGGCCACGAGATCCAAGGACCTTGCAATTACCATCCTTGTTTCTTCAACGTGTTTGCCTCTCTGTATTCTAGTAGCGGAGGCACACAACTTTCCACCCCGGACAGTAGTGTTTTAGGCGATATCATGACGTATTTAGTGCGTCTCTATGTACCCATGATAGTTAGGGCGATCTCAGTGGTCAACCCCAACCAAAGTGCAATGGAAGGGCCTTACCTTGAAAGCGCTATATTTTTAATAATTTACTGTTTCAGCTGGCGACCCCATAGAAAACCCTTTGTGACCCCCCACAGAAAACCCCTTGTGACCCCCGTAGAAAACCCTTTTTGTGACAACCCCCCCCCCCATATAAAACTCCTTGTGACACCCCCCCCCCCCCCCACATAAAACCCGTTGTGATCCCCCGAAGAAAACTCTTTGTGACACCCCCCCCCCCCAATCCCCACAGAAAATCCGTTGATATCTCCCCATATAAAACTCTTTGTGACACCCCACACAGAAAACCCGTTGTAATTCCCCCCCCCCCCTAGAAAATTATTTGTGAGACCCCCCCCCCCCCCCACAGAAAAATCTTTGTGGACGCCCCCCACAGAAAATCCGTTCTGATTTCCCCCCCCCCCCCCCCATAGAAAACGCTATTTGACCCCCCCCCCCCCTTTCCACAAAAACACTTTGTGGTTCTCTCTTTCACCCCCCCCCCCCAGAAAACTCTTTGGGGCCCCCCACAAAAACCCTTTGTACCTCCACAGAAAACCCTTTGTGGCCTCATTTGGGGTCGCGACCCATGGGCTTAGAACCCTTGCTCTATTTCGTTTCTCGCCGGTTCAGTTTTCTTACATTACCGCAGAGTCGAAGGCTTGAACTATTACTGTAATTACATTTACAAGTTTCTCAATAAAAACCGCTTCTGAATTGATAAGTGAACCTATTCTTTCTGTCCCGATTGGCCAGTCTAGGCCTTTATGTATGACAAGGACAAGAATAGCACCACTTCCCCACAGAGAGCATGTCAGAGGCGACTAACTGTGACATGGTATAACACCGGTCATGATTAGGTGGTTTGTTAAGATCAGAAGAGATGGCACCTAACAGTCTGGACGTCTGGGCTGTATATCTAGTCTATACGATAAGGGGGTGGAGCCTGCTGAAGACGGATGTGTCGGACAGAAAGGTGCAGATATTGCAGTCAAGCTGTACACTAGCGACACAACGCATTCCGTTCTCCAGACTACATCCTGCTACTTGCAAAGCCCTGTTGAGGACTTGGTAGCCGGAGATTGAGAACAAACGCAGAAGAAGGATGGATCGGGGAGAAACGCATTTATAAACTTTTGGTAGAAACAATGTTGAATTTATTATATTTAAGTTTTACACTTGAAATCGAGATTTTAGGTTGACTATATTGGAATTGTTATTTCTAACAGTTTTACGCGTGAAATCTTGAGTTTGTAAATCTTTAGGTAGACTATGTTTAAATTATTTATTTTTAAAAAAATTTCGAAAGAAATGTTCAGTTTTTTTAAGTTTAGGTAAACTAAATTGTTATTTCTAACAGTTTTACGCGTGAAATCTTGAGTTTGTCAACTTTAGATAGACAGTGTTTAAATTGTTGTTATTGTTATATTGTGGCATTATTAGTAAATTTAATTGATACCGGGAAAATTAAGAAATCTGACAGAATGTTGTAGCTGTGGCATGTTTAACACCATCACCATGCATTAGCACCATCAATCCTCTTAAACGTGTTTCCCCCAATCACTGTATGTCAGAAGTCCATTCAACCCTTTGGATGGATTTGTCAGACTGAAAAGGTACATTCCAATTAATATGCATATGCTATTGAAAATATTTGATTTTGTCTACATTAGTACATATACATTATAATTGAATTATTTTTGTATAGAGTTTTGCAATTTCAATAACAATAATTTAACTTTACTAAACGTCTTTATACTGGTTTAGAAGACTCTGCAGAGTCTGTATACAACCAGTTTCAATAGAACATTATGATGAATTTAATAGCAAATAAAAGTATTTCTTTTTAAAAGTTGCATAACTAATTGTTTCACAGTCTAGACAGAAGCATAATTTCTCTCTTTTCTCTCTCCTCTTCTCCCCTCATGAATGAGATTGGTGAAAGAGGAGGTGAGATAGGTCAGATGATATACGCGAGATGAGATTGGTGAAACGAGATGAGATAAATGAATGAGATTCATGAAAGAGATGATATAGGTCGGATAAGATACGTGAGATGAGATTGGTGAAATTAAAGATGAGATAAATTAATGGGATTGGTGAAAGAGGAGATGAGATCAGATGAGATTGGTGAAAGAGGAGATGAGATCAGATGAGATTGGTGAAAGAGGAGATGAGGTCAGATGAGATTGGTGAAAGGAGATGAGATTGGTGAAAGGAGATGAGATCAGATGAGATTGGTGAAAGGAGATGAGATCAGATGAGATTGGTGAAAGAGGAGATGAGGTAGTTGAGATGAGATTAATAAAAGAGATTAGATGAGCTTGAATGTTCAAATGTCATTAAATGGAATTTACGATAGTTGACATTTTATAAGTTTATGTTATATCTATGTAATAACATCAATAAAACCATTCTCAGCTCCCTGTCGAGCATAGGTCTTCAACAAATACATGCCAATCCAGCAAACGTTGACCTACCAATATCTATTGAAGTGTATGTGGTTTAAAGTTTCTGTAGGATGCATTAGCGAGCCTCATGGCCAACCCTCCTGAGTTGCCTCTTACGACATGCATGGCAAGTTACAGTTTTGCTATTATTTGCTCCCATTTTGGGTCCTGGCAACACTTGTGCGATTTTTTAATATTTTTGTAATGTATATGCAAGAGGGAAAGTCAGTAAGAAGGTCACAAGCTGGTATAGGATAGCTGAAAAACGTAGCTGGTAGTTTCTGTAGATATTTTTATGTGACCCAGTTTTGTGGTTACTGTAGGTAGCAGACGATACGTGTCGAATGCACATGCGCAGTTCAGATACAAAATGGATCCGGGATGGTAGAGTGCATTGTGCTTTCGTACGTTTTTTTCGGGATGGGTAGAGTAGACAAAAGAAATTTCTGCAAGTGATAATCATAAGGAAAAGTTTGCAGTTGGAAGAATGTGTCGAATACAGCCGGACATAACTGGGTCCATAAATGTTTTCAAGCTGCTAAATTAAATTCACGGTGAAGCCCGGCATGCATGACTGGCTCGTTCAGATTGAAATGGAAGCATTTGTGTAGCGAGATGGGGAGATGATTCGAGCAACGATAGACAGTATAGCAGCTGCAATAAGGTGGTCTCGTGGTTTAGCCTACAACATAGTGCATGATGCTGCCTTGACGGGAGATGCTTTGCGAATGATAACGATTTTGAACATGAAGTACAAATGTGGCTTCAGGCTTTGGTGGACTGATAAAGCTTTGGGATAAGTGTATCGATGTTGGTGGAAACTTGATAAGTGTATCGATGTTGGTGGAAACTATGTTGAGAAATGAAGGACAACGTCTCCTCTACTTCTAGTGTAGCAGATGTCCCTGCACAGGTCCCAGCTCTGGCACGAGCTGTAAGTAAGCTGTAAGAGGAGGATTTCCTGATTAGCGGGTTAAGCTTGAGCAGCGTATTACTCCGTTGCGTTGGGACAAGTGCCACGGATGGTGGTTAACCGGTGTGCGAGTCAATTTAATCTTCTGAAACATTAGAGTAAAGTATACCCGCAGCCTGTTAGGCTGCGGTCTATGCTGCTCTTAACAAACCGCATGACCTGTGTTATGCCATGTCACACAGTTAGTCGCCTCTTACGACATGCCGTCGGTGGGGTAGTGGTGGTATTCTTGTCGCTGTCATTCACAAAGACCCCGGCAGACTCCTCGGATGAACAATGCAGGTGTAACAATACATGTTTTCCACATTCATATCTCATTTAGTTCGGGTTTTTTTTAATAGCCATGTGTGACTTATTTACTGAATTAACTTCGCATTAACCCTGGTTTTATATATCAATTACCTTCCCCCAGTTAATAGATCACACACTGCTGTCGAGTAAGAAGTGTTAGACGCTTCATTGGTCTTAGTCGACCTTTACTTCTACAGGGACGGATGTACTTGTGCAGGTCCCAGCTTTAGCGTAAGCTGGATGTAGCGCGAGAGGAGAATTTCCTGCTTAGCGGGCTAGATTCGAGTAGCTTATTATTCCCCTGCGTTTGGACAGGTGCGCGAGTCCATCTTAACATACTCAAATGTTAGGTCAAGGTAGACCCGCAGCATGTTAGGCGCCATCTATGCTGCTATTAAAAAAACACCTAAACATAGTCAGAGATATGCCATGTCACACAGTTAGTCACCTCTTACCACATGCTCTCTGTATGGTAGTGGTGCTATTCTTGTCCTTGTCAAACACAAAAACCTCAGATAAACCACTATTCCTACTATTTGTCATGTTTTCTTTAGTGAAATGGGTGTGGCCAATTCCATTGTACACTGTCATTCGTTCCTTAACAGTATATCAGCAAGCCATGTACAGCTGAGTTGACTGGAGCGTGTCGATATACTGCTTTGACCACGCTCTACCACTCCTATACCCACACGCTCATAACGGTACTAGAAGGATTGGGCTGAGCGTGCTAAGCTACAATATTATTGTACTCTGTGTCCATTTTCGATATTTCAATATTCAGGCCATGGTTTACAAGCTGTATTTAACCATCTCAGCTAGATATATAATTATATTGATCATCCAAGACTTGTCATTTGTCAAACTTGTTGCATGTGTTGTTTAACTTGACTTGCAAATTATACATATTTACTGAGATGGAAACAATGTCAAATGGCAGTTACACGCGAGACAAGAAACAGGCGTTAACCAGCGTGTGTGTCTTAAATAGATCTGTTGCAGAGACTGAACACGTAAGAACCACATTGACTTCTTCTTCTTCTTCTTTTCTCTTATCCTGTTCTGCCTTTCAGCACCAGGTTATGAATAGATTTCTAGAACGAGCCCGATTGTGTACCTCATGCACAGTGGCATTCAGCACCTCAGATAATTCCGTTAGCCCCATAGTCGTGGTCGACCTTTTGCCTTGAATCATTGTATCTAAATGGCACTGCTTGTTGAGGAAAGAGGGGAGGGGAATGTGTTGTGGTAGCCTTGTTGCGTGGCCAAACCGTTTTAGTTGCTGTCTTTTGATGTAGTTTAATACTAGTGTTGTTTCCACTAGTCTCCTGATGTCATCGTTTCTGATCTTGTATCTTCTTGTTGCCCCTAATATTTTTCTCAGAGATTTCATGTATGCTGTTATCATTGGTCGTTTCTCAATTTGTACATTGACAAAAAAGGTAAACTACTGGCTAACAGAGTGTCTCGGGGACGGCGTAGAGCTGGTCTGTTTAAGAGCGCTTTGAAATGTTCTACCCATCTCTTCGTCTTCTTCTTCTTCTTTTGTCGTCTCACTTTCTACCGGGTTGTAGTTCAGTGTCGTGGTATGGATTTGTCTTTCTCCTCTCTTGTGGCCCGAGAAACAATTTTTCTCAATGTTACGGCAGGAATCGTTAACGCTGTCTATCCACCTTTTCCTTGGTCTACCTACCTCTCGCGATTTTTCATGATGTTCTCCTGTAGAAATTTGCATGAACAATGTGGTCTGGCTGCATTCTCACAATGTGGCCAAACCAATTTGTTATCTGTTGCTCGCTGTACAGTAGGCAGCGAATTGTTCCAACCTTCGCTCGGATATCCGTCATTGTGATTACATCTCCATCTATGTTATTTATGTTGTTAATCAAATTGGCTTCCCAATCTTTAAAAACCAGTATTATGTTTGTTTATATTTTCCTGTCAGTTTCGTTGTGCTGTTGAACATGCCATTCATATTTCATTTTGTTGAATCGTTCCTCTACCTTTCTTACCAGCTCATTCATATATTTTTCCCCCTTCTGATTTCTTACTTCCTTGGTGATTTCAGTGTATTTTTTCTGAGCCTTTGCTCTAGCAACTGTGGTTGTGCTTCTGTTCCAATCTGCATCGTCCCATTTGTTTTGTTTTCATTATCTGTGCATTAGTTGTTGTTTTTTTTATTTATCCATGCTTTGTGTTAGCATTATCTCTTTACCAGAAATTGTCTATAAGTTTCGTTCCATATATTTATTATACGTTGCCAGTTTTGTTCTGTGTCTTCAATTTGTTCTAGTTGTTGATACCCGTGATGCCTGTTTGATATCTACATTTTAAATATGTCTTGCATTTCTTTGTTCCTGAGGAATCCCGCATTCAATTGAAATCAGTGATTACATGCATATCTTTCGTAGTTTTACCTTTGCTTTTGGTATCAGAAGATGGTACTCTGACGCCAAGTTTGTTCATTCACACACGTTTATATTGAAGATCTAACCTTCTTCTTTATACATATACTGTCTGATGTTCTGGCCTGTGTTCTGGTGATATTCATGTTGCTATCTGTCCTGTGTTCTAGGGGCTTCCATGTTGCTATCTGTCCTGTGTTCTAGGGGCTTCCATGTTGCTATATGTCCTGTGTTCTAGGGGCTTCCATGTTGCTATCTGTCCTGTGTTCTAGGGGCTTCCATGTTGCTATATGTCCTGTGTTCTAGGGGCTTCCATGTTGCTATCTGTCCTGTGTTCTAGGGGCTTCCATGTTGCTATCTGTCCTGTGTTCTAGGGGCTTCCATGTTGCTATATGTCCTGTGTTCTAGGGGCTTCCATGTTGCTATCTGTCCTGTGTTCTAGGGGCTTCCATGTTGCTATATGTCCTGTGTTCTAGGGGCTTCCATGTTGCTATATGTCCTGTGTTCTAGGGGCTTCCATGTTGCTATCTGTCCTGTGTTCTAGGGGCTTCCATGTTGCTATCTGTCCTGTGTTCTAGGGGCTTCCATGCTTCTATATGTCCTGTGTTCTAGTGGCTTCCATGTTGCCCTGTGTTCTGGTCACATCCATGTCGCTCTCTATCCGGTGTTCTAGGGGCATCCATGTCGCTCTCTATCCGGTGTTCTAGGGGCATCCATGTCGCTCTCTATCCGGTGTTCTAGGGGCATCCATGTGGCCTTCTGTCATGTGTTCTGGTAACATCTAGTTTTTGTAGTTGTTATTTTTGAGTGTGTGGGTGGGTGGGTTGGTTGGTTGGTTGGTTCATGTTGAATGATGCTGCCACCAATCAATAGTTGTTTAAACGCACGAAAGTCGACGTCTAGCTTTCCATGTTTTTCAAACGAGCTACTAAAAGTCGATGTTTTCATTCCTAACCTTAAACATTTATATCATCCATGTAAATTGTAAATCGATTCCTCCTCCTTTTATCCGTGATAATTTTAATGAGGTGTAAAATCCATCTTTCACTGAATCTTCTACATCATTTGTTGGTACACAACATTGGATAATGTTTATCGTTATCTTCATGATGTCAGTTGTGGAAGTGGTTAGTATTATTTTTGGTTTATACCACAGCCTCCTGTAGATAAAATAGGCCATGGTTAAACCGTCTCCCATTCTATAAATGCCACAGATAATCTCCTTCTGTCTTGAATGGGTGAGCTGTATTTTTTTAATTTGTAAAGTTGATCTGTCCATATTTGTGTTTGTAGCATAGAGTTTCTAGTATGAGTTAGCCGGTTCTATGCCTAACTCTCTTTAGTTCCCTCGTTCTCCATAGTGTTACTTTTCTTTGCTTCACTTTCAGGCCCCGACATCATGGTGAGCTTTGGCAGGTTTACAGTGATCCTTTTCTTTGCTTCATTTTCAGGCCCCGACATCATGTTATAGCTTTGGCAGGTTTACAGTGAACCTTTTCTTTGCTTCACTTTTAGGCCCCGACAACATGAGGAAAGCTTGACAGGTTTACAATGTTACTATTTCGTGTCGTTTCTCTTACCTCTCTTTCTCTTCTCTTCTCTATCCCTCTCCTTTCTCTCTTTTCCTTCATCTCTTCCCCCCCCCCTCTCTTCCCTCTCGATCGCCTTTCTCTCTCTTCCGTCCCTATCTCTCTCTTCCGTCCCTATCTCTCTTCCTTCCCACTCTCTCGTCGCTATTTCTCTTCTCTCTTCCTCTCTTTTCTCGATCTTCCTTCGCTCTCTTTCGTCCTCTCGCTCTTCTTTCTCTCTCTCTTCCCCTATCTCTTCCCCTCTTTGACTACCTTCTCTCTGTCTTCCCTCTTTCTAATCTTTCTCTCTCTCTTTTCTCTCTCTTCCCGCCCCAGCACTCTCTCCCCCTCTGTCGCTCTCTCTGTCTCCCGACATTTTAGAGGCTTGGCAGGTGTACAGTGTTACTATTTCGTGTCGTCTCACTCCCTCTCTCTTTCTCTCTCCTGTGTCTCTCTTCCATCTCTTTCTCTCTCTGCATCTCCTGTTCCCGCCACGGCAGTATTTTGACCATTCCCAGCAACAAAACATCCATAATATTGCAGTCCGGGCCGGCGTTTAGCTTCTATTAAGGCCCGTCTCAGGAATAAGTGCTTTTTAGCGCTGCACAAGAGTTGCAGTGGGATGCCAACTATATTGTTGATGGATCACGTGCTCTAGTATAACTAAGAATACTCTACCCGTGGATGAAAGAAGTGCACCACCAAAGCTACGTAAAGCAACATACAAACAACTACAGCATGGAATATATAACGCAAATTCCCAACCGAACCAAAACATTCGTGCCAGCAATGAATGTTTCTCCATTTCCCTTTATTGCGTCCGAAATAGAGCATTATCTGTATTGAATGTTACTGTAGACATACATATTTTGGGTTTGTACATTATATTTAAAACTTGTTGTGATTATGCCAGGGGTCCTCAACCTCTTCTGCCCCATACACCCTGTTCACAATGACAGAATATCATTCCCTTCCAAGATTGTCTATTCAAAAGTGCATTCCAAAAAACATACATATAATATTGAAAAATCGCTGTTATTTTTCTATGTTACTGCATATATTATATGTATTGTGTTTTACAAATTTAATGAACTAGCATGTCCTTTTGCAAAACATCGTTTCTTACAACGCCATCCTATTTGGCTGTTGTAAGTTTATTGTCTGCTGGTGTTAAGTACGGTAGGTTGTCATTACTTTTCGTACATCCAGAAGCCATCTTGCGAAGAAAAATTACAGCGTCTGCCAAACTGCACATGGTGAGATTAGTACACAATGTTTTGGAATGGGGAAACAGACGCTTCACACCGATGTCACGCTGCATCCACACACACATTTAATAACAAAAAATGTTGATGGATTTTGAAACTTGCATTTCCAGTTTGAAAAAAGTGATGGAAGCAGTGACCTCAGTGTTAAGATGGCGAGCATAAGAAGGTACAGAAACCATGACTGAGGTACGAGTAGATGGCAGCTGTTGAGTAGTCGAACCTACAGGCGCTGATGTGGATATACTGTCCTGATCATGCTGGGGGTCAGGGCAACGAAAGAGCTGACATCTTGGCTTCACAAGCTCCAATCATGGTCACGTTAGTGATGGATAGGAGTGACAATTTCAAATCATTCAACGACCGTTTGTTGGATGAGGACACTGAAATATATGAATCAGCAATCCACAAACTGTAGAGTTTTTACATCAAACGAGGTTCTAGCTGAGCATGAGTGTGTACAACTAGCGAGCTACATGGACCATCAGCAACCAGACCTTGCACCATTTACTGAGAGAGACTGTGCATCTATGGGTATGCCCGGAGTGCAGTGATGTCGATTCTTAGAAACATAAAGATAAGCTTGAAGAAACGTTTTTTATTCTATATTTATAATGTATTACGTAATGAGGAGCGCGTGGCCGAATGGTTTCGACAAGGAGAGCAGTATTTCCAATCCCAGTATGGCACATGTTCTTTCTCTGTTGGGGGTGAAATAAACAAACAGCCAACACACGACGTGGCGACAGCAGTGACGAAGCGGCATGTAGTCCTAAACCTAAAAAGCCCTCGACTACCCCAAAAAGTCGGATTGACATATTTTTTTCCTTACAACAGAACAGACCAAACTGATGCATAATTTATCTCTTTCCCTAGACCCCATTCCCTTCCCCCCTCCCCACCCCCACCCCAAAAATGTCCACAGAATGGTGGGAGTTGTTAGAAGGAAGATCCCCTTTGGTTGAGGATTGGAAGAAAGGTCCCCATTGGTCGAGGACCCCTGGATTAAGCAGTCTAAGATCAACCATTGTATTGCTGTATAAAGCGTGCGGCTATTTATCGTGTGTACTTATAATCCTGCTTCAGTTGACATTGTGGTTATAAAGAGAAAAAGATTATACGAATATTCTGGGGGAAGTGTTTGTTGTTGTTTATAATTGTTGTAAAATCGTCGATATAGTCAGGCACAGCCATCGAGGATGAAGTGTTAGCAACTCTCTTATACTAGGTCTGGGTTGGGTAACCAGTTCTCTTCAAAAACGTGACTAGTCTGCAGTAGGTCTAGATTTCATATACGTCTGGGTAGACTTTAACGTGTCGAGACCAGGACATATATCTTGAAACATTTGCTGGGCTCGAGGAAGATGAGACCAGTCTTACAGAGTCAGAAAAACACAGACCTAAATGACCTAAGATCAGTGCTCTGTCAACTATGAAAGCAGTTCAAACACAGAAGAGTCGTAACAAAGTGGGTCCCATCCCACTGTACCATCCAAGGCACCGAGGAGGCAGACAGAAGAAGGAGGAAGATTACCACAACCAGATTCTAGTGTGACCTACGAAGAGTCCAAAAGGTTTATTAGGACCAGATACATGAACAAAAGGGAAACAGAAGCATACTGGCTACACAATAAATGATGCTTATTACCAGTTGAACAGAAGAGAGCAGGTGGTTGTCTTCAGACTCCGCACAGGCCACAACAGACTGAGGCACCATCTATTCAATAAACTGAAGATATGTGCTACTAACGAATGCACCTATGGTACTGCGAAAATGACCCCTGAACATCTACTGCAAAATTGCCCGACATACGAGGACCAGAGAAAGCACATGTGGCCATCACCAGTGCCAACATTAAACATGCTCTGAGAACAAATTCAATTCGGTGTCTGACAACGCATGAAGACAAGGAGACCAATTAATATATATATTATTGGGTGAAGATGGCGCTGGGCATGGCCGCAGTCGATTTCCCTCTTGATAAAACGGTGTTTTGTTTGTGTTTTCTATGATAACTCTCGGACTATTAACTTGATTCCTGGATATAAATGTGCCGACTTGTGAATTAAGCATACCAATGTGAAAGAAGTGATGCAACGAAGTATATAACAGTGTATTTTTAGTCGTGAAAGGTAGACTAATGTGTACAGTTTCGATGGGACAAAGCGTGGCTGAAACTTGACCCGGTCAAAAAGCTAGTGTCGCTCCGTGCTGTAACGTGACCCAGATAGCATGAACACTGAAACGAAGGAGGTCATCCTGACCGGGTCAAACAGACGGTACTTCAGAAAGGAGCTCATCGCGCTTCGATCAGCACACTACGTCCCTTCAAACTCAGATCTACATCTGTTGCTTGTGCTGAAAATACACTTAACCGAGGAGGCATCGGAACTCACAAGTGAACAATCAAGGCGAAAGACCAGAGGAAAGAGAGGTGGAAGAAGAATACATAAACAAATGCAGTCAGACACAGATACCCCAAAGCTCCACCCCAGCGATAAAAGAGAAGGGAAGGGCTACCGAGAAAATAAGGCACACGCTGACACAATACTGTCTTCATTCGAACCCTTCACTAGAAGTCTTGACAATGTCTTGCCTCTAGAACATGTTGAGTCCGGACGAGAGAGTGAGAAAGATCCTGCGCACATCTCCCTCACTATAAACACATTGCGCAACTCACGACATCACCCTACAGATCACACCCTGACTAGCATCTCGCAACTGGCAGGGCCCCCAAACTACAGCTGCGGAACAGGCAGAAAACGATCACGAAAACTACCCATCACGCTTGCAACATGGAATGTCCACACGCTACTGGACAACGCCAAAGCAAACAGACCCGAACGACCTACAGCACTGATCGCCAGGGAACTGGCTAGAAACAACATCTGCATAACTGCCCTGAGCGAGACACGACTGGCAGAGGAAGGACAGATCACAGAAGAAGGCGCAGGTTATACTTTCTTCTGGAGCGGACGCAGCAAAGAAGAACGCCGTGAAGCTGGAATTGGCTTTGCCATCAAGACCAACATGGTCGACAAGCTCATAAGCATGCCCAGAGGAATTAATGACCGCCTGATTACACTGCATCTCCTTCTAATAGGAGGGCACCATGCAACACGTATCAGTGCATACGCACCCACAATGACAAATCCTCAGGAAACAAAAGATACGTTTTATGAGGACCTTGAGGCGCTCATCGCTGCAGTCCCCAAATCTGACAAATTGGTCATCCTCTGTGATTTTAACGCTAGGGTTGGCACAGACCATACAGCCTGGGAGTGGGCCATTGGCAGACATGGTATCAGAAAATGCAATAGTAACGGACTGCTCCTTCTGAGGACATGTGCCGCAAATGAACTACTCATTACAAACACAGCTTTCCGACTTCCTGTCCGAAATAGAACCACATGGATACACCCAAGGTCCCGCCACTGGCACCTCATTGACTACATTATCATCAGACGTAGGGATTGAGCGGATGGTTTGGTAACGAAGAGCATGTGTGGTGCAGAATGTTGGACCGACCATCGACTTGTCATTGCCTAGCTAAACTTCAAGATCCAGCCCAAAATCCGCCCCCAGGGAAAGAAACCACCGAGGAGGCTAAATGTCTCTCAGCTGAAATAGGAACCCACGAGAGGAGGCTTCCAGGAAGATCTTGAGGGCAGACTATCTGAGCTTCGTTTTGAAAAGAACGACATCGAAGTGAACTGGGCATCATTGAGAAACACACTCTACGATACAGCTGTTGAACACATTGGCCCACTCACGTGCAAGCATAAGGACTGGTTTGATGAGAACAATCTGGAAATACAGGGCCTTCTCGATGCAAAACATGAAGCGCACAAGGAATACCAGAGGGACACACCATCTCCGACAGCAAAAGCTGCCTTCAATACTGCTCGCAAAGCTGTCCAGACAAGGCTTAGAGAGATGCAAGACTCCTGGCTCAGCAAAAGAGCTGACGAAATTGAGATGTTCGCCGAGCGTCATGATACCAAACAGTTTTACTAGGCACTGAAAGCTCTCTACGGCCCGCAGCCCTCTAGTAATACTCCAGTTCGCAGTGCGGATGGAGC
The DNA here is from genome assembly GCA_036924085.1 of Ariolimax columbianus. NCBI lineage: Eukaryota > Metazoa > Mollusca > Gastropoda > Stylommatophora > Arionidae > Ariolimax > Ariolimax columbianus. The sequence goes on along the minus strand of JAVGWX010000016.1, from coordinate 33,635,568 downwards.
ACTGCTAACATATAAGGTTCAGATTCTAGACAGATGGACAGACCACTTCTGCAAAATACTAAACCACCCATCGTTCATAAATTAAGAGGCCATCGGGCGAATGCCACAGGTGGAACTAAACCTAGCGTTGGATGAAGTCATCACTGAGGAGAAAGTTGACAGGGCAATCAGTTCACTATCTATAGGAAAAGCTCCAGGAGCTGATGCAATACCAGCAGAGGTATATAAGACATCTGGCCCATCCCTCGCCAGAAGGATCACTGAACTCTTCTGCCACATGTGGGCTGAAGGGAAAATTCCGCAAGAGCTAAAGGACGCCTCAATCGTTCACCTGTACAAAAGAAAAGGCAACCGCCAGGAATGCGACAATCATCGTGGAATATCGCTACTCTCCGTAGCAGGCAAGATCCTAGCGAGCTTACTGCTAAACAGGCTCAACAAACACCTTGAACAAAGTCACCACCTCCCAGAAATCCAATGTGAATTCAGAGCCTGAAGAGGAACAGTGGACATTATTTTTGCTGCTCGCCAAGTACAATAGAAGTGTCGGGAACAAAATCAGTCCTTGTACACCACATTTATTGATTTGACAAAGGCATTTTATACAGTAAACAGAGGAGGGTTGTGGATGATAATGTCCAAGTTTGGCTGCCCCAACAAGTTCATAACCATGATGAAATAGCTATACGAAGGCATGTATGCTCGTGTACTAGACAGCGGTGCAATCTCTAAAACGTTTCTAGTATCAAACGGAGTAAAACAAGGATGTGTACTCGCCCCGACTTTGTTCAGCATGATGCTCGCGGCCACGATGACAGACGCCTTCAGATCATTGGAGCTTGGAATACCCATAAAGTACCGCACCGATGGCAAACTACTCAATCCCAGAAGAATGAAGGCCAAAACCAAAGTGGCTGGCGACATAATCAGGGAACTTGTATTTGCTGACGACTGCGCTCTAATGACCAACTCAGAACTGAACATGCAGGTTGGAATGGACCGGTTCTCTGCCGCATGTGAAAATTTTGGCCTGACCATAAATGCCAAAAAAACAGAGGTCATGTACCAACCAGCACCAGGCATGCCGTACACAAAACCAGAGATTACAGTCAGCGGGCAGACGCTGAATGTCGTAGACAAATTCACATATCTGGGCAGCACGCTGTCGAGATCTGTCAGCCTAGACGATGAGGTGGCAAGCAGAATAGTAAAGGCCAGCACAGCCTTTGGTAGAATGCGCTCGATGGTCTGGGCACGTCGTGGCATCAGCGTCAAGACCAAACGCAAAGTCTACCGTGCAGGCATCATTCCAACCATACTACACGCTTGCGGAAGCTGGACTGTATACTCTGGACATGCAAGGAGGTTAAACCACTTCCACACAGGTTGCCTGAGGCGAATATTCCACATCCGATGGCAAGATCGTGTCATTGACAAACAGTACCAGATATTATTGTGAGATTTTCTGACAATTTGGAGAACAATAATATATTCTTTTTTTTCAAAATTCGGTTCTCAAATGTTGCATTTCAATATAATAAGAGTAGTGGGCCCAGGCGACCAGAGCCAGTGACGTCTAATGACTATGGCAAGGTATGATGGCCGTATCCAAGGCGGCCTGCAGTTCTGTTGGGGACGCGGCGATCTGTTTGAGTCTTCCCATCCCTCGTCCCGCCCCCCCCCCCTCACCTCACCACAGCTTGTCGGAGCCTGTGGGCCGTAACTTTCCGTAGGAAGTGGTCAACATGGAGGAGAGACGCTGCAATGGCTTCGAGTTGAGTACGCCCAACTACCTGACTGTTGTGAATCAGGTCGCGCAAGTGGATCCCGAGGATGTGCCTCTGGTTGGTCAGCTGGAAGACCTCAAGACGTTGTATTTCGCGCCATGAATGTGACCTGGTGCCGGTCGTGCTTCGTACAACTCTAATCTGTCTTCTGCAAAATGGTGTTCCCTGAAAAGAAAAAACATTGATCAAATTTTTAAATCAAACAAACAGGGCGTGAAACGACTGCTTAAGACGTATAGAAACATAAACTGGACTAAAGCAGACTGACATGTCGTTTATAATAGAAAGACTATATCGGTAACTAGGAAAACTCCAGAGATCCTCAACAATTGCGCTCCAGTGGCTACCCTCCCATTGCGGAATCACGGGAAACGAGACAGCTGATGTTATGGCAAAAGATGGCAGCAAAACGGCACAATTTAATCATCGAGTACCATACTGAGAAATCAAGAACATCATCAGAAATCAAGAACATCATCAGATATCAGTATATACACCAGTGGAGAGAAGACAGAAACAAAAGCAGTACGCCAGACCAAATTCACCAACTCAAAAGAAATCAACAAACTATCTTATTTCGTCTGAGAACTGGAGACTACTAGAACATTTATATCGACTGAAGATCTCACACACCGATGAGTGCCTATGTGGAACAGGATGCCAGATCCCTGAGCATATTCTACAAGAATGCCCAATCTATAGGGAAATGAGATACCAGACCTGGCCAGAGGGTGCGGAGCTGAGACAAAAGCTGTGGTACATCCGCTCCGACCTGGTGAAGACTACAGACTTCATCATGGCGACTGGTCTGCAGATATAGTATGACCAAAAGATCCTGAACGCAAAGAAGAAAGACCATATCGGTACTGTTGAACGTCGTCAAAGCACGTGACGAACACGAACTGTGCTCATTGATCTTAGTATTACTGCTGTAAACGAGTTTATGCAAACACATATTTCCCAATTTCAAATTGGTCGTTAGATACTACTCAAAGACCCCTGAGCAGAATGCTCAAAAATAAGCTTAAATAAGTGTCGAGCAGGTTTTAAATTCCTTGGCAGTTGTAAATTGAATAAAGTTTGTTTGTTTTTTTTCATTTATTTTTTCCCATTTCAGGGCGCACAAAAGAGTACGCTACCCATTGTGGGCATTCCAAAACAACAATGTCAATCGTGGTCCTCACTAGCATCCAGAGCTGTGAGATGTATTGTATGAGGAGTGCATCCGGAAAGACAATCCGGGACCAAATCCGCAACACCACGATGAAGCAGATAGTAAGGACAAACCCAGTTACTGCCGACATTGACTCCCAACAAACAAAGTGATTTGGTCATTTAGTCTGAATGCATAATGACCAGCCTGCATCAAGAGCATATCATATGCAGGTATCCGGTTCACGAGCAAGAGGCAGACCACGACGTTGATGGATCGAAAGTGTCTCTGACACTCTCAGGAAGTTACACCTAACGACAACACATGCCTCCCACTTGCCGGTAGCAAAATATATACACCTCAACCTCTCTGTCGTGCCGTATGGCAAGAGCAGTAGGACATCCCACCTCTCTGTGACGCCGTATGGCAAGAGCAGTAGGACATCCCACCTCTCTGTGACGCCGTATGGCAAGAGCAGTAGGACATCCCACCTCTCTATGACGCCGTATGGCAAGAGCAGTAGGACATCCCACCTCTCTGTGACGCCGTATGGCACGAGCAGTAGGACATCCCACCTCTCTGCGACGCCGTATGGCACGAGCAGTAGGACATCCCACCTCTCTATGACGCCGTATGGCAAGAGCAGTAGGACATCCCACCTCTCTATGACGCCGTATGGCAAGAGCAGTAGGACATCCCACCTCTCTGTGACGCCGTATGGCACGAGCAGTAGGACATCCCACCTCTCTGTGACGCCGTATGGCACGAGCAGTAGGACATCCCACATCTCTGCGACGCCGTATGGCACGAGCAGTAGGCCAAAAGAAGAAGAAGAAGCAGTAGTTTTAGTTTCAGTTTTATTTCTTTATTGGCATCCTTTGTCTCTGAGAGATATATGCCATCCGATCTTCGGTCGATATGTTTTTACGAAAGCCTGCTGGTTGGAGTATAATACAGTTTTTGGGATTACATATGTCAGATTATTCTAGCGTTCATAATTCATTCCATTAATGTTCCTACAAAGTAGACTTTTACATATTCATATTATCATGTAGATCTTTGCAGAACGTTGTTTTCATGACAGCAGATCTGTAAGACACTCTATCCCCAGCTAGCTCTCTCGCTGTTGAGACTGTCAATCCCAGAACCACTGTAATACCCTTTGCCCATCTTCTCCACAGTCTGCCTCTGCCTCTTCTGCCAGGCACCATAATCCTCTAGAAACCTTCTTTCTAGGCCATCCTGACGTTTGATGGGGTCTGAGTTATGTTAATTTCCTAGATGTAATAGTGTCTACTTCCTATATACCGAGCTCCTGTAGGATTTCAGAGTTTTCCATTCTCGCTACCAATAGTATTTTGGGCATCATCCTGTAAGATTTCAGAGTTTTTTATTCTCGCTACCAATAGTATTTTGGGCATCCTCCTCTAGCATCTTAACTCGAAGGATGCGATTTACTTCCCTGTGGTTTGTTTCGTTGACCATGTCTCGCGTCTGAACGTTACCCAGTTGTCCAGTTCTTCACTGCTCTTTTCGACACACTGTTATCACCATAAACTGTCTACATTTTGCGATGAATGCAACAAGTAATATATATTAATATATATATATGTGTGTGTGTGTGTATATATATATGTGTGTGTGTGTATATATATATAAATATAAGGCGTGTTCAATTGAAACCGGACAAAACTGCAACAGGTGAACATAGGTACGATGCGCATGATGACTTCACTTCTGGTGTAAACAGCACATATCAAGTAAAGTTTGAAAAATTGTATTATCCTACGACTTATAGATTCTTCAGCAGACAGTTGAAAACATGGCGGGTGTGATACGGAATCTGTTCAGAGTTGATCAGGGAGCGGTTATTCGGTTTCTAACAGTTGAAGGATGCCGACCAGTTGACATTCATCGCACAATGCAGGTAGTGTATGCTGACATAAGTGTCTCCTAGACAACAGTGAAGAACTGGACAACGGTGTTTAAATAAGGACGTGAGTAAACGAAAGATCTTCCGAGACCAGGTCAGGCGGATATTGTTGCGTTAACTCATGTCCTTCTTTAAACATCGTTATCCAGTTCTTCACTGTTCTCTTCGGCACACTTTTGTCACCATAAACTGAATGCTTTCTGCGATGAACGTCGACATCCTTCAGCTGTTAGAAACCGAATCACTGCTCGCTGATCAACTCTGGGCGGATTCTGTATCACACACGCCATGTTTTCAACGGGCTGCTGCGGAAACTATGAGTTAGCGGATAGTGAAATTTTGCAAACTTGACTGTTGGTATGTGCTGTTTACACCAAAAAGAACGTCATCATGCGCATCGTACGTATGTTCATTTGTTACAGTTAGGTCCGGCTTCATTTGAACACGCATCGTATTTTACACACATGAGTGTATGTACACACACACATATATACATATATACATACACACACATATATACATACATACATACACACACACGCACACATACATATATACATACATACATACACACACACACACACACATATATACATACATACACGCACACATACATACACACATGCACACATACATACACACATACATACATACATACACACACACGCACACATACATACCAGACGTGTTTTTATGTTACTTTCAGTTTCATAACCTCCAAATGGAAACGATAACGCTATCTCGTCTCAGAAGAATATACAATACATTGCTGAGCACAAACTGACAACTTTCCGGCGTTCGTATTTATCAATAACGTTGCTTTTATTTTTATGTACCAGTTATTGGGTCTGAAGTGCACGATATCTCCATGATATCAGATTGTTGGGTATATTATCAAGTTATATAGTATACCAAGATCAACAAGCCGATGTCCGAGTATCTGGGCGAACATCAGATTTGTTTGCAGTACAAAAGGAAGTAAGCTAAGGGTGTACCCTCTCACCTTATCTATACAACATATATGCGGAATGTATCATGAGAAATGTTCAAGAAGACGAGAACATTGAAAGTTTCAACCCATTTACGATTGGCGGGTACGAGATTCCAGAGTTACGATACGCAGACGACACAGTGATTCTATAAAGAAGTGCAGAAGGGCTAGAGGAGCTAATTTCAGTCGTAAATGGACGCAGTAAAGATCAAAACATGTTTATGAACATAAATAAAACAATCATATTGACCACCGACAAAACACGATGTCAACATAAATTTACAGTTAGTGGTGAGGAAATAGATCAGGTCATGCATTTTGAATATCTGGGCTCCAGAATTGACAAAAATGGCGACTGAGCGAAAGAAATCAGAAGAAGACTAGCTATGGCAATGCAGAGACTGAACAGCCTGAAGAAATTATGGCAGAGCACCAACAAAATGATAAAAGTAAATGTCGTGAGAGCCTGTGTTTTTCCTGTGGCAGTTTATGGCTGCGAATCATGGACGATTACCAAAACTTCTAGACAAAGAATCGAATCCTTCGAGTCAAAATGTTTCAGAAAGATCCTCAGAATACCCTGGACGAAGGAAAACGCAAATATAGACATTCGGCAAGATTTGAGCATAGACGAGAACCGGCTTATCATTTCCATTTTGGCTAGAAAATGCAAATACTTTGATCACATCAAGAGACAAAACGGTCTTGAGAGAACAGTGATGGATGGTATAGTGCCGGGTAAAAGAGGCAGTGGTAGACCAAGGAGACGATGGCGCCAAGATAATTCAGGAATGCCTAGTTTTGACTGACGGAGGATGGAGTTTTGGCACGGTAACGAGTTTCTTTCAGACAGACTGTGATTGGAGCGACGTTCTATAAAGGACATTCTACGTGATGATAATAAAAATAGATGTATTGTCGCTTCGGGAAATTTATTCACATTTATCATCAAATGGACACTATACTGATTTATAGTTCTTCTTCTGCGTTAGTTCTGAAAAGGAAGTTACTTACTTACTTCCCCCTGTCTTCTGTATCACATTCCATATGTTCAGTCCCAGGGATGGACTTGTTATTCCCCCTCAACATGTGATCCATCTTGCATGTTCCCAGAAGGTTTGGGCAGATCGTCAGGTTGTCTGGGTGCTGTGTTATTCCACAGTCGCATGGTTCATCATCCATGTATGTCCATCTCTTGAAGTGAATTCTTCCTGCGTCGTGTTACACCATTTCGGAGTCTATTTAGTGACTTCCGTGTCGAGTAGGCAAGTGACGTCCAGGGGCATGTATCTCCGGTAGTTCGATCCAGGGGATCTGCGTCCGTGTATTACATTGTGGGGAGCCTGCAAGTAGATTGTAATTAACACATGAATTGGTCGCTCCCTGAAATGACTTCTCAGTGAACCAGTCATTTCGCTTACGAAGCACTACCGAAAAAGGCGTTGTGAGGTTTTATAACTAGACTGCAAAATCTGCGCCTTTCGGCCAGACAACGCAGGTTTCAGCTGGCTGTTTTAGGTATTGAGTTTGCCGTTCCGTTGTGATCCCTATGCTCTAAGCCAGGCCACATAAGTGCAGCCTGTTTCCAGGGCTGTCGCTTGGAGGCGGAATAGGGTCTTGGTCTGCTGTGGTTCGCTGACCCTGATGGAAATACCAAGAAATGAGTCCCAGGCATTAGTAACAGGCATTAACATTATGTTAGGTCTCACCTTAACTTCGAGTACCAAGTTCCCTTTCTCGATGTCTAACTTTTCTTAACAGTGATAAGGTTATACATTTACAGCTGGGTCGACCTGTGCGTTTTTAGAACAGGGATTGAACCCGCACCTTTGTCTGTGAAACACAGTGCTCTAATTATTCGATTATTCAAACGCTCACGTTTACAGTGGTGTCACTAAACTGACTAGCAATATGAATCATATCATTCGCTTGGCGTCCTAAAATTCCTATAAAATTACTGTAAAACACAAACAAAGATCTGTGAAACGTACAAAGTCACCGAGCAACTGATTCGAGTTTTTGCCTGTCACGTCATAGGGACAAGGTTCACTTCAAAATGTCACGATGTCTCAGTCTCATCACCATCTGGTTGGTCAGACGTAAGACAGATTGTACGATTGTCTGAGCATGTCACTCCATTTGACTCTGTCCTCTGGTTGGTCAGTTAGAATTCCGGTTGTACGATTGTTTGATCATATCTCTCCATTTAACTCTGTCCTCTGGTTGGTCAGTCGAAAGACTGGTTGTAGGATTGCCTGAGCATGTTTCTCCATTTGACTCTGTCCTCTGGTTGGTCAGTTCGAATTCCGGTTCTAAGATTGTCTGATCATATCTCTCCATTTAACTCTGTCCTCTGGTTGGTCAGTCCTAAGACGGGTTGTAAGGTTGTCTGAGCACGTCTCTTCATTTGACCATATCCTGTTTGGTCAGGGCTAAGACGAGTTGTAACATATCTATCTGTATGATCATGTCATCTAGTTGATCAGTCCTAAGACTGGTTGTAAGGTTGTCTGAGCATGTCTCTCCATCTGACCTTATCCTCTAGTTGATCAGTCCTAAGACTGGTTGTAAGGTTGTCTGAGCATGTCTCTCCATCTGACGTTATCCTCTAGTTGATCAGTCCTAAGACTGGTTGTAAGGTTGTCTGAGCATGTCTCTCCATCTGACCTTATCCTCTGGTTGATCATTCCTTAGACTGGTTGTTAGGTTATCTGAGCATGACTCTCCATTTGACCCTAATATCTACATCTCACTTCATTTCAGCATAGGTTCGTGCGTTAATGTCTCTGCATTCCTGAAATGATAAAGTTGTGGTCCCTTGTTCCTCTGTCGCCTGGATCTTCCTCTGTCGCCTGGATCTTCCTCTGTCGCCTGGATCTTCCTCTGTCGCCTGGATCTTCCTCTGTCGCCTGGATCTTCCTCTGTCGCCTGGATCTTCCTCTGTCGCCTGGATCTTCCTCTGTCGCCTGGATCTTCCTCTGTCGCCTGGATCTTCCTCTGTCGCCTGGATCTTCCTCTGTCGCCTGGATCTTCCTCTGTCGCCTGGATCTTTCTCTGTCGCCTGGATCTTGCCCTCTGTCGCCTGGATCTTCCTCTGTCGCCTGGATCTTCCTCTGTACTGTCAAGACTTTCATGTCGCATATTGTGTCTCAGCCATCGCAATCTCAAATATAATTTCATTTAATTTTCAAGAAAAGCCTGCGGTTCCGGTATATCGAGCTGTAAATCGTGTTTAGACTTACAGTTAGCCAAGAAATAAACCTGCACGCACACAAATTCTGACTGAGGTCTATAACACTTTATCCCTTAGTTTAGTTCTGTCGAAGAATCGTCATTGCACACGGTTTAACCCATAAGTGCTCTGTTGTTCTACATATATTTTTTTTTAGAATCTCTGCACAATAGACGAACTCCGTGGCACCGGCCAGGATCCCGTAATAGATTGAGTAGATTTGTATTTTGAATTTTGCACGGACAGCGGACATTAAGCCTACTCTTTTTGATGTCCAACTGCTGATGGATTTTTTAACGTGCGCTACACTGCATACGGGTGTCCGATCTCTACTAACCAGAGATGCTTGGAAATACTAATTGAATACGCGATCTCCAACACCCGAGACCGACGTCTTACTTCAAGACCATTTTATCCTGGACAGTGTCTATTATTCGACTGCTTTGACCTTCTACAGTACGGTACTATCATAAATGAATTAGACAATTTATAAACGCTGACCATTGCCTTATAAGCTCTCCAGGGTTATTGTGATGTCTTTTTTGTTCAGAATGGAAAAAATACTACCCTGGCCACATAGAAAACGACTCCTACCATCAACTCACCAGGCGAGACCAGGTGATCATTCTCCGGCTACGCACAGGTCACAACAGACTTAGATGTCATCTGTTCAAGACAACAAGTTCAAGTTGGCACTACATACCTTTGTGTCTGACGCACAGCCCCCATAAAGGCAGAACATAGTTTGCAGTCCTGTCCACTGTATACCGACAGAAGAAGTAGCATTTGGCAACAGCCAATGTCCATCCACGAGAAGCTGTACGTAAGTGTACAGAGCCTTGAGTCGATTACTGCCTTCGTTAGATTCATTGAAGTCGAGGTCTGAAGACGAACGAGGAAGAAGAAGAAATGTATATCTTAAAATACTTGGGCCCCGATTATACCAGAAATACTCTCCTACCTCTACACACACACACACACACACACAAGAGAGCATACACACACACAGCGACATCACCCAGTATTCATTATCTGCACGTATATTAGTGCACCTCTGCGATTGTTCAACCATTGATAGCACAAAGTCGAGCTATTTATCAATCCGTTACTATTTTTGGAAAGCGATGTAGCATTGCCCTGTTTCGTTAAGCCTGTGGTAGCGTGTTACTGATATCAACAGCGGTTTGAGTAAAGGCGGACTACCGAGTAAAGGTAGACTAACGAGTAAAGGCGGTCTTACAGAGTAAAGGCGGACTACCGAGTAACGGGGAGTTTAGAGTAAAGATGTGTATCGAGTGAGCGGGCGTATTGAGTAAAAAGTGTGTACCGAGTAAACGGCGGGTGCCGAGTAAAGGACGTGTGCCGAGTAAAGGGCGTGTGCCGAGTAAAGTAGTGTATCGAGTAAAAGGCGTGTGCTGAGTAAAGTAGTTTATAGAGTAAAGGACGTATGCCGATTAAAGGACGTGTGCCGAGTAAAGGACGTATGCCGATTAAAGGACGTGTGCCGAGTAAAGGACGTGTGCCGAGTAAAGGACTTGTGTCGAGTAAAGGGCGTGTGTCGAGTAAAGGGCGTGTGCCGAGTAAAGGAGTGTACCGAGTAAAATAGTGTTTCGAGTGAAGGGGTGCATCGAGTGAAGGGGTGTATCGAGGGAAGGGGCGTATCAAGTGAAGGGATGTATCGAGTGAAGGGGTGTATCAAGCGAAGGGGTGTATCGAGCGAAGGGGTGTATCGAGGGAAGGGGTGCATCGAGTGAAGGGGTGTATCGAGGGAAGGGGCGTATCAAGTGAAGAGATGTATCGAGTGAAGGGGTGTATCAAGCGAAGGGGTGTATCGAGTGAAGGGGTGTATCGAGGGAAGGGGCGTATCAAGTGAAGAGATGTATCGAGTAAAGGGGTGTATCGAGTGAACGGGTGTATCAAGGGAAGGGGTGTATCGAGTGAAGGGGTGCATCGAGTGAAGGGGTGTATCGAGTGAAGCGGTGTATCGAGGGAAGAGGCGTATCAAGTGAAGGGATGTATCGAGTGAAGGGGTGTATCGAGGGATGGGGTGTATCGAGGGAAGGGGCGTATCAAGTGAAGAGATGTATCGAGTGAAGGGGTGTATCAAGCGAAGGGGTGTATAAAGTGAAGTGGTGTATCGAGTAAAGGGGTTCATCGAGGGAAGGGGTGTATCCAGTGAAGGGGTGTATCGAGGGAAGGGGAGTTTCGAGGGAAGGGGAGTATCGAGGGAAGGGGTGTATCGATTAAAATTTAGACGATAATTTATTAGTAAAACAGTGACAGATGAAGGATAGTAACGTTATTTGTTGGCAGTGTTTTTATCCAAATTTATCTTGCTATAGTGATATGTACATTGAATAACATGTATGCATACATGCAGACTTATATAAATACATACATAAATACATATATACATAAATACATACATACGAGACAATGACACTTTGCAACTAAACAATTGTAAGCATAATCACAGCTTACAAATCAGTCACTGAACCAACGTAGCAGATATTAAGTGTGATGTTATCAACTACATAACTAAAAGATTTTTAAATTAGGATTGGCCGATGGGTAGTGGACTTTAACCTTCTGCAGAAACACACCAACACACCCAACCAGATCAGCGAGATTAAGCGCCACAACTAATCTATTTTATCTTTAGCTTTAAATATAAATTCATTTTGTAGTCACCCCAGTTCGTTGTTTGCTGCGACATATTTCAGTCTTCTTAAACTTGTTAACCAAATCGGTAGGTGTTTCTCTGTGACCCTCACGCTGTTGGTTTAGAACAATTCCAGCACTGGAAAAGGACATCTCGTTACTAACACAACTAATAGTTCACGATTTATTCTAACAAAGATGAAATCAATTCTCTTTCTCCTAGCCTGCGTTACTGCAAAGGGTAAGTGTCAAGTTTGCTGTTCTTTTGGAAATGTACATCAAATTGTTTCTTCTGTATTGGTTATGTAATGTATTTACGGATTTCATTGGCAGAATGGTTATCATGTTTGTCTCTCGGGGGAAAAGATCTGGGTTCAATCCCCAGACCCAACATGCTTAGCTGCCTAGCAGGAAATTGTTTGATGGCTTGCAGGTGAGGATGATGATATAATCCATTCACATGTGAGCTGGTAGCTGTTGACAGCTCAATGCCTCCCTGGTAAAAGCACGCGTCTTCCTCAGTTATTGTGGTGATGTGTTGTGTTTTGTGAGGGCCAGTGGTTTTGCTAATCATTTACCCCAAAGGCATAGGGTCAGGATGTGCTCGATTGAATCCTCATGGTCAGGACAGAATCTGCAATTTGGTTCACGAAGCGGGTTTATTCTATCCAGATGTTTGTTGAGATGGGCATGACCTGTTCTCAGCTGGAAGATCAAATTCTGGTCTCCTCAGAGATACAGACAGTGCTTCTGGGGACTTGTATTTTTCAGGGCTGCAGACAGAACGTTAGTGACAGAGTTCGTTTAGAGGAAACATACATATTTTCACATGACTACAGAACTGTTTAGGAGCAAATGCTAGTCTCAAGCAATGATGGCGATACGATCAGACGGTTTTGTCTTGATGATGTAACATGCGCTGTATTTGAGGGAGTAACTGCGCTGGTTATCAACTTCAATCTCTGGTCCCGAGCTAGCTTGTGGCAATACATAAGTCAAGACGACTGGAGGTAATTCAGAATACAGACACTGTGGTCACAACTCCATTGAGACCAGGGGTCGCTTGAAACTATAGGGATTCGATCGCCTACCATTTCATCGTTTTAAAAAGCGAGTGCCTTAACTCTAGACCAAAGCCACCCTCTCAGAGGTAAATACAGTCCTGTTGAAGCCTATTTCATTTTAAAGCCAAGAACTTTTTCAGAGATAAATAGTCCTTCTATTGATTAGTCGGTTTTAAAGTTACCCTCCTGTTCTAGGCTACATAAAGTCCTTTTGGTGCCTAATCCTTTGTTAAGTCAGCAGTCCTTTTTCTGGCTACAGACTCATTCATGTGGCTACAGTCAGTTCCATTGCTACAAACAGTCCGTGTTGCACCTAAGCAAGAAGACAGACACAATAAGGAAGAGAAACAAATTTGGCGTCTAATGACACACTGTGCGATATAAAGGCCGCAGTGCGAAGAAAGACACACTGGTCTACTAAAAAGTACTTGTTTCGCTAATCCTTTTAGGAGATGGGCTGCAGAAAAAGGGGAAGAATATGAAATTCCTTTGTTTTGTTAATGCAGGCAATAGCTAATATACAGACGACCAACAACAAAAGAACAAAAGAAAGAAAGAAAATAGAAAAAAAGAGAGAAAGAAAAAGAAACGAAAAACGATAGAAAAAAAGAAAAGGAGACAATGAAGTACCAAAAATATCAAGAAACAATGAAAGAAATGGAAACAAAAACGTTGACAGAAAAAAAGAAAGAATGGAAAACGGTAACAAAAATACTAAGACAAATTTAAGTACGGAAGAGAAAGATAAAATGGAAAGAGGAAACAATTGAAAGAATGAAAGAAAAAAAAGAGATAAGAAAGAAGTAAGGAAGAACAAAACCAGAGATTAGAAAGAAAAAGGAAAAAAAGTCAACGAACAGTAGCCCAGGAACGATATGAACTTCTTGCTTCATTTTCCTAACAAGCCGAGAGTGAAGGCGGTCTTGATATCAGCGCTATTTACTCATTCTATGGTTGATAGTCCTATGTGTCAGAAAATTCAACGTCAGGTATTTCCTAATTCTTCTGTTATCAATTGTTCTATCTCTTATTTTTGTCTCCAGTCAAATCTTGTTTTATTATTTGTGTATCGTGTCTCAAGCAGGAAGCTGGATTTGTGGAAATATTTCTGTAATCAGCTCTCAAATTGTCTTTTCTCATGAAGTCCTTGTTGGTAAGTCAGCAGAGCTGATACCACGGCTCTTTTCGACAGATCCATAGCCTCAGTGAAAAGATGGCCAAAGGTATGTATAGTGATGGTTCCTATATCTCACTGGCAGTACACACTCTCCCATACCGTTCTCATGCATACGTCCATGCGCAACCAAACGTCATTCGATTCCAATTTCATACAGTAACTTCTTCTTTCTTTCTTTTGTCGTCTCACTTTCTACCGGGTTGTAGCCCAGTGGCGTCTCACTTTCTAACAGGTTGTAGCCCAGTGGCGTCTCACTTTCTACCGGGTTATAGCCCAGTGGCGTCTCACTTTCTAACAGGTTGTAGCCCAGTGGCGTCTCACTTTCTAACAGGTTGTAGCCCAGTGGCGTCTCACTTTCTAACAGGTTGTAGCCCAGTGGCGTCTCACTTTCTAACAGGTTGTAGCCCAGTGGCGTCTCACTTTCTAACAGGTTGTAGCCCAGTGGCGTCTCACTTTCTAACAGGTTGTAGCCCAGTGTCGTCTCACTTTCTACCGGGTTGTAGCCCAGTGGCGTCTCACTTTCTAACAGGTTGTAGCCCAGTGGCGTCTCACTTTCTAACAGGTTGTAGCCCAGTGGCGTCTCACTTTCTAACAGGTTGTAGCCCAGTGGCGTCTCACTTTCTAACAGGTTGTAGCCCAGTGGCGTCTCACTTTCTAACAGGTTGTAGCCCAGTGGCGTCTCACTTTCTAACAGGTTGTAGCCCAGTGGCGTCTCACTTTCTAACAGGTTGTAGCCCAATGGCGTCTCACTTTCTAACGGGTTATAGCCCAGTAGCACATCATTTTCTGCCGGGTTGTAGTCCAGTGGCGTCTCACTTTCTATCGGATTTTAGCGCGGTGGCATCGTATGTATTCGTCTTTCGCCCCTCTCGTGCCCCGAGTAACAGTTTTCCCCATTTTATGGCTGGTCTAGTTGACGCTGTCTATCTACCTTTTCCTCGGTCTACCTCTCGCCATGCCTCCTGATGTTTTCCTGTAGAAGTTTGCATGAACAATATAGTCCGGTTGCATTCTCACAATGTGGCCACACCAATTCATTCGCTGTTGCTCTATATACTGTAGGCAGGGAATTGTTCCAACCTTCTTCCGAATACTCATATTTCTCATTCTGTCTCTTCTGGTGTTGTTAGTGACCTTTCTTACGCACCACATTTCGCAGGTGGCTAAGGTTCGTTCCTGGACCTTATTCAATGTCCATGTCTGGCACTGGTTGCACAGAGTTGGGATGAAGACACTATTTATCATCTGCTTTTTTGCTTGGAAGGAAATCTAAGGGTGTCTTATAGTAGTGGAGACAGATGGCATGTGACAGCGTTGGCCCTCATGCAGTATGTAAATTGATATTTCATTGGTTATTTTATTGATTGTTATTTTATTGATTTCGTTTCATTGATTGTTTTTTTCATTGATTTATGATTCATTTATGGTTATTTCATTGATTGTTATTGTATTGATTGTTTTTTCATTGATTGTTATTTTATTGATTGTAATTTCATTGATTGTTATTTTATTGGTTATTTTATTGATTGTTATTTTATTGATTGTTTTTTCATTGATTGTTATTTTATTGATTGTTATTTCATTGATTGTTATTTCATTGGTTATTTTATTGATTGTTATTCTAATGATTGTTATTTTATTGATTGTTATTTTTTTTATTGATATTTCATTTATTGTTATTTCATTGGTATGGAACGTATGATAAACACCAGACTGATGTGGCATCTAGAAGAAAAACGGATACTAATTCCACAGCAAGCAGGCTTTAGACAGCACAGATCCACTGAGGATCAGGTCATCCTCATAGCCCAGGAATTAGAGGACGCCTACCAGGAACAGAAACACACAGTAGCGGTTTGGGTGGACCTGGAAAAGGCATTTGACAAAGTCTGGAAAGATGGACTTAGTCAAGCTAAGAAGAAGTGATGTTTGTGGGAAAATGTACAAGTGGATCAACCACTACCTCAAAAACAGAACGGCCAGAGTCCAAGTACAATGGCAGATGAGTAAAAAGGTGACACTTGAGCAGGGAGTACCCCAAGGGGGAGTACTGTCACCCACACTCTTCCTGGTGTATTTGATCGGCACATGACATGGAAAGGTCAGATCGAGAGAAACCGAATGAGAGCCAGAGAAAGAATGGCAATCATGAGGAAACTTGCTGGCACAAGCTGGGGAAAAGACGACAGCATACTAAAGAAACTGTACACTGGAAGAGTGAAACCAGTTCTCGAGTATGACATTGCGGCATGGACAACAGCAGCAAAGGCGAACTTCGATAAAGTTAGCAAACTCCAAAACCAAGCCATGAGAGTTATAACAGGAGGCATGAAGTCAACGCCAATTGTAGAACTTGAAAAGATTACAAAACTGCAATCCATGACCGACAGAAGAGACTGCAGAGCCCAGCTGATATCAGAGAAACTCAGAAGACTGACTGACCATCCAATGCACCAGAGACTAATCAATTTCGGAAATGGGAAGCTAAAGCGAAGAAACTTTGCAGAAATAGCCAAAGCAAAGATGCGCGAAGACCCTATGAACGCACTAACCACACCAAAGCCCATCCCTACTGAACGAAAACCTACCTGGAGGCAGCATATATTTCCAGACGTGGTAGAAAGTATACCAGTTATTGGAAACAAAAACTGCCAGTCTTAAAAAGAAAGAATAGATACTACCCTGAGTTACACGGAAAACTACCCTAGCATGGACTGGACCCATGCATACACCGACAGCTCCGTAACAAATACAACACAGAACGGAGGGGCAGGAGCATTTCTGAACCTACCAAATGGCAGAAAAATAACACTGTCATTCGCTACTGGAAAATACACAAGCAATTTCAGAGCGGAGGCACTGAGGGCGGCAGTGGAAGAAATGGCGACAGGTAAGAGAAATGAAAGCCACATAGTCCTGCTTACAGACGCTCTGGCCGTAGTCACAGCACTTAAAAGCCAGAAAAATACTGAACTTAATGATTTAAG
The DNA here is from genome assembly GCA_036924085.1 of Ariolimax columbianus. Classification (NCBI taxonomy): domain Eukaryota; kingdom Metazoa; phylum Mollusca; class Gastropoda; order Stylommatophora; family Arionidae; genus Ariolimax; species Ariolimax columbianus. Next base: position 33,618,583 of record JAVGWX010000016.1, on the reverse strand, counting down.
AGCAGTACTCTGTCAACTATGCCAGCAGGCCGCACCAAAAAGGGTAATGGTGCAGTGGGTTTCATCCAACTGCAACATCCAAGGTAACGAGGAGGCAGACAGACTGGCAAAAGAAGGTGCAAAACTACCCCAACCAGATACTAGCATGACAAACGATGAGTCAAAACGGCTTATTAGAGCTAGATACATTACCAAATGGGAAACCGAACATACTGGCTACACCAAAAACGATGCCTATTTCCAGTTGAACAGAAGAGAGCAGGTCGTGGTCTTCAGACTTCGCACTGGCCACAACAGACTGAGGTACCACCTATTCAACAAACTGAAGATAGGTGGCACCGACGAATGCTCGTGTGGTACCGGGAAAATGACCGCTGAGCATCTGCTGCAAAACTGCCCGACATACGAGGATCAGAGAGAGCAGATGTGGCCATCACCAGTGGCAACACTAGACAAGCTCTATGGCAGTGTCGACAGCCTCAGGATGACGGCTGCTTTTTTCGAAAAAATAATGGTTATTGTCTGACTGCGTACGAAGAAGAAGATTTCATTGGTTATGTTATTGATTGTTATTTTATTGATTGTTATTTTATTGATTGTTATTTCATTGATTGTTATTTTATTGATTTTGTTTCATTGATTGTTATTGTATTTATTGTTATTTTATTGATTGTTATTTTATTGATTGTTATTTTATTGATTGTTATTTCATTGGTTATTTTAATGATTGTTATTTTATTGATTGTTATTTTATTGATTGATATTTCATTGATTGTTACTTCATTGGTTATTTTATTTATTTGTTATTTTATTGATTGTTATTTCATTGATTTGTTATTTCATTGATTATTTTATTTATTGTTATTTTATTGATTGTTATTTTATTGATTGTTTTTTCATTGATTGTTATTTCATTGATTGTTATTTTATTGATTTCGTTTCATTGATTGTTTTTTTCATTGATTTATTATTCATTGATTGTTATTTCATTGATTGTTATTTCATTGATTGTTGTTTTATTGATTGTTATTTCATTGATTGTTATTTGATCGATTGTTATTTCATTGATTGTTATTTCATTGACTGTAGTTTCATTGATTGCTGTGCCATCTCTTCACAGTAGGTCAGTGACTGCTTTCTTGAAGTCTCATTCAGCCATATATAATTGTGCTGCTGTTAGTACTTTTCAAGTTAGTGTTACAACAATTTCATTGACATCAACCCTATCTTGGTCGGACTGTAGATCAACACACGACCCGTAAGGTTTGAGGCAATTGTGTCTGCTATCCACTCATGTACAAGCTATCCCATTTAGAACGATCCAAATCGAGAACTGTGGGTCTGACTTCTGTAGTTCTGTGGGATGATGACTGATTACAATGTTTACTGAAGTTAGATGTACTGAGCCCTTGGCGCAGCATACAATACACAGTGATCTACCTTTCGAGACAAGGCAAAGAAGGGAAAACGCGTACATTTTGTTTTTTGAAATAACGTTTTTCAGTACAAGCATGTATTCTTACTGAAGTCTTGTCTTTTGTTTTGTGGACTTGAAGAGTTTCTTCAGCTGCGCCATCTTTACTTAATGGAAGCTTCTTACTTTCCTACATAGTTACCTAATTCTGTATTCTAAATTTGAAAATTACGTTAGTTAAGGACAGGTCATTCGAGGATAGATTTGAAAGATTGACAAATCGCACTAGTAGAGGCTGTAGGCACAATGTCAGCTCTCTAGGTTATGTGGAAATTGGTTTTAAAAGGTGAAATAGAAGTCCACGCAAACGGACAACGGTCATGTCCAAGTTTAATAAAAATTGTATAATTAAAAAAATATAAACATGGTTTTCAGTACAAGCTTTTATTTATATTAATTAGTACATGTATTTTTTGGGTTTTGCGACTACCGCAGTGTAGTTATTTTACGGTCCATCAAAATTTGAAGGGACACAATCCATAACAATTTTTCAGTAAATTAAGCAGTTATATCCCTTTGATCCAATACTGAATATCGTCAGCAAATGTTATTTAAAAATGTATATAATATACTGGCGTTTTTTGTAGATCTTTTGATGATCTCTCAAATTTTGACAGATTAACAGGTTGCATTAGTTGATAATATGCATACAATATCAGTTCTTTATGTTATGAGGAAGTTGGTTCAAATAGACAAAAATAGAAATGCACATAAACTGTCTACGACCATACCAAGTCAGATACAGGCTTGTGAAACGAACGAAAACACAAGAATTAGAGATGCTTTTCTCCCCGAAGATGGCATTGACAGGGGGGGGGGGGGAGAACTAAGCTGCATATCGAGATGAGAGCCAGGTTCTGCAAAGCACACTCTACTTGGTGTTGAAGAGTCTCTCTCTGTTAGGGCAGCCTCTATCCAACAGCGATATAGTTTTATTTCTCTTTTGCCTTCTATCACAGGGTGCATAGGCCATCAACCAACCCTCACCAAGCAGCTCTGTCCTGTGCCTTCTACCACCCAGGGGCCCATAGGCCATCAACCAACCCTCACCAAGCAGCTCTGTCCTGTGCCTTCTACCACCCAGGGGCCCATAGGCCATCAACCAACCCTCACCAAGCAGCTCTGTCCTGTGCCTTCTGCCACCCAGGGGCCCATAGGCCATCAACCAACCCTCACCAAGCAGCTCTGCCCTGTGCCTTCTACCACCCAGGGGCCCACAGGCCATCAACCAACCCTCACCAAGCAGCTCTGTCCTGTCCCTTATACCACCCAGGGGCCCACAGGCCATCAACCAACCCTCGCCAACCAGCTCTATCCTGTGCCTTCTACCACCCAGGGGCCCACAGGCCATCAACCAACCCTCGCCAACCAGCTCTGTCCTGTGCCTTCTACCACCCAGGGGCCCACAGGCCATCAACCAACCCTCGCCAACCAGCTCTGTCCTGTGCCTTCTACCACCCAGGGGCTCACAGGCCATCAACCAACCCTCACCAAGCAGCTCTGTCCTGTGCCTTCTACCACCCAGGGGCCAACAGGCCATCAACCAACCCTCGCCAACCAGCTCTGTCCTGTGCCTTCTACCACCCAGGGGCCCACAGGCCATCAACCAACCCTCGCCAACCAGCTCTGTCCTGTGCCTTCTACCACCCAGGGGCCCACAGGCCATCAACCAACCCTCGCCAACCAGCTCTGTCCTGTGCCTTCTACCACCCAGGGGCCCACAGGCCATCAACCAACCCTCACCAACCAGCTCTGTCCTGTGCAATCTCGCCCACTTCCTTCCAGCTGTTTCCTTTCTTTACTTCCGCCTCCAGATCTCGTCTCATGTATCCCTTGGTCTGCCTGTGCTTCTCCTTAACTGGGGGTTCCATGACAGGGATTGCCTGGTGATACTGGCCTGAGACTTTCTTAAATGCATGACCCATCCATCTCCACTTTCTTCTTAAGATTTCCTGTTCCAGTTTACATTGTCTCGCTCCCTCCCACTGTCGTTTGTAGCTTTGTCAAACCATTTTAAAACGAGAATATTTCTCTGACCTCTGTTGACAAAACCCTGCAGTCTCCTGTCATTGCCTTTGGTCATCCTCCAGGTTTCCACTCCATACAATAGGACTGGCTTCACATTTGAATTGAAAATCCTTATTTTTTTTAAATTCTTATTTCCCTGGAGTTCCAAGTGAGTTTCAACATTCCGAATGCAACTCTTACTTGTCGTATACTTGTTTTATATCCTCTCCCTCCTTCCTTGTTGATGATACTTTCTAGGTATGTAAATACCTCTACCTCTTCTAGTGGCGTTCCTCTCAGCCTGATCGGTTCTGTCTTTGCTGCATTGGCCCTAATTATTTTTGTCTTTTCCTCAGGGATCTTCAAACTGACTTATTCGGAGATTTAGCTTTATTTCACATGTCATCATTCAGTATATCAAAGTCTATAGTCCATTTCGTTATATGCATACATTATCATTAGTTTTACTTAGCTGTGTATATGCTTGTTAACATTCTTTTGTTAAACTAGGTCTGCAGTTTTCAGCTATCTTCATGTGTGTTTACTGACTTACATGATTCTCCGCCATCTGTCCATGTTCTTCAAGTGTCAAACACCAGAATGCAGTGCTCTTCAGTTTGATCTGTGTGACGCCACACGTTTCAGTTCATGCAAGTTGCTTAAGCCCAGTTAGCAACAAGTCCAAGCTCATACACCAGGTGATGCCTTTATTCCTCGCGGCCCCCGTTCCAAGGCAGCGGAGTACTCGGCTTCCCTAAATGAGTCCACAGGGACCTCGGCCGATACACTTACCACGAAACCACGAGGCGCTAGGGCTTCATACAAGCAGGGACCTCGGCCGATACACTTACCACGAAACCACGAGGCGCTAGGGCTTCATACAAGCAGGGACCTCGGCCGACATACTTACCACGAAACCACGAGGTGTTAGGGCTTCATACAAGCAGGGACCTCGGCCGATACACTTACCACGAAACCACGAGGCGCTAGGGCTTCATACAAGCAGGGACCTCAGCCGATACACTTACCACGAAACCACGAGGCGTTAGGGCTTCAAACAAGCAGGGGCCTCGACCGACATACTTACCACGAAACCACGAGGCGCTAGGGCTTCATACAAGCAGGGACCTCGGCCGACACACTTACCACGAAACCACGAGGCGCTAGGGCTTCATACAAGCAGGGACCTCAGCCGACATACTTACCACGAAACCACGAGGCGCTAGGGCTTCATACAAGCAGGGACCTCGGCCGACATACTTACCACGAAACCACGTGACGCTAGGGCTTCATACAAGCAGGGACCTCGGCCGACATACTTACCACGAAACCACGTGACGCTAGGGCTTCATACAAGCAGGGACCTCGGCCGACACACTTACCACGAAACCACGTGACGCTAGGGCTTCATCCCCGGATATTGGAAGTCCAATGAGAACTGCAGCTTGGAGTGTCCTTGGTTTTGCTGCAGCGCGTGACCACGGCAGTGGTCCATCGACGCAACAGGTGGCCAGATCCCTTTCTTGCTGTCTTTCCTTCCCAACAGTATGTTAATTAACCATTTACAGCTGACCGACTGGAGCATGTCAGTAGCGAGAGTTAAACCCTGCACCATTGCTATGAATAGCAAGAGCTCTACCACTACGCTACGACGTCACTCTACGTGTCCATCATTTATCCGGCATGTGCACCACATGGCGGCCCATCTATATTTTTGTAACACCGCGACATGTCTGATGTCAGAGAAGGAAATCCGACATTTGGTTTCTGCGTTGCGGATTTGATCTCCAATGGCAATTTTCAAAATGTGTGTCACTTTAAATATCATATAGATTTAGTATAAGGCTCGCTCACACACTTACATGCGTCTATAACATTATAAATGAAGCAGGCATACATTGAATATTTCACAAACATTTCGCCATAATTAAATGGAATGTATTTTTTAAAGTTTGAATCGGATTTTAAACAGAAGATTATTAGAAAAAAAATCCCAGGACTCATTTCGAATTTCAACCGTTGACCTCTAGCAGGAAAAGCGTGGACCACACCCCTAGACCACCATGCCGATTAAAAATAAAGTTTCACAAAGCAAGTATATAGTGTTGGTGTGTTTTGACTACTCAGGCAGACAGAAACATGTTTTGGTCGTACAAAATTGACCTCGCTTTATTGATTACAAATTATTCCAAATTATCCCAGTATTACTGTGGATGATCCGATCTTCGAGGGCGGTTACACCATTGTGGGTCCCAACTTTTCTTCCAATGGTCTCTCTTATGGTCCACCGTGGACCAGTGGATAAGGAGTCGCCCATATGTGGCATTGAGGGAGGTAAGGGAGTCGGTCCAGCACGCTAGTGGTCGTTTCTTGTCTCTGGGGTACCATAATGCTGTCCTCTGTGCTCCATTGACATTCCGTTCTATGCAGGAAGTGAGACACCCACCCGGCAAGTGATGCTTAGCTTGGTTTCGTTCATTCTCAATCTCGCACTACCAAACCTTGAAAGGGCTTAGGTAGCAGAATGTAGTCCAGAGAACGGAATGCGTTGTGTCGTAGTTTACAGCTTGACTGCGATATTTTCACCTTTCGGTCCAACACATCCGACTTCAGCAAGCATTTTTTGAGTACCGGGTTAGCATTCCCTCTTCGTTCTCTTCTCCTTAGCCAATCTGCCCTGCTGCAGCCTGTTATCCAGGATCACCGCGTGGAGGTGTAGAAGGGTCTTGGCAGCTCTGGTTCGCTGGCCCTGACGCTAGCAGTCAGCTATGGGTCGCTGACCACTGCAGCTCATGCGCTGCTCAGCATCTTGATCCCACAAAAGCGATGTTTGACCTTGTCTGCATAAATAACTGCATCTTCCACCAGGGACGATTGATGTATGTCCGAGTTATGTAGACCTTGTGTACACTGGCGATGAAGCGTGAGGCCGACTATGCGTCTGTCGAGGGATGCTTGGTTCACCCTGAGTTTGGACTCCATCTCTTTCGGAAGGGACCGTTTTTCCCCCGCATAGAATATTACAGGTAGTATCGTGGAGTGTCCCAACATTGTCCCCAAATTCTACTACAGTATATCGTCCTTTGGTGTGTACTTGTCCCGAACGTTTCAACGCTCTAGCTTACCGGGGAGTGTCTCAATTGTCAAATACAAGATTTGACACTAACTAAACAGTGAAGTTAAATCATCAAGCACCGTCTCTGCATCGGAGGTTGATGTTAATGGATCTCCAGCTGTCTCCGTCTGTTGCCAGGTTAGTTCACTCAGTCATACTATGTCCCGACCACTTCTTGATGTTGTCTGTCAATCTTTACACTCAGTCATACTGTGTCCCGATCACAATTTGATGTTGTCTGTCAATCTTTACACTCAGTCATACTGTGTCCCGACCACATCTTGATGTTGTCTGTCCATCTTTACACTCAGTCATACTGTGTCCCGACCACATCTTGATGTTGTCTGTCCATCTTTACACTCAGTCATACTATTTCCCGACCACATCTTGATGTTGTCTGTCCATTTTTACACTCAGTCATACTGTGTCTCGACCACATCTTGATGTCTGTCCATCTTTACACTCAGTCATACTGTGTCCTGACCACATCTTGATGTTGTCTGTCCATCTTTACACTCAGTCATACTATGTCCCGACCACATCTTGATGTTGTCTGTCCATTTTTACACTCAGTCATACTGTGTCCCGACCACATCTTGATGTCTGTCCATCTTTACACTCAGTTATACTGTGTCCTGACCACATCTTGATGTTGTCTGTCCATCTTTACACTCAGTCATACTGTGTCCCCACCACATCTTGATGTTGTCTGTCCATCTTTACACTCAGTCATACTGTGTCCCGACCACATCTTGATGTCTGTCCATCTTTACACTCAGTTATACTGTGTCCTGACCACATCTTGATGTTGTCTGTCCATCTTTACACTCAGTCATACTGTGTCCCCACCACATCTTGATGTTGTCTGTCCATCTTTACACTCAGTCATACTGTGTCCCGACCACATCTTGATGTCTGTCCATCTTTACACTCAGTCATACTGTGTCCCGACCACATCTTGATGTTGTCTGTTAATCTGTACCTCTGCCGCCATCTGCCCTCCACACTTCTCTCCAATATAACTTTCAGTAGACTGTCATGTCGGTTGACATGACCAAAATACTTTAGTTTTCAACTGTTTATTTCCGTATTTTCTCCACCTGGAGTTGTTCCAGAACCTCATTATTTGTTTTCCTATCTTTCTAAGAAACTCGTCCAAGTTTTCGGAAGAGGAACATTACAAAAGCTTCAATACGTTCTCCATTTTCTTAGTCAGGGTCCAGGTTTCAACTCCATACGAATGAAACATACAAGTTTTATAAAAGCGTTTAACAAGAGGTCAAAAAGAAAACGTATTACAGGGATAAAAATTTAAACCGGTATTTTTTTCGGAAATCTGAACAGGCAGAAGGAGTAATACACCAAGATAGTAGTCTGAGTGGGGATCTGTTTCTGCTAGTCAACTTAATGATGTGTTGTTTGGTCTTTCAGCTTTCGCTGACGATTACTGTTTTTACATTGCCGGGATCTCCAGAAAATACCAGTATTGTGATTATGGTTGCTGCTACACGACCAACTCGCCCTGCTGTGAGGACCCAATGTGAGTGATAAGTGGGTCCGTCAGTGAGTGAGTGCTGCTTCACGTTCTCGCTCTTCTGTGACATGTTAGTCAGATTCAGACGAAGTATACTGGCCAAGACCATCACGTCGGCTTCCTCGTAGCCCTCCCTGAAAACGGGTTGTTTTCGTGGCAGCCTGGCAAACGAGGTGAGGGATCTACGTGATCCCCGTAATAGTGAGCGACACACAAATGACGCCAACCATAGCACAACCGCTCGGGATGTGAGGAAAGCTATTGCAACCCGCCACTTAACGTTCTTTCCAGGTCGCACAGAAGGGTAAGTCTACGCATTGTGAGTTTTCGAAACAACAACAACCACAACAATGTTACTGCAACCCGGAAAGGAGAGAAATATTTAGGTAAAACTTGAGAGTGGAACACAACTTTAAAAGTGGGAGAACAATATCAAAGGACGGGCAGGGAACTAACTTGTGAGATTTACTATCAGGACAAGAAACAGTGGATGTTGGAGATTTACTATCAGGACAAGAAACAGTGGATCTTAGAGATTTACTATCAGGACAAGAAACAGTGGATCTTAGAGACTTACTATCAGGACAAGAAACAGTGGATGTTGGAGATTTACTATCAGGACAAGAAACAGTGGATCTTAGAGATTTACTATCAGGACAAGAAACAGTGGATCTTAGAGACTTACTATCAGGACAAGAAACAGTGGATGTTGGAGATTTACTATCAGGACAAGAAACAGTGGATCTTAGAGACTTACTATCAGGACAAGAAACAGTGGATCTTAGAGATTTACTATCAGGACAAGAAACAGTGGATCTTAGAGACTTACTATCAGGACAAGAAACAGTGAATGTTAGAGATTTACTATCAGGACAAGAAACAGTGGATCTTAGAGATTTACTATCAGGACAAGAAACAGTGGATCTTAGAGATTTACTATCAGGACAAGAAACAGTGGATCTTAGAGATTTACTATCAGGACAAGAAACAGTGGATCTTAGAGACTTACTATCAGGACAAGAAACAGTGGATCTTAGAGATTTACTATCAGGACAAGAAACAGTGGATCTTAGAGACTTACTATCAGGACAAGAAACAGTGGATCTTAGAGATTTACTATCAGGACAAGAAACAGTGGATCTTAGAGATTTACTATCAGGACAAGAAACAGTGGATGTTAGAGATTTACTATCAGGACAAGAAACAGTGGATCTTAGAGATTTACTTTCAGGACAAGAAACAGTGGATGTTAGAGATTTACTATCAGGACAAGAAACAGTGGATGTTAGAGATTTACTATCAGGACAAGAAACAGTGGATGTTAGAGATATACTATCAGGACAAGAAACAGTGGATGTTAGAGATTTACTATCAGGACAAGAAACAGTGGATGCTAGAGAGTTACTATCAGGACAAGAAACAGTGGATGTTAGAGATTTACTATCAGGACAAGAAACAGTGGATGTTAGAGATTTACTATCAGGACAAGAAACAGTGGATGTTAGAGATTTACTATCAGGACAAGAAACAGTGGATGCTAGAGATTCGTTGAAGACCGACCAAAGAAGAGAAGAGAACATCGGATCATTTTATTGACAATATTTATAGGTGTCTCAGCCTTTGCAGACCATGCGCGTGGCACCCTGTTAGTAGCCTCTCTGGGCGCTGAATATGGAGACCCTGGGCTGCCCAAACTGCAGGATCCCCTTCTCGGCGGTCTCGCTGGTGTAATCCAAAGAATGTAAAGCATGACAATTTGGCACCAGCTCAGCTGCAGGAGCTGCCGGAATGAGTTCGCAATGTTTTAACCATTACAATATAGATCTGTTTAAACACGTATGGTACCTGTCGCCTGGATAAATACATTTACTCACCTGGAGGTCTGATACCCGATTCCCTTTCAATGTATACTCCTTGGGACTGCGAACAGATCTCGCAGCTTTCCCGCCATATTGGGAAAAATTTCAGGAAGGTCTCTTTTTGGAATGGAGCAGAGATGGCCCGTCGCATTCAGCTGTGTTATCGAGGCTCGAATCGGGTTCCTTTCTGCGGGATTTATCATCTTCCGGATCGGTCCAAATTTGCAGGGAGCCGTTTCAGGAAGGTAGGGGGCATGACGAACTAGCAGAATGTTGTATCTACTTATCTGTCTATCTGTCTCTCTCTCTCTCTCTCTCTCTCTCTCTCTCTATCTCTCTATCTATCTATATATCTATATATCTATATATCAATCTATCTGTCTTTCTACCTATCTGTATATCTATCTATCTATCTATCTATCTATATATCTATCTATCTAACTATATATATCTATCTATCTATCTATATATCTATCTTTCTATCTACCTATCTGTCTATCTACATATCTGTCTACCCATCTATCTACCTATCTATCTATCTATCTATCTATCTATCTATCTATCTATCTATCTATCTATCTAACTATCTATATATATATATCTATCTATTTATCTATCTATCTATCTATTTGTCTATGTATCTAACTCTCTATCTATCTACCTATATGTCTGTCTATCTATCTGTCTATATATCTATATATCTTCTGTCTGTTTATCTATATATCTGTCTACCTATGTATCTGTATATCTATATGTCTGTCTATCTACCTATCTGTCTATCTACATATCTGTGTACCTATATATCTACCTATCTATCTATCTATTTATCTATCTATCTATCTGTCTAACTATCTATCTATCTATCAATCTATCTGTCTTTCTACCTATCTGTATATCTATTTGTCTATCTGTCTGTCTATATGTTTCTTTGTCTGTCTATCTATCTATCTGTATAGCTGTCTATCTGTCTATCTATCTGTCTAGCTATCTTTCTGTGTATCTATTTATCTATATATCTATTTATCTATCTATCTATCTATATACATCTGTCTGTCTATCTGTCCATATGGCTATCTGTCTATCTCTCTATCTATCTTATATCTATATATCTATATAAATATATCTATCTATCTATCTATCTATCTATCTATCTATCTATCTATCTATCTATCTATCTATCTATCTATCTTTCTATCTTTCTATCTATATATCTATATATCTATCTATCTATCCATCCATCTATCTTTCTATATATCTATCTTTCTATCTGTCTATCTTATATATCTATCTATCTATCTATCTATCTATCTATCTATCTATCTATCTATCTATCTATCTATCTATCTATCTATCTCTCTTACTTTCAATCTATCTATCTATCTATATATCTATCTGTCTATATATATATCTGTATATGGTTTGTCTATCTATATATATATATATATATATATATATATATATATATATATATATATATCAACACTTCCACCTATCTACCTATCTGCCTATCTATCTATCTGTCTATCCGTCTATCTATCTATATATCTATCTGTGTATCTATCTATCTGTCTACCTATCTGTCCATCTATCTGTCTATCTATCTATCTATCTATCTATCTATCTATCTATCTATCTATCTATCTCTTTATCTTTCAATCTATCTATCTATCTATCTCTCTATCTTTCAATCTATCTATCTATCTCTCTATCTTTCAATCTATCTATCTATCTATCTGTCTACTTATCTGTCCATCTATCTGTCTATCTATCTATCTATCTATCTATCTATCTATCTATCTATCTATCTATCTATCTATCTATCTATATATATATATATATATCTATCTATCTATCTATCTATCTATCTATCTATCTATATACATCTGTCTGTCTATCTGTCTATATGGCTGTCGGTCTATCTGTATATATGTCTATCTGTCAATCTATCTATCTATCTATCTATCTATCTATCTATCTATCTATCTATCTATCTATCTATCTATCTATCTATCTGTATATAATCTATTTATCTATCTATCTATCTATCTATCTATCTATCTATCTATCTATATATATATATATATACATACATATATATATATATATATATATATATATATATATATATATATATATATATCAACACATCCACTCATTCATCAACACATACATGTACACGTATTTGTATAAATATATATGTATGTACGTCTACTTCGCCATGAACTATCTACACATGTTCTACCACCTACCCTGTTGTAACTAACAACTAACCATTCTATCGGCTAATCAATCTAACCACACCATACTCCCCCAGCTACACCAGGATCCCATTCATTGCTGGGATCACCACCGGCGTCGTGTTCTTGATCCTGGCTACGATCGGCGGGCTGGTCTATCGACGACGACGTTACGCCACCACAACCACTGTTCAGTACGGGCAGCCAGCGATACCACAGGTCTTCAGTACATCTACCTGTAAGTTGGAGCATAAGAGCAACCCTGTAGATAATCGCATACATACACACACACACACACACACACACAGGGAAAAGTAATTAAGTAATAGCAATTATATTAATTACATTTTTAAGAGAGTGTTAACTATACATTTTGTATGTCTCATTGTTCTTCTTCTTCGTTTTCAATCTCCCACTACCAAGCCCTGGCCGTTCTCAACCTCCCGCCACCAAGCCCTGACCGGTCTCAATCTCCCGCTACCAAGCCCTGACCGATCTCAATCTCACGTGACCAAGCCCTGACCGTTCTCAATCTCCCACCACCAAACCCTGACAGGTCTCAATCTCCCACCACCAAATCCTGACCGGTCTCAATCTCCCACCCCCAAACCCTGACCGGTCTCAATCTCACACCACCAAACCCTGACCGGTCTCAATCTCCCGCTACCACACCCTGACCGGTCTCAATCTCCCACCACCAAACCCTGACCGTTCTCAATCTCCCACCACCAAACCCTGACCGGTCTCAATCTCCCACCACCAAACCCTGACCGGTCTCAATCTTCCACCACCAAACCCTGACCGGTCTCAATCTCCCACCACCAATCCCTGACCGGTCTCAAACTGCCGCCACCAAACCCTGACCCGTCTCAATCTCCCACCACCAAACCCTGACCGGTCTCAATCTCCCGCCAGCAAACCCTGACCGGTCTCAATCTCCCACCACCAAACCCTGACCGGTCTCAATCTTCCACCACCAAACCCTGACCGGTCTCAATCTCCCGCCACCAATCCCTGACCGGTCTCAAACTGCCGCCACCAAACCCTGACCCGTCTCAATCTCCCACCACCAAACCCTGACCGGTCTCAATCTCCCACTACCAAACCCTGACTGGTCTCAATCTCCCGCCACCAAACCCTGACCGGTCTCAATCTCTCACCACCAAACCCTGACCGGTCTCAATCTCCCGTCACCAAACTCTGACCGGTCTCAATCTCCCGCCACCAAACCCTGACCGTTCTCAATCTCCCACCACCATACCCTGACAAGTCTCAATCTCCCACCACAAAACCCTGACTTGTATCAATCTCCCGCCACCAAACCTTGACTGGTCTCAATCTTCCACCAGCAAACCCTGACTGGTCTCAATCTCCCGCCACCAAACCTTGACTGGTCTCAATCTTCCACCACCAAACCCTGACTGGTCTCAATCTCCCGCCACCAAACCTTGACTGGTCTCAATCTTCCACCAGCAAACCCTGACTGGTCTCAATCTCCCGCCACCAAACCTTGACTGGTCTCAATCTTCCACAACCAAACCTTGACTGGTCTCAATCTTCCACCACCAAACCCTGACCGGTCTCAATCTCCAACCACCAAACCCTGACCGGTCTCAATCTCCCGCCACCAAACCCTGACCGGTCTCAATCTCCCGCCACCAAACCCTGACCGGTTTCAATCTCCCACCACCAAACCCTGACCGGTCTCAATCTCCCACCACCAAACCCTGACCGGTCTCAATCTCCCGCCACCAAACCCTGACCGGTCTCAATCTCCCGCCACCAAACCCTGACCGGTCTCAATCTCCCGCCACCAAACCCTGACCGGTCTCAATCTCCCGCCACCAAACCCTGACCGGTCTCAATCTCCCGCCACCAAACCCTGACCGGTCTCAATCTCCCGCCACCAAACCCTGACCGGTCTCAATCTCCCGCCACCAAACCCTGACCGGTCTCAATCTCCCGCCACAAAACCCTGACCGGTCTCAATCTCCCGCCACCAAACCCTGACCGGTCTCAATCTCCCGCCACCAAACCCTGACCGGTCTCAATCTCCCACCACCAAACCCTGACCGGTCTCAATCTCCCGCCACCAAACCCTGACCGGTCTCAATCTCCCGCCACCAAACCCTGACCGGTCTCAATCTCCCACCACCAAACCCTGACCGGTCTCAATCTCCCGCCACCAAACCCTGACCAGTCTCAATCTCCCACCACCAAACCCTGACCGGTCTCAATCTCCCGCCACCAAACCCTGACCGGTCTCAATCTCCCGCCACCAAACCCTGACCGGTCTCAATCTCCCACCACCAAACCCTGACCGGTCCCAATCTCCCGCCACCAAACCCTGACCGGTCTCAATCTCCCACCACCAAACTCTGACCGGTCTCAATCTCCCGCCACCAAACCCTGACGGGTCTCAATCTCCCACCACCAAACCCTGACCGGTCTCAATCTCCCGCCACCAAACCCTGACCGGTCTCAATCTCCCGCCACCAAACCCTGACCGGTCTCAATCTCCCACCACCAAACCCTGACTGGTATCAATCTCCCGCCACCAAACCTTGACTGGTCTCAATATTCCACCAGCAAACCCTGACTGGTCTCAATCTCCCGCCACCAAACCTTGACTGGTCTCAATCTTCCACCACCAAACCCTGACTGGTCTCAATCTCCCGCCACCAAACCTTGACTGGTCTCATTCTTCCACCACCAAACCCTGACTGGTCTCAATCTCCTGCCACCAAACCTTGACTGGTCTCAATCTTCCACCAGCAAACCCTGACTGGTCTCAATCTCCCGCCACCAAACCTTGACTGGTCTCAATCTTCCACCACCAAACCTTGACTGGTCTCAATCTTCCACCACCAAACCCTGACCGGTCTCAATCTTCAACCACCAAACCCTGACCGGTCTCAATCTCCCGCCACCAAACCCTGACCGGTCTCAATCTCCCGCCACCAAACCCTGACCGGTTTCAATCTCCCACCACCAAACCCTGACCGGTCTCAATCTCCCACCACCAAACCCTGACCGGTCTCAATCTCCCGCCACCAAACCCTGACCGGTCTCAATCTCCCGCCACCAAACCCTGACCGGTCTCAATCTCCCGCCACCAAACCCTGACCGGTCTCAATCTCCCGCCACCAAACCCTGACCGGTCTCAATCTCCCGCCACCAAACCCTGACCGGTCTCAATCTCCCGCCACCAAACCCTGACCGGTCTCAATCTCCCGCCACCAAACCCTGACCGGTCTCAATCTCCCGCCACCAAACCCTGACTGGTCTCAATCTCCCGCCACCAAACCCTGACCGGTCTCAATCTCCCGCCACCAAACCCTGACCGGTCTCAATCTCCCACCACCAAACCCTGACCGGTCTCAATCTCCCGCCACCAAACCCTGACCGGTCTCAATCTCCCGCCACCAAACCCTGACCGGTCTCAATCTCCCACCACCAAACCCTGACCGGTCTTAATCTCCCGCCACCAAACCCTGACCGGTCTCAATCTCCCACCACCAAACCCTGACCGGTCTCAATCTCCCGCCACCAAACCCTGACCGGTCTCAATCTCCCGCCACCAAACCCTGACCGGTCTCAATCTCCCACCACCAAACCCTGACCGGTCTCAATCTCCCGCCACCAAACCCTGACCGGTCTCAATCTCCCACCACCAAACCCTGACCGGTCTCAATCTCCCGCCACCAAACCCTGACGGGTCTCAATCTCCCACCACCAAACCCTGACCGGTCTCAATCTCCCGCCACCAAACCCTGACCGGTCTCAATCTCCCGCCACCAAACCCTGACCGGTCTCAATCTCCCGCCACCAAACCCTGACCGGTCTCAATCTCCCGCCACCAAACCCTGACCGGTCTCAATCTCCCGCCACCAAACCCTGACCGGTCTCAATCTCCCGCCACCAAACCCTGACCGGTCTCAATCTCCCGCCACCAAACCCTGACCGGTCTCAATCTCCCGCCACCAAACCCTGACCGATCTCAATCTCCCGCCACCAAACCCTGACCGGTCTCAATCTCCCGCCACCAAACCCTGACCGGTCTCAATCTCCCGCCACCAAACCCTGACCGGTCTCAATCTCCCACCACCAAACCCTGACCGGTCTCAATCTCCCGCCACCAAACCCTGACCGGTCTCAATCTCCCACCACCAAACCCTGATCGGTCTCAATCTCCCGCCACCAAACCCTGACCGGTCTCAATCTCCCGCCACCAAACCCTGACCGGTCTCAATCTCCCGCCACCAAACCCTGACCGGTCTCAATCTCCCGCCACCAACTGAGAGAAAGAATAATGACTGTGAGCTACACTGTGTGAGAAATGGAAAGACAATCCGTTACGGAATCAGCAACACCGCGCTGGGGCAGATAATGGGGACAAACCCAGTTAGTGTCTACATTGACTCTCAACAAACCCAGTTAGTGTCTACATTGACTCTCAACAAACCCAGTTAGTGTCTACATTGACTCTCAACAAACCCAGTTAGTGTCTACATCGACTCTCAACAAATCAAGTGGTTTGGACATTTTGTCAAAATACATTGTGACCATCCTTCATCAAGAGCATATCGTATGCAGGTCTCACGTCCACGAGAAAGAGGCAGATCACGATGTCGATGGATCGAGAGTGTCTATGACACTCTAAGAAGGCTACACTCAACAACAGCACAAGCCTTTCACTTTGCGATAACTAGAAATCTACGGATCCCACCTCTCTGCCACGTCATATGGCAAGAGCAGTAGGACAACAGAAGAAGAAGTGTGCAGATAAATACTTATCTTGTGATCATTGCTATGACCAAACAGTCTTATTGTAATCAAGTCTCTAAGACATGACTGCTATGAGGACTGCCAAGAACTTTACCTTCTTGTCCGTATGCGTCCCTTGTTTATGGGAAAGGCTTCGGGAGTACACCATGAGAAAAAATCTGCATCCCGTGCTACCTCCTGTTGTCTTGGCTATATCTTGTCACTGGATTAAGTTAGCAGGAGTCGATAGAGTCGAGCTGTTGCTGCGCAAGTCTTTCCCACTTTAATATATTCAAGAGTAAGTTACAGCTTCAGACGAACCAGAAATAAGAGCGTTAAAATAAAGACATCTTGTAGAACTCTGATGGGTCGCCATCTTCGTTTGCGACGGACAACTTTTATTATTTCCTTATGTGCAGAGAATAGAAAGATGATCCCGAAGACAAAACATATATTCGTCGTCTTCTTCGCGTTAAGATCCGTTGGTAATGCTGCATCTGTAGGCCAGTCGTCATCGTAAAATATGTAGTCTTCTCCATGCCGCACCGGCTGTCTGGCTGTTTCAGTGGGTCTCCACGAGGCTAGTGGCCCGGCTTGCTCGTCATGGATTGAAACATGCACGAGCGACACTATGACAATATGGTAGTCTGTTGTTTTACCATATAAGACTGTCCCATGACCCTATCCTGTTGATGCGTGTGTGCCATTATTGTCCCCGGTTTCTGCGTTGTGGCTGACATTCTTCGTCTTCTGCAGGCCGGAATGAGTATTCTGATTTGGGTCTCTCATACCATCCCCTGATGGTACCTGCAAGGCAGTAGGTTGGTTTGTCTACCGTGGTTTCCTTCCCGTGGCTAGCTATTATAGCGGCTTTTACCCGCTTGTCGTGCCCCTCGTGGGACACATAGTGTATACCAGTGGGGACAGCTGTACCACTTGTCTCGTGCCAACCTATTGGAATGCACCGCCGTTTGGTCCGTGACTGTTTATTCTAAAAGTTATTAAAACTGGTTTATAGGGGGAGGAAAACTAACTTATCGTCAGGCAAAATATACTGATCAAACATGTTAGTCAGGGTTAGGCAAAATATACTGATCAGGCATGTTAGTCAGGGTTAGGCAAAATATACTGATCAGACGTGTTAGTCAGGGTTAGGCAAAATATACTGGCCAAGACCCCAACCTTGACTTCCCCGTAGTCCTCAATGGAAACGGACTATTTTCATGGCAGCTTAGCTAACGAGGTGTCCCATCGACGTAATCTCCGTAGTATTGAGCAACACTCAGATGAAGCCAAGCAAAGCACAACCGCCTGAAGAACTCCGGGCCACCTTTATCAGCACGCTCGGGATGTGAGGAAAGCTAGACCAAACCGCCACTTCCTTTTCAGGGCCCACGAAAGAGTAAACATACTCATTGTGGGCATTCAACAACAACAACAACAATAACAACTGGCTTATATCGCAGCTGACATTCCAAATCCACGATCACCAACATGTGGACGTACCTGGTTGAGGTCGGTTGAACTTGTCCGTCAGGAAACGTTATGTCTTGCCTAGAAAACAGCTTGAGAACCCCTGACACAATATACACATGATAACTTTAACATAGCTGCTATGTTTGCTTTGTTTGCAGCCACATCTTCCTACGCCGGGTATGGAAATCCAAGTTACACCAATGTCCGCTAACTCAAGTTGGCAGATTCAAGTTACAGACGACCTTGGAAAAACAGCTAGAAAAACAAAATTAACCACCAACCATCATCATCATGAGTCACGGCCGGTGAAGTTGACGATAATTTATCAGTATCTGTCTATTGGCTATGTGAACACTCATGTGTTCCTTGATTTCACATATATCATGCATGTTATCCCACATTTTTCATGTGTCTTCCTCTGCTTCTCTTCCCACTCGCTCTCATGTTTGCATTTTATTTAGAAATAATTTATTTCTATTGAAATACACGCAGTACCATGCACAAAAAATTCAAATATATCATTCTGTTAAAAGGAGCAACACCTGTCACAAGACAACATACGAAAGAACAGAGAAACAAACAATTCACGGTTATTTAGCATTTAACAATACAACCAACAAGAAAGAAAAGGAAAGCGATATAAATAAACTTCCTCATACAGATACTTGGCTTTTAAAATAAGACTAATTTTAGCATTCGTTGATAGATCTCAGACTTCGTGTCAAGATTCAGAATCAACAAACAATGGAAGCTATAAATACAATCAGCACTAAATGAAGATCCAAGCCAAATGTGGTCGAATAGAAAGGATAGAATAAAGATGCATTGTTGTTGAACAGCACTAAGATTCGATTATCTATTATGCAATATATTGTTGTTGAACAGCACTAAGATTCGATTATCTACTATGCAATATATTGCAAATTGTAGAATCATTTTTTTGAATTGAATGTACGGTAGTTTGAAACAATTTATGAACAATTATAAATTAGTCAGAATATAATTATATCTGTCGAAACAGTAGTTTGTCTATCTCTATTTAAGAAACCTTCTAATATTTGTTTCTGACAATGAAAAGTAAAAAAAGTATAATCGATTTGTGTTGATTTTTGTTTCTTGGGAACGCATAGATTAAAGACTGTTTTTGTCCAGTATTCCAGCCAAGCATCTACCATATTTGTTGTGTGGCATGTTTACCTAATATGCACATCTCCCCCCCCCCCCTCCCCCAACGAACTTCCCTTTCCAAAAAAACACAATTGTTCTGTAAGGAAATGTGAAATAAAAATATTAATATAGACATATACCACTTTGTTGAATTGTGTGATTTTAAGTTCCTGGCTAGAGCGCTTGCTTTTCTTGGAAAAAAGTACCTAGTTCATTGCAAGATCTTGAGACATTTCAGTATACCTAGGTGTAAACTATTACAGTTATATATGGTTTTACAGAGAAAAGAGACCATGTGGCCACGACATTGGGTGGTCGCCACGGGTGCTGGAGGTCACGGGTTCAATTTGCGGTGGAGACTGGGATTTTTTCCCATGGATCATCTGGTAAAAAAATTGTAAATGATTTATGTGTAGTGAGATCAGACACCCGTGTGCAGTAGCGTGCACGTTAAAAATTCATTGGCGGTTGAAAACAGTAGGATTAACCGTCGCTGCTCAGGCAAAATTAAAATTTAAAATCTATTCAAATTGTTCTAGGGATTCTCACCCTACAGAAAATATGTCGCAAAACGGGGACTGTGTGGCCATAACATCAGGTCTTGGTTATGTGGTTAGGGAAAGCTTTTTGTTAATGACTCCCTCCGCATTCCACTGTAGTATTCTGAGGGTCTTGTGTTTTTGGTCAATAGTTTTTGCCCCATCACCTTGTGCCTTGACTCCACAGCACATGGGTGGGTGATCACCAGTAGCATTGGATGGGCCCCTTCGAACCGTGAGGCCCGGCAGTCTCGCTGCCTGGCGGGACTCTACAGGATGAGCGCCACACTTTTTTCTGAAAGGATGTACCGTCATCATACAGCGATATATGTTGCACGGTTTCGTTAAGCCTGTGGCCCTGTGCATCCGAATTCAACAGGCGTTTCTGTAGAGATGCCCTCCTTAGCCTTTGGCTGTCCCCAGCCTATCTGCAAGGCAGCAGTTGTTTCGGTCAGAGTTGTCTCTCTAATGGAAGTTGTCTTGCAGGACTATCGAGTCTTCACCACTCGTGTCTATAGGGTCTGGTGATGATATGATATGATATGATGGACTATGTACTACTTTGTACTATCCCGGAAGAGAGGCAGTCCAGTGTGCCTGTATCCCAGGATCGTCCCGTCCTGCCAGAAACGTAGCATATGCATGTGAGTGGGGTATCTCTTTGCTCCCTTTATTTTCTCGGCTTCTCTGCAGTGATGGTACGCCTAGCATTCCCCGCTACCTGGGAGATTGTCACAATAGGGCAGAGGTGCAATGTCCGCTGGCCTGCATATCTTCTGCGTCCATTGGGATGACTGATAGCAGACAAAGGTAAAGAGCGAGGCAGGAGTGCATTTAACCAGGGGACAAGCCTGGTCATGGCACGGAGATGTTGTTCGCCTGGTGTGCGGACATATCCCATGATCAAGGATTGAGTCTCAACGGTTCGCAGTGAGGTGGCTGTTCTACTGCTTACGACACCCCGACCGAGAACTAAGTCTTCTACTAGTGGTTTCACACCTCATCGTCGTATGGGGTGAATATGGAGCATCTTCCCGCCCGCTTTGATCGGCGGACGGCAGAGACCTCTTTCTCCGGCTCGACCGGGTCGGGCTGAGACGCGAGCCCCAGGTCCCAATCATATCGTAGCGTCCCATCGCAGTGGTGCTGAGATTTAGGGCGGGATTCCGGCCGTAATTCCTCAGATGGTAGCCTCGCACCATTGGTTTATCAGCCAAGCACATGGACCAAATGTCTGCGATTCCTCTCGAATAAAGCAGGATTACCGTAGCAATGCCCTGTCATTAGTAGGGTAAAACTGACCTGTCTTCCGAGGGTCTAATACCAGCACATGTTCCCTATTAGATCCAACGAATCAAGAGATGGGTTTTTAGTGAGTCAATGACTAAATGTCTGAAACCTGCGATTCCTCTAGCGTTGAGCAGGATTTCCGTAGCAACGCTCTTTCATTAAGAGGGTAAAACTGACCTGTCTTCCGTGGGTCTAATTCCAGCACACGTTCCCCAATTAGACCCAATGAAAATGCTCTCAGTCTGTCAGTCATTTTACAGTGTTGGTGTGTTGAGTCAAATTAAGCCGCAGGCTCCACTCCTGGTGGTGCCCTTCCGTCAATTCCTTTAAGTTTCAGCTTTACAACCATACTTTCCCCGGAACCCAAACACTATGGTTTCCCGGAAGCTGCCCGCAGAGCCATCGAAGCAACTCATTCGGATCACTAGTCGGCATCTTTTATGGTCAGAACTACGACGGTATCTGATCGTATTCGCGCCTCTGACTTTCGTTCTTGATTAATGAAAACATTGTTGACAAATGCTTTCGAGTAGCTCGTCTTTCGGCGATCCAAGAATGTCACCTCTAATGTTGCAATACGAATGCCCCCGTTTGTCCCTGTTAATCATTACCTCCAGTTCCGAAAACCAACAAAATAGAACCCAGGTCCTATGCCATTATTTCATGCACCATTATTCAGGCAGCTGAGGTCTGCTTTGGATTTTGTGGTTAGGGAAAGCTTTTTGTTAATGACTCCCTCCGCATTCCACTGTAGATGGATTCCACAAAAGATGGATTTTGAAATAGATAAATTCACATTGGTAGCTCCAATGTGGATCATAATTACAGAATGGGCAAGAACAATAGTAGAAATATAGAAAAGGAAAGGGACCTAGGGGTTATAATAGATCATAGAGTTAAGGTGAGTGAGTAAGTTCAGGTAGCAGAGAAAAAAGCAAATGTAATGTTAGGTATGATTAAAAGGAAACATTAAGCATAAGAGCAAGGAAGTGATAGTCAAACTGTACAAAGCATTAGTTAAACCTAAATTGGAGTACTATGTTCAGGTGTGGAGTCCTTATTGTAAAGAGGATATAAACAGGCTGGAAAGGGTACAAAGAAGAGCTACAAAACTGATAGTGGGATTCCAGAATTACAGTTATGAGGAAAGACTCAGAAAAACTAGAAAAGATAATAATTTGAAGTGATCTAATACAGATAGTTTTACAAAGTACAGCCGGCTACAAGAACAAGAGGGCACAGCTACAAATTAATTGAAGAAAGGACCAAAGTAGATATTAGGAAATATGTTTTTAGCAGAGAGTGGTGAATACTTTGAAATAGTGGGGGCAGGGTCAGTTAATGTATTCTTCTTCTTCTTCTTCTTCTTCTTCTTCTTCTTCGTACGCACTCAGACAGTAACCATTATTTTTTCGAAAAAAGCAGCCGTCATCCTGAGGCTGTCGACACTGCCATAGAGCTTGTCTAGTGTTGCCACTGGTGATGGCCACATCTGCTCTCTCTGATCCTCGTATGTCGGGCAGTTTTGCAGAAAATACTCAGCGGTCATTTTCCCGGTACCACACGAGCATTCGTCGGTGCCACCTATCTTCAATTTTTTGAATAGATGGTACCTCAGTCTGTTGTGGCCAGTGCGAAGTCTGAAGACCACGACCTGCTCTCTTCTGTTCAACTGGTAATAGGCATCGTTTTTGGTGTAGCCAGTATGTTCGGTTTCCCATTTGGTCATGTATCTAGCTCTAATAAGCCGTTTTGACTCTTCGTATGTCATGCTAGTATCTGGTTGTGGTAGTTTTGCACCTTCTTTTGCCAGTCTTTCTGCCTCCTCGTTGCCTTGGATGTTGCAGTGAGATGGAACCCACTGCACCACTACCCTTTTTGGTGCGGCCTGCTGGCATAGTTGACAGAGTACTGCTCTTTAATCATTAGGTTCAGTATTTTTCTGGCTTTTAAGTGCTGTGACTACGGCCAGAGCGTCTGTAAGCAGGACTATGTGGCTTTTATTACTCTTACCTGTCGCCATTTCTTCCACTGCCGCCCTTAGTGCCTCTGCCTCCGCTCTGAAATTGCTTGTGTATTTTCCAGTAGCGAATGACAGTGTTATTTTTCTGCCATTTGGTAGGTTCAGAAATGCTCCTGCCCCTCCGTTCTGTGTTGTATTTGTTACGGAGCCGTCGGTGTATGCATGGGTCCAGTCCATGCTTGGGTAGTTTTCCGTTATGTAACTCAGGGTAGTATCTCTTCTTTCTTTTTCAGACTGGCTGTTTTTGTTTCCAATACCTGGTATATTTTCTACCACCTCTGGAAATATATGCTGCGTCCAGGTAGGTTTTCGTACAGTAGGGATGGGCTTTGGTGTGGTTAGTGCGTTCATAAGGTCTTCGCTTTAGCTTCCCATTTCCGAAATTGTTTAGTCTCTGGTGCATTGGATGGTCAGTCAGTCTTCTGAGTTTCTCTGATTGCAGCTGAGCTCTGCAGTCTCTTCTGTCGGTCATGGATTGCAGTTTTGTAATCTTTTCAAGTTCTACAATTGGCGTTGCCTTCATGCCTCCTGTTATAACTCTCATGGCTTGGTTTTGGAGTTTGCTAACTTTATCGAAGTTCGCCTTTGCTGCTGTTGTCCATGCCGCAATGCCATACTCGAGAACTGGTCTCACTCTTCCAGTGTACAGTTTCTTTAGAATGCTTTCGTCTGATCCCCAGCTTGTGCCAGCAAGTTTCCCCATGATTGCCATTCTTTCTCTGGCTCTCATTCGGTTTCTCTCGATCTGACTTTTCCAGTTAATGTATTCAATAATATATTGGATGCACATACTTGTTTTTAGGTCAAGTGGAGGAAAAGAAAATGGTTGTATACAGACTCTGTTCAGTTTTCTATGCCAGTATAAAGAAGTTAGTTAAAGAAGCTAAATGACACACCTTATCTCCAATAACAGGAACAAACTGATGATAATTTGTCTTGCTTTGATAATCACAAAAGATTTTGAAATAAACATTCACAACGCCCTTTCCAATTCAAATTTGGAACCAACATGACTGCCTAATGTATGTGGGGATAACCTGGACAGTTTAAAAAAACGTGGAACAGATTAAACAGTTGAATGTATATATTATATGGGGAACATGAGTGCTAACAGTGTTGGTCCAGCATAGCGTGTGATACAGACAAACACTTAGGCGTTGATCCTGACAGAAAGAGCCACGCCACACAAATATCAACAGATATTGACATATCATCAATGATAAAGAGGACAACATAGTGACAGAAAATAAAGATATTATGAAAAGATGGGGGTAGTACTGCATAGTACCATGTACGAAGACCCCTCAAAGCACCCAAGTTACAATAATAGCGAATGAAGGTATAGAACATGAACCAACATTGGACAAAGTACGTTTGGGAATCAAAAGCCTTTAAAAAAAGTCATCAACTTCGAGTATCTGGGCTCCCGAATTAATAACAAAGGTGACTGCTCAAAGGAAATGAAAAGGAGATTGGCAATGCAGCTGCTACACAGCTTGAGAAAACTATGGCAGAATACCAGCAAACCAACTAAATTGCATACAGCTACGAAACATGGACAGTTACCCAAACGTCAAGGAAGATAATTGAGTCCTTCGAGTCTAAATGTTATGAGGTGGACCCCAAAAATACGAATCCAAACATTCAACAAGAGTTAGGCAAGAGGAGAACTGGTTCATAAATTCCACCATGAAAAAAAAATTGAAATACGAGACGTGTTCAAATGAAACCGGACCCAGTGGCTTTATTACAAACATATGAAAGTTCGATCATCTGCTGGGACAGAATTAAATATAACAACTGTTATGAAGCAAACAAGCCACAGGGTTAGAAAAAAAAGTCGCTATTGGCATTCAGACAGGCATCCCACTGCTTGGGTAGACGGCAAAAATTGCTTTGGGTGCTCTTTGAACCACCTGGTCATCGAGGCCATGAAGTCTGCATCGGAGCTAATTTTTGTAAGGGTCCAAACAAATGGAAGCTACAAGGGAACATTTCGGGCTAGAATGGGTGTGTCAGTACTTCCCACCTTTTCTGTACTAACGCTTTCTGAACAATGTTCGCGACATGTGGACGCGCGTTGTCGTGCAACAGAATCACACCATGCGAAAGCATGCCAGGTCAATTATTCTTGCTGTATGCAGCTTGTTTAGTGTGTCATTGTAGCGGATGGCTTTGATGTTCACGCCAGGCTGTTTAAAGTTTACCAGCAAAAGTCCCCCGTGGTAAAAAAAAATGCTGTCAGCATAACCTTACCAGTGGAAATGTGTGACTTGAATCTTTTGGGTTTCTGTATTCTGGGATGTTCCCATTGCATGCTACCAGTTTTGCTGCTCTACTCAAAGTGGTGGCACCACGATTTATCACCTGCCACTATGTACAAAAGAAACAAATCACCCTCCTTTTCGTATCGCAGCAAGTGGTTCAAACTCCATCTCACACTTTTTTTTTTATGGTGGTAGGTCGCAACCGAGGTACACATTGTGAACACACTTTCCAATACTTCAGTGTCTTGCTAACCACCATTTGAACTGTCCCTAGCGACACAGCGAATTCCTCTGCTAGCAAACGTAAGCTCCGGCGACGGTCCAACCAAATTGCTGCATCATTTTGGCGATGGTATCTTCTGACGCAACAATATGCGCCTGGCCTGGCCTCGGAAGATGATTCATTAATTCACGTCCTTCTTTAAACATCGTTGTCTAGCTCTTTACTGTTGTCTTCTACTAATTTTTGTCACCATACACTGCCCGCATTCTGTGATGAATGTCAACTGGTCAACATAATTCAGCTGTTAGAAGCCGATTCACTGCTCGCTGATCAACTCTGGATGGATTCGTATCACACCCGCCATGTTTTCAACGGTCTGCTGATGAAACTATGAGTCGGAGGATAATGAAATTTTGTAAACTTTACGGTTGGTATGTGCTGTTTACACTAAAAGTAACGTCATCATGCACATCGTGCGTATGTTCACTTGTTGTAGTTCAGTCCCGATTCATTAGAACATGTGTCGTACTGTGGCCACATGAAAAAAACACAACGGTATGGTGCCATACAAGAAAGGCAGAGGCAGACCAAGAAGGTGATGGCACCAAGATGTCTAGGAATGCTTGGGCATGACTCTGCAGCGGGCTGGAGATTTGGCCCGAGATTGAGTTTCTTTCAGACAAGCTGTGAGGGGAGAGATGTTCTGGAAAGAACTATCTACATGATGATAGGCAGGTTAACGTTTGGTGACTTGGCATGTATTTTATGATGTGCTGTGCTTCACAGGGAGCTGAAAAAGTGTTAATTGATTGATTGATAGTAGAGTGTTGCCCGCTTTGGTGCCTGGGTTGAAAAGAATAGGTTCACTGTAACGTCCCAAGGGATATGTAAAGAGTGACTAAGGAGTGTGTACACTGAACTAGCAACCTCACCATTGCTTCCTAGACTACGACAGCAAATGTTTGTATACATGCTTCCTGGGGGGGGGGGGGGGGGGGTGAGGGGGGGATTGTCAGCTGTAGTGGTGGTAATATGCATCAATTGTAGCCAAAAGGGGGAATCAATCAGTAAATCATTGTAGATTTAGTGATCGTGTTCCTTTCTGTGTTCTCTAGTACCGACATCTGGAAAAAGAACAAAAATAGTCCAATCTTTTTTATATTTTCAGCAATTGATTTTTGATTACCCTGTCTTTCATCCATTGGTTGACCCAGTGAGTGGGGAACTTGATGTCAAATGGGCCTTCACTCGCTGGAGGTAAGTCTCTGCCATCTTCCTTGGCAGTTCTGCTGTGGTGTTGTACTGTACTGTACTGACTCGTGCTTGTCTTTGTGAGAAAGTCATTGTACATTTACAAATGATGCCTTCAGGGTCTAGTGTAGGTAAGTCTCCAGGCTCGCCCTGCACTGTTAAAGTGTTGGTACATTCTTCTTTGGATTTCGTCCTGAAAAGGATGCTATGTCACAGTTTACAGCAAGGCTGTGATATCTGCTCCTTCCTGTCCGACACATCCAATTTCAGCTGACTTTTTTACAGTACCGAGTTTGTCTTCCCATTGCTACATGTCTTGGTTAGCTATGGTTTGCTGACTTGAATGCAAGTCGCCAGCTATAAGTCACTGGCTGCTGTCAGGTCATGCAATGCTGCATTTTGGTCGATGTATTGGTACCTGACTTTACTTACTAACTCACACATATTTTTTGTTAGAGAGCCAAGCTGCACATTTACACATGATTCCTTCAGGGATAGGTCTCCATACTCTGCCTTAACAAGTCTCCATACTCTGCCTTAATAGGTCTCCAGACTCTGCCTTAATAGGTCTCAATACTCTGCCTTAATAATTCTCCATACTCTGTCTTAATAGGTCTCAATACTCTGCTTTCAAAGGTCTCCATACTCTGCCTCTATAGGTCTTTATACTCTGCCTCTATAGGTCCCCATACTGTACATGTACTGTTAAAGTGTCCTATCTATCTCCACTTTCTCTCTTGTTTTTCACTCTATTTGTTATCGTCATGTATGTAGTGTTTGCCAGCCGAAGACTGTGTGTGTTAGCTATGGCAGAAAACATTTGAGCACACATGCAGCCACAGTTTATGATCATGAAATGGTATTGGTTCTCATCATGGTGTAGTTGCTACCAACTACACCCAGGAAAGGACGGAATTTGACCCCTGGTCTCACACTGGCATCTCTACTAACCAAATGGTCAGGTTTCAGAGTAGAGCTAATAGCTCAATTCATATGGACCTTCAACGCCACACAAGTTGCAGTTGTATAGGCACCAGAAAGACACACTCCTCGTCTATCTATTGTCAGTCATGCATGCGGATCACATGGCCGAACCATCTATACAGAGTCTGCAACATCCCAGATCTCAGTTTGGTCACGGATATCGGGGTCTTATATGGTCTCTTATGGAGATATTTATGAGTTAATGCTCCATTGCTCTTTCGGTAATTCAGAGCTTTTCTTCATCTGATTTGCATAGATTACAAACCTCACAACCATATACCATTGCTGCAATAGCCATGCTATTGTTGGTGTGCGCCCTGGCCTTGACATCCGTCATCTGCTGGAGTATCACCTAGTCTAGATATGTGTCATCTTGTCTTGTACTTTGTGAAGAAGCTTTTCTATTGCAATTTCTATGTTTGTTTTCTTTCCCAGGAGAAATAGCAACAACCTCTGGCAGGTGATATTGTATGCCAAGAAGGCTTTCTACAAAATCAACACAGATTCTCCATCCAACCAAGTGGCAGCACTTCTGTAAGTGACCTTGGCTCATGGTTACAATGTTTTGATGTTACAATTCAGGTGTTACTTGTGCGTCCTTCGCGACTGTATTTCTCTTTGTAATTTTGTTTCATCCTTGTTTTAGATTTGATCGTATTTGTTGCTTGAGTTGTAAATCTGTCTCACCATTATTTCAGATCTAATTATATGTCATGATTGATTTATAAATCTGTCTCACCATTATTTCAGATCTGATTGTATGTCATGATTGATTTATAAACTGTCCCACCATTATGTCAGATCTAATTATATGTCATGATTGATTTATAAATATGTCTCAACCTTGTTTAAGATCTTATTATATTTGTTGATTGATTTGTAAATCTGTCTCACCCTTATTTCAGATCTGATTATATTTGTTGATGTGCGAGGGGGCTTCAAATGAAAACCTTAAAAATGGGATAGAAATTAGAAAAACTATGCCTTTGTATTGAAACGTGGGGGTTGCTAAGGATGTCAAGAGTGTTTTGCACGTGCCATCACGGAGCAGACAACAACATGACGTCATAATTGCAATTAAAAGATGGCTGCCCTACTATTGAAATGCACTAAAGATGAGCAGAATTCTGTTATCCATTTTTTTAGCAGCGAAGGAATGAAACAGAAATTCATTAGTGAATGAAGATCCCGTACGGTGGTGCATGCCTTTCACTCCAGCAAGTGAATGAGTGGAGTAGGAAGTTTTAAAAGGTCATGAGTTCTGTGACCGAATAGTGACCCTAGAGTACTGCAGCCGTTGACTGCCTCGTAGAGGAAAATTGTCGACTGACTGTGAACGAAAGGCGTGCATCACAGTACTGGACCTTCATTCGCAAATGAATTTCTATAGGATTCATTCCTTGGCTGCTCAAAATTGGATTAAAAAAGCACTGCTCCTCTTTGGTGCATGTCATTAGTGCAATTATAATGTCGTGTTGTTCGTTTGTGCTGTTATGTCATGTGCAGGACACTCTTGGCATCCTTAGCAACCATATTAACAAGTTACAATACAAAGCATGGTTTTTATCATTTCTGTTCCACTTTCAATGTTTTCATTTCTTGATTGATTTGTAAATCTGTCTCAACCTTATTTCAGATATGAACAGGAGATAGACATGTTCAAGAGCCGTGTGGCAGAATCTCTCAAGTCTTCCAGAGATAGACTCTTTCAGCCACCAGTCCTAGATGACCCATTTGCTCTCAGGTTGGTGTTCAGATGAATTGCCTGATATTCTATAATGAAACATTTAATTGCATTATATTCCATCAGAGAATATTATCTTGATCCTGATGATCCGTTCCTCAGCGTAACTGCGGGTCCCAACTTCGTCTCCAGTGAACCCATGTCTTGGTCTCCAGTGCGTGGTATGGCCTCCTCTAGAGGCATCTCGAATGTTTAGGCGTACAGCAAGGAAGTCTTACCATCGTATTGGAGGTCTTCCCCTCAGGGATAACAGACTGCTGTCGCTGTGTTTCATCAACCATCGTTTCGTCACAGCATGTGACCCGCCCGCCTCTGTTTTTCCTTGTCTGCATGGATTACCGCATCCTTCACCAGGGACAATTGTCTTATATCAGAATTATGGAGACCTTGCATACGTTGGTTTTGGAGAGTGATTCCGACCAAACGTCTCTCAAGGGAGCTCAGGGTCATTCTAAATCTGTCCTCTAGTGATTTTATTAGTGTCCACGTCTTGGCACCGTAACACATAGCGGGGAGTACAGTGGAATTGAAGAGGGAGGCTCGTAGGTCCTGGTCATGACAACCGTCAGGACCGTGTTAATAGACAAGAAGGCTGCCCAACCCTAGAAAATAGTTTTATTACTAAAGTTACTAAGAGCAGGGGATGGTCTGATCTGCAGTCTTCATCTCTTTTTAGCCTCACATCCTGTAAGCAGTTTCTCCACATCAAATCTTTGGGGAAATGGTAGGTTTTGTTTTGGTGGTGCCCAGGTAGGTTTTGTTTTGGGGGTACCCATGTATGTTTTTTCGGTGGTGCCCAGGTCGGTTTTGTTTCAGTGGGGCACAGATAGGTTTTGTTTTGGTGTTGTCCAGGTAGGTTTGGTTTTCGTGGTGTCCAGCTAGGTTTTGTTTTGGTGGCGTCAGGTAGTTTTTGTTTATGGGGTGCACAGGTAAGTTTTGTTTTGGTGGTGTCCAGGTAGGTTTTGTTTTTGGGGTGCACTCGTAGGTTTTGTTTTGGTGGTGTCCAGGTAGGTTTTGTGTTTGGGGTGCACAGATAGGTTTTGTTTTGGTGGTGTCCAGGTAGGTTTTGTTTTGGTGGTGTCCAGAGAGGTTTTTTGGGGGGAGTGCACAGGTAGGTTTTGTTTTGGTGTTGTCCAGGTAGGTTTGGTTTTCGTGGTGTCCAGCTAGGTTTTGTTTTTGGGGTGTCCAGATAGGTTTTGTTTAAAAAAATTGAAGTCACACATTTCCACTGGTTTAGAAAGTGTTAGCACTGAAAAGGTGAGAAGTACTTCCACACCCATCCTATAGCCTCAATATGTCCCCTTGTAACTTCTATTTGTTCATACCCTTAACAAAATTTCTCAAGAGATAAAGATGCAGGCGTCATGGCCTCGACGACGACCAAGTGGATCAAAGTCATTTTTTTTAGTCATTTTTTTTCCGATGGCAAGCAGTCTGAATGCTTATACGACTTTTTCTAACTAACCCTGTGGCATGTTTGCTTCAGAATAATTGCTATATTTAATTCTGTCACACCATGTGTTTGTAATTAAGCCACTGAGTCCAGTTTCATTTGAACACGCATCATATCGTACTGGTTTTTACCGGGTATAAAGCCATTGTAATGATATGGGCATGGGAGACAACAGTGAAATTGTATGTAATATTCAATTATTGTTTTAACTTTCCCTGAATCATTTTACGGTTGTGGGGAAAACATGAATCTATTATTTCAATTCGATTCAAGTGCCGTCTCTGCAACAAAGGTTGGCTGCAGTGGGACTCCAATATCCTCTGGCCTGGACGGTACACTCTGCCAGACTGACGTTAGTCACTCTTTTAATGTTGCTCTCCCACTTACGGCACCGCCCGTCTCTTGTCTTCCTACCTTCAACCTTCTCCTCCAGTATTGTTTTAAATGAAGTATCTTGACTTTTTATATTACCTAATTTTAATGTCTGTCTAAAGATATCTACCCAAGCCTACTCTCGTCAGGACATTCCATTTACGTAATCATTATTAAACTGCAGCTGCTTCACTTAGATCACTAAAGACATTCTTTCATCTCAGCTGTTTCCCTTAGACCACAGACCACACAGTTATTTCCCCACCTGAATCAGTCAACATGGCTATTACTAAGGGTCCCGGCTATGGCTATTACTAATGGGCCAGACCATGGCTATTGCTAATGGGCTAGACTGACTATTGCTAATGAGCCAGACTATGGCTATTGCTTATGAAACAGACCATGGCTATTCCCAGTGGAGCAGAACATAGCTATTGCTGAAGGGCTAGACTATGGCTGTTGCAAATTGGGTCATTCATTGTACAACTTTCGTTTCCCATTGACCAGGGGTTCTCAACAAAAAAGTGTAATTTATTTTTGTTTAATTTTATTTATTTTTATTTTATTTATTTATTTATTTATTTATTTTTGGGGGGGGGAGGGGAGGGGTGCGGTGGAGATTTTATCAGTCCATCCTAACATTGACCCTCTTGCAATTTCTCACACGACAGGTTCAGTCCGTGGAATGAAGCAGTTTATCCTGACACCAAGAAGCAAATGTTATCTCAGGTAGGAAACCATGTTTTTGCATCCAGCATAATCCAGATGTAATTTATTATTGCATCCAGTACTATCCAGGGATAATTTATCATTGCATCCAGTACTATCTAGAGATAATTTATCATTGTGTCTAGTATTGTCCAGAGAGAATGTAGCATTACATCCAGTACTATCCAGGGATAAGTTATCATTACATCCAGTACTATCCAGAGATAAGTTATCATTGTATCCAGTATTATGCAAATAATATTTAGTTTTTATGCTTGGGCAAAAAGTGCCAGATATTATTTTGAAATTTTCTGACAATTGGGAAAACAAAAGTATATTCTTTTTCCAAATTCGGGTCTCAAATGTTGCATTTCAAGATAAAAGAATTGTGGGCCCTGGCGACCAGGGCCAGTCACATCGAATGACTATTTCAAGGTATGATGGCCGTGTCCAAGGCGGCCTGCAGTTCTGTTTGGGAGGGAGCGATCTGTTTGAGTCTTCCCATCTCTCGCACACACCCCCCCCCCCTCCCCCCCCCCCCCCTCACCTCACTACAGCTTGTCGGAGCCTGTTGGCCGTAACTTTCCGTAGGAAGTGGTCAACATGGAGGAGAGACGTTGTAATGACTTCAAGTTGAGTACGCCCAACTACCTGACTGTTGTGAATCAGGTCGTGCAAGTGGATCCCGAGGATGTGCCTCTGTTTTGTCAGCTGGAAGACCTCAAGACGCTGCAAGACGCTGCAAGACGTCGTATTTCGCGCCATGAATGTGACCTGGTGCTGGTCGTGCTGCGTACAACTCTAATCTGTCTACTGCAAAATGGTGTCCACCGAAATGGAAAAACGGTGATAAATATTTTGCGATAAAACAAACATAGCGAGAAGCGAATGCTTAAGACGTTTAGAAACATAAAATGGACTAAAGCAGACTGACATGTGGTTTACAAAAGATAGACCATATCGGTACTGTTGAACGTCGTCAAAGCACGTGACAATTACGAACTGCGCTCACTGATCATAGAATTACCGTTGTTAACGAGTTTGTGTCAACACATCTTTCCCAATGTCAAATTGGTTGTTAGATATTTACTTCTCAAAGAGCAGAATGCTCAAAAATAAGTTAAAATAAGTGTCGAGCAGGTTAAAAATTCCTTGGCAGTTGAAAATCGAAAAAAATGGGTTTTTCTTCATAAATGTTTTCCCATTTCAAGGTAAGTAACTCATTGTGGACATTCGCAAACAGCAACAACAATTTCAATCTTGGTCCTCAATAACAACTAATAAGAGTAAGAACCAGAGGAGTGCAGCCGGACAGCCAATCAGTGATCGAATCTACAACACCACGCTGAGGCAGACAGTGTGGACAACCCCAGTTACTGCCTACACTGACTCGCAACAAACCAAGTGGTTTGGTCATTTAATCAGAATGCATAATGACCGACCTGCATCAAGAATATATTATATGCAGGTCTCCGGTTCTGGAGATGGATCGAGGGTGTCTCTGACACTCTCAGGAAGTTACACCTAACGACAGCACATGCCTCCTACTTGGCAATAACAAAAAATCTACGCTTCAGCCTCTCTGCGACGCGGTATGGTAAGGGCAGTAGGCCAAAAGATGAAGAAGAAGCAGTAGTTTCAGTTTTAGTCCGCTCTTCCATATTCTGTCAAAGGCTTTTTCTAGATCTATCCGAACCGCTGGTGTTTTCTTTATTTCTTTATATGCATCCTTTATCTCTGAGAGATAAATGCCATCTGATCTTCGGTCGATATGTTTCTACGAAAGCCTGCTGGCTGGAGTATAATACAGTTTTTGGGATTACATATGCCAGATTATTCTTGCGTTACATATTCATTCCATTAATTTTCCTACAAAGCAGACTTTTACATATATAAATCATCACGTAGATCTTTACAGAACGTTGTTGTCCTGACAGCAGATCTGTAAGACACTCGATCCCTAGCTAGCTCTCTCGCTGTTGAGACTGTCAATCCCAGAACCACTGTAATACCCTTTACCCATTTTCTCCACAGTCTGCCTCTGACTCTTCTGCCAGGCACCATAATCCTCTAGAATCGTTCTTTCTAGGCCATCATGACGTTTGATGGGGTCTGAGTTATGTTAATCTCCTAGATGTAATCGTGTCTAGTTCCTGTATACCGAGCTCCTGTAGGATTTCAGAGTTTTCCATTCTCGCTACCAATAGTATTTTGGGCATCCTCCTGTAGCATCTTATCTCGAAGAATGTGATCTACTTCCCTGTGGTTTGTTTCGTTGACCATGTCTCGCGTCTGAACGTTACCCAGTTGTCCAGTACTTCATTGTTCTTTTCGACACACTTTTGTCACCATAAACTGTCTGCATTTCAATTGAAACCGGACAAAACTGCAACAAGTGAACATAGGTACGATGCGCATGATGACTTCACTTCTGGTGTAAACAGCACATATCAAGTAAAGTTTGACAAATTGTATTATCCTACGACTTATAGATTCCTCAGCATACCGTTGAAAACATGGCGGGTGTGATACAGAATCTGTCCAGAGTTGATCAGGGAGCGGTGATTTGGTTTCTAACAATTGAAGAATGTCGACCTGTTGACATTTTTTTGAGAATCTCGGCACAATGCACGAACTCCGTGGCACCGGTCAGGATCCCGTAATAGATTGAGTAGATTTGTAACAATATTTTTAATTTTGCACGGACAGCGGCCATTAAGCCTACTCTTTTTCATGTCCAACTGCCGATGGATTTTTTAACATGCGCTGCACTGTACACGGCGTCCGATCTGTACTACCCAGAGGTGCGGAGAAATACCAGAAAGTGCAGGTGAAAAAAATGTACGTCTCCACTGTGAATTAAACACCCGAGGCTGACGTCTTACATCAAGTCCACTTTATCCCGGACAGTGTCTATTATTCGACTGCTTTGACCTTCTACAGTACGGTACTATCATAAATGCATTAGACAATTTGTAAACGCTGACCATTGCCTTATAAGCTCTCCAGCGTTATTGTGATGTCTGTTTTGTTCAGAATGGAAAAAATACTACCCTGGCCACATAGAAAACGACGCCTACAATCAACTCACCAGGCGAGACCAGGTGATCATTCTCCTGCTACGCACAGGTCACAACAGACTTAGATGTCATCTGTACAACAAATTCAAGATTGGCACTGTAGACCTCTGTGCCTGCATCACAGCCCCCATGAAGACAGAACATACTTTGCAGTCCTGTCCACTGAATAACGACAAAAGAAGTAGCATTTGGCAACAGCCAGTGTCCTTCCATGAGAAGTTATACGGAAGTGTACAGAACCTTGAGTCGACTGCTGCCTTCGTTAGAGTCATTGACGTCGAGGTGTGAAGACGAACGAGGAAGAAGAAGAAATGTATATCTTAAGATACATGGGTGTCGATTATACCAGAAATACTTTCCAACATCTACACACACACACACACACACACAGCGACCTCACCCAGTATTACTTATCTGCACGTATATTAGTGCACCCTTGCGAATGTTCAACCATTGATAGCACAAAGTCAAACTATTTATTAATCCGTTACTATTTTTGCAAAGCGATGTGGCATTGCCCTGTTTCGTTAAGACCGTGGTAGAGTATTACTGCTATCAACAGCGGTTCGAGTAAAGGCGGACTACCAAGTAAAAGGGAACTACCGAGTAAAGGGGAACTACCGAGTAAAGGGGAACTACCGAGTAAAGGTGGACTAACGAGTAAAGGTGGACTACCGAGTATATAGGGACTACCGAATAAAGGGGGAATATTGAGTAAAGAGGGACTATGGAGTAAAGAGGGACTACTGAGTAAAGATGGACTACCGAGTAAAGGGAGACTACCGAGTAAAGAGGGACTACCGAGTAAAGGGGGACTACCGAGTAAAGAGGGACTACCGAGTAAAGGCAGACTACCGAGTAAAGAGGGACTACCGCGTAAGGGCAGACTACCGAGTAAAGGCGGCCTACCGAGCAAACAGGGACTACCGAGTAATGCAGACTACCGAGTAAAGAGGGACTACCGAGTAAAGGGGGAACTACCGAGTAAATGAGGCACTACTGAGTAAAGGTGGAACTATCGAGTAAAGGGGGAGTATAGAGTGAACAGATATATTGAGTAAAGGAGGAATATAGAGTGAACAGATATATTGAGTAAAGGCGGAGTATAGAGTGAACAGATCTATCGAGTAAAGGGAGAGTATAGAGTGAACAGATCTATCGAGTAAAGGGGGAGTATAGAGTGAACAGATCTATTGAGTAAAGGGGGAGTATATAGTGAACAGATCTATCGAGTAAAGGGGGAGTATAGAGTGAACTGATTTATTGAGTAAAGGGGGAGTATAGAGTGAACAGATCTATTGAGTAAAGGGTATGGGCCGAGTAAAGGAGTGTTTTGAGTGAAGGGATATATCAAGGGAAGGGGAGTATCGAGGAAAGGGGAGTATCGAGTGAAGGGGTATGTCGAGGGAAGGGTAGTATCGAGGGAAGGGGTGTATCGAGGGAATGGGTGTATCGAGGGAAAAGGTATATCGAGGGAAGGGGAGTATCGAGGGAAGGGGTATATCGAGTGAAGAGATGTATTGAAGGAAGGGGTGTATCGAGGGAAGGGGAGTATCGAGTGAAGGGGTGTATCGAGGGAAGGTGAGGGTCGAGTGAAGAGATGTATTGAGGGAAGAGATATATTGATGGAAGGGGAGTATCGAGTGAAGAGATGTATTGAGGGAAGGGGTGTATTGAGGGAGGGGAGTATCGAGTGAAGGGGTGTATCGATTAAAATTTAGACGATAATTTATTAGTAAAACAGTGACAGATAAAGAAAAGTAAACGTTAATTGTTGGCAGTGTTTTTATCCAAATTTATCTTGCTATAGTGCTATGTTCATTGAATAACATGGCTGCATACATACAGACATATATAAATACATACATACATACATAAATGCATGCATACATACATTCGAGACAATGACACTTTGCAACTAAACAATTTTAAGCACAATCACAGCTTACAAATCAGTCACTGAACCAACGTAGCAGATATTAAGTGTGATGTTATCAACTATCTACATAACTAAAAGATTTTTAAATTAAGATTAACTCCAACAGGAAACCAGATCAGCGAGATTAGCACCACAACTAATCTATTTTATCTTTAGCTTTAAATATAAATTCATTTTGTAGTCACCCCAGTTCGTTGTTTGCTGCGACATATTTCAGTCTTCTTAAACTTGTTAACCAAATCGGTAGGTGTTTCTCTGTGACCCTCACGCTGTAGGTTTAGAACAATTCCAGCACTGGAAAAGGGCATCTCGTTACTAACACAACTAATAGTTCACTTGATTTATTCTAACAAAGATGAAATCAATTCTCTTTCTCCTAGCCTGCGTTACTGCAAAGGGTAAGTGTCAAGTTTGCTGTTCTTTTGGAAATGTACATCAAATTGTTTCTTCTCTACTGATTATGTAATGTATCTGCGAATTTGATTGGCAGAATAGTTATCATATTTGTCTCTCTGGACAAAAGATCTGGGTTCAATCCCCAGACCCAACATGATTAGCTGCCTAGCAGAAAATTGGTAGATGGCTTGCAGGTGAGGATGATGATACAATCCATTCAGCTGTTGACAGCTCAATGCCTCCCGGACAAAAGCACACGTCTTCCTCAGTTTTTGTGGTGATGTGTTGTGTAGTGTGGGGTGAGCTCCAGTATGATAGGCTGGTTTTGCTGATCGTTTGGCCCTAGGCATAGGGTCAGGATGTGCTCGATTGAATCCTCGTGGTCGGGACAGAATGCAATTTCGTTCACAAGGCGGGTCTATTCTATTCAGATGTTTGTTGAGAAGGGCATGGCCTGTTCTCAGCCGGAAGATCAAACACTGGTCTCTTCAGAGATACAGACAGTGCTTCTGGAAGCTTGTATTTTTCAGGGCTGCAGAACATTAGTGACAGAGTTCGTTTGGGGGAAACATACAGATTTTCACATGACTACAGTACTGTTCAGGAGTAAATGCTAGTCTCAAGCAATAATGGCGACACATCAGACGGTTTTGTCTTGATGATGTAACATGCGCTGTATTTGAGGGAGTAACTGCACTGGTGATCAACTTCAATCTCTGGTCCCGAGCTATCTTGTGGCAATACATAAGTCAAGACGACTGGAGGTAGTTCAGAATACAGGCACTGTGGTCAAAACTCTAGAGGGATTCGATCGCCTACCATTTCATTGTTTTGAGAAGCGAGTACCTTACCTCCAGACCAAAGCCACCCTCTCAGAGGTAAAAGTTCTTCTAAGGATTAGTCGGTTTTAAAGTTACCCTCCTGTTCCAGGCTACATAAAGTCCTTCTGATGGCTATTCCTTTTTCTGGTAACGAACAGTCATTTATGTGGCTACAGTCCATTCCATTGTTACAAATAGTCCGTTTTGCAACTAAGCAAGAATGCAGCCACAATAAGGAAGAGAACCAATTTGGCGTCCAATGACACACTGTGCGATAGGAAGGCCGCAATGCGAAGAAAGACACACTGGTCTACTAAATAGTACTTGTTTCACTAATCTTTTTAGAAGATGGGCGACAGAAAAGTAGGCCCACAGGAAACAAAACCGCTCTCACGTTGGAATTACAAACGAGCCAACTGGGACAGGTTTCCAAGCCTGACAGATGGGCTGTGTGAAACCATGAACACACGGAACAACAAAATGAAGCCCATGGTGGAAAGCCTAAGCAAAGCAATAATGCAAGCTGCCACTGAAAACATCCCAAGAGGGGCAAGAAAAAATTATAAGCCCTATTAGAATGACGATTTGCAGAAAACGGAAGACGCAGTCACAAATGCTAGGAACATGGCAGAGAGAGAAAAATCTATGCAGGCAAATCTCGCCCGCATAGCCGTCACGGCGAAATACAAATATACTCTAAACAAAACAGCAAGAGAAAGCTGGAAAAACAAAACGGAAAGCCTCAATTTAGACCAAGAAGGGAACAAACTATGGAAGCTAGTCAGGGCCATGAATGACGAAACTCCACCAAACAAACAAATCACCATCAAGCAGGGCGAAAACTTGCTCACTGGAAAGAAAACAAAAAACGCCTTTGTTGAACATTATGCTAGAGCAAACCACATTTGAGGTCCCTGCAGATTGGCATACAGACATTAGTGAAGAGCAAAAGGGGCACGACAACATAAATATGGCACAAGAAGAGCATATGATGGCAAAATTAACAATGAACGAAATGGAAAAGGCCATGAGAAAATTAAAGAAATGGAAATCTCCCGGAAATGACGGGATAACAAACGAAATGCTGATGGGGTTGGGCCAAACAGCAAAGAGGAAACTGCTATTAGTTCTGAACCAAAGCTGGAAAAGGGGTATTGTACCCCAGGCATGGAAAGACGCAGTACTTGTACTAGTACCAAAAAAAAGGAAAAGACAAAACAGATCCAAATGGATACAGGCCTATCAGCCTACTGAGCTGTGTCGGCAAACTGATGGAACGTATGATAAACACCAGACTGATGTGGCATCTGGAAGAAAAACACATACTAATTCCACAGCAAGCAGGCTTTAGACAGCACAGATCCATTGAGGATCACGTCATCCTCATAGCCCAGGAAATAGAAGATGCCTACCAGGAGCAAAAACACACAGTAGCTGTTTGGGTGGACCTGGAAAAGGCATTTGACTAAGTCTGGAAAGAGGGACAGAGTCAAGCTAATAAGAAGTGAAGTTTGTGGGAAAATGTACAAATGGATAAGTCACTACCTCAAAAACAGAACGGCCAGAGTTCAAGTACAAGGGCAGATGAGCAAAAAGGTGACACTTGAACAGGGAGTACCGCCAATGAGGAGTACTGTCACCCACACTCTTCCTGGTGTACATAAATAATATAACAGAGAATATACCAAGAAGAGTCCATAGCTCAATGTTTGCAGACGATCTGGCTATGTGGACCTCTGAAAAGAATCTCACCATAGCAAGAAATCGGATGCAGCAGGCCCTAACATCGCTGGAAGGGTTGGCGAACTCATGGCTGGTCAAAATAAACGTGGAAAAAACCACATGTACAATATCCTCGCTATCAAACAAACCCCAAAACACCAAATTAAGTCTTAACAGAAAATACCTTCAGCCAAACGACAACCAAAACTACCTGGGAGTCACATTTGATCGGCGCATGACATGGAAAAGTCAGATCGAGAGAAACCGAAAGAGAGCCAGAGAAAGAATGGCAATCATGAAGAAACTTGCTGGCACAAGCTGGGGAGCAGACGAAAGTATACTAAAGAAACTGTACACTGGAAGAGTGAGACCAGTTCTCGAGTATGGCATTGCGGCATGGACAACAGCAGCAAAGGCGAACTTCGATCAAATTAACAAACTCCAAAACCAAGCCATGAAGTCAACGCCAATTGTAGAACTTGAAAAGATTACAAAACTGCAATCCATGACCGACAGAAGAGACTGCAGAGCCCAGCTGCAATCAGAGAAACTCAGAAGACTGACTGACCATCCAATGGACCAGAGACTAAATAATTTGAGAAATGGGAAGCTAAAGCGAAGAAACTTTGCAGAAATAGCCAAAGCAAAGATGCACGAAGACCCTATGAACGCACTAACCACACCAAAGCCAATCCCTACTGTACGAAAACCTACCTGGAGGCAGCAAATATATCCAAAGATGGTAGAAAATATACCAGGTATTGGAAACAAAAACTGCCAGTCTGAAAAAGAAAGAAGAGATAACACCCTGAGTTACATAACGGAAAACTACCCAAGCATAAACTGGACCCATGCATACACCGACGGCTCCGTAACAAATACAACACAGAACGGAGGGGCAGGGCATTTCTGAACCTATCAAATGGCAGACAAATAACACTGTCATTCGCTACTGGAAAATACACAAGCAATTTCAGAGCGGAGGCAGAGGCACTGAGAGCGGCAGTGGAAGAAATGGCGACAGGTAAAAGAAATGAAAGCCACATAGTCCTGCTTACAGACGCTCAGGCCGTAGTCACAGCACTTAAAAGCCAGCAAAATACTGAACTTAATGATTTAAGAGCAGTACTCTGTCAACTATGCCAGCAGGCCGTACCAAAAAGGGTAGTGGTGCAGTGGGTTCCATCTCACTGCAACATCCAAGGCAACGAGGAGGCAGACAGACTGGCAAAAGAAGGTGCAAAACTACCCCAACCAGATACTAGCATGACATACGAAGAGTCAAAACGGTTTATTAGAGCTAGATACATGACCAAATGGGAAACCGAACATACTGGCTACACCAAAAACGGTGCCTATTACCAATTGAACAGAAGAGAGCAGGTCGTTGTCTTCAGACTTCGCACTGGCCACAACAGACTGAGGTACCACCTATTCAACAAATTGAAGATAGGTGGCACCGACGAATGCTCCTGTGGTATCGGGAAAATGACCGCTGAGCATTTGCTGCAAAACTGCCCGACATACGAGGATCAGAGAGAGCAGATGTGGCCATCACCAGTGGCAACACTAGAGAAGCTCTATGGCAATGTCGACAGCCTCAGGATGACTGCTGCTTTTTTCGAAAAAAATTAAGGTTGATGTCTGACTGCGTATGATGAAGAAGAGTCCGTCTTTCCAAACTTTGTCAAATGCCTTTTCCAGATCCACCCAAACAGCTACTGTGTGTTTCTGTACCTGGTAGGCATCTTCTATTTCCTGGGCTATGAGGATGACCTGATCCTCAGTGGATCTGTGCTGTCTAAAGCCTGCTTGCTGTGGAATTAGTATTCGTTTTTCTTCCAGATGCCACATCAGTCTGGTGTTTATCATACTTTCCATCAGCTTGCCGACACAGCTCAGTAGGCTGATGGGCCTGTATCCATTTGGATCTGTTTTGTCCTTTCCTGTTTTTGGTACTGTTACCAGT
Organism: Ariolimax columbianus; assembly: GCA_036924085.1. Taxonomy (NCBI): domain Eukaryota; kingdom Metazoa; phylum Mollusca; class Gastropoda; order Stylommatophora; family Arionidae; genus Ariolimax; species Ariolimax columbianus. The sequence continues at coordinate 33,576,166 of JAVGWX010000016.1, read as the reverse complement.
ATTGCGTCTTTCCATGCCTGGGGTACAATTCCCCTTTTCCAGCTTTGGTTCAGGACCGATAGCAGTTTCCTCTTCGCTGTTTGGCCCAGCCCCATCAGCATTTCGTTTGTTATTCCGTCTTTTCCGGGAGATTTATTTTCTTTAATGTTCTCATATCCTCTTCCATTTCGCTCATTGTTAATTTATCCATCATGTGCTCTTCAGGTGCCGTATTCATGTTGTCGTGCCCCTTTTGCTCTTCGCTAATGTATGTATGCTTATCTGCAGGGACCTGGATGTGGTTTGCTCTGGCATAATGTTCAACAAAGGCGTTTTTTGCTTTCTTTCCAGTGAGCAAGTTTTCGCCCTGCTTGATGGTGATTTGTTTGTTTGGTGGAGTTTCGTCATTCATGGCCCTGACTAGCTTCCATAGTTTGTTCCCTTCTTGGTCTAAATTGAGGCTTTCCGTTTTATTTTTCCAGCTTTCTCTTGCTGTTTGCTTCAGAGTGTGTTTATATTTCGCCGTGGCGGCTTTGAGGGCGATGTTTGCCTCCATGGATTGTTCTCGCTCTGCCATGTTCCAATTCCAATTTCCAATTTCATACAGTCTCATTCTTCTTTCTTGCTTTTGTCGTCTCACTTTCTACCGGGTTGCAGCCCAGTGGCGTCTCACTTTCTACCAGGTTGTAGCCCAGTGGCGTCTCACTTTCTACCGGGTTATAGCCCAGTGGCGCATCATTTTCTGCCGGGTTGTAGTCCAGTGGCGTCTCACTTTCTATCGGATTTTAGCCCAGTGGCATCGTATGTATTCGTTTTTCGCCCCTCTCGTGCCCCGAGTAACAGTTTTCCCCATTTTACGGCTGGTCTAGTTGACGCTGTCTATCTACCTTTTCCTCGGTCTACCTCTCGCCATGCCTTCTGATGTTTTCCTGTAGAAGGCTGCTTGAACAATATAGTCCGGTTGCATTCTCACAATGTGGCCACACCAATTCATTCGCTGTTGCTCTATATACTGTAGGCAGGGAATTGTTCCAACCATCTCCCGAATACTCATATTTCTCATTCTGTCTCTTCTGGTGTTGTTAGTGACCTTTCGTAGGCACCACATTTCGCAGGTGGCTAAGGTTCGTTCCTGGACCTTATTCAATGTCCATGTCTGGCACTGGTAGCACAGAGTTGGGATGAAGATACTATTGATCATCTGTTTTTTTGCTTGGAGGGAAATATAAGGGTGTATTATAGTAGTGGAGACAGATGGCATGTGACAGCGTTGGCCCTCATGCAGTATGTAAATTGATATTTCATTGGTTATTTCATTGATTGTTATTTTATTGATTGTTATTTCATTGATTGTTATTTTATTGATTGTAATTTCATTGATTGTTATTTTATTGATTGTTATTTTATTGGTTATTTTATTGATTGCTATTTTATTGATTGTTATTTTATTGATTGTTATTTTATTGATTGTTATTCTATTGATTGTTATTTTATTGATTGTTATTTTTTTGATTGATATTTCATTGATTGTTATTTCATTGGTTATTTTATTGATTGTTATTTTATCGATTGTTATTTTATTGATTGTTAATTTATTGATTGTTATTTCATTGATTTTTATTTTATTGATTTCGTTTCATTGATTGTTATTGTATTTATTGTTATTTTATTGATTGTTATTTCATTGATTATTTTATTGGATTGTTATTTTATTGATTTCGTTTCATTGATTGTTTTTTCTCATTGATTTATGATTCATTTATTGTTATTTCATTGATTGTTATTTTATTGTTTTCATTTCGTTGATTGTTATTTTATTTATTGTTATTTTATTTATTGTCATTTAATTGATTGTTATTTCATTGGTTATTTTATTGATTGTTATTTTATTGATTGTTATTTTTTTATTGTTATTTTATTGATTGTTATTTCATTGGTTATTTTATTGATTGTTATTTTATCGATTGTTATTTTATTGATTGTTATTTCATTGATTGTTATTTCATTGATTGTTATTTTATTGATTTCGTTTCATTGATTGTATTTTTCATTGATTTATTATTCATTGATTGTTATTTCATTGATTGTTATTTCATTGTTATTTCATTGATTGTTATTTCATTGATTGTTGTTTTATTGATTGTTATTTTATTGATTGTTATTTGATCGATTGTTATTTCATTGATTGTTATTTCATTGACTGTAGTTTCATTGATTGCTGTGCCATCTCTTCACAGTAGGTCAGTGACTGCTTTCTTGAAGTCTCATTCAGCCATATATAATTGTGCTGCTGTTAGTACTTTTCAAGTTAGTGTTACAACTATTTCATTGACATCAACCCTATCTTGGTCGGACTGTAGATCAACACACGACCCGTAAGGTTTGAGGCAATTGTGTCTGCTATCCACTCATGTACAAGCTATCCCATTTAGAACCATCCAAATCGAGAACTGTGGGTCTGACTTCTGTGGTATGATGACTGATTACAATGTTTACTGAAGTTAGATGTACTGAGCCCTTGGCGCAGCATACAATACACAGTGATCTACCTTTCGAGACAAGGCAAAGACGGGAAAACGAGTACATTTTGTTTTTTGAAATAACGTTTTTCAGTACAAGCATGAATTCTTACTGAAGTCTTGTCTTTTGTTTTGTGGACTTGAAGAGTTTCTTCAGCTGCGCCATCTTTACTTAATGGACGCTTCTTACTTTCCTACATAGTTACCTAATTCTGTATTCTAAATTTGAAAATTACGTTAGTTAAGGACAGGTCATTCGAGGATAGATTTGAAAATTGACAGATCGCACTAGTAGAGGCTGTGAGCACAATGTCAGCTCTCTAGGTTATGTGGAAATTGGTTTTAAAAGGTGAAATAGAAGTCCACGCAAACGGACAACGGTCATGTCAAATTACATAAAAACTTGTAAAAGTAAGTAAATATAAACATGGTTTTCGGTACAAGCTTTTATTTATATTAGTACATGTATTTTTTTAGCTTTGCGACTACTGCAGTGAAGGAATTTCAGGATCCATCAAAATTTGAAGGGACGCAAGCCATAAACAATTTTCAGTAAATTAAGCAGTTATATCCCTCTGATCCAATACTGAATATCGTCAGCAAATGTTATTTAGAAATGTATATAATATACTGGCGTTTTTGGTAGATCTTTTGATGATCTCTCAAATTTTGACAAATTAACAGGTTGCATAGTTGATAATATGCATACAATATCAGTTCTTTATGTTATGAGGAAGTTGATTCAAATAGACAAAAATAGAAATGCACATAAGCTGACCACGACCATGCCAAGTCAGATACAGGCTTGTGAAACGAACGAAAACACAAGAATTAGAGATGCTTTTCTCCCCGAAGATGGCATTGACAGGGGGGGGGGGGGGGGGTGACTAAGCTGCATATCGAGATGAGAGCCAGGTTCTGCAAAGCACACTCTACTTGGTGTTGAAGAGTCTCTCTCTGTTAGGGCAGCCTCTATCCAACAGCGATATAGTTTTATTTCTCTTTTGCCTTCTATCACAGGGTGCATAGGCCATCAACCAACCCTCACCAAGCAGCTCTGTCCTGTGCCTTCTACCACCCAGGGGCCCATAGGCCATCAACCAACCCTCACCAAGCAGCTCTGTCCTGTGCCTTCTACCACCCATGGGCCCACAGGCCATCAGCCAATCCTCGTCAAGCAGCTCTGTCCTGTGCCTTCTACCACCCATGGGCCCACAGGCCATCAGCCAATCCTCGTCAAGCAGCTCTGTCCTGTGCCTTCTACCACCCAGGGGCCCATAGGCCATCAACCAACCCTCGTCAAGCAGCTCTGTCCTGTGCCTTCTACCACCCATGGGCCCACAGGCCATCAGCCAATCCTCGTCAAGCAGCTCTGTCCTGTGCCTTCTACCACCCATGGGCCCACAGGCCATCAGCCAATCCTCGTCAAGCAGCTCTGTCCTGTGCCTTCTACCACCCATGGGCCCACAGGCCATCAGCCAATCCTCGTCAAGCAGCTCTGTCCTGTGCCTTCTACCACCCATGGGCCCACAGGCCATCAGCCAATCCTCGTCAAGCAGCTCTGTCCTGTGCCTTCTACCACCCATGGGCCCACAGGCCATCAGCCAATCCTCGTCAAGCAGCTCTGTCCTGTGCCTTCTACCACCCATGGGCCCACAGGCCATCAGCCAATCCTCGTCAAGCAGCTCTGTCCTGTGCCTTCTACCACCCATGGGCCCACAGGCCATCAGCCAATCCTCGTCAAGCAGCTCTGTCCTGTGCCTTCTACCACCCATGGGCCCACAGGCCATCAGCCAATCCTCGTCAAGCAGCTCTGTCCTGTGCCTTCTACCACCCATGGGCCCACAGGCCATCAGCCAATCCTCGTCAAGCAGCTCTGTCCTGTGCCTTCTACCACCCATGGGCCCACAGGCCATCAGCCAATCCTCGTCAAGCAGCTCTGTCCTGTGCCTTCTACCACCCATGGGCCCACAGGCCATCAGCCAATCCTCGTCAAGCAGCTCTGTCCTGTGCCTTCTACCACCCATGGGCCCACAGGCCATCAGCCAATCCTCGTCAAGCAGCTCTGTCCTGTGCCTTCTACCACCCATGGGCCCACAGGCCATCAGCCAATCCTCGTCAAGCAGCTCTGTCCTGTGCCTTCTACCACCCATGGGCCCACAGGCCATCAGCCAATCCTCGTCAAGCAGCTCTGTCCTGTGCCTTCTACCACCCATGGGCCCACAGGCCATCAGCCAATCCTCGTCAAGCAGCTCTGTCCTGTGCCTTCTACCACCCATGGGCCCACAGGCCATCAGCCAATCCTCGTCAAGCAGCTCTGTCCTGTGCCTTCTACCACCCATGGGCCCACAGGCCATCAGCCAATCCTCGTCAAGCAGCTCTGTCCTGTGCAATCTTTTCCTCTTCCTTCCAGCTGCTTCCTTTCTTTACTTCCACCTCTGGATCTCGTCTCATGTATCTCTTGGTCTGTCAATGCTTCTCCTTCCCTGGGGGTTCCATGACAGAGATTGCCTGGGGCATTCTTAATATATGCCCCATCTATCTCCACAGTCTGTGGTTTGTAACTTTGTCAAACCATTTTAAAACAAGAATATTTCTCAGGCACCTGTCGACAAAACCCTGCAGTCTCCTGTCATTGCTTTTGGTCATTCTTCAGGTTTCCGCTCCATACAACAGGACTGGCTTCACATTTGAAATGAAAATCCTTATTTTGTTTAAATCCTTATTTCCCTGGAGTTCCAAGTGAGTTTCAACATTCCGAATGCAACTCTTACATTTTGTATCCTTGTTTTATATCCTCTCCCTCCTTCCTTGTTGATGATACTTTCTAGGTATGTAAAAACATCTACCTTTTCCAGTGGCGTTCTCAGCCTGGTTGGTTCTGTGTTTGCTGCATTGACCCAAATTTGTTTTGTCTTTTCCTTAGGGATCTTCAAACTGACTTGTTTAGAGATGTAGCTTTATTTCACATGTCATCAATCAGTATATCAAAGTCTAAAGTCCATTTCGTTATATGCATACATCATCATTAGTTTTACTTAGCTGTGTATATGCTTGTTAACATTCTTCTATTAAACTAGGTCTGCAGTTTTCTGCTAACTTCATGTGTGTTTACTGACGTCCATGATTCTCCGCCATCTGTCCATGTTCTTCAAGTGTCAAACACCAGAAACCAGTGCTCTCCAGTTTGACCTGTGTGATGTCCCACTTTTCAGTTCATGCCCGTTGTTCGAGCCCATAGTGGAGCCCTCTCTGACGATTGTTCGGTGGAGAGTTGCTTTCCGCTCATCTTTTCCTGCTGCCAGATAGTTACCACATAAATGCTTGCAGAGGGAGTCTGTTGCTATCCATTCTAAGAACATGCCCGATGTATGACCCCCATTTTTCTCATAATGAGTGATGCAACATACTTTTGTTTGAGGACTTCAATTGTTTTTTTTTGGTATTGAATTTCTCACAGGCAATCTTCAACAGCTTTTTAAGTCACTTGTTCTCAAATCCATTTAGTTAATTTTCCAACTCCTTTGTTATTTTCCAATATTCACATCTAAAGATGAGAATTGGAGATCGTTACGTAAACAGAAACAATATCTGGTATATGAAAGTAATTTCTATGTATAACAAAAACGTAACAGCAGCGATTGTCTCATAGCAGTAACTGCTGTCAGGGATGAAGTGTCAAAGACTACATTGTATGAGACCACTGTTTGTTTTGGTGTATGCAGAAAATGACACATAAATAATAGACTAGACCATCACCTGGATGAGATCGAGCCCTGCCCAGTTAGCAACAAGTCAAAGACACATCGCTCATACACCGGGTGATGCCTTTATTCCTCGCGGCCCCCGTTCCAAGGCAGCGGAGTACTCGACTTCCCTAAATGAGTCTGCAGGGACCTCGGCCGACACACTTACCACGAAACCACGAGGCGCTAGGGCTTCATACAAGCAGGGACCTCGGCCGACATACTTACCACGAAACCACGAGACGCTAGGGCTTCATACAAGCGGGGACCTCGGGTGACATACTTACCACGAAACCACGAGGCGCTAGAGCTTCATACAAGCAGGGACCTCAGCCAACATACTTACCACGAAACCACGAGGCGTTAGGGCTTCATACAAGCAGGGACCTCGGCCGACATACTTACCACGAAACCACAAGGTGTTAGGGCTTCATACAAGCAGGGACCTCGGCCGACATACTTACCACGAAACCACGAGGCGCTAGGGCTTCATACAAGCAGGGACCTCGGCCGACATACTTACCACGAAACCACGTGACGCTAGGGCTTCATCCCCGGATATAGGAAGTCCAATGAGAACTGCCGCTTGGAGTGTCCTTGGTTTTGCTGCAGCACGTGACCACGGCAGTGGTCCATCAACGCAACAGGCCACTGATGCCTAAGCGAACATTATTGTTTTTAATGTTTGTTTATGAGGTGTGGTGGCCAGTTCCCTTCCTTACTGTCTTTCCTTCCCAACAGTATGTCAAGTAACCATTTACAGGTGACCGAATAGAGCATGTCAGTAACGGGAGTTAAAGCCCGCACATTTACTCCGAATAGCAAAAACTCTACCACTACGCTAGTCAGAAACTGATCTAATATCTACACTTCACTTAAGAAAAGACTGATCAAGCGATTTCTGGAACTTCTCCTTGTGTGAGAGAGACGAGAATATGACCACTTCCACGCTGAGAACAAGTAACAAATGACTAGCAGTGCATTCTAACTCCTCTATCGTAGAAGACTCCCCAACTCATGAGAATGCATAACTTGATATTCGCACTGGCCAAATGTCTACTGTGTGTAAAGTAGCCTTATGTTATGTAACAATACTTATTTCACCAATAAATTGTAACACTTTTATTTCTAAATGCACTAACAGTATAGAATAATTCAATTGTAATAACTTTGTTAGTTTTACATCTTCCGCCAATCTTTCATTATGTTTCATTACAAATATGAAAAAAACGAGGGGCGCTGAATACCATTATACACATAAATGCAATTGAATACTTCTTAATGCCCCACGCGTTTACTTCATATGTGTAATGGAACTTAACTTATTTATACTGGTATAGAAGACTCTACAGAGTTTGTATATAACCAATTTCTTGGAGGCTGGTTTAAACGATGAGCGAGTCCATCTTACATAATGAGTAATTGGCGTAATATGAAAAAGTCAAGCCCAACTAAGTTCACATAATTTCATTACTGAATACGTTTAAGTGCAGTTTGATATAAAAACCGTTTTTACTTTTATTTATTATATTTTATTTTGTCTTTTTGTGCCTTTCGGAAATGTGAAAATTTGTTGGTGCAAATCTCAAAATCCTGGTATTCAATCAGGCACGTGTGTCTGAAGCCAAGAACCCCAAATGTTGAATAAACTCATTTCGCTCTTTTACCTTAGTGTGCCATGCTGGGCCCAGGGTCTCCATTATGGCATCTCTCCTCCTCATCCTCGGTTGCCGGCGAGGGTGTCTAAAGTTGTATGGCCACCACGACGTCATTCTACGTGTCCATCATTTATCCGCCATGCGCACCACATGGCCGGACCATTTGTATTTTTGTAACAGCGCGACATTCTATGATGTCAGAGAAAGGCGTTCAATGTCTGGTTTCTGCGTTGCGGATTTGGTCTCCAGTGGAAATTTTCAAAATGGGTGTCATATTTTTCAACAAATAATATCATATACATTTAGTATAAGACTCGCTCACACACTTACATGCGTCTATAACATTATAAATGAAGCAGACATATACATTGAAGATTCCACCAAAATTTTGCCAGAATTAAATAGAATGTATTTTTTAAAGTTTGAATCAGATTTTCAACAGAAAATTATTAGAAAAAAAAATCATTAGACTGATTTTGAATTTCAACCGGTGACCTCTTGCATCATAAGCATCGGACACACCCCTAGACCATCCTTAGATTGAAAATAATGTTTTGGATAGAAAATATGTAGTGTTGGTGTGTTTTGACTACTCGGGCAGACAGAAACATGTTTTGGTCGTACAAAATTGACCTCGCGTTATTGATTATAAATTATTCCAAATTGTCCCAGTATTACTGGATGACCCGTCCTTCAGGGGCGGTTACACCATTGTGGGTCCCAACTTTTCTTCCAACGGTCTCTTTCATGGTCCACGGTGGACCAGTGGATAAGGAGTCGCCCATCTGTAGGAGGTAAGGGAGTCGGTCCAGCATGACAGTTGTCGTTTCTTGTCTCTGGGGTACTATATTGCTGTCGCTGTGCTCCGTTCTTCGCGATAAGTGCGGGGACCCCCCCCCCCCCCCCCCCCAGCAATGTTTGACCTTGTCTGCATAAATAACTGCATCTTCAACCGGGGACATATGTCCGAGTTATGTAGACCTTTTTTACGCTGGCTATGAAGCGTGAGGCCGACTATGCGTCTCTCATGGGAGGCTTGGTTCACTCTTGAGTTTGGACTCCATCTCTTTCGGAAGGGACCGTCTTTCCGCCACATAGAATATTACAGGCAGTATCGTGGAGTGTCCCAACATTGTCCCCAAATTCTACTACAGTATATCGTCATGTGGTGTGTACCTGTCCCGAACGTTTCAACGCTCTAGCTTACCGGGGAGTATCTCAATTGTCAAATACAAGATTTGACACTAACTAAACAGTGAAATTAAATCATCAAGGGCCGTCTCCGCATCGGAGGTTGATGTTAATGGATCTCCAGCTGTCTCTGTACGCTGCCAGGCTAGTGCACCCAGTCATACTGTGTCCCGACCACATCTTGATGTTGTCTGTTAATCTGTACCTCTGCCCTTCACACTTCTCTCCAATATAACTTTCAGTAGACTGTCATGTCGGTTGACATGACCAAAATATTTTAGTTTTCTGTTTATTTCCGACATATTATTTTCTCCATCTGGAGTTGTTCCAGAACCTCATTATTTGTTTTCCTATCTTTCCAAGAAACTCGTCCACGAACATTTCAAAGGCTTCAATACGTTCTCCATTTTCTTAGTCAGGGTCCAGGTTTCAACTCCATACGAATGAAACATACAAGTTTTATAAAAGCGTTTAACAAGAGATCAAAAAGAAAACGTATTACAGGAATAAAAATGTGAACTAGTATTGTTTTCGGAAATCAGAACAGACAGAAAAAGTAATACAGCAAGATAATAGTCTGAGTGGGGATCTGTTTCTGCTAGTCAACTTAATGATGTGTTGTTTGGTCTTTCAGCTTTCGCTGACGATTACTGTGATTACAGTGACGGGGACTTGAAACGTCATGAGAATTGTGAACATGGCTGCTGCAGCACGACCTGCTGTGAGGATCCATTGTAAGTGATGAGTGGGTGGGTGGATGCTGCTACACGACCTACTCGCCCTGCTGTGAGGATCCAATGTGAGCAATGAGTGGGTGGGTCGGTTGAGTGCTGCTACACCTACTTCTCGACCTGCTGTGAGGATCCAATGTGAGTGATGGGGGGGTGAGTGATTTTTGAGTGCTGCTACACCTACTTCTCGCCCTGCTGTGAGGATCCAATGTGAGTGATGGGTGGATCCGTGAGTCTGTGGGAGGGTTAGCTTCTACTACACCTACTACTTACGTTGCTGTGACATGTTAGTCAGATTCAGGCGAAGTATACTGGCCAAGACCCTCACGTCGGCTTCCTTGTAGCCCCCCCCCCCCTGGAAACGGGTTGTTTTGATGGCAGCCTGGCAAACGAGGTGAGGGATCTACGCGATCCCCGTAATAGTGAGCGATACACAGATGACGCCAAGCATAGCACAACCGCCCGGGATGTGAGGAAAGCTATTGCAACCCGCCACTTAACGTTCTTTCCAGGTCGCACAGAAGGGTAAGTCTACGCATGGTGAGCATTCGAAACAACAACAACAACAACAATGTTACTGCAACCCGGAAAGGAGAGAAAAATTTAGGTAAAACTTGAGAGTGGAACACAACTTTAAAAGTGGTAGAACAATATCAAAGGACGGGCAAGGAGCTAACTTGTGAGATTTACTATCAGGACAAGAAACAGTGGATGTTAGAGATTTACTATCAGGACAAGAAACAGTGGATGTTAGAGATTTACTATCAGGACAAGAAACAGTGGATCTTAGAGATTTACTATCAGGACAAGAAACAGTGGATGTTAGAGATTTACTATCAGGACAAGAAACAGTGGATCTTAGAGATTTACTATCAGGACAAGAAACAGTGGATGTTAGAGATTTACTATCAGGACAAGAAACAGTGGATCTTAGAGATTTACTATCAGGACAAGAAACAGTGGATCTTAGAGATTTACTATCAGGACAAGAAACAGTGGATGTTAGAGATTTACTATCAGGACAAGAAACAGTGGATCTTAGAGATTTACTATCAGGACAAGAAACAGTGGATCTTAGAGATTTACTATCAGGACAAGAAACAGTGGATCTTAGAGATTTACTATCAGGACAAGAAACAGTGGATCTTAGAGATTTACTATCAGGACAAGAAACAGTGGATCTTAGAGATTTACTATCAGGACAAGAAACAGTGGATGTTAGAGATTTACTATTAGGACAAGAAACAGTGGATCTTAGAGATTTACTATCAGGACAAGAAACAGTGGATCTTAGAGATTTACTATCAGGACAAGAAACAGTGGATCTTAGAGATTTACTATCAGGACAAGAAACAGTGGATCTTAGAGATTTACTATCAGGACAAGAAACAGTGGATGTTAGAGATTTACTATCAGGACAAGAAACAGTGGATTTTAGAGATTTACTATCAGGACAAGAAACAGTGGATCTTAGAGATTTACTATCAGGACAAGAAACAGTGGATCTTAGAGATTTACTATCAGGACAAGAAACAGTGGATCTTAGAGATTTACTATCAGGACAAGAAACAGTGGATCTTAGAGATTTACTATCAGGACAAGAAACAGTGGATCTTAGAGATTTACTATCAGGACAAGAAACAGTGGATGTTAGAGATTTACTATCAGGACAAGAAACAGTGGATGTTAGAGATTTACTATCAGGACAAGAAACAGTGGGTGTTAGAGATTTACTATCAGGACAAGAAACATTGGATCTTAGAGATTTACTTTCAGGACAAGAAACAGTGGATGTTAGAGATTTACTATCAGGACAAGAAACAGTGGATGTTAGAGATTTACTATCAGGACAAGAAACAGTGGATCTTAGAGATTTACTTTCAGGACAAGAAACAGTGGATGTTAGAGATTTACTATCAGGACAAGAAACAGTGGATGTTAGAGATTTACTATCAGGACAAGAAACAGTGGATGTTAGAGATTCATCAAAGACCGACCAAAGAAGAGAAGAGAACATCGGATCATTTTACTGAAAATATTTATAGGTGTCTCAGCCTTTGCAGACCATGCGCGTGGCACCCTGTGAGTACCCTCTCTGGACGCTGAATATGGAGATCCTGGGCTGCCCAAACTGCAGGATCCCCTTCTCGGCGGTCTCGCTTGTGTAATCCAAGGAATGTAAAGCATGGCAATTTGGCACCAGCTCAGCTGCAGGAGCTGCCGGAATGAGTTCGCAATGTTTTAACCATTACAATATAGATCTGTTCAAACACGTATCGTACTTGTCGCCTGGATAAATACATTTACTCACCTGGAGGTCTGATACCCGATTCCCTTTCAATGAATACTCCTTGGGACTGCGAACAGATCTCGCAGCTTTCCCGCCAATGTTGGAAACATTTAAGGAAAGTCTATTTTTGGAATGGAGCAGAGCTGGCCCGTCGCATTCAGCTGTGCTATCGAGGCTCGAATCGAGGGTCCCTTTCTATGGGATTGATCAACTTCCGGATCGGTCCAAATTTGCAGGGAGCCGTTTCGGGAGAGTAGGGGGCATGACGAACTAGCAGAATGTTGTATCTACCTATCTGTCTATCTATCCATCTATCATATCTATCTATCATATCTATCTATCTATCTATCTATCTATCTATCTATCTATCTATCTATCTATCTATCTATCTATCTATCTATCTATCTATCTATATATCTATCTATCTATCGATCTATCTATCTATCTATCCATCTATCTATCTACCTACCTACCTACCTATCTAGATATCTATCTATATCTATCTATCTTTATATCTATCTATATCTATCTATCTATCTGTCTATCTATCTATCTCTTTGCGTTCAGGATCTTCTGGTCATGCTCTATCTGCAGGCCAGTCGCCATGATGAAGTCTGTATTCACCAGGTCGGAGCGGCTGCCCCACAGCTTTTGTCTCAGCTCCGCACTCTCTGGCCAGGTCTGGCATCTCATTTCTCTATAGATTGGGCATTCCTGTAGAATATGCTCAGGGCTCTGGCATCCTGTTCCACGTGGGCACTCATCGGTGTGTGAGATCTTCAGTCGGTAAAGATGTTCTAGTAGTCTGCAGTGTCCAGTTCTCTGGCGCAATAAGGTAGTTTGTTGATTTCTTTTGAGTTGGTGAATTGGGTCTGGCGTACTGCTTATGTTTCTGTCTAATCTCCATTGGTGTATATACTGATTTCTGATGATGTTCTTGATTTCTCTGTGTGGTACTCGATGATTAAATTGTGCCTTTTTGCTGCCATCTTTTGCCAGAGCATCAGCTCTCTCGTTTCCCGTGATTCTGCAATGGGATGGTAATCCACTGGAGCACTATTGTTGAGGATCTCTGGAGTTTTCCCAGTTCTGCTCTGATATCTTATAACGGTAGTTCATTGTTTGTTTTTTATGTATTGTCTCTAATAGTACTCTGCAGTCCGTAAATACAGCTATTTTCGGTGGAGGTTGCCTTTCTGTTTGAAATATTCTCAGTGCTCGCAGGAGGGACATTGATTCTGCTCTGAGGTTTGTGGACAACTTTCCTGTTGGGAGGGCCTCTTCTGTTATATTTCCACTTTTGTGTCTTATGAATATGCCTCCTCCCCCGTTTCGGCCTGCCCCTTCTGCTGAACCATCTGTGTATACCTCCTGTGTCCATTCCTTCGTATTATATTTCTCCTCAATCATTGTTTGTGCTAGAATTTTCAGCTCGTGGACACTGGTGTTAGTCTTTTCTTTTTATTCCTGGGATCTCTGTACTTATTTCGATGTTGTTTATGTTGCAGCTTGGCTCTTCATAGTTAATAAGCATTTCTATTTCTGTAGGTTGGTTGGGAATTAGTTCTCCATATTTTTGGTGTAGGTGGTTGGATATATGAATGAAGCTGGTTCTTTTTAGCCAATTTTTAACTGGGTGTTTTAGTTTGATATGAATGGGATAATCAGGCATGCGTAGCATCTTTTCACTATTCCCTCTTTCATTTTCTGGATTTGTGTAGTCTTCATTCCTCCTGTTATTATCCTTAAGCCTGAATTATGAATTTTGGTTAGGCGTTCCGTGTTTGTTTTTGATGCTGTGGTCAAGGTTGTCATGCCATATTCAAGTACTGGGAAAAAAACATGAAAAAAAACTAGTAAAAGTTTATTAAGGTTGAGCTTAATCAAAATTTAAAAATGGATATGGTCAGATACCGCACCGAGACGAGAACACAAACAAAACCTACGTTACGACCAATAGGCCCTCATCAGGGACAACAACACTGAACTAACAAATCAACATATAAGAAAAAATGGTCAATTCATCTGTTTCAGGTAGGAGACGCTTTCTGTCTAAGCGACCGGTTGTGCCAAGTACTCGATAGAAACTGAAATAGGAGCGGTCAAACAAAAAGTGGCGGAATATGCCTGATAAGCCAAGCGTGGCCAAATAGTGGTCCAGATAGAAGAAGAATGAGAAGGCAATATAAGCCGGGAGGACGTGATATTAATATAAGAGAGGGGGGAAGAGAACTGATGGAAGAATGAGGGAGGCAGGGGGGGGGGGAAAGGAAGACAAATAGATGGGGGCCAGTGTGAGGGTTTAAGAAAAAGTATGGAAGATATTTATACCATGTGGTTGGAGACAGCCTGTACTCGAGATAAGTCTGTTCTCAAGGACGAATCGATGACGATCGTCAGAGAAGCACGAAACTAGACCAGTGACACTGACGTCAGCCATACCACGGTGCTCAGGACCATTGAAGTGGCTGGCAATTGGGGAACCAGTGCTGTTGCGGATGTCGTTGAGGTGTTGGCGGAAACGCTCCCGTAGTTCCATACCAGTTTCCCCAATGTAAGTCATACCACACTGGCGGCAGATGCTGGAATAGATGAGGTTACGAGATTTGCATGTGAACCCCTCTTTGATGAAGAATTCAGCTTTGGGAATGGTGATGGAGCGAGAAAGGATGACATGAGGGCAGGTAACACAGCCACGTGCATTTTTGCACGGCCTGGTGCCTGGGAGGCTATGAGGGCTGGTGTGTAGGCGACTACTGACCAGCAAGTCCCTCAGGTTCCAGTCACGCTTGTAGGCGACAAGGGGAGGATCGGGAAAAACGTTGCGAGTGGCTCTCTCACCATCTACACATTTTCTACCACCTACCCTGTTGTAACTAACTACTAGCCTTCCGCAGGCTCTCTTAATCTATATAACCACACCATTCTTCCCCAGCTACGTGGAGATGCCATTCATTGCTGGGACCACCACTGGCGCCGTGTTATTGATCCTGGTAATAATTGCCGTGCTGGTCTATCGAAAATGTTTTTCCCACGACACAACCGCTGTTCAGGGAGGAAAATAATAGGTCTTCAGTACATCTACCTGTAAGTTGGAGCATAGAAGCAACCCTGTAGATAATCACATACACACACACACACACACACACACACACTAACACACACAGGGAAAAGTAATTAAGTAATAGCAATTATATTGATAACATTTTTAACTATACATTTTGTATGTCTCATTGTTCTTGTTCTTCGTTTTCAATCTCCCGCCATCGTTCTCAATCTCCCACTACCAAGCCCTGACCGTTCTTAATCTCTTGCCACCAAGCCCTGACCATTCGCAATGTCCCAGTACCAAGCCCTGACTGTTCTCAATCTCCTGCCACCAAGCCCTGACCGTTATCATTTTCCCGCCACCAAGCCCTGACCGTTCTCAATCTCCCGCCACCAAGCCCTGACCGTTCTCAATCTCCCGCTACCAAGCCCTGACCGTTCTCAATCTCCCGCTACCAAGTCCTGACCGTTCTCAATCCCCCGCTACCAAGCCCTGACCGTTCTCAATCTCCCGCTACCAAGCCCTGACCGTTCTCAATCTCCCGCTACCATGCCCTGACCGTTCTCAATCTCCCGCTACCAAGCCCTGACCGTTCTCAATCCCCCGCTACCAAGCCCTGACCGCTCTCAATCTCCCGCCACCAAGCCATGACCATTCGCAGTGTCCCATTACCAAGCCCTGACCGTTCTCAATCTCCTGCTACCAAGCCCTGACCGTTCTCAATCTCCCGCCACCAAGCTATGACCATTCGCAGTGTCCCATTACCGAGCCCTGACCGTTCTCAATCTCCCGCTACCAAGCCCTGACCGTTCTCAATCTCCCGCTACCAAGCCCTGACCGTTCTCAATCTCCCGCTACCAAGCCCTGACAGTTCTCAATCTCCCGCTACCAAGCCCTGACCGTTCTCAATCTCCCGCTACCAAGCCCTGACCGTTCTCAATCTCCCGCTACCAAGCCCTGACCGTTCTCAATCTCCCGCCACCAAGCCCTGAAAACGGCTTTGCAAGTGGCAAGATGTTGTCCAGAGAACAGAATGCGTTGTGCTGTAGTTTACAGCTTGACTGCGATATTTCCACCTCTCTGTCCGACACACCCGACTTCAGCAAGCATTTTTTAGTACCGGGTTGCTTTCTCTCTTCGATCCCTTCTCCTTAGCCCGTCTGCTCCGTTGCAGTCTGTAATCCAGGATCACTGCGTGGAGGTGCAGAGGGTCTTGGCAGTTCTGGCTCACTGGCCCTGACGCTAGCAGTCGACTTTGAGTCGCTGTTTTCATTGTTGGATAGTCCCCGCGCCTGGCAGCACACAGTGTCCACCTGTCCACTAGTTTGTGGATGCCTTCTAGAAAAAAAGTTTATTGGTGTGATCTTTAACCAATTTTGCACAGGGGAAACAAATCTATCGTCATGGTGTCGCTCCTACATGTTACAACCCAGGAGTAGTCAGGCCAGCACCCCTATCTTCGCGGGAACCCACCCAACCAACCAGACAAAAGTTCTGGGGCAGTCGCTCCGACAAGGTAAACGATTTCAGACTTTATCATTGCGACTGCCCCACAGAGAGCATTTCGTAAGAGCCGCCTGTCTGACATGACATAACACCGGTTAGGGTGTTTGATAAGAGCAGCATAGGTGGCTCCTAACAGACTGCGGTCTACTTTGCTCAAGTGTTTGAGTCTATTAAGATGGACTCGCACATCAGTTAACCACCCTCTGCGGTACTTGTTCCAATGCAGCGAAGTAATAGGCTGCTCGACCCTAGCCCGCAAAACAGGAAGTCAGCCTCCTGGCTACATTCAGCTCATACCAGAGTTGGTACCTGGACAGCTACATTCACCCCTGTAGAAGCACAGGTCGACTAAGAACTAAATGAGCAAAACTATTGGCTATATTATGTTCTCAATCACTTACAAAAGGGATTGTTACACGGGATTGGAAAGATGCAGGAGTGATCCCCTTATTTAAAAAAGGCAAAAAATCAGATCCAGCAAATTATAGACCGGTGAGTTTAACGAGCATAGTCTGTAAATTGTTAGAGTCAATAATCAAAGAAAACTTTGTAATGCATTTAGACAAATTTAATCTAATTAGAAATAGTCAGCATGGGTTTACTAGAGGGAGATCATGCTTAACAAATCTATTAGAATTCATGAAGGAGGTTACAAAAATCATAGATAAAGGGGAGCCAGTGGACGTTATTTATCTAGACTTTGCAAAGGTCTTTGATAGAGTACCTCATCAAAGATTATTTCGAAAGTTAAAATCACATGGAATAGGTGGGGAAGTTGCCAAATGGATATAAAATTGGTTAACGGGAAGAAGGTAGAGGATTTAAATATGCACGAGCGACACTAGGACAATATGGTAGTCTGTTGTTTTACCATATAAGGCTGTCCCATGACCCTATCCTGTTGATGCGTGTGTGCCATGATTGTCCCCGGTTTCTGCGTTGTGGCTGACATTCTCCGTCTTCTGCTGGCCGGAATGAGTATTCTGTTTTGGGTCTCCCATACCATCCCCTGATGGTACCTGCAAGGCAGTAGGTTGGTTTGTCTACCGTGGTTTCCTTCCCATGGCTAGCTATTATAGCGGCTCTTACCCGCTAGTTGTGCCCGTCGTGGGACACATAGTGTATACCAGTGGGGACAGCTGTACCACTTGTCTCATGCCAACCTATTGGAATGCACCGCCGTTTGGTCCGTGACTGCTCATTCTAAAAGTTATTATAACTGGTTTATAGGGGGAGGAAGACTAACCTCTCGTCAGGCAAAATGTACTGATCAAACATGTAAGTCAGGGTTAGGTAAAATTTACTGATCAGACATGTTAGTCAGGGTTAGGCAAAATATACTGATCAGACATGTTAGTCAGGGTTAGGCAAAATATACTGATCAGACATGTTAGTTAGGGTTAGGAAAAATATACTGATCACACATGTTAGTCAGGGTTAGGAAAAATATACTGATCATACATGTTAGTCAGGGTTAGGCAAAATATACTGGCCAAGACCCAAACCTTGGCTTCCCCGTAGTCCTCAATGGAAACGGACTATTTTCATAGCAGCTTGGCTAACGAGGTGTCCCATCGACGTGATCTCCGTAGTAGTGAGCAACACTCAGATGAAGCCAAGCAAAGCACAACCGCCTGAAGAACCCCGGGCCACCTTTGTCAGCACGCTCGGGATGTGAGGAAAGCTAGACCAAACCGCCACTTCCTTTTCAGGGCCCACGAAAGAGTAAACATACTCAATGTGGGCATTCAACAACAACAACAATAACAACTGGCTTATATCGCAGCTGACATTCCAAATCCACTATCACCAACGTGTGGACGTACCTGGTTGGGGTCGGTTGAACTTGTCCGTCAGGAAACGTTATGTCTTGCCTAGAAAACAGCTTGAGAACCCCTGACACAATATACACATGATAACTTTAACATAGCTGCTATGTTTGCTTTGTTTGCAGCCACATCTTCCTACGCCGGGTATGGAAATCCAAGTTACACCAATGTCCGCTAACTCAAGTTGGCAGATTCAAGTTACAGACGACCTAGGAAAAACAGCTAGAAAAACAAAATTAACCACCAACCATCATCATCATGAGTCACGGCTGGTGAAGTTGACGATAATTTATCGGTATCTGTCTATTGGCTATGTGAACACTCATGTGTTCCTTGATTTCACATATATCATGCATGTTATCCCACATTTTTCATGTGTCTTCTTCTGCTTCTCTTCCCACGCGCTCTCATGTTTGCATTTTATTTAGAAATAATTTATTTCTGTTGAAATACACGCAGTACCATGCACAAAAAATTCAAATATATCATTATGTTATAAGGAGCAACACCTGTCACAAGACAACATACGAAAAAACAGAGAAACAAACAATTCACGGTTATATAGCATTTAACAATTACAACCAACAAGAATGAAAAGGAAAGCGATATAAATAAACTTCCTCATACAGATACTTGGCTTTTAAAATGAGACTAATTTTAGCATTCGTTGACAGATCTCAGACTTCGTGTCAAGATTCAGAATCAACAAACAATGGAAGATAAATAAATCAGCACTAAATGGAGATCCAAGCCAAATGTGGTCGAATAGAAAGGATAGAATAAACATGCATTGTTGTTGAACAGCACTAAGATTTGATTATCTACTATGCAATATATTACAAATTGTAGAATCATTTCTTTGAATTGAATATACGGTAGTTTGAAACAATTTATGAGAAGTTATAAATTAGTCAGAATATAATTATATCTGTCGAAACAGTAGTTTGTCTATCTCTATTTAAGAAACCTTCTAATATTTGTTTCTGACAATGAAAAGTAAAAAAAGTATAAGCGATTTGTGTTGATTTTTGTTTCTTGGGAACGCATAGATTATAGACTGTTTTTGTCCAGTATTCCAGTCAAGCATCTACTTTTTTTTCGTTGTGGCATGTTTACCTAATAAGCACATCTCTTTCTTCAAACCCCAACGAACACCCCCACTCCCTTCCCTTTCCAAAAAAACACAATTGTTCTGTAAGGAAATGTGAAATAAAAATATTAATATAGACATACACCACTTTGTTGAATTGTGTGATTTTAAGTTGCTGGCTAGAGCGCTTGCTTTTCTTGGAAAAAAGTACCTAGTTCATTGCAAGATCTTGACACATTTCAGTATACCTAGGTGTAAACTATTACAGTTATATATGGTTTTACTGAGAGAAAGAGACCATGTGGCCACGAGATTGGGTGGTCGCCCCGGGTGCTGGAAGTCACGGGCTCAATTTGCGGTGGAGACTGGGATTTTTTTCCCGTGGATCATCTGGTAAAATAATTGTCCATGATTTCTGAGTAGTGAGATCAGGCACCAGTGTGCAGTAGCGTGCACGTTAAAAATTAATTGGGGTTGAAAACAGTAGGCTTAACCGTCGCTGCTCAGGCAAAATTAAAAAAATTAAAAATCTATTCAAATTGTTCTAGGGATTCTCACCCTACAGAAAATATGTCGCAAAACGGGGACTGTGTGGCCATAACATCAGGTCTTGGTTATGTGGTTAGCGGAGCGGCATAGATGGCGCCTGAAAGGCTGCGCTTCCACCACCACCTGTTCAAAAAATAGGTGATTGTATATACCAGGGGCTACCAACATGACGGTTGGTAACAGAGACTGGGATTGACCTGGCAAATCACCAGTGCATTTTTGCCTGCCAAAAACATGAAACAAAAGAGGTCCCACCCCTCTACAACGTCTAACAACATAAGTGAACGGAAGATAGATAGATAGATAGATAGATAGATAGATAGATAGATAGATAGATAGATAGATAGATAGATAGATAGATAGATAGATAGATAGATAGATAGATAGATAGATATATTGATAGATAGATAGATAGATAGATAGATAGATAGATAGATAGATAGATAGATAGATAGATAGATAGATAGATAGATAGATAGATAGATAGATAGATAGATAGATAGATAGATAGATAGATAGATAGATAGATAGATAGATAGATAGATAGATAGATAGATAGATAGATAGATAGATAGATAGATAGATAGATAGATAAGAACGTTTTAAGGCATTGCGGTATTCCACTATTTTTAGTACAATTTTACTGTTGCTAAAACAGTTATACATGGGATCGCATTGGGTACGGGTCCCTGGTTGTTCCTTGTAACTTTTAAACCAATGAACGCAATTCAATATAATTTTAAATGGACATACCTTGGTGTGTGAAAAATACAATCAGCTTAACTGAAACGTTGTTGGAGATAGCGTGGGATGGTGGTTAAGTGACATGGCTCACAACTCGAATGTGCTGGGTTCGCTCCCTAACCCCGGCGAAGCAAACCTTTAGAAAATGCAGGAGGAAGCAGACCCTTACATGAAATATATACCGAAGTCGGATACACTGTGCCGACAGGCGCAAAAAGATAGTGCAACGCACACCGCTTTAAGGAATAGAGAAATAAAGCGAATGTAAAAATAAAAATACATTTATGTTGCAAGTGCTCACCATTATCATCAAGGCGTGTCTGCACATGCCTTTCCCTGTTGACGAGAGGTATTCAACAACGAAACGGGAGTTACAGACTCAGTTTCCCACTAAATGTTTTCTTGCAGCTCAATGAGATCCATGCACTTGTTGCGAAACACTTTCTCTTTCAGCATTCCCCAAAGCAAGAAATCAGATGGGATAAGGTCAGGCGATCTTGGTGGTCAACGACCTTTTGAAGTTACACGATCTTCAAAGAAGGAAGCAATTTCTGCTATGCTAAGGTCTGAGATGTGACGTGTGGCTTCATTCTGCAACTTATCTTCTTCTTCTTCTTCTTCTTATTCTTCTTCTTCTTCGTACGCAGTCAGACAGTAACCATTATTTTTTCGAAAAAGCAGCCGTCATCCTGAGGCTGTCGACACTGCCATAGAGCTTGTCTAGTGTTGCCACTGGTGATAGCCACATCTGCTCTCTCTGATCCTCGTATGTCAGGCAGTTTTGCAGCAAGTGCTCAGCGGTCATTTTCCCGGTACCACACGGGCATTCGTCAGTGCCACCTATCTTCAATTTGTTGAATAGGTGGTACCTGAGTCTATTGTGGCCAGTGCGAAGTCTGAAGACCACGATCTGCTCTCTTCTGTTCAACTGGTAATAGGCATCGTTTTTGGTGTAACCAGTATGTTCGGTTTCCCATTTGGTCATGTATCTAGCTCTAATAAGCCGTTTTGACTCTTCGTATGTCATGCTAGTATCTGGTTGGGGTAGTTTTGCACCTTCTTTTGCCAGTCTGTCTGCCTCCTCGTTGCCTTGGATGTTGCAGTGAGATGGAACCCACTGCACCACTACCCTATTTGGTGCGGCCTGCTGGCATAGTTGACAGAGTACTGCTCTTAAATCATTAAGTTCAGTATTTTTCTGGCTTTTTAGTGTTGTGACTATGGCCAGTGCATCTGTAAGCAGGACTATGTGGCTTTCATTCCTTTTACCTTCTTCCACTGTCGCCCTCAGTGCCTTTGCCTCCGCTCTGAAAATGCTTGTGTATTTTCCAGTAGCGAATGAAAGTGTTATTTTTCTGCCATTTGGTAGACTCAGGAATGCTCCTGCCCCTCCGTACTGTGTTGTATTTGTTACGGAACCGTCGGTGTATGCATGGGTCCAGTCCATGCTTGGGTAGTTTTCCGTTATGTAACTCAGGGTAGTGTCTCTTCTTTCTTTTTCAGACTGGTTGTTTTTGTTTTTAATACCTGGTATATTTTCTACCACCTCTGGAAATATATGCTGCCTCCAGGTAGGTTTTCGTACAGTACGGATGGGCTTTGGTGTTGTTAGTGCGTTCATGAGATTTTCGTGCATCTTTGCTTTGGCTATTTCTGCAAAGTTTCTCCGCTCTAGTTTCCCACTTCCGAAATTGTTTAGTCTCTGGTGCATTGGATGGTCAGTCAGTCTTCTCAGTTTCTCTGATTGCTGCTGGGCTCTGCAGTCTCTTCTGTCGGTCAGGGATTGCAGTTTTGTAATCTTTTCAAGTTCTTTAATTGGCGTTGACTTCATGCCTCCTGTTATAACTCTCATGGCTTGGTTTTGGAGTTTGCTAACTTTATCGAAGTTCGCCTTTGCTGCTGTTGTCCATGCCGCAATGCCATACTCGAGAACTGGTCTCACTCTTCCAGTGTACAGTTTCTTTAGTACGCTTTCGTCTGCTCCCCAGTTTGTGCCAGCGAGTTTCCTCATGATTGCATTCTTTCTCCGGCTCTCATTCGGTTTTTCTCGATCTGACTTTTCCATGTCATGCGCCGATCAAATGTGACTCCCAGGTAGTTTGGGTTGTCGTTTGGCTGCAGGTATTTGCCGTTTAGACTTAATTGGGTGTTTTGGGGTCTGATTGATAGCGAGAATATTGTACATGTGGTTTTCTCCTCGTTTATTTTGACCAGCCATGAGTTCGCCCACTCTTCCAGCGATGTTAGGGCCTGCTGCATCCGATTTCTTGCTATGGTGAGATTCTTTTCAGAGGTCCACATAGCCAGATCGTCTGCAAACATTGAGCTATGAACTCTTCTTTGTATATTCTCTGTAATGTCATTTATATAGACCATGAAGAGTGTGGGTGACAGTACTCCCCCTTGGGGTACTCCCTGCTCAAGTGTCACCTTTTTGCTCATCTGCCCTTGTACTTGGACTCTGGCCGTTCTGTTTTTGAGGTAGTGGTTGATCCACTTGTACAATTTCCGATAAACTTCTCTTCTACTTAGCTTGACTCTAAGTCCATCTTCCCAGACTTTGTCAAATGCCTTTTCAAGGTCCACCCAAACCGCTACTGTGTGTTTCTGTGCCTGGTAGGCATCTTCTATTTCCTGGGCTCTGAGGATGACCTGATCCTCGGTGGATCTGTGCTGTCTAAAGCCTGCTTGTTGCTGTGGAATTAGTATCCGTTTTTCTTCCAGATGTCACATCAGTCTGGGGTTTATCATACGTTCCATCAGTTTGCCGACACAGCTAAGTAGGCTGATATGCCTGTATCCATTTGGATAGTAGCCATGCCTGGGGTACAATCCCCCTTTTCCAGCTTTGGTTCAGGACTGATAGCAGTTTCCTTTTTGCTGTTTGGCCCAGCCCCATCAGCTTTTCGTTTGTTATCCCGTATTTTCCGGGAGATTTCCTTTTCTTTAATGTTCTCATGGCCTCTTCCATTTGTTCATTGTTAGTTTTGCCATCATATGCTCTTCATTAATGTCCGGATGCCTATCTGCAGGGACATCTATGTGGTTCGCTTTGGCATAGTGTTCAACAAAGGCGTTTGCGGCTTTTTTTCCAGTGAGCAAAGTTTCGCCCTGCTTGATGGTAATTTGTTTGTTTGACGGAGTTTCGTCATTCATGGCTCTGACTAACTTCCATAGTGTGTTCCCTTCTTTGTCTAAGTTGAGGCTTTCTGTTTTGTTTTTCTAGCTTTCTCTTGCTGTTTGGTTTAGAGTGTATTTGTATTTCGCTGTGGCGGCTTTGAGGGCGATATTTGCCTCCATAGATTGTTCTCGCTCTGCCATGTTCCTAGCATTTGTGACTGCGTCTTCTGCTTTATGCAAGTAATCATTCCAATAGGGCTTATAATTTGTCCTTGCCCCTTTTGGGATGGTTTCAGTGACAGCTTGCATTATTGCCTTGCTTAGGCTTTCCACCATGGGCTTCATTTTGTTGTTCCGTGTGGTGATGGCTTGCAAATCTGTCCCAGTCGGCTCGTTTGTAATTCCAACGTGGGAGCGGTTTTGTTTCCTGTGGGCCTGCTTCCATATCAATTTCTAGCCTAATTGGCCTGTGGTCGCTACCTGCCAAATGGTCTATTTTATGGTGAATGTCCATTGTGGAGAAGGCCAAATCTGGAGTCGAGGTGGTATAACATGTTCTAGAATAGAAACTAGGGCTATCCTCCGGCCTATTGATTAGATGGAGATTTGTGATTTCCCAATCTTCCACTTCGTCACCTCTGTTGTCTGTGTCCGAGTATCCCCATCTCTCCGAGTGGCTGTTGAAGTCTCCAACTGCATAGTAGTCTTTGACTTCCATACTCGAGAGCGACAGGTCCTTATTTGGTGGTCCGTACAGATTGAAGATGCGGATCTTCGTCGCTTGAGCCATTATTTCAACTCCTACAATTTCTGCTACTCGGTATGCAGTTACGGGTCAGTATCAGAACCCCTCCTTGTGCCCTTCTCTATCCAGGCGGAAGGCCTGGTATCCTCTGATTGAGAATTTATGGTTGCTATTGAGGTGCGTTTCTTGAATACATGCCACGTCAATCTTACCTTCATGTAAATGATGTGTTAGGGAAAGCTTTTTTGTTAATGACTCCCTCCGCATTCCACTGTAGTATTTTGAGGCTCTTGAGTCTTTGGTCAATAGATATTGCTCCATAGCCGTTTCAATAGGGATTTCCCCATAGGCATGTGCCTCGACTCCACGACACACGGGTGGGTGACCACCAGTAGTCAAGGGTGGGCCCCTTTGAGGCGTGAGGCCCGGCACTCTCGCTGCCTGGAGGGACTCCGCAGGATGAGCGCCATACGTTTTTCTGATAAGTTGTACTGTCATCATACTGCGATTTACGTTGCATTGTTTCGTCAAGCCTGTGGCCCAGTGCATCCGATTTCAACAGGCGTTTCTGTAGGGATGCCCTCCTTAGCCTTTGGCTCTCCCCAGCCTATCTGCAAGGCAGCAGTTGTTTGTGATCAGAGTTGTCTCTCTTATGGAAGTTGTCTTACAGGACTAACGAGTCTTCACTACTCGTGTCTATAGGGTGCTGTGATGATATATGAGATATGATTTATGATATGGACTATGTACTGGTTTGTACTAACCCGGAAGAGAGGCAGTCCAGTGTGTCTGTATCCCAGGATCGTCACGTCCTGCCAGAACGTAGCATATGCATGTGAGTGAGGTATCTCTTTGCTCCCTTTATTTTCTCGGCTTCTCTGCAGTGATGGTACGCCTAGCATTCCCCGCCACCTGGGAGGTTGACACAATAGGGCAGATGTGCAATGTCCGCTAGTCTGCATCTCTTCTGCGTCCATTGGTATGGCGTATAGCATACAGAGGTAGAGATCGAGGCAGAAGTGCATTTAACCAGGGGACAAGCCTGGTAATGTCACGGAGATATTTCGCCTGGTGTGCGGACAAATCTCATGGTCATGGATTGAGTCTCGACAGTTCACAGTGAGGTGGCTGCTCTACTGTTTTCGACACCCCGACTAAGAACTAAGTTTTATGTTGGTGGTTTCCCCATTGCCGTATAGGGTGAATATCAAGCAGCTATCCGCCCGCTACGATCAGCGGTAGGTCCCGACCATGTCGAAGCCTCCCATTGAAGTGGTGCTGAGTTTTGGGGCGAGATTATGGCTTACAGGCGTTCGGCCATAATCCCTCACATGGTAGCCTCGCGCCATTGGCTTATGAGCCTGGTACGTGAACCAAAATGTCTGCGGCTCCTCTCGAATTGAGCAGGATTACCGTAGCAACGCCCTGTCATTAGTAGGGTAAAACTGACCTGTCTTCCGAGGGTCTATTTCCAGCACCCGTTCAATATTAGCCAGAACGTATCAATAGAGGGCTTTTAGTTTGTCAATGGCCAAATTTCTGGAGCCTGCGATTTCTGCAGGGTAAAGACCAGATTACCGTAGCATGCGCTCTTTCCTTTGGGGGTTAGGAGACTGACCTGTCTTCCGTGGGTCTAATACCAGCACATGTTCACTATTAGACCCCACGAAGGTGCTCTCTTTTGACAGTCATTCTACAGTATTGGCGTGTTAAGTATATTTAAGCCTCAGGTTCCACTCCTGATAGTGCTGTTCCGTCAGTTCCTTTATCAAACACTGAATGCAGACCAACCGAGCCACAGAAAGCATAACCCCAGATTTCTGAGGGTCTAAATCCAGCACCAGTTCCATATTAGACCCAAGGAAAGTGGTCTCGGCATGTCAGTCATTTCAGTGTTGGCCGTGTTGAGTCAAATTAAGCCGCAGGCTCCACTCCTGGTGGTGCCCTTCAGTCAATTCCTTTAAGTTTCAGCTTTGCAACCATACTTCCCCCGGAACCCAAACACTTTGGTTTCCCGGAAGCTGCCCGCAGAGTCATCGAAGCAACTCCTGCGGATCGCTAGTCGGCATCGTTTATGGTCAGAACTACGACGGTATCTGATCGTCTTCGAGCCTCTGACTTTCCGAAAACCAACAAAATAGAACCAAGGTCCTATTCCATTATTCCATGCACCATTATTCAGGCAGCCGCGGCCTGCTTTGAACACTCTAATTTTTTCAAATTAAACGCGCCGGCCACCCAGGACGCTCAGCGAAGAGCACCCGTGGGAGAGAGCCGGCAGACGATAGGGCAGGAGACAACGGGCAGTCAACCGGCGCGAGTCGGACCGCCCGCCTGCGCCTTTAACTGCAACAACTTTAATATACGCTATTGGAGCTGGAATTACCGCGGCTGCTGGCACCAGACTTGCCCTCCAATAGATCCTCGTTAAAGGGTTTAAAGTGTACTCATTCCAATTACGGGGACTCGAAAGAGTCCCGTATTGTTATTTTTCGTCACTACCTCCCCGTGCCGGGAGTGGGTAAGTTGCCTTCCTTGGATGTGGTAGCCGTTTCTCATGCTCCCTCTCCGGAATCGAAACCTGATTCCCCGTTACCCGTTACAAACATGGTAGGCATGTCACGTACCATCGATTTTGATAGGACAGAAATTTCGAAGATGCGTCGCCGGCACACGAGGCCATGCGATCAGCACAAAGTTATCCAGAGTCACCAGTGGGGACGCCGCAACCCCGCGAGGGGAAACGACGACTGGTTTTGAACTAATAAAAGCGCTCTTTCCGCGAGGGTCGGAACTTGGTAAGCATGCATTAGCTCTAGAATTGCCACAGTTATCCAAGTAGGATCTAAGGAACCTCGACTGATTTAATGAGCCATTCGCGGTTTCACCGTGAGACAGTGTGAACTTAGACATGCATGACTTAATCTTTGAGACAAGCATATGACTACTGGCAGGATCAACCAGATATCTGTCGGAGACGTACGTACCGCACACGCCGGTCGGTGGAGGAGGGATGTGTAAAAAGCCTCACTGAGACGGCGGCAGTTACCGACTGACGGACGGACGGACGGACGGTTGTTCACCCGTCCCTCACTCCGTCTGCCGACCTAGGACCGCCTGACAGGGGCCCGTACACACACCACATGACCGACCGACAGGGCTCTCTCGGGGAGGGATGTCAGCGCTCTGTGCAGAACGGATCCCAACGATGAATTTCACTGGGACTGGAGACAATTTTCACCTGCCGGCCTGCCCTTCTCCCGAGGGTTGGTCGGGCTAGGACAGGGCCTTCATGCTGTATTCCTGCTTTCCATTTGCCGGTCACAAGCTCTTTGCGAGAGTCTGACCACCAGCGAGACGAACTGTCGAGCTCTGCTAAAAATCACCACCGACTGTCAAAGTTTCACGATATGGACCAGAGTAGCACACCTCCGCGGAGGGCACGACAAAACAAACCGCGTCCCGATACCTATACGGGGAAAGGCGGACGAGCGTTTTCGGCAAGCCCGCGCTATCGCTCCGTCTGGAAGGACTGAGATCGCTTTACAAATACTGGTGAGAGTCAATCCCGGCGGCGAGAGAACCAACCCAGATTGCAACTGATCTAACTGGCTCCCAGTAATGTCGATGTAAAATTATATTGAATTACGTTTATCGGTTTAAAAGTTGTCAGGAAACACCAAAGGCTGGTAGCGAGTGTATATAAACACACACACGCGCGAGCGTACACACTTTTGCAACATTTAATATAAGCTCATTATGTTTGTCACACACTAATGCGCGTCCAACATTCTGCACCTAGCGTGCTTACTGCTAAACAGGCTCAACAAACACCTTGAACAAAGCCACCACCTCCCAGAAAGCCAATGTGGATTTAGAGCCGGAAGAGGAACTGTGGACATGATTTTTGCCGCTCGCCAAGTACAAGAAGTGTTGAGAACAAAATCAGGCCTTGCATACCACATTTATTGATTTGACAACGGCATGTAATACAGTAAACAGAGGAGGGTTGTGGATGATAATGTCCAAGTTTGGCTGCCCGAACAAGTTCATAACCACGGTGAAATAGCTACACGAAGGCATGTGTGCTCGTGTACTGGACAGCGATGCAATCTTTAAAACGTTTCTAGTATGAAACGGAGTAAAACAAGGATGTGTACTCGCCCCGACTTTGTTCAGCATGATGTTCGCGGCCACAATGACAGACGCTTTCAGATAACTGGAGCTTGGAATACCCATAAAGTACCGCAAAGATGGCAAGTTACTCAATCCCAGAAGAATGAAGGCCAAAACCAAAATGGCTGGCGACATAATCAGGGAACTTGTATTTGCTGACGGCTGCGCTCTAATGAGCAACTCGGAACTGAACATGCAGGTTGGAATGGACCGGTTTTCTGCCGCATGAGAAAATTTTGGCCTGACCATAAATGCCAAAAAAACAGAGGTCATGTACCAACCAGCACCAGGCATGCCGTACACAAAACCAGAGACTACAGTCAGCGGGCAGGTGCTGAATGTCGTAGACAAATTCACATATCTGGGCAGCACGCTGTCGAGATCTGTCAGCCTAGACGATGAGGTGGCAAGCAGAATAGCAAAGGCTAGCACAGCCTTTGGTAGAATGCGCTCGATGGTCTGGGCACGTCGTGACATCAGCGTCAAGATCTAACTCAAAGTCTACCGTGCAATCATCATTCCAACCCTACTATACGCTTGCGAAAGCTGGACTGTAAACTCTGGACATGCAAGACGGTTAAACCACTTCCACACAGGTTGCCTGATGCGAATATTCCACATCCGATGGCAAGATCGTGTCACTGACATCGAGGTTCTCTCGAGAACTAACATGTCTAGCATTCATGCACTGCTAGAAAAAGGACGACTATGATGGACCTCGTCCGTATGTCAGACGAGCGGCTCCCAAAGAAGCTTCTCTACGGCGAGCTGAGAGAGGGATGACGCGAGAGAGGGCGCCCAAAGAAACGTTTTAAAGACGGTCTGAAGGACTCACTGAAAAGTTGCCAGATAGACATCGACATCTGGGAATGTCTTGCGCAAAACAGATCTGACTGGAGAAGCGCAGTCAAATCGGTTGTAGCTACGGGCGAAGACGACCGTGTTGTGAAAGACCAGAGCAGACGCGAGACCCGGAAATCCCGAACAGCGGGAACACCATCACCTTCTACAAACCTCGTATGCCCGATATGTAGCAGATATTTTCGTACCCACATGTGTCTGTTCAGCCACATGCGAACCCACACCCAACAGGGAAATCTGTGACAATGATGATATCGGCGGTCCTCATCGACAACGATGGACAGGTTTTATTATTATTATTATAATGCGCGTCACTGTCAAATTTTATTGAATTTCGTTTATTAGTTTAAAAGTTAAAAGGGAAAATCAGGAGCCGGTAGTGAGTAAGAAACGCTGTTTAAAACAATGTCTTAGAGAAATGGGAACTAACATTATGTTGGCAAAGAGGGCATTTAGAGACAAAAAGTCAGTTCTGAGATCAGGTAGTATTTGTATGACGCTACTGAAAAGGATCCTGACCATATACATCTGGTCTGGGACATTGTAACGGGTCTGAAGCATGGCCAATAAAATGAAAGAGACGAGAATTACTTGGAAGCTTTTGAGGTGTGGTGTAACAAACAAAAATGAATAAAGTGAGTTGGAGAGAGAGAAAATCAAACGAAAGTGTGAGAGGAAAAAACAAGCTGCTTCAAAAGATAGAAAAACAGCGATTGACGACCTGGCTGAGACACAAAGAGACGCCTTGAAGACCTAGTGGGCAGAACAGAAGGAAAGAGAATGGGCAGACCAAGAAATATCTTAATGATAAAATCATGCAGATACGTGGCAGGGAAGACATGCTGAGCTGAAGAACATCAGTCGTCACCTCAGGTTTCTCGATAGCTGAATGCGCCCCCCCCCCCCCCAGGTAAAAAAAGCTCTGCAGGGATAAAACTGATTGATACAGCTGAACGAGACTGGCTGGGTAGTTTCATACAGCCTAAAATCTACTCCAACTGAAATAAATATAGTTAGTTGTCCACCGCAAGCGCTGACGGCGACATCATCAGCCGGTTTTGTATGATGATGTAACTTCCGCTGTATTTGGATTATAGTGGAAAAGAAACTGCGCTGGTCATCAAGCTCACTCTCTGGTCCTGAGCAACTTTAGACCAGTGGCAAGACATACATCAAGACGACTGGACATAAAGCAGGACGCAGGGAATCTGGTCCCACCTCCTTTGAGACCACAGGTCACTTGAAAGCTTGCGGGATTCGATCGTCCACAGTTTCCATTCATCGCTTTGAAAGGCGAGTGTCTTACCTCTCAACCACAGCGAATCCCCCCCCCCCCCACCGGCCCTCCCCCAGAAGACTCCAGTCGTTGGTTTCACTACTTGTGTCTTCTTCTTCTTCTTCGTACGCTGTCAGCCGTCAACTTGAATTTGTTCGAAGAAAGCAGCTGCTATCCTGAGGCTGTCGACACTGCCATAGCGCTTGTCTAGTGTTGCTACTGGTGATGGTCACATGTGCTTTCTCTGGTCCTCGTATGTCGGGCAATTTTGCAGCAGATGTTCAGCGGTCATTTTCTCTGTACCACAGGTGCATTCGTCAGTGCCACCTATCTTCAGTGTATTAAACAAATGGTACCTCAGTCTGTTGTGGCCTTTACGGAGTCTGAAGACCAAGGCCTGCTCTTTTCTGTTAAACTAGTAGTAGGCATCATTTTTTGTGTAACCACTTGTGTCTGGCTGCAGCACCATTCCTTCTGCACTCCTCATGAGTAGAAGAGAGTGGACAAAGAAAAAAGGAAAATAACTCACGGTATAAGAGGAGGGACTAAGTAAGTGTATGGTGGCAAAAGTGGCGGTTGTGATACTGAATCCGTCCAGAGTTGATCAGTGAGCGATGATTCGGTTTCTAGCAGTTAAAGAATGTCGACCAATTGACATTCATCGCAGAATACAGGCAGTGTATGGTGACAAAAGTGTGTCGAGGACAACAGTGAAGAACTGGACAACGATGTTTAAAGAAGGACGTGAGTTAACGAAAGATCTTCCGAGGACAGGTCAGTTGCATATTGTTACGTCAGAAGATGCCATCGGCAAAATTGATGCAACAATTCGGGTGGACCAGCGCCGGAGCTTACGTTTGAAACACTTGTGTCACTAAACATTGCCTGCATTTTGCGATGAATGTCAACTGGTCGACATCTTTCAGTTGTTTGAAATCGGAGAAAAATGCAATTTTGCAAACTTCACGATTAGTATGTGCTGTTTACATCAGAAGTGATGTAATCATGCGCATCGTAGATATGTTCATTTGGTGCAGTTAGGTCCTGTTTCATTTGAACACGCCTCGTTCATTTTGAGTCATTAGTTTTTCCTACATCATGTTCTACTAGACCGGGAAATCTTCAAACGAAGAGCTGCAACCTGGTCTATCCTCAATGTCATGAAGCCCATACTCCTGCAGCTGAAAGACAACATGGCAAAGAAGAACCTTTCAATTACGCGATCAAACCATCCATGATCTACGGCTGTGAATTGTGGAATCTACGCAACGCGGATGCAGAGAAATTGCGCATTACTCGGCGAGCGTTGGAAAGACGTGTCCTCGAGATCTCGATTGGAGATCGAATCCATAACGCTAAAATCAGAAAACGCACTTTATTTCGAGACGCCGTGGATACCACTTGGCTCTTTGTGTGATGCGCATACCAGATATCAGATGGACGCTCAGAACGACGTTTAGGTGGCCATATGATTATACAAATCCATGTCCCGGTCATCCAACTGATGGCGAGATAGTCTGCTTAGAGACGAAGGTCCGAAATTGTACGACACGACGAAAGATAGGACAGCATATAGAATATTGTTGGCTAAATCACCGGACTGAAGTCGAAGGTATTGTATTGTATTGTATTGCATTGTATAGGATTGCATTGTATTGCATTGCATTTCATTGCATTTCATTGTATTGTATTGCATTGTATTGTATTGTATTGTATTGTATTGTATTGTATTGATATGGGGTAGTTCTCTCGCCGCCGCGATTGACTATAACCCAGTATTAGTACAGCGATCTCAGTCCCGCCAGACGGAGGGATAGCACTTGCTTGCCGTAAACGCTCGCCCGCCTTTCCCCGTATAGGTATCGGGAAGCGGTTTGTTTTGCCAGGGCCTCCTCGGAGGTGCGCTGCTCTGGTCCGTATCGAAAAACTTTTACAGTCGGTGGTGATTTTTCGAAGGCTTATAG
This sequence comes from Ariolimax columbianus, assembly GCA_036924085.1. NCBI lineage: Eukaryota > Metazoa > Mollusca > Gastropoda > Stylommatophora > Arionidae > Ariolimax > Ariolimax columbianus. The sequence continues at coordinate 33,543,143 of JAVGWX010000016.1, read as the reverse complement.
CAGAGCTCGACAGTTCGTCTCGCTGGTGGTCAGACTCTAGCAAAGAGCTTGTGACCGGCAAATGGAAAGCAAGAATACAGCCTGAAGGCCCTGTCCTAGCCCGACCAACCCTCAGAAGAAGGGCAGGCCGGAAGGCCAAATTGTCTCTAGTCCCAGTGAAATTCATGCCCGGGGTCGTTGGGATCCGTTCTGCACAGAGCGCTGCAATCCCTCCCCGAGCGAGCCCGGTCGGTCGGTCGGTCGTCTGGTATGTGTAGGGGCCCCTGTCAGGCGGTCCTAGGTCGACGGAGTGAGGGACGGGGGGAACAACCGTCCGTCCGTCCGTCAGTCGGTCCCTGTGGCCGTCCTAGTGAGGCTTTTTACACACCCGTCCTCCACCGACCGGTGTGTGCGGTACGTACGTCTCCGACAGATATCTGGTTGATCCTGCCAGTAGTCATATGCTTGTCTCAAAGATTAAGCCATGCATGTCTAAGTTCACACTGTCTCACGGTGAAACCGCGAATGGCTCATTAAATCAGTCGAGGTTCCTTAGATCCTACTTGGATAACTGTGGCAATTCTAGAGCTAATACATGCTTACCAAGTTCCGACCCTTGCGGAAAGAGCGCTTTTATTAGTTCAAAACCAGTCGTCGTTTCCCCTCGCGGGGTTGCGGCGTCCCCACTGGTGACCCTGGATAACTTTGTGCTGATCGCATGGCCTCATGGGTCGGCGACGCATCTTTGAAATTTCTGCCCTATCAAATTTCGATGGTACATGACATGCCTACCATGTTTGTAACGGGTAACGGGGAATCAGGTTTCGATTCCGGAGAGGGAGCATGAGAAACGGCTACCACATCCAAGGAAGGCAGCAGGCGCGCAACTTACCCACTCCCGGCACGGGGAGGTAGTGACGAAAAATAACAATACGGGACTCTTTCGAGTCCCCGTAATTGGAATGAGTACACTTTAAACCCTTTAACGAGGATCTATTGGAGGGCAAGTCTGGTGCCAGCAGCCGCGGTAATTCCAGCTCCAATAGCGTATATTAAAGTTGTTGCAGTTAAAAAGCTCGTAGTTGGATCTCAGGCGCAGGCGGGCGGTCCGACTCGCGCCGGTTGACTGCCCGTTGTCTCCTGCCCTATCGTCTGCCGGCTCTCTCCCACGGGTGCTCTTCGCTGAGCGTCCTGGGTGGCCGTTTACTTTGAAAAAATTAGAGTGTTCAAAGCAGGCCTCGACTGCCTAAATAATGGTGCACGGAATAATGGAATAGGACCTCGGTTCTATTTTGTTGGTTTTCGGAACTGGAGGTAATGATTAACAGGGACAAACGGGGGCATTCGTATTGCGGCGTTAGAGGTGCAATTCTTGGATCGCTGCAAGACGAGCTACTGCGAAATCATTTGTCAAGAATGTTTTCATTAATCAAGAACGAAAGTCAGAGGCACGAAGACGATCAGATACAGTCGTAGTTCTGACCATAAACGATGCCGACTAGCGATCCACGGGAGTTGCTTCGATGACTCTGCGGGCAGCTTCCGGGAAACCAAAGTGTTTGGGTTCCGGGGGAAGTATGGTTGCAAAGCTGAAACTTAAAGGAATTGACGGAAGGGCACCACCAGGAGTGGAGCCTGCGGCTTAATTTGACTCAACACGGCCAACACTGAAATGACTGACATGCCGAGACCACTTTCGTTGGGTCAAATGTGGAACGGGTGCTGGATTTAGACCTTCGGTAAACTGGGGTAATGCTCTCTGTGGCTCGGTTGGTATGCATTCAGTGTTTAACAAAGAAATCGACGGAAGGGCACTAATGAGATGAGCCTGCGGCTTACATTGACTTGACACGCCAATACTGTAGAACGACTGTCAAATAGAGAGCACTTTCGTTGGGTCTAATAGTGAACATGTGCTGGTATCAGACCCACAGAAGACAGGTCAGTCTCTTAACCCCCTAAGGAAAGAACGTATGCTATGGTAATCTGGTCTTAACCCTGCGGAAATCGCATGTTTCAGAAACTTGGCCATTGACAAACAAAAAGCCCTCTATTGATACGTCTGGTCAAATAGTGAACGGGTGCTGGAAATAGACCCTAGAAAGACAGGTCAGTTTTACCCTACTAATGACAGGGCGTTGCTGCGGTAATCCTGCTCAACTCGAGAGGAGCCGCAGACATCTGGTTCACGTACTAGGCTGATAAGCCAACGGCGTGAGGCTACCATGTGAGGGATTACGGCTGAACGCCTCTAAGCCAGAATCTCGCCCAAAATCACAGCACGATTGCAATGGGAGGCTTCAACAGGGTGGGGATCTGGGGCTCACGCTTCAGCCCCACCCGGTCGAGCCGCAGAAAGATGTCTCTGCCGCCCGCCGATCAAAGCGGGAGGGAAGCTGCTCGATATTCACCCCATGCGACGATGAGGTGCGAAACAACAAACAGAAGACGTAGTTCTGGGTCGGGGTGTCGTAAACAGTAGAGCAGCCACCTCACTGTGAACTGTCGAGACTCAGCCCCTGACCATGAGATCTGCCCGCACACCAGGCGAACAACATCTCCGTGATATTACCAGGCTTGTCCCCTGGTTAAATGCACTCCTGCTTCTATCTCCTCCTCCTCTATCTGCTATCAGCCATACCAATGGACGCAGAAGAGCGGGCATTGCACATCTGCCCTACTGTGTCAACCTCCCATGTGGCGGGGAATGCTAGGCGTACCATCACTGCAGATGTTCCGAGAAAATAAAAAGAGCAAAGAGGTACCCCACCCACATGCACATGATACGTTTCTGGCAGGACGTGACGATCCTGGGATACAGACACACTGAACTGCCTCTCTTCCGGGTTAGTACAAACCATTACATAGTCCATATCATAAATCATATCTCATATATCATCACCGCACCCTATAGACACGAGTAGTGAAGACTCGTTAGTCCTGTAAGACAACTTCCATAAGAGAGACAACTCTGATCACAAACAACTGCTGCCTTGCAGATAGGCTGGGGACAGCCAAAGGCTAAGGAGGGCATCCCTACAGAAACGCCTGTTGAAATTGGATGCACTGGGCCACAAGCTTAACATACAGTGCAACGAAAATTGCAGTATGATGACAGTACAACTTATCAGAAAAACGTATGGCGCTCATCCGGCGGAGTCTCGCCAGGCAGCGAGAGTGCCGGGCCTCACGCCTCGAAGGGGCCCACCCTTGACTATTGGTGGTCACCCACTCATGTGTCGTGGAGTCAAGGCACATGCCTATGGGGAAATCCCTATTGACCAAAAACTCAATACACTCAAAATACTACAGTGGAATGTGGAGGGATTCATTAACAAAAAGCTTTCCCTAACACATCACTTGCATGAAGGTAAGATTGACGTGGCATGTATCCAAGAAACGCACCTCAACGGCAACCATAAATTCTCAATCACAGGATACCAGGCCTTCCGTCTGGATAGAGAAGGTCACAAAGGAGGGGTTCTGGTACTGACCCGAAACGGTATACCGAGAAGCACGGTATTTGTCAATCACACCGGACAAGCAGAAATTGTAGGAGTAGACATAATGGCTCAAGAGACGAAGATCCGCATCTTCAACCTGTACGGACCACCAAATAAAGACATATCGCTCTCGAGTATGGAAGTCAAGGACTCCAACTGCATAGTAGTTGGAGACTTCAACAGCCACTCGGATAGATGGGGATACTCGGACACAGACAGCAGAGGTGACTAAGTGGAAGATTGGGAGATAGACACGAATCTCCATCTAATCAATAGGCCGGAGGATAGCCCTAGTTTCTATTCTAGAACATGGCATACCACTTCGACTCCAGATTTGGCCTTCTCCACAGTGGACATTCACCATAAAAAAGACCGCCAGGTGCTAAACCAACTGGCAGGTAGCGACCACAGGCCAATTAGGCTAGAAATTGATATGGAAGTAGGCCCACAAGAAACAAAACTGCTCCAACTTTGGAATTACAAACGAGCCGACTGGGACAGATTTGCAAGCCTGACAGATGGGCTGTGTGAAACCATCACCAAATGGAACAACAAAATAAAGCACATGGTGGAAAGCCTAAGCAAGGCAATAATGCAAGCTGCCACTGAAATCATCCCAAAGGGGCAAGGAAAAATTTTAAGCCCTATTGGAATGATGACTTGCAAAAAGCGGAAGACACAGTCACAAATGCTAGGAACATGGCAGAGCGAGAATAATCTATGGAAGCAAACATCGCCCTCAAAGCCGCAACGGCGAAATATAAAATACATTCTAAACCAACCAGCAAGAGAAAGCCGGAAAACCAAAACGGAAAGCCTCAACTTAGACAAAGAAGGGAACAAACTATGGAAGTTAGTCAGAGCCATGAATGACGAAACTCAGTCAAACAAACAAATTACCATCAAGCAGAGCGAAAACTTGCACACTAGAAAAAAAGCCGCAAACGCCTTTGTTGAACACTATGCCAAAGCGAACTACATAGATGTCCCTGCAGATAGGCATACGGACATTAATGGAGAGCTAAAAAGACACGATAACATCAATATGGCACCAGAAGAGCACATGATGGCAAAACTAACAATGAATGAAATGGAAGAGGCCATGAGAACATTAAAGAAAAGGAAATCTCCCGAAAAGACGGGATAACAAACGAAATGCTGATGGGGCTGGGCCAATCAGCAAAGAGGAAACTGCTATCAGTCCTGAACCAAAGCTGGAAAAGGGGTATTGTACCCCAGGCATGGAAAGACGCAGTACTTGTACCAGTACCAAAGAAAGGAAAAGACAAAACAGATCCAAATGGATACAGGCATATCAGCCTACTTAGCTGTGTCGGCAAACTGATGGAACGTATGATGACCACCAGACTGATGTGACATCTGGAAGAAAAACGGATACTAATTCCACAGCAACAAGCAGGCTTTAGACAGCACAGATCCACTGAGGATCAGGTCATCCTCATAGCCCAGGAAATAGAAGATGCCTACCAGGAACAGAAACACACAGTAGCAGTTTGGGTGGACCTGGAAAAGGCATTTGACAAAGTCTGGAAAGATGGACATTTAGAGTCAAGCTAAGAAGAAATGATATTTGTGGGAAAATGTACAAGTGGATCATCCACTACCTCAAAAACAGAACGGCCAGAGTCCAAGTACAAGGGCAGATGAGCAAAAAGGTGACACTTGAGCAGGGAGTACCCCAAGGGGGAGTACTGTCACCCAAACTCTTCCTGGTCAATATAAATGACATTATAGAGAATATACCAAGATGAGTTCATAGCTCAATGTTTGCAGACGATTTGGCAATGTGGACCTCTGAAAAGAATCTCACCATAGCAAGAAATCGGATGCAGCAGGCCCTAACATCGCTGGAAGAGTGGGCGAACTCATGGCTGGTCAAAATAAACGAGGACAATACCACATGTACAATATTCTCGCTATCAATCATATCCCAAAACACCAAATTAAGTCTAAACGGCAAAAAACTTCAGCCAATCGACAACCCAAAATATCTGGGAGTCACATTTGATCGGCGCATGACATGGAAAAGTCAGATCGAGAGAAACCGAATGAGAGCCAGAGAAAGAATGGCAATCATGAGGAAACTTGCTGGCACAAGCTGGGGAGCAGATGAAAGCATACTAAAGAAACTGTACACTGGAAGAGTGAGACCAGTTCTCGAGTATGGCATTGCGGCATGGACAACAGCAGCAAAGGCGAACTTCGATAAAGTTAGCAAACTCCAAAACCAAGCCATGAGAGTTATAACAGAAGGCATGAAGTCAACGCCAATTGTAGAACTTGAAAAGACTACAAAACTGCAATCCATGACCGACTGCAGAGCCCAGCTGCAATCAGAGAAACTCAGAAGACTGACTGACCATCCAATGCACCAGACTAAACAATTTCGGAATGGGAAGCTAAAGCGAAGAAACTTTGCAGAAATAGCCAAAGCAAAGATGCACGAAGACCCTATGAACGCACTAACCACACCAAAGCCCATCAGTACTGTACGAAAACCTACCTGGAGGCAGCATATATTTCCACAGGTGGTAGAAAATATACCAGGTATTGGAAACAAAAACTGCCAGTCTGAAAAAGAAAGAAGAGATACTACCCTGAGTTACATAACGGAAAACTACCCAAGCATGGACTGGACCCATGCATACACCGACGGCTCTGTAACAAACACAACACAGAACGTAGGGGCAGGAGCATTTCTGAACCTACCAAATGGCAGAAAAATAACACTGTCATTCGCTCCTGGAAAATACACAAGCAATTTCAGAGCGGAGGCAGAGGCACTGAGGGAGGCAGTGGAAGAAATGGCGACAGGTAAGAGTAATGAAAGCCACATAGTCCTGCTTTCAGATGCTCTGGCCGTAGTCACATCACTTAAAAGCCAGATAAATACTGAAATTAATGAATTAAGAGCAGTACTATGTCAACTATGCCAGCAGGCCGCACCAAAAAGGGTAGTGGTGCAGTGGGTTCCATCTCACTGCAACATCCAAGGCAACGAGGAGGCAGACAGACTGGCAAAAGAAGGTGCAACACTACCCCAACCAGATACTAGCATGACATACGAAGAGTCAAAACGGCTTATTAGAGCTAGATACATGACCAAATGGGAAACCGAACATACTGGCTACACCAACAACGATGCCTATTACCAGTTGAACAGAAGAGAGCAGGTCGTGGTCTTCAGACTTCGCACTGGCCACAACAGACTGAGGTACCACCTATTCAACAAATTGAAGATAGGTGCACTGACGAATGCTCGTGTGGTACCGGGAAAATGGCCGCTGAGCATTTGCTGCAAAACTGCCCGACATACGAGGATCAGAGAGAGCAGATGTGGCCAATACCAGTGGCAACACTAGACAAGCTCTATGGCAGTGTCGACAGCCTCAGGATGACGGCTGCTTTTTTCGAAAAAAATAATGGTTACTGTCTGACTGCGTACGAAGAAGAAGAAGAAGAAGTATTGTATTGTATTGTATTATATTGTATTGTATTAAATTGTATTGTATTGTATTGTATTGTATTGTATTGTATTGTATTGTATTGTATTGCATTGCATTTCATTGCATTGTATTGTTTTGTATTGTATTGTATTGTATTGCATTGAATTGTATTGCATTGTATTGAATTGTATTGTATTGAATTAAATTGTATTGTATTGTATTGTATTGTACATGTTCTGCTTTGTTGGATGGGCATGTCAAGCTTACATTTCAGATAATAATATATTGGTTTTCACTTGAGCTGTTTGCGTAGGCTGCTATGGATCGGGTGGCAGGATAAAGTGCAGACGACAAACATGTTGATCAAACATACGCTTCTGCAAAAAGCCCAGATAAGATGAACGGGACATGCTGAGGGCATCTTTAAGCAGTTATTATGAGATGAGCTCAGGACAAGAAGACGCTCATTAGGAGGACATGAAATGTGTTAGGGATACTCCTTAAAAATGTCTCTGAAAAGCTTCAACATTGATGTGACTTCTTGGGAGCTGCTTGCACAGAACCGTTCTACCTGGTCCACTAGCATTATCAAAGTGCACAGATCGCAGAGCCGAACTAAATCAGGAAGGCGTGCACAGATCGAAGATCGAAACTCAATAGGGTAGGCTCTGAGTAAGCGCGTCGCTGGAAAGAGCAGAAAGCAAGGTGACTCCACAGCCGCCTCCTCTCACGTCCTGGGTGCGGCAAAATCTACAGTGCCAGGATTGGTCTTTATAACGAAATGAGATACATCACAACACACGTCTGGTGCTGTCGTCATTTTCGCTTGCGACAAACAGCTATTGTGTTCTTTACTTTACTTTACTTAACTTAACTTCATCATAAGAGGCCCTAAAGACTCTGTATACAACCGATGTATTCCACTCCACCGGCACCAAAAATAAAGGGGAAGTATCCTATTAGCCTATCAACTGACCCTGCCTCGCCCACCTCATGTCGCAATGGATTCCAAGCATTCACCAATCTCTGCCTAAAAATATATTTCCTAATATACAATCTGCACCTGTACTTAAAGAATGAGTCCAGGAGCGTCTAGCGACTATCATCATGTTAAATTCGGGTTATCACACTCACAGTGAGGTCATCGAACGAGGTCCCTGTCGTCTGGTAACCGAAGGATATTATGTAGTCTGCGACAAGGCCACAGGGGGTAGTTAACCAATGTGTGAGTTCGTTGTTGGCCCGTGTGAATATTTCCTACCTACATCAAAACTGGCATTGTCAGCAAAGAGGGGAAGACCGCAATCTCATCAAGTTCGACCATGTGCATTGGACCGTGAAAATACGACACAGGGTAATTGATTAAGCCGATGGCTTCAACAGGATGGTCGGCAAAAAAACACTACAAATCGAACGAATTAATTAATCCAATGGAAAACCACATCACGTTTCCATGGACACGAGTGTAAGTCGTCGACTAATGGGAATTTAAGTCCATGGAAAACATGAGAGAAAAAAAACACCCACGCCATCTAATATAGACAGGCCAATTCAAAGTACCAATATCCCTAGTTATGATGATGTCGGTCCATCACGCGTGATGATGACCACTCTTTCTGGTCAACCATTAAAAAAAAACTTGTTCTTTTTCTCTGTCCAATGAACGGATAAAAGGGGGGGGGAGGGGGGGGGGGGGTGTAAGAGTAATTTGTGCGGAGATTTTAATTAAAGTGAGAAAGTTTATTTGTCAGCCTCTTTCATTCTGAGCTACCTTTGGCCAGGAGTAAGTCATTATCAAGACGACTGGAGTTAACACATGATGCAGATTTTTCTTTATGGTTTACTGCTGAAGCCTTTCTCGTAAACAGGAATCTCACAAGGCAGTGTAGGGTGAGACATCCAATAAGTTAAGATTATAGGACGACCATGACTAAATCTATATGTTCATAACAAATGGCACAGCTAACTGTAGGTACCAAATCATATTTCAGATATTCACAAAGTGTTGTCAAAGAGTGAAAGTCAAAACCACCCACATAGTGACAGACGCACTATGATTAATCCGGCTTGCTTTAAAACACACAGGGGCCTGTTAATTTGTGATGAACTGCTCGAACTAAAGATATAAGTCCCAAAGATTTCATTACGGGCAATGACAACAGAATAACAAGTCGATCGTTGCTGGTAATTCACTAGCGCCATCTTGACTATGAAATGTCACACGATTTAAGGATGACAAGTATCACAAACAAGGTCAATAGTATTACAGTAGACAACCGTCAAATCCACACAACCGCTATGTTCACATCAAATGTCACAGAAAAATATTGACAAACGCATTAATCCGGCATGCCTCTAGATGACGAAATACACAGCGACTGGTAATAGCACGAATGTAGTAATTCTACAAACCAGTAGCATGTGTCCAGTCTCAATTTCTTGTCTTCGTTATGGTTGTTGTTGTTGTTGTTCTTCTTCTTCTTAATCATCATCTTCATCTGCGGCGCTCGTCATGAAAAGGGCGTTTTGTTTCGTTATGTTATAGTTTACAGCGAGAAATGTGATATCTACGAATTTCGACACGACACATCCTGTTTTGTTTTTTATTTTGCGTCACGAGTTTCTATTGGCGGAGGCGCGCCTTTTCCACCCCAAACCGTAATCAATTGAGCAATATTAAGATGCATAAACATGTGCTTGGATGTATGTGTGGGTCTATATGCACCTATGCTAGGTTTGTGCGCTCTCAGAAGCCAGCCCATCCAAAGTGCAATGGAAGGGCCTCACCCTGAAAGCGCGTGTGAAAGTTGTGCAAGAGTGTGATTGTTGAACAGAGTAAAATGAAACAAGAGTGTGTAGTAAGAAGAGAGAGAGAGACGGAGTGATAGAGAGAGATAGGGAGAGAGGGAGAGAGAGAGAGACTATACCGGCATGGCTGCGGTCTGTTTCCAATGCCATCGCTTTGAAGCAGAATTCGGACAATGGTAGTATTTGCTCGCTGACCCTTAAGAAAACAGCCAGCTATACATCGCCTAGAAGCGGGTGGACAAATTGTTTCGATTCCTGCCTGCTGACACGGAGGGCAGAGGGTCGAATCCCCGGTAAGATATGTGTTGGTTTTCTGTTGGGGTGAAATAAACAAACACAACCAGCACAGTCCGCGGCGACAACAGTGACGAAGTGGCCTGTAGAATTCAGCCTAAGAACTCCTAGACTACCCCAGCATTGGGAATGAAGTCGTACGACAGACAGTTTAATAAATGGCTGACTGCTATAAGCATATTCCCTGCTGTTGGTTATTAGCTTACTTAACTTCATTATACTGGTTTAGAAGGATCTGCAGAGTCTGAATACAACCAGTTTATTCCACTCCACCGATACTAAAAATAACTGTGGGCATCCAATCTATTTTGGAACATGTTAACTGGCCCTGCCTCCACCACACCCTGTTTTAATGCATTTCAAGCATTCACCACACTGACTAATTTTTAAAAATATCTTATCTGGACCTGTCTTTAAACAATTTTAAAATGTACCCGCTTGTTCTTGTAGCCGGTTGTACTTTGAAAAACTTGGTAGTCTAATTTATTCTTTGCATTGATTAATTTATAAACTTTAATTAATTCACCTCAAATTCTTCTCTGGTTCATATTTTTAGCTTTTCCTTGTATCCTTTCTAGCATGTATATATCCACTCTATGATAAGGACTCTACACATCAGCACAATATTCCATGCTTCGTTGTGTAATGTTTCTTTTAATCATACCATTATTAACCTTTTTCACTGCCACCTGGACTTGCTCCCGCACCTTACCTGAATGATCTATTATAACATCTAGGTCCCTTTTCTTTTTTTATTGACCTAATATTGTTCTCTCCCATCATGTAATTATAATCCTTATTGAAAAACACCATGTTGATAACTCTTCATTGTTTTAAATCTGCCAGATCTCAGACCATTTTTGAATCGTATCTAAATCCGATCTCAATAGATCCATCTCTGCCGGAGAAGAGACCCTGCCGCATAATTTTGTATCATTCGCGAATTTTGCAATCATGGACCCAACGTCATTATCCAAATCATGTATATATATCAAGAAACAATAGGGTCAAAATCCATTATCTCTTCGGCTCCCAACTGGCGACTGAGGACTCGCGGACCTGTACTAGTCTGAGTCCCAGAACCACCAATTTTGGACGCGCTGTCTATAAGACAACCACAATTGAAAGGGCCAAATCTAACACAATCGTTACATAAGAGAGATGCCTATGGTAATTTCTTTGCACTATAGTTTATGTGCCTGTTTACGACCTGACCAATAAACCATCGCCACTGAATCATCGTCTAGCGCCTCAGGGTGGTGCCATGTCTTGAAGTATAAAATATCAAAACAAAAAATGCTTGCATGCAGTCCATGAAATGATTACGTCCCTTGCTACTGGGTTAGGAATGATTCACCCGGAAGTGAACACTTTACAATAAAATGGCTGTTAGACTCGATGAAATGACCAAACGACAACACACAGAACATTCAACACATTGGTAGATATTACATTTGTCATTATCAGGCCTATTACATTACCTAATTGTAGAACAAGACACGTAATATATAGCGGCTGAATGCTTTCGCTATAATTAGGTTAAATACGGATTATGGCATCATCATTGCTGTTGCACTTCAGCTCTACAAGTTCAAGTGAGGATTAATTGAATTTGTGAAGTCAGTGGAATTTTAAGTGCAGGATTTAGGTTTTTGTTGATCATGATATGTGACTATTTAACGAAGTCGAAACCATTAAAGGCGTGTGAGCTAGACAAAGACAGCGTACATTAATGCATCACTGATTTGGAAGCAAATACAATTATAAGAATTACAGATTGTCATTCAGTGATTCACATTGAGTCACTCCCCAGAAGACAACAAAGGACAAACGAGCCTAGAGTAGTACTTACTAGGCTACTAGTACTAGTAGTATTGATAAATGATAGTCTAGAGAGTCAGTAACTCGTTATAATTACTTGTAAACCAGTGAGAAGTTGAGAGGTAATCAAAATACTCACAAGATATGTCGAGGTAGACATACGTATTATTTGAATTACAAAACAATGAAAACATGCAGATAACAGTTAACACACATTGTTTATTATTTCACACACATAGTCTAAATAACCATTTTGTTTAAACATTTGCAATGATACTTTTGAGTGGGGATGGAAAGTGATGCAGCTAATTTCACTTAGATAGGAGTAATATACACAAACATTAACAATGCATGTCATCTTAGCCTATGAAAACCTATACTCTATACACCAGTCCAACCTGAAACCTGCGCGTGTGTACACCGGTACAGTACACAATTACTTCTTCCATGTTCAATATCGGACGCCCACTAATTACTAACAAAAGCAGCAGTCAGATCAAGGCTCCAAGCACTGCTGTACAGCTTGTGTAGGAATACTTGTGGCCACATGCCTTTCCTTTCACGAGTGAATATTGGACAGCTCTGCAACAAGTGTTTATCTGTCATGAGAGCTATGTGCAAATCTGTTAGACCAACTACACATTTTCTATAAAAATTGGACCTCAGTCTCTTGTGTCCAGTGTGTAACCAGAAAATGGTCATTTTGTCTAACAGAGAGAGCTGATGATTGTGGTCTTTGTTTAAATAAGAGGTTATCAAACTGTGCGTCGCAGCCCCCACAGGCGTCATGATGGCATGGGAAACATGTTGGGCTCAATATTATGAGCCAAGGTCCATCAATAAATATAGATCTTTGTATAGAAAGGAGACGCAGTGATTTATGTACAGGTCAACGGCGCCACGGATAAAAAAAGGTAGAAAGCCTCTGGTTTAAATGACCTAGATGTTTTTTCTGCCATGTTGATCTTTTAAAATTAGACTAATTTTGTAATTTGGAGTGAAATGTCTTTTTCATAATCCCAAATGCACCAGGTACAAATCCCGCTGTATCCAGTTTGGCAGACAAAGGTTGTTTTTTTTGCTACAACTGCTTCTCCATGTGCGGAAAGTAATGGCAATCTATAGTACCGCACACCTGCCAAAGAACGATGTTATGCAAAGGACATGTTACTTTAAAAAAAAAAAATTTTGATTTATTAACAATCTATAATTGAGGACAGCAGCTTTAGAGTGGATGGGCCCTAACTTAGAAAGATGTTCCAAAGTAAATGTAGTTGTACTAAACAATATTACATGCTATAAAGAGATTTTAAGAGAAAATAAACTGCAATATTTGAAGCAAAGTTAATTTTCCAGTTTCAAGAAACCAGCATTTCAGCCTTCCACATCAAGAGTTAGCATTTATTCAACTTCATCAGTATAAACTCATGCAAGAACTCTATCCATATCTCCACTGTCAAAAAGACTAGGGTAAAGAGATTAATTTCTGGTCAAGCATAACATACTGATCAGACAATGTTAGTCAGGGTTAGGTGATACATACTAACCAAGACACCACCTGACTTCCGTGCAGTTCTACCTGGAAGCAGACTGTTTCATGACAGTCTGGCTAAGGAGGTGGTGATCAAAGTAGTGGGCGTCAAACAAATGAAGCCAAGCTAGCTCAACAGCTTAGAAGCCATTTGTCCACCTTGATCTGTACACTCTGGATGAGAGGAAAGCAACTGCAACCTGCCACTTGACACGCTTTTCAGGGCTTGCGAAATATTAAACACACTCATCGTGGACATTAAACGACGACAATAATAGCTTTTGGTTTTTTTTGGTCATGTGTTACAGCAATATATACTAACCTAATATTTGATTAAGAAAAAAAGTGATTCTTTGCATTACAACAAAGATCTGGAACATCATCAGCATAAAAAGGGGTTCACCTTGTCTATAGACTTAAAAAGGTCAAGGTTGGTCCCATGGTAACGATTGCCGTCGTGATGAAGATCTCTTCATAGACTAAGCCGTAGCCTATGTGAGGTATGGTGGCCAGTTCCCTTTCTTGCTGTAAGGAGAGGAGACATATCCTGCAGAACTGCCTCACTTGCACAGACCAAAGAGAGACAGTCTTCCCCAGTAGAGTAACCATGCTAGAAGCATAGCATCAGTTGATCAAAGAAGAAGAAGCTGTTTCATGAATCCGAACTGCTAGAGTAATAGATAGGATCGTTGGCGAGAGGAGCGGTGCATACTTGACTACATTGTTCAGAATGAATATGGAGGTAGACTTCAGCTTTGAGGTGGCCATATGGGGCTTAATGCGGACCGTAATTGTCTCTAACGCTCAATCCTTGCTTAAGAAGGTGTAGTGAGGCTGGCTGTGGCACAAATTGATAGTGGATATGCATGCCTCGATCCTCCCGGAACTTGTGTGACTGTCTCAACCATGCTGGGGTTTGCGGAAATGAAAGAGCTGACATCCTGGCCTCAGGAACACCTGCAGTGTGGACATAGGCGATGGATAGGGATGACATTTTGGGTAAAGACACTGCAGTTGATGAATTAGCGATTCACAGATTGCATTATTTCGAAAGCATACGTGTTCCAGCAGAGATTGGCCCTGGGACAATGGACCATCAGTATCTACACTCATCACCATTTGCTGAGAGGGACTGAGCACCTATGGGTCCGAACACAAGCAAGTTTAAGGTGTGAGCCGTGCCACTAATAACTTGTTCAAGGCCCTTTCCCTTGCAGTGTATGCAATAACGGTGATTACGTCGTGTCTTTAGTATTTCAAAGGTGACTTGTTATGATTGATAAATCAAACAATTGTCTCAAAATACTGGTATTCAATCAGGCACATGTGTCTGATGTCAGGTAGCCAAATGTTGAGTAAACTGATTTCACTTCTTGGCGTACCGTGTTGGGCCCAGGGCCTCCATTATGCCATCTATCCATCTCATCCTTTGTCACCTGCAAGGGCCGCTAAAGTTGTATGGCAACCACGACACCACTATATGTGTTCATCTGTTATCCGGCATGCGCACCACATGGCGAGTCCATCTCTATTTCCGTAACAGTGACATCTATTATGTTAGAGAAGGAAGATCGACATTTGATCTTTGTTGCGGATTTGGTCATGAATGGAAATCTTAAATGTACTTCACTCCATTGCTCGTTGGGCAATGCATAGTCTTTCTGAATTAGCTTTCCATAGGTTCCACACCTCGCGGTCATATATCATGGCTGGAATAACCACACTGTTGATGTTGTGTGATCTAGCGATGACGTTTCGCATCTGTTGTAGTATGGGTTTAATAGAGTTGAAGCTGAGCCAACCTGCTGTTATCCTTCTTGAGATCTCCCGATTTAAGAAATGGGAGTTCATGATCTCTTGGCCCAAGTAGATATATGAATTTACGTTTTCGACGAGACAGCCTCCAAAGAGCACATCTCCTTTTGGGCAGAAGGCGTTGAGCGTGAACTGGGTTTCCTGTCTATTTGTATGCCAACTGCAATGCTTATAGCCAAACTATTATTTGTCAGTGAATAAATATTTGATAACACGCCACATCACTGCATGATGTAACATAGAATCTACTCAAGGGGTTGAAGATGCAACACAGCCAATGAGCTGACAGCAGCAACTCTTAGTTGGCTGCTTGTATCAGGGTCAGTGAACCAGAGCTGACCCTATTTCCCCCCATTTGGCAGCCCTAGAAACAGGCTGAACGAGTGAAGTCTGGCTAAGAGGATAAGAATTGCAGGGGGAAGGTCTCCCAAAAAGCTAAATGAAGCCAGATGTGTTGGGCCGAAAGGTGCAACATCGCTGCAAACTGCAGCAAAAATTCTTTTCAGGGCAAACACGGATGAACAGGATCTACTCCTAATATTAATGTAGCAAGATTGATACACTGATTGAATGAATGCTTAGAATCATCATACTTTGGAAGAAGTCTGTCTCGTTTGATTGACGAGGGGCATTCAAATCTAAGTGGGACTTTCTTTGTAATGAAAAAAAAAGGAAAAATTTCCAATAATCAAAATGCCATTTATTTTTGATATAATCTCCTGCAACGTATATGCACTTATCCCAGAGTTTAAGTAATGCTTGAAAAGCTTCAGCGTAGGAAGATTTGTCAGTATGTCTGAACCAATCCAGGACAGCCTGTTTCACTCCGTCATCAGTGCTGAAATGCTGACCTCCCAGGAATTATTTTAGGGCTCCAAACAGGTGGAATTTGCTTTGAGCGAGGTCTGGGCTGTAAGGTGGGTGTGTCATTACCTCCCAGCCTAGTTGCTACAGATGGTACATAGTGGGGTGAGTCGTATGAGGTCGAATGTTATCTTGCAGGAGCAGGACAGGATCATCATTCACGGATGTATGGCCTTCTCTAAAACGTTTACACTATTCAAATGTCTTACTGCGACTGAGTGTCTCATTTTCGTAATGTGATGCAGTCTTCTGTAAATTTCCACAGGTTTCACGCCTTCTTTCACAAGAAACTTCATCACAACATGCTATTCCATGCAAGCACTACCAGTGTTGTTCCCCGTTTTTATTTATCTGTCACAGGACTGGCCTCTGGAAATGGACAAATTACTAATAATAGGACATAAGTGCACCTAACTAATGATAGTAGTTCCAGCACGTTATAACTCAGATAGAACTACAACAAAAAGTTCTGGTTTGATTTGAACGCTCCTCATAACTGTGTTTTGTCACTGCTGTACAAAAGAGGAGTTATCATTAATTATCTTCTGTTCAATGTTTCTTCCCAGTGTTGTGTGAGAATATGGTTACAAGTACACCTGTCAGCGAGAAACAGCAATCATTTCTACCTTGTGTTTCAGCTAAGGTGATTTCATTGACCAGTGGAGGGAAGCACAGTTTCATTTAAACTTTAGCAAGATGTCAACGTCGTCAGAATATGCACCACAGGTTAGAGAAGCTAATTAGGAGAAAAATCATGAGTACTATTTTAGGTTACTGGAGTATCACACATCTTGAGCTGATGTTGGACATTATTCGTAGTTTTCAGTATTTTTTTTTATTTAACTAGGTTGTTAACCTCTAGGACACTCGCTGCGATTTATTACGCTAAAAACAATGGTCGCTGCGCCATTAACGACAGGAAAATATGCCAGACAATAAGAAAATTATTCTCTAGCATTGTTGTGCATTTACACCGGTTGAAACACCCGCGAAATTTAATCTAAAAATAGTCAATGCCGTCATTGTAGATGTAAACAACAAAGATGGCCATTTTAGTTTGAAAGAGAATTTTGAAACAATGTTTTCTCTTTTTCTGGACGATGAGGATTGTTCCATTATTGCGGGTGATGAAGGTACGTTGTTGCAACATATTTTTAGGCGATAAATCTGTTTGATTTGTTAATTTAGCAGTATTAAATACGTTTGTAAGGGTAAATAACGGATATGACCGGTCTTGTAAGAAATACTTTTGGTTTTCTGACGATTTTCACATTCCGAAGGTACCGATTCCCCGCGAAATTGGTAAATCTAAATGTTGCTGTTTTTCATTTTCACCTTCCATCTTCTTGTATCTAAGAAACTAACATACACACAACAAAAATAATAACACCAACAAGTTCTTTAATTATTTATGTCCCTGCACACAAACAAATAAATAAAAAAGATACAAGATCTCAAAGTGAGCAACCTAGAAAAACGTGACGTGCTGAAAAATTATTCAGTGGGGGGGGGGTCTGATATACTTTTATCATTCAGAGTGGTAAAGGCTAACTTGTTCAAAGTTTCTTCTTCGTTTATTTTTGAAAGTTTGTGATGTTGTGTCATAGTTTGTAGCTAGGCTACAATATTTGTACCTTTTGGCCTGACACACATCCGATTTCGGCACAGCATTTTTTGGGTCTGGGTTTGCCTTCCCTCTTCTATCCCTAATTTCTTAGTAAGGCTGCTTGGTTGCAGTCTGTTTCTAGGGCCGCCACTTAGAGGCAGAATATGGTCTTGGTCAGTTATGGGTCACCGACCCTGATCCAAGCAGCCAGTTATGAGTCGTTGCTATGCTACATCTTCTATCCGGTTCATAGTTCAATCGTGATTATTATTTTGTTCTCAAGTTTTACATAGTAAAGTTGTGTTTGTCTATAACAGTTAACCCTTTACAGAGTGAACTAAGCTGATTAGATTTGTGTCTTAACCCTTTACAGTGCGACCTAAACTGATTAGATTTGTGTCTTAACAATTTCCAGTCCAGTCTAAATTGATTAGATTTGTATATTAACTGCTGATGAAGGTGAACCGGGGTCATCCGGGCGGTTGAGCTTTGCTTGGCTTCATCTGTGTGTCCCTAACTACTACAGAGATCATGTTGATCCCTCACCTTGTTAGCCAGATTGTTGTTCTCGGCAACAGCCTGTTTCTAGGACAACCAACGAGGAGGTCAGGTGAGGTCTTGGCCAGTATATTTCTCCTGACCCTGGCTAACATTCTCTGATCAGTGTGTTTTGTCTGACCAGATGATAGCCTCATCGTCCCCCACAATGAGTAGGATTACTCTTTTGTGCGCCCTGAAAAGGACGTTAAGTGGCAGGTTGTCATAGCTTTCCTCACATCTTCGAGTATGCCGATGAAGGTGGATTGGACCAGGGTTCTCCAGGCTTTATCTGTGTGTCGCTGACTACTACATGGATCACGTTGATCCCTCACCTTGTTAGCCAGGCTGCAATGAGAACAGCCCATTTCCATAGAGGACTGCGGGGAAGTCAAGGTGAGGGCCTTGGCCAGTATATTTTGCTTAATCCTGACTAACATGTCTGATCAGTATGTTATGCCTGACCAGATGTTAGTCTTCCTCCCTGACAGTCATTGAGAGACATTAAGATGTCACATTTATCCATATCTTCTTCTTCTTCTGCGTTCGTTCTTAATCTCCCGATACCAAGCCCTAAACAGGGCTTTGTAAGTAGCAGGATGTAGTCCAGAGAATGGAATGTCTTGTTTCGCTAGTTTACAGCTTGACTGCGATATTTGCACCTTTCGGTCCGACACATCCGTCTTCGGCATGAATCCATATCTAATGTGCCCATATTGGGTGCTTGTGATGCCAGGATATTAGAACTTTCATTGCCTTGAACCTCAGCATGACCAAGTCCAGCCCCTGGAGGTTTGAGGCCTCTTCAGCTACTATCCACTCATGCCATAGCCAGCACTTCTGTGCCTTCGGAAGTAAAGACTGGGAGTCTGACACGATGACTGCCCTTGTTAATGTCTCAAACTATCATTACTTGATAAGACCTATACAATACAACCCGAGTGGTCTGCCCGGGTCTTTATGTATGACAAGGACAGGAATAGGACCACTGCCTCATATAGAGCATGTCGTAGGAGGCGACTAACTGTGTGACATGACATAACACCGGCCATGGTTAGGTGGTTTGTTTAGAGCAGCATAGATGGTGAGTAACAGGCTGCGGGTCTACTTTGCTCTAGTGTTTGAGTCTATTAAGATGAGCTCACACATCGGTTAACCACCCTCAGTAAGCAATTGTCCCAGCACAGTGGAGTATTAAGCTGCTCAAGCCTGGCCCGCTAAGCAGGAAATCCTTTTCCCGGCTACATCCAGCTCATACCAGAGCTGGGACCTACACAGGGGAATCTGCCGCTGTAAAAGTACAGATCGGCTAAGAACCTAAGACCTATACAATTCTACCCATTGTCTTCCACCTAAAAAACAAACATTTAAAAATGAATAGCTTTTTGATTGTTTAAAACAAAATAGTTTACATTAGTCTGTATTGTTTATCTTTTGTAGTTGACATTTATTCATGTGATAAAGGCAACATTTATTCATGTTAAAGTTGACTTGTATTCATCTGTTAAAGTTGAATCGTATTCACCTGTTAAAGTTGTCTTGTATTCATGTTAAAGTTGACTTGTATTCATCTGTTAAAGTTGAATTGTATTCATCTGTTAAAGTTGACTTGTTTTCATTACTGTAAAAGTGATGATAAACTGAGTTGGAAATGTTACTATTCAGAGTCCTGAACTGATGTCAGCTTCCTCGTCTCCGCTGCTTCGCTCACATGGTGATGGCAGACAACTTCCCAGCATTCCCAGCTCAATGCCTTATTCCACTGGGTCAAACAACCTGGGAAGAACCAACAATCAAGCACTGAACAACCGAGGAAGTAACGGTTACGGACCTTTCTTCCAAGAGTATTCAATCATGGCCGAATAGTATGTCTTTTGATTTTAAAACAAAACCTTTCCTTGTATTTCATAAATATTCTTATGTGTTTACATTCAGGAATGTTTTCTGTATGCAATATGTTGATGACATGCTTTTGTGTAATATGGAACCCCGACTGGGCTTCATGATGGTCCATTCAGTCACCTACTGTCTTCTGACAATTGTATTTTGTAATAATTCCACCCAATGCCATGTAATGGTATCTGAACGTGTTTATCAGTTAGTAATAAGTGAAATATGCCAGGGAATGAGAACTGAAACGCTAGTCCAGTCAGGCACAACATACTGACCAGGATGTATAATCAAGGGCAGGCACAATATACTGACCAAGATCTGAATCTCTCTTCCATGTAGCGTTCCCTGGAAACATGCTGTTTTTAAGGCAGCCTGGCTGACAAGATGTGGATCGATGTGATCCCCATATCAGTGAGTGCGATGGAGATGAAGCCAAGTATAACACAACTGCCTGGAGGACCGCAGTCCACCTTCATCAGCATGCATGGGATGTGAGGAAAGCTGCTACAACCCACCACTTAACATCCTTATCAAGGCACACAAAAGAGTAAACTTTCTCATTGTGGGCGCTAAACAAGAACAAGAACAATGCCAGGGAAAGACCAAGTTAAGACTGTTGAATTCCAATGTCAAGTCAGTACTACTGTCTTAGTCGGCCTCTACATCTACAAAGGAAGTTGTCCTTGTGCAGGTCCCAACTTCTGTGTGAGTTGAGGAAAGCCGTACATGCATTTCTTTGCTTAGCGGACTGGGCTCGAGCAGCACTGTGTTTTTTAATTTTGTGGCAAGTGTCAGCTCAGCTTCCAGTCAGTTCTGTCTCAGGCACATGTTGTCCAGTGGAAGGCTAACTTGTTTGTTTTAGGATTGTGAGTGTTGTGCAGCTCGAGCGAATCTTGCCACCTAGTGAGTGTTGTCTTCTACAAGGTATTTTTTTGCTGTGTGGGTAGAGTGGTTGCTGTGGTCCAGCGTCCGTCTTTCCTTTTGACTAGATGGTCACCCCAGGGGTGCTTGGAGTTGTTAGCATGATGTAGGACATCTTTGACATATGACAATGCCCAGATGCTCCTTTATGTGCAGACTCATCTGGGGCTATTGCCTAAGTGATAGGCCCACATGACGGCGCTCAAACGAGGCAGGGATTGTTCGTGGCTGGTTCTCCATCGCCTTTGTCATAGAACAGGTTTCCCTTCCATAGCATAACGCTTGTAGGACCACTGAATCGAATAAGTCTGCTCATAGTCTTGTGTCTTTTATGACGTCTATTGCCAGCTTTATCGAGTTGAAAGCGATCCAGACTGTTCGCAGACGCCTGACAATCTCACGCGATATCACGCAAACATTGTTCGTCTGGACATGTGGTACACATGCCTGATAACAGATGGACACATAGAACAACGTTTTGGTGGCCATATGTGTCAACGGGGTCACCCACCTTTGCGATGGCGAGATGGATTAACCAAAGACCTAGGCTCGCATTGGTATAGCACCGCAAAAGAACGGAAAGCATGCAGAATATTGTTGACTTCCTCGCATTGCGATACATCTCCTGGACTGACTCCGAGGATAATGTGAGTGTGTTTATACAGTGAGTGTGCTCATTTTACACATTCATTGTCACTCGTTTCTAGTAATCAATTATTTTTACCTGGTACATTCATTGTTATTTGCTATCAGGGATCAATTTTGTTTACCTGGCACATGTATCATTATTTGTTTTCAGGGATCAATTTTGTTTACCTGGCACATTCATCGTTACCCATTTTCAGTGACCAATAATCTTGATTGTGACACATTCGTTAAATTTTTCAGTAATCAGTTCTGTTTAACGATCATAACATGTGATGTCTACTATTGAAAATACTATAAGGCAAGATTCCGGACAAAACGAAGAGGATGTCCAAGAAACAAGTAGATTGTATAGAAATGCTAGGCATACAGACATTAAGGAAGAGCAAAAGGGGCACGACAACATCAATATGGCACCAGAAGAGCATATGATGGCAAAATTAACAATGAACGAAATGGAAGAGGCCATGAGAACACTAAAGAAAAGGAAATCTCCCGGAAAAGACGGGATAACAAACGAAATGCTGATGGGGCTGGGCCAAACAGCAAAGAGGAAACTGCTATCAGTCCTGAACCAAAGCTGGAAAAGGGGTATTGTACCCCAGGCATGGAAAGACGCAGTACTTGTACCAGTACCGAAGAAAGGAAAAGACAAAACAGATCCAAATGGATACAGGCCTATCAGCCTACTGAGCTGTGTCGGCAAACTGATGGAACGTATGATAAACACCAGACTGATGTGGCATCTGGAAGAAAAACGGATACTAATTCCACAGCAAGCAGGCTTTAGACAGGACAAATCCACCGAGGATCAGGTCATCCTCATAGCCCAGGAAATAGAAGATGCCTACCAGGAACAGAAACACACAGTAGCGGTTTGGGTGGACCTGGAAAAGGCATTTGACAAAGTCTGGAAAGATGGACTTAGAGTCAAGCTAAGAAGAAGTGAAGTTTGTGGGAATATGTACAAGTGGATCAACCACTACCTCAAAAACAGAACGGCCAGAGTTCAAGTACAAGGGCAGATGAGCAAAAAGGTGACACTTGAGCAGGGAGTACCCCAAGGAGGAGTACTGTCACCCACACTCTTCCTGGTGTATATTAATGACATTACAGAGAATATACCAAGCAGAGTCCATAGCTCAATGTTTGCAGACGATCTGGCTATGTGGACCTCTGAAAAGAATCTCACCATAGCAAGAAATCGGATGCAGCAGGCCTTAACATCGCTGGAAGAGTGGGCGAACTCATGGCTTGGTCAAAATAAACGAGGAGAAAACAACATGTACAATATTCTCGCTATCAATCAAACCCCAAAACACCAAATTAAGTCTAAACGGCAAATATCTGCAGCAAAACGACAACCCAAACTACCTGGGAGTCACATTTGATCGGCGCATGACATGGAAAAGTCAGATCGAGAGAAACCGAATGAGAGCCAGAGAAAGAATGGCAATCATGAGGAAACTTGCTGGCACAAGCTGGGGAGCAGACAAGAGCATACTGAAGAAACTGTACACTGGAAGAGTGAGACCAGTTCTCGAGTATGGCATTGCGGCATGGACAACAGCAGCAAAGGCGAACTTCGATAAAGTTAGCAAACTCCAAAACCAATCCATGACCGACAGAAGAGACTGCAGAGCCCAGCTGAAAGCAGAAAAACTCAGAAGACTGACCGACCATCCAATGCACCAGAGACTAAACAATTTCGGAAATGGGAAACCAAAGCGGAGAAACTTTGCAGAAATAGCCAAAGCAAAGATGCACGAAGACCCCACGAACGCACTAACACCAAAGCCCATCCCTACTGTACGAAAACCTACCTGGAAGCAGCATATATTTCCAGAGGTGATAGAAAATATACCAGGTATTGGAAACAAAAACTGCCAGTCTGAAAAAGAAAGAAGAGATACTACTCTGAGTTACATAATGGAAAACTACCCAAGCATGAACTGGACCCATGCATACACCGACTGTTCCGTAACAAATACAACACAGAACGGAGGGGCAGGAGCATTTCTGAACCTACCAAATGGCAGAAAAATAACACTGTCACTCGCTACTGGAAAATACACAAGCAATTTCAGAGCGGAGGCAGAGGCACTGAGGGCGGCAGTGGAAGAAATAGTGGCAGATAAAAGGAATGAAAGCCACATAGTCCTGCTTACAGATGCTCTGGCCTTAGTCACAGCACTAAAAAGCCAGAAAAATACTGAACTTAATGATTTAAGAGCAGTACTCTGTCAACTATGCCAGCAGGCCGCACCAAAAAGGGTAGTGGTGCAGTGGGTTCCATCCCACTGCAACATCCAAGGCAACGAGGAGCCAGACAGACTGGCAAAAGAAGGTGCAAAACTACCACAACCAGATACCAGTATCACTTACAAAGAGTCAAAACGGCTCATTAGAGCTAGCTTCATGACGAAATGGGAAACCGAACATACTGGCTACACCAAAAACGATGCCTATTACCAGTTGAACCGAAGAGAGCAGGTCGTGGTCTTCAGACTTCGCACTGGCCACAATAGACTGAGGTACCACCTATTCAATAAATTGAAGATAGGTGGCACCGACGAATGCCCGTGTGGTACTGGGAAAATGATCGCGGAGCATTTGCTGCAAAACTGCCTGACATGCGAGGATCAGAGAGAGCACATGTGGCCATCACCAGTGGCAACACTAGACAAGCTCTATGGCAGTGTCGACAACCTCAGGATGACGGCTGCTTTTTTCGAAAAAATAATGGTTACTGTCTGACTGCGTACGATGAAGAAGAAGAAGTATAGAAATGCAAGAACATCAGGATACAGACTTATACTGATCTGAAGAGGTCTGCCTAGAACAGAGGACAGTGGCGGGACAATGATCAGATGACTGATTAACAGAGGACAGTGGGGGTGACAATGATCAGATGACTGATTAACAGAGGACAGTGGCGTGACAAGATCAGAGACTTCAACACTAGTCTTCAGACTGACTAACAGAGGACAGTGGGGGTGACAATGATCAGATGACTGATTAACAGAGGACAGTGGGGGTGACAATGATCAGATGACTGATTAACAGAGGACAGTGGCGTGACAAGATCAGAGACTTCAACACTAGTCTTCAGACTGACTAACAGAGGACAGTGGGGGTGACAATGATCAGATGACTGATTAACAGAGGACAGTGGGGGTGACAATGATCAGATGACTGATTAACAGAGGACAGTGGCGTGATATGATCAAAGACTCTTCAACACTAGTCTCCAGACTGACTAACAGAGGACAGTGGCTTTACAAGATGAGACTTCAACACTATTCTCCAGACTGACTAACAGAGGACCGTGGCGGGACATGATCAGAAGACTTCAGCACCAGTCTCCGGACTGACTAACATCTTAATGGACATGTAATAAGAGATGTTTGAAAATAGTGGTCAGTGCCACCAGAAGAGAGGGACTGAAAACGGAGAATTCTGACAGAAAGTGGATAGATTACTATACATGACAAACATAAACGGGCAGAGAATTCATGTGACAAATGTCTCTTAAACTACATACCATGTAAGCCTAAAGCAATAGACAGCAAGGGGAAAACCAAAATATTGTTTGATCAACAGTGTTAAAATTAATACTACAGAGCTAGGGGTTGAAAATAACAACAACTGTTCATATGACATATTCAAGATAATTGCATCTCCCCATGACTTCTAATGACATAAATGGACAAATGAGATGAAGTAAATGAGTTCTGGTTACCCGACATAACGTCATTGCTATCTCTTGCAGTAACCAGCTGCACCAACAAAAGATCCCAGGAGTCTATGTTATGCCTTGTGCTAAAACTCCTCTAGGTGAGTCTCCATGCTCGTTGTCTGTACATGCATGAGTCTCCATGCTATAACTCATTGTCTATACGTGCATGTCTCTAAGCTAACTCATTGTCTGTATGCACATGAGTCTCTAAGCTAACTCATTATCTATACGTGCATGTCTCTAAGCTAACTCATTGTCTGTAAGCACATGAGTCTCTAAGCTAACTCATTGTCTGTACATGCATGTTTCTAAGCTAACTCATTGTCTGTACGTACATGAGTCTCTAAGCTAACTCATTGTCTGTATGTGTGTGTCTCCAAGCTAACTCATTGTCTGTACATGTATGTATCTAAGCTAACTCATTGTCTGTACGTACATGAGTCTCTAAGCTAACTCATTGTCTGTATGTGTGTGTCTCCAAGCTAACTCATTGTCTGTACATGTATGTATCTAAGCTAACTAATTGTCTGTACGTACATGAGTCTTCATGCTAATTCATTGTCTATACGTGCACGAGTCTCTAAGGTAACTCACTGTTTTGTACATGTATGATCTTTAAGCTAACTCATTGTCTGTACGTGCATGAGTCTCCATGCTAGCTCATTGTTTGTACATGCATGAAAACTCCCATCTTTTTACTCCGTGCCCAACAAAGGACCACCACTACATCTGGCCTCCTTACAGGAAGTCTGTAGATGAACACTTGCAGTGTCTGTTTCATTACCAATGCTCTTACACAGCGACATTACTAACCCCATGTACAACCTTGTGTAGTGACTTGGAAGGTTACAGCTGCCACTTCAGGCACGAGTCAAGCACATTGAATGCATATTTAGCCCTGACATTTTTTCATATCAACTCACTTGACTTGAGTTTTATATGAATATGAAACGACAACGGTCCCTCTCCACTAATTGCTATTTTGTGCCACCTTTGAGTTCGGTTAGCCTTTACCACCCAACATTAAAAATTGATGCAGTTTCCCCTGCAGCTGCATTATATTTTTTAGCGCTTTTCATTTTACTATGGTTGTTGACTTTTGTGAGCCTGCAACCATTTTTTATTTATTGGTCTATAGATATGATTTTTGTGTGTAGAGACATAAATTAATAAAAGAACTTGTTGGTGTTATTGTTTTTGTTGTGTGTGTCTTAAGTTTCTGAGATACAAGAAGATTAAAGTGAAAATATTGAAATACAGCACATACATTTAGACTCACCTATTCTCGATGTAGTTCGGCCGTGTCGTATGTGCAGTCAATTTTTTAAATTGGGTACCACATGGTGGTTATGTAACTCCATCTTTCGTCTTGTCTTCTGGCTATCTGACCTTACTAGCTGTGTTTCGAGTGGTTGATGTACTGTAGAATATCCTTGACATGTGGCATTTTTTGGATGTCGCTATTGTGTAGTTCGTTTTGCCGCTGAGAGTTATGCCCACCAGGTGTCTTTCAAAAAGATAAGTTACTAGTCTGAGTTGGTTCTCTGCTGCTTTTATTAGAGACCAGGTTTCGCTACCATAGCAGAACGCTGGTAGGACTACCGAGTCGAAGATGTCCGCACGTAGCCTGGTGTCTTTTGTGGCGTCTGTTGCTGTCATGATGGAGTTGAAGGATGCCCCGCCCGCCCATTTCATCTGGCGATCTCAGGTTTTATGTTGTTCTCCGTGTTGGGGAGCCTTCCCAGATAGACATATTAGTCAGCATCCTTTATGGGCGTTTCACTCAAGAGTATTGAGTTGGGCTCTGCGAAACGATTGCACATAGCTCTGGTTTTTCCTAGGTTCATAGTTATACCTGCTTTCCTGCCTTTCGTGTCTAGCGACCACAGCATCTCTGTCGCTTCCAGGGGCGTCTCTGTGATGAGGACGATGTCGTCTTCGAATCTGAGGTGGTTTTGTCATCTTCCTTTAATTTTGATGCCATAGTTGTTCCAGTCGCAGTGCCTCATCGTCGACTCCAGGCATGCAGAGAATAGGTTCGGGAAGATAAGGTCTCCTTGCCTTACTCCCTTCTCAGTTGCGATGGTGAATGGACGGATGGCGATGGTGCATCCTTTGTACCATTTCTGGAGTATTTCTATGTAGTGGATGTCTACCCTTGCTCGTCGTTCCATACAAATTTCTGGAGTATTTCTATGTAGTGGATGTCTACCCTTGGTCGCCCAGCGCTTTCCATTCAAATTCTGTTTCAAAAAATCAAATGCCTTTACCCAGTATTACATGTTTATATATGATACAATATTCACTAAGCGTCGGTCATCATGAAATGAAAGCAGCCGGAAAACCAGATTTTTTTTCAGTTTTCGCTTGATGATGACATTGTGGTAAAGTTGAAGAGTTCATTTGCTACATAAACCAGCCATACACAAACCAGTCCTACATAAATCAGTATCACAATAACGATTTGCCTGTGTACTCAATAAGAAGCAAAAGGGCCACATGACAGCTGGCCTCCTTAAAGGAAGCCTGTTTCCAAGCATTTGCAGTGGTTTTACATGATGAAGCGCCAAACCCACCTCTTTTGTGACATTCTTTGAAGGTTACAGTTGTCCTATTCTTGTAAGCCTGGGTACCACTCAGGCACAAACCAGCATTGCATCATCACATAAATGCTTTGCTACAGTGGGGCTGCAATGTTTCAGTTTCAGCGAAGATCAAGGTAGCTTGGGCTGGGGCTAACTGACAGAAAAGAAATAGGCCATAGGTTTGCAGCTGTTTGATAAACCCTTCTAACAACTTCCTAAAGATTTCTGTTTTCTGTCATGTGACTAGTTTGGAGCGGCTTATTGTTTATACGGCAAGGATTGTACCAAGGGGGAGCACTCCGATTCACTCTGACCATTCCAGACAACTACCCTGATGGGGATTGTCCAGTAAGTTATTCTTGTATTGTTTGTTAAACCTGCACCGCTCTTTGACAAGCGTGCCAGTCATTTGTATTGTTTCGCTTATGAACTTTTTCTATATGTTCATTTGTCTACTCCCTGATAATGACTGCCAACTGGAATCATATTGTATTGTTATAATACGAGGGGGCTTCAAATAAAAACCTTAATAGGGGGATAGAAATGAGAAAAACCATACCTTTGTATCGTAACTTGTTAATATGGTTGCTAAGGATGTCAAGAGTGTCAACAACACTTTCATTATTAGATAAAAAAAACTACTGGCTGTGTAACTTATTTTCTTCATTAAGGATGTTCCACAGAAATTTCATTACTTTAGACGCATGCATTCCTGTAGGAGCCTTAGAAGAAGCTGCCAAATGAATAGACAAATGGTAGATTGGCAGAAGGCAGAGAGTGGACATAAGTAAGGAGTACAATGAGTTGTGTGAGGTAAAAAGTGGAGTGCCACATGGCTCAGTTTTGGGACCAATTTTGTTCTTGATATTTATAAATGATCTGATAGAGATATGAGATCCATGATTACAAAATTCATGAATGATACAAAACTATGCAGAGGTGTCTCATCTGAAGCAGAGGTGGATATATTGAGGTTGGATTTAGATAAAATTCAAGAATGGCAGATGGAGTTTAAAATAGATAAATCCACATTGGTAGATCCAATATGGATCATAATTACAGAATGGGCAAGAACAATAGTAGAAAGATAGAAAAGGAAAGGGACCTAGGGGTTATCATAGAGGTAAGGTGAGTGAGCAAGTTCAGGTAGCAGTGAAAAAAGCAAATGTAATGTTAGGTATGATTAAAAGGAACCATTAAACATAGTAGCAAGGAAGTGATAGTCAAACTGTACAAAGCATTAGTTAGCCCTAGATTGGAGTACTATGTTCAGGTGTGGAGTTCTTATTGTAGAGAGAATATAAACATGCTGGAAAGGATACAAAGAAGAGCTACAAAACTGATAGTGGGATTCCAGAATTATAGTTATGAGGAAAGACTAAGAAAAACTAGAAAAGAGAATAATTTGAAGTGATCTAATACAGATAATTTAAAATAATATTCAAGTGAAAGAATAAATTAAACATGTTTTTCAAAGTACAGCCGGCTACAAGAACAAGAGGGCACAGCTACAAATTAATTGAAGAAAGGACCAAAGTAGATATTAGGAAATATGTTTTTAGCAGAGAGTGGTGAATGCTTTGAAATAGTGGGGGCAGGGTCAGTTAATGCATTCAATAATATATTGGATGCACATATTTTTAAGTCAAGTGGAGGAGAAGAAAATGGTTGTATACAGACTCTGCACAGTTTTCTATGCCAGTATAAAGAAGTTAGTTTAAGAAGCTAAGTGACAAGCCTTATCTCCAATAACAAGAACAGACTGATGAGAATTTGTCTTGCTTTGATAATCACAAAAGATTTTGAAATAAACATTCACAATGCCCTTTCCAATTCAAATTTGGAACCAACATGACTGCCTAATGTATGTGGGGATAACCTGGACAGTTTAAAAAAACGTGGAACAGATTAAACAGTTGAATTTGTATATTATATGGGCAACATGAGTGCTAACAGTGTTGGTATTGGTGTGATACAGACAAACACTGTGGAGTTGATCCTGACAGAAAGAGCTACACCACACAAATATCAACAGATATTGACATATCATCAATGATAAAGAGGACAACATAGTGACAGAAAATAAAGATATTTTGAAAAGATGGGGGTAGTACTGCATAGTACCATGTACGAAGACCCCTCAAAGCACCCAAGTTACAATAATAGCGAATGAAGATATAGAACATGAACCAACATTGGACAAAGTACGTTCGGCAATCAAAAGCCTTTAAAAAAAAGTCATCAACTTTGAGTATCTGGGCTCCCGAATTAATAACAAAGGTGACTGCTCAAAGGAAATGAAAAGGAGATTGGCAATGCAGCTGCTACACAGCTTGAGAAAACTATGGCAGAATACCAGCAAACCAACTAAATTGCATACAGCTACGAAACATGGACAGTTACCCAAACGTCAAGGAAGATAATTGAGTCCTTCGAGTCTAAATGTTATGAGATGGACCCCAAAAATACGAATCCAAACATTCAACAAGAGTTAGGCAAGAGGTGAACTGGTTCATAAATTCCACCATGAAAAAAAAATTGAAATACGAGACGTGTTCAAATGAAACCGGACCCAGTGGCTTTATTACAAACATATGAAAGTTGGATCATCTGCTGGGACAGAATTAAATATAACAACTGTTATGAAGCAAGCAAGCCACAGGGTTAGTTAGAAAAAAAAGTCGCTATTGGCATTCAGACACGCATCCCACTGCTTGGGTAGACGACAGATGCCGTCCAATAAAAAAATTACTTTGGGTGCTCTTTGAACCACCTGGTCATCGAGGCCATGAAGTCTGCATCGGAGCTAATTTTTGTAAGGGTCCAAACAAATGGAAGTCACAAGGGAACATATCGAGGCTATAGGATGGGTGTGGCAGTACTTCCTCCCTTTTCTGTCGGAGGATAATGAAATTTTGTAAACTTGTTGGTAGGTATGTGTTGTTTACACTAGAAGTAACATCATCATGCGCATCGTATGTATGTTCACTTGTTGCAGTTCAGTTCGATTTCATTAGAACATGTCTCGTACTGTGGCCACATAAAAAAAAAAACAACGGTCTTGAGAGAACGGCAATGGAAGGTATGGTGCCGGACAAGAAAGGCAGAGGCAGACCAAGAAGGTGATGGCACCAAGATGTCTAGGAATGCTTGGGCGTGACTCTGCAGCGGGCTGGAGATTTGGCCCGAGATTGAGTTTCTTTCAGACAAGCTGTGATGGGAGCGATGTTCTGGAAAGAACTATCTACATGATGATAGGCAGGTTAACGTTTGGTGACTTGGCATGTATTTGTTGATGTGCTGTGCTTCACAGGGAGCTGAAAAAAGGTTAATTGATTGATTGATAGTAGAGTGTCGCCCGCTTTGATGCCTGGGTTGAAAAGAATAGGTTCACTGTAACGTTCCAAGGGATATGTAAAGAGTGACTAAGGAGTGTGTACACTGAACTAGCAACCTCACCATTGCTACCTAGACTACGACAGCAAATGTTTGTATACACATTTCATGGGGGGGGGGGGGGGGGGGGGATTGTCAGCTGTAGTGGTGGTAATATGCTTCAATTGTAGCCAAAAGGGGGAATCAATCAGTAAATCATTGTAGATTTAGTGATCGTGTTCCTTTCTGTGGTCTCTAGTACCAACATCTGGAAAATGAACAAAAATAGTCCAATCTTGTTTATATTTTCAGAAATTGATTTTTGAATACCCTGTCTTTCATCCATTGGTTGACCCAGTGAGTGGGGAACTTGATGTCAAACGGGCCTTCACTCGCTGGAGGTAAGTCTCTGCCATCTTCCTTGGCTGTTCTGCTGTGGTGTTGTACTGTACTGTACTGACTCATGCTTGTCTTTGTGAGAAAGTCAGTTTGTATATTTACAAATGATGCCTTCAGGGTATAGTGTGTAGGTAAGTCTCCAGGCTCGTACTGTACTGTTAAAGTGTTAGTACATTCTTCTTTGGAGTTCATCCTGAAAAGGACGCTATGTCATAGTTTACAGCAAGGCTACGATATCTGCTCCTTCCTGTCCGACACATCCAATTTCAGCTGACTTTTTTACAGTACCGAGTTTGTCTTCCCATTGCTACATGGTCTTGGTAAGCTATGGTTTGCTGACCTGAATGCAAGTCGCCAGCTATAAGTCACTGGCTGCTGTCAGGTCATGCAATGCTGCATTTTGGCCGATGTATTGGTACCTGACTTTACTCATTAACTCACACCTATTTTTTGTTAGAGAGTCAAGTTGTACATTTACACATGATTCCTTCAGGTTTTGTGCGGGGATAGGTCTCCATACTCTGCCTTAATAGGTCTCTAAACTCTGCCTTAATAGGTCTCAATACTCTGCCTTAATGGGTCTCCATACTCTGCCTCTATAGGTCTCCATACTCTGCCTCAATAGGCCTCCAACCTCTGCCTTAATAGGTCTCCAAACTGCCTTAATAGCTCTCCATACTTGCCTCTATAGGTCTCCATACTCTACTGCTGTCTCCATACTCTGCCTCTATAGGTCTCCATACTCTGCCTCTATAGGTCTCCATACTCTACCGCTATGTCTCCATACTCTGCCTCTATAGGTCCCCATACTCTACCTGTACTGTTAAAGTATCCTATCTATCTCCACTTTCTCTCTTGTTTTTCACTATATTTGTTATCGTCATGTATTAGTGTTTGCCAGCCGAAGACTGTGTGTGTTAGCTATGGCAGAAAACGGAATTTGACCCCTGGTCTCAACTGGCATCTCTGCTAACCAAATGGTCGGGGGAAGGCAGAGTAGAGCTAATGGCTCAGTTCATATGGACCTTCAACACCACACCTAGCCATAGGGAGCATATCTGGGACAGAAACTATGTGGCTGCCGTCCAGGCCTGGAAAAGGCTGAGCTTCATACTATCGACAGGACTGCAGATCTAGCATGACCAAATACATGAACACAGAAGAAGAAGAAGCCCTTGCTATTACCTCTGTAGAGTGTGCACCGTTTAAAATCATGATATAGTAACGAGTCCGCAACAGAATTGACAATCAGTACTGGACAGGTGATGTTATGAGAGATTCATGACCTTCGATCAACAAGGAACATGAAGAGAGAGACATGAGTAACAGTGACAAGTATAGACCTTCACTTACTTGAATCCTGGTATTCAATCAGGCAAGGTTGTCGGATGCCAGGTATCCAGAAGCTGTGCCTGTCCTTGTAGCACCATGATGGTCCAAAGGTGTGGTGCAGGTCATCTCATCAACATGCGGTCGCGAGGACAGTTGTAGTTGTATAGGCACCAGAAAGACACACTCCTTGTCTCTCTATCGTCAGTCATGCATGCGGATCACATGGCCGAACCATCTATACAGAGTC
This sequence comes from Ariolimax columbianus, assembly GCA_036924085.1. Classification (NCBI taxonomy): domain Eukaryota; kingdom Metazoa; phylum Mollusca; class Gastropoda; order Stylommatophora; family Arionidae; genus Ariolimax; species Ariolimax columbianus. The sequence continues at coordinate 33,509,782 of JAVGWX010000016.1, read as the reverse complement.
TGCAACATCCCAGAATCAGTTTGGTCGTGGATATCGGGGTCTTATATGGTCTCTTATGGAGATATTTATGACTTTATGCTCCATTGCTCTTTCGGTAATTCAGAGCTTTTCTTCATCGGATTTGCATAGACTACAAACCTCACAACCATATACCATTGCTGCAATAGCCATGCTATTGTTGGTGTGCGCCCTGGCCTTGACATCCGTCATCTGCTGGAGTATCACCTAGTCTAGATATTTGTCATCTTGTCTTGTACTTTGTGAAGAAACTTTTCTATTGCAATTTGTATGTTTGTTTTCTTTCCCAGGAGAAATATCAACCACCTTTGGCAGGTGATATTGTATGCCAAGAAGGTTTTCTACAAAATCAACACAGATTCTCCATCCAACCAAGAGGCAGCACTTCTGTAAGTGACCTTGGCTCATGGTTACAATGTTTTGATGTTACAATTCGGGTGTTACTTGTGCGTCCTTCGCGACTGTGTTTCTCTTTGTAATTATGTTTCATCCTTGTTTTAGATTTGATCGTGTTTGTTGCTTGAGTTGTAAATCTGTCTCACCATTTTTTCAGTTCTGATTATATGTCATGATTGATTTATAAATCTGTCTCAACCTTGTTTAACATCTGATAATATTTGTTGATTGATTTGTAAATATGTCCCATCCTTATTTCAGATCTGATTATATGTCATGATTGATTTATAAATCTGTCTCAATTTTTTTAAGATCTTATCATATTTGTTGATTGATTGGTAAATCTGGCCCACCCTTATTTCAGATCTGATTATATTTGTTGATGTGCGAGGGGGCTTCAAATGAAAACCTTAAAAATGGGATAGAAGTTAGAAAAACTATGCCTTTGTATTGAAACTTGGGGGTTGCTAAGGATGTCAAGAGTGTCCTGCATGTGCCATCACGGAGCAGACAACAACATGACGTCATAATTGCAATGAAAAGATGGCTGCTCCACTATTGAAATGCAATAAAGATGAGCAGAATTCTTTTATCCATTTTTTTAGCAGCGATAGGATGAAACATAAATTAATTAGTGAATGAAGATCCCGTACGGTGGTGCATGCCTTTCACTCCAGCAAGTGAATGAGTGGAGTAGGAAGTTTTAAAAGGTCATGAGTTCTGTGACCGAATAGTGACCCTAGAGTATTGCAGCCGTTGACTGCCTCGTAAAGGAAAATTGTCGATTGGCTGTGAACGAAAGGCGTGCATCACAGTACTGGACCTTCATTCGTCAATGAATTTCTATAGGTTTCATTCCTTGGCTGCTCAAAATTGGATTAAAAAACGCTGCTCCTCTTTGGTGCATGTCAGTAGTGCAATTATGATGTCGTGTTGTTCGTTTGTGCTGTGATGGCATGTGCAGGACACTCTTGGCATCCTTAGCAACCATATTAACAAGTTACAATACAAAGCATGGTTTTTATCATTTCTGTTCCCCTTTCAATGTTTTCATTTCTTGATTGATTTGTAAATCTGTCTCAACCTTATTTCAGATATGAACAGGAGATAGACATGTTCAAGAGCCGTGTGGCAGAATCTCTCAAGTCTTCCAGGGATAGACTCTATCAGCCACCAGTCCTAGATGACCCATTTGCTCTCAGGTTGGTGTTCAGATGAATTGCCTGATATTCTATAATGAAACATTTAATTGCATTATATTCCATCAGAGAATATTATCTTGATCTTGATGATCCCGCATCTTCAACCTGTACGGACCACCAAATAAAGATCTATCGCTCTCGAGTATGGAAGTCAAGGACTCCAACTGCATAGTAGTTGGAGACTTCAACAGCCACTCGGAGCGATGGGGATACTCGGACACAGACAGCAGAGGTGACGAAGTGGAAGATTGGGAGATAGACACGAATCTCCATCTAATCAATAGGCCGGAGGATAGCCCTAGCTTCTATTCTAGAACATGGCATACCACCTCGACTCCTGATTTGGCCTTCTCCACAATGGACATTCACCATAAAATAGACCGCCAGGTGCTAAACCAACTGGCAGGTAGCGACCACAGGCCAATTAGGCTAGAAATTGATATGAAAGTAGGCCCACAGGAAACAAAACTGCTCCCACGTTAGAATTACAAACGAGCCAACTGGGACAGATTTGCAAGCCTGTCAGATGGGCTGTGTGAAACCATCAACACACGGAACAACAAAATGAAGCCCATGGTGGAAAGCCTAAGCAAAGCAATAATGCAAGCTGCCACTGAAACCATTCCAAGAGGGGCAAGGAAAAATTATAAGCCCTATTGGAATGATGACTTGCAAAAAGCGAAAGACGCAGTCACAAATGCTAGGAACATGGCAGAGCGAGAACAATCTATGGAGGCAAACATCGCCCTCAAAGCCGCCACGGTGAAATACAAATACACTCTAAACCAAACAGCAAGAGAAAGCTGGAAAAACAAAACGGAAAGCCTCAACTTCGACAAAGAAGGGAACAAACTATGGAAGTTAGTCAGAGCCCTGAATGACGATACCCCGTCAAACAAACAAATTACCATCAAGTAGGGCGAAAACTTGCTCACTGGAAAAAAAGCCGCAAACGCCTTTGTTGAACACTATGCCAAAGCGAACCACATAGATGTCCCTGCAGATAGGCATACGGACATTAATGAAGAGCAAAAGGGGCACGACAACATCAATATGGCACCAGAAGAGCACATGATGGCAACACTAACAATGAACGAGTTGGAAGAGGCCATAAGAACATTAAAGAAAAGGAAATCTCCCGGAAAAGACGGGATAACAAACGAAATGCTGATGGGGCTGGGCCAAACAGCAAAAAGGAAACTGCTATCAGTCCTGAACCAAAGCTGGAAAAGGGGTATTGTACCCCAGGCATGGAAAGACGCAGTACTTGTACCAGTACCAAAGAAAGGAAAAGACAAAACAGATCCAAATGGATACAGGCCTATCAGCCTACTGAGCTGTGTCGGCAAACTGATGGAACGTATGATAAACACCAGCCTGATGTGGCATCTGGAAGAAAAATGGATACTAATTCCACAGCAAGCAGGCTTTAGATAGCACAGATCCACTGAGGATCAGGTCATCCTCATAGCTCAGGAAATAGAAGATGCCTACCAGGAACAGAAACACACAGTAGCAGTTTGGGTGGACCTGGAAAAGGCATTTGACAAAGTCTGGAAAGACGGACTTAGAGTCAAGCTATGAAGAAGTGATGTTTGTGGGAAAATGTACAAGTGGATCAACCACTACCTCAAAAATAGAACGGCCAGAGTCCAAGTACAAGGGCAGATGAGCAAAAAGGTGACACTTGAGCAGGGAGTACCCCAAGGGGGAGTACTGTCACCCACACTCTTCCTGGTGTATATAAATGACATTATAGAAAATATACCAAGAAGAGTTCATAGCTCAATGTTTGCAGACGATCTCGCTATGTGGACCTCTGGAAGAGTGGGCGAACTCATGGCTGGTCAAAATAAACGAGGACAAAACCACATGTACAATATTCTCGCTATCAATCAAACGAAAGCAAACTAAAGAAACTGTACACTGGAAGAGTGAGACCAGTTCTCGAGTATGGCATTGCGGCATGGACAACAGCAGCAAAGGCGAACTTCGATAAAGTTAGCAAACTCCAAAACCAAGCCATGAGAGTTATAACAGGAGGCATGAAGTCAACGCCAATTGTAGAACTTGAAAAGATTACAAAACTGCAATCCATGGCCGACAGAAGAGACTGCAGAGCCCAGCTGCAATCAGAGAAACTCAGAAGACTGACTGACCATCCAATGCACCAGAGACTAAACAATTTCGGAAATGGGAAGCTGAAGTGAAGAAACTTTGCAGAAATAGCCAAAGCAAAGATGCGCGAAGACCCTATGAAAGCACTAACCACACCAAAGCCCATCCTTACCGTACGAAAACCTACCTGGAGGCAGGATATATTTCCAGAGGTGGTGGAAAATATACCAGGTATTGGAAACAAAAACTGCCAGTCTGAAAAAGAAAGAAGAGATACTACCCTGAGTTACATAACGGAAAACTACCCAAGCATGGACTGGACCCATGCATACTCCGACGGCTCCGTAACAAATACAACACAGAACGGAGGGGCAGGAGCATTTCTGAACCTACCAAATGGCAGAAAAATAACACTGTCATTCGCTACTGGAAAATACACAAGCAATTTCAGAGCAGAGGCACTGAGGGCGGCAGTGGAAGAAATGGCGACAGGTAAGAGAAATGAAAGCCACATAGTCCTGCTTACAGACGCTCTGGCCGTAGTCACAGCACTTAAAAGCCAGAAAAATACTGAACTTAATAATTTAAGAGCAGTACTCTGTCAACTATGCCAGCAGGCCGCACCAAAAAGGGTAGTGGTGCAGTGGGTTTCATCTCACTGCAACATCCAAGGCAACGAGGAGGCAGACAGACTGGCAAAAGAAGGTGCAAAACTACCCCAACCAGATACTAGCATGACATACGAAGAGTCAAAACGGCTTATTAGAGCTAGATACATGACCAAATGGGAAACCGAACATACTGGCTACACCAACAACGATGCCTATTACCAGTTGAACAGAAGAGAGCAGGTCGTGGTCTTCAGACTTCGCACTGGCCACAACAGACTGAGGTACCACCTATTCAACAAATTGAAGATAGGTGGCACCGACGAATGCTCGTGTGGTACCGGGAAAATGACCACTGAGCATTTGCTGCAAAACTGCCCGACTTACGAGGATCAGAGAGAGCAGATGTGGCCATCACCAGTGCCAAAACTAGACAAGCTCTATGGCAACAAAGGTTGGCTGCAGTGGGACTCCAATATCCTCTGGCCTGGACGGTACACTCTGCCAGACTGACGTTAGTCACTCTTTTAATGTTGCTCTCCCACTTACGGCACCGCCCGTCTCTTGTCTTCCTACCTTCAACCTTCCCCTCCAGTTTTGTTTTAAATGAAGTATCTTGACTTTTTATATTACCTAATTTTAATGTCTGTCTAAAGATCTCTACCCAAGCCTACTCTCGTCAGGACATTGCATTTACGTAATCATTATTAAACTGCTGCTGCTTCACTTAGATCACTAAAGACATTCTTTCATCTCAGTTATTTCCCTTAGACCACAGATCACACAGTTATTTCCCCATCTGGAATCAGTCAACATGGCTATTACTAAGGGACCAGGCTATGGCTATTACTAATGGACCAAACCATGGTTATTGCTAATGGGCCAGACCATGGTTATTGCTAATGAGCTAGACTATGGCTATTACTTATGAAACAGACCATGGCTATTCCCAGTGGACCAGGCCATGGCTATTCCCACTGGAGCAGAACATAGCTATTGCTGAAGGGCTAGACTGTGACTTGCTAATTGGGTCATTCATTTTACAACTTTCGTTTCCCATTGACCAGGGGTTCTCAACAAGGAGGGAATCTTGGTTGGGGGGGGGGGGGGGGGGGAGATTTTCTCAGTCCATCCTAACATTGACCCCCTTGTATTTTCTCATATGACAGGTTCAGTCCGTGGAATGAAGCAGTTCATCCTGACACCAAGAAGCAAATGTTATCTCAGGTAGGAAACCATGTTTTTGCATCCAGCATAATCCAGATGTAATTTATCATTGCATCCAGCATTATCCAGATGTCATTTATTGTTGCATCCAGTACTATCGGGGGATAATTTATCATTGCATCCAGTATTATTCCAGAGATAATTTATCATTGTATCTAGTATTATGCAGATGTAATTTATCATTGTATCCAGTATTATCCAGATGTAATGTATCATTGCATACAATATTAGTGAGAGATAGTTTATCATTTTGCCAAGTCTATGCTAAGTTAAATTTCGGACAACAATATTTATGCTTTTTGTTTACCACTTCTGGTTTTGGTAAATTTTAAAAATAAAGTTTAAGTAGTTTGCATGCAAGATGTTTTCCTGCCCCTAGATGAATTACTACCATCTATGAAGAACATGCAAAATCTACTTGGATCATTCTTTTTTTATGGTGTCAGTGAAGAAGTTTAATTTTCTTATTATTTCATCTGAATCTTTGTCTGTTCCAGCCTACCTACTTGTAGTAGTTGTTTTAATGTGTCCAACTCCAGCTACAGCAGCATTTAAACATACATGCAATACATAAAGCACCAGAGAGCTGTTGTTTTTGTAACTTGTTTCTTGTTAGTTACAAAATGTCAAATTAGCCCCATTGCTGTCAGAGATGAAGCATTTGAGACTTCGTTACTCAACATTTCAGCTTTTTGTCAGCTAGGTTGACCAGTCCTTATTTTTGCAATCCTTGTCTGCAAGTCATTTCCCCATTTACAGCTGCTTACACTAAGCATGCAGCAATAAGGGTGCGAATCCAGTCCTTTTGCTTTCTAAACTGGTTGCTCTTGCATGTATTGAATATATAAGTGAAGCTTTTTCACCATTTAAAGCATGGGTCGCAAAATCTGGTTCACCACGTCTTTTTTTGTGGTCCACGAACTAAAAATAAATATTACAATTTGAAATTCTTTAAAATGTCAAAGCACACGCTGTAACGGAAAGCCTGACTGCCGAGTTGAGGAGTTGGCAAGAAAAACCATAAGTATCGGCCCTACTTCTTCGCATTTGCACACTGAATAACAGATGAGCATTTGCCATCAGTTTTGATGACTAACTTTAAACCTAATTTGATGAAATGTAATATCAAAAAAGCAATTCCAATCTTCTCATTAGTAGAGTTGTATTTCAAGCAATTGTAGTCTGTGTATCATTATTATTATTGAGACATACACATCTGTCCAAGCAGGTATCTCAGAACTTTAAAATGAGAATCATTAAATGTTGTGTAAATTCAGTTTTATTGTATGGAGTAGAGACCTGTACCCTGAACAAGAAATTTGAGAAGAGTATTAATAATAATGTTCGCGTAGGCGTCAAAGGCCCATTGCGTCGATCAAATCACTACTATGTTCAACTGCTGAGGCTGTGTTCATGCGCAGAGTGTCGACCTAGGTGGAGCCATGTACTCCGCAGTCTTGGGATGATGGCCACGAGGAGTGTGTTAGACCAATGTTTGTGTCAGGCTTTCCCTGTCTGTCCGTGTCAAACTCCCTGTTTTTGCGTGTCCCGCCGCCGAGGCTTCTGGTTGTGTCCACCTTTTGGTCAGCTTGACCCTTGCTGTTTTGAGAATATAAGGTTAGGAGAGGTATCGTGTAACCTCCAGTGGAGGGAGAGGCAGGTAGGAGGAAGTCGGCTTCAGTCCGAGCAGAAAGGTTATTGAGTAGTGATAATCTGGATTGAATTCTGGTGTGCAGTTAAGCGGAACGTTGATCTCCGTCATGGACTGGTCTCTCATGGCTTGAGCGAGGCATGAAATGCAGCAGAACAAACAGAATAACCGATTGAAAGCGCATCAATTCTACAGAATAATGTCCTTTATACCACCTGGTGAAGGAGTTGTGAAATATAATCTGAACAGGAACCACCAAACATAGAAAATTCGACACAAACACTGGAGCGAGTGGAGAGCGCAGCCACTAAGGCGTGGCCATCTTACTTTTAACTAATGTTAAAGAGTATTGAAACCTTTGAAATGTGGGTCTTCAGATGACTCGGGCGAGAACCTTGGAAAGATAGGTAAACAAATAAAGCGGTTCTGGAACAACTCAAGGTGGAAAACATACTTGGATTACTGGAATTAAAACAGGCAGGTTGTTAATGTCTGTTGCCAGGTAGCAGAAGGCTATTCGTAGTAGGTATTTTAAACTTCCTGCAGCTTACTAGGTCTGGGGGGAGGTACAAATAATTTGGGTAGATTTGTAATTATAGTTTTTTAATTTTGTCCGGGCAGAGGCTGTTAAGTTTGCTCTTTTCGATTTTCTAACTGCCAAGGGATTTTTAGTCCAATCTGACTACCCAGAGATCAGGGGAATTTTCATCAGAAGATCCACATGAAAAAATTCCAGTCTCCACCGTGATTGGAACCTGCGACCTTGATACCCAAAGGCGGACACCTTACCTCAAGCACTGAGATACTTCTGAAGGAAAATAAAATGTTTTGGTGATGTCAAGCAACATGACATTCTGCTGAAAATGATATTGGAGAGAAGAGCGGAGAGGCAGATGTACAGACAACCTCAAGATGTGGTCGGGACACAATTTGACTGAGTGTACTGACCTGGTGGGTCATAATTTTTACATGATGTGCCTACAGCGCATATTGGGGATTGGGTGGCACGAGAGACTGCCACATAATGTGATCTTACAGCGCGCAAACACTCACAGCATGTACTCGTTGTTAAGCCAGCAACGTCTTCGATGGTTGGGACATGTTTATACCGCATGGAAGATGAGAGGCTGCCAAAGCATATCTTTGGATATCACTATGGACAGCTGGCCATTAGAGATAGAAGAATTGGCCGTTCCACACTGCGATTCAAGGACATGTGCAAGAGGAACATGAAGTCATGCGACATCCCATCAAGGCCTGGGAAACAATTGCTCAGGATCAAGCTGTTTGAAGACAGTCAGTTGGAGGGGGTATAGTCGCTGCCGACGCTCATAGATTCCAGTCTCCTCAGCATAGTTGAAGATATGTGGCAGAGACTCACTTGCGAATCAGCTTTTACAGCCATTGCAGTCTGTGTTGAAATACAGGAAACAGAGCTGGACAAAACTCACAGGGCGCCACGCGCATGGTCTACAGAGACTGAGATGCCTGTGATGATGATGATGACCAACGTGGCACGGAAAAGAGACATCCGGAGATCCATATATGGCAGTCTCCGATGCAGATGACACTTAATGATGAATATTATGTTATATTTTGTTCAATAAATTTGTTCAAACTTTTTTTTTCTTGGCATTTCAATAAGACCCACATAATATTCTCAAGTTTGCCTCTTGGCCCACAGAGCCTTATATATTCACTATTTAGCCCATTACAAAACTTGTTGTCGACCCCTGATCTAAAACATGGTGAAAAGTCAAGTTTTTTCGATATAGCAAGTTATGTGCATGGTTTCATTTGGTCTCATTTTCACAGACTTTATTCACATGTAAGTTTTTATATATTTCTGCACATTTTATTTTTTTCTTCTTCATATTAATACAATAATTTTTTTTATTAATCTGATTAATTTTTGCCATTACAATTTATCAAATAAATTTTTACCGTAATTTTTATATAGTTAATTTTTGCCTTCCCAATTTATATAACATTTATTTGCCTGTATTTATTTAATTAATTCGGTCATCTTTCATCATCATCATCAGAATCTCTTAGCTTCCTGCAGAGCATAGAATGTTCTAGTTAATCTGTCCATTTTAAATTGATATTTTTGGGCATATAGTTTCTACAAGCTGGTACAGCCTGCCCCATGCCCAACCCCACTTATTCATATATAATGGACATGCTTGGCAAGTTGCATTCATACTATTCTTTGCTTCCTTTTTTTTGTTCCCTTGTAACACACACGTGGTTGTACTTGGAATACCTTGATTCCTGGTATTCAAATAGGCAGGCTATGCCTGCTCCCAGGCTGTCCATAGCAATGTTTACTTTCTACGGCTTACTAGGTCCAAGGGGATCAAGATGTTAAGCAGCGCATGAGCTGCAGTGGTCAGATGCCAAAAGCTGACTGCTAGCGTCAGGGCCATCGAACCAGAGCTGCCAAGTCTCTTCTATACCTCCACACGATGATCCTGGATAACAGGCTGCAGCAGGGCAGACTAGCTAAGGAGAAGGGATCAAAGAGGAAATGCTAACCCGGTACTCAAAAAATGCTTGCTGATGTCAGATGTGATTAACCGAATAGTGTAAATATCGCAGTCAAGCTGTAAACTACGCCACAATGCATTCCGTTCTCTGGACTACATTCTGATACTTAAGCCCTTTCAGTGTTTGGTAGCAGGAGATTGAGAACGAACAAAGCCAAGCTAAGCCACTAGGACCAGGGGAAGTTCTATGTATCATCAAGTGCCCTGTTGGTTGACGTTGGTGATCGTGGCCCTTCATTCACTTCTATCACGTGTGTCGTTATCAACTCTGTTGTTAATTGTCGCCAAATGCCATTCTCTCAGGCTGTCCAACATCTTCTCTCTCTGCATTCCTCTGTCTCTTTTTCCTGCTATATTTCCAATTGTCCTGATGTGCTTCAAGCCGCTTCATCTCATAACATGTCAGAAAAAGGATGTCTGCCTTATTCTGATCTTAGCAATGAGTTGTCTTTGTGCCACTTCGAGTACTGTATCATAAGTCTTCCTTGCAGTCCCTGGCATCTGGAGCATTATTGTGTAAAACTACATCTCCGTTATTTCTAAAGATGTATGCGCTTGCTAGCTGATTGTCCATGATTCACCACCATATGTCAGTACAGGTTCCACGTAGGATCCACATAGTGTGTGTAGGTTAGGAATTTCATTACTTATTATAATTTTGTATGGACAGCACCAAACACCCTAATCTTATCAATTTTCAACTGACAAGTATTCTTTTACACCCACACAGTGTACACAGGATTTCCTAGTTCTTTCATCAATCTTCAATATGACTAGATGCTGGTCCCAACTTCTTTGAGTCCGTAATTGTGTGCGATTTTAAACACTATTGTTTCGTTTCTTGAGAGACAAGCACCTTTACCTCTCAGCTAGGCTACCTTCTTGATTTATATAATATACTCTACAGTAGCCCCTTTCAGTTAAGACTGACTATAAGGTGATGCTACTTTGGGGTAGTAACTCTTTGGTAGCCCCTTTCAGTCAAGACTGACTACAGAGTGATGCATCCTTGAGGTAGTAACTCTACAGTAGCCCCTTTTATTCAGTCAAGACTGACTATAGGGGGATGCACCCTTGAGGTAGTAACTCTACAGTAGCCCCTTTCATTCAGTCAAGACTGACTATAGGGTGATGTACCCTTGAAGTAGTAACTCCACAGTAGCCCCTTTCAGTCAAGACTGACTACAGAGTGATGCACCCTTGAGGTAGTAACTCTACAGTAACCTTTTTCATTCAGTCAAGACTGACTATAGGGTGATGCACCCTTGGGGTAGTAACTCTACAGTAACCTTTTTCATTCAGTCAAGACTGACTACAGAGTGATTCACCCTTGAGGTAGTAACTCTACAGGAACCCCTTTCATTCAGTCAAGATTGACTATAGGGTGATGCACCCTTGAGTTAGTAACTGGCTGCCGAGTTCATGGTTTTTCTTTTCTTTATGGCATGGTTTCACCTCGACGTGTTGCAGCAGCTTATTTTGGCCCATACTGAGGTGGCTCTTCAGAGTGCATCGCAAATTGGATTGGTTGGTAACCTTGCATTCCCCAGATACTAGACAGGTGTTCACAGAGAAAATCATTATTTTATACAATATAAGTATGTGATTAGTCAACTAAATCCTGATATATCCAGAATTATCGTGACCTATTCTTGGAAAGGATGTGCTCTTATCTGGATGGTGCCAACTTGTGATAATGATCTTGTGTGTCCCTAGAAGGGCTGGGCTCTTGCCTGGAGTCTTCAGCTTGTCTGGTAGAGGATCTGGTGTGCCCCTAGAAGAACTGTGCTATTATCTGGAATCGTTATCTTGTCTGATAGAGGATCTTGTGTGCCTCTAGAAGGACTGCTCCTAACTCTTGCAGGTCTTGATGGAGAATTTTTTGTTCATCCATAAACCCAAGAATGTTGTGGTCTGTAACTTTATTCTTAGTTGCTGGAGGACAGGGAATAGCTTTTTTTAATTTCTATGGTCAGTCTTGGAACATCATGTCTTGTCATGTCTTCTGTGTGTTGATGCAGGTGAGGCAGTTGGATGTGTGTTTTGGGGATCTGATTTGTCAATGTATTTGTTGAACCTGATGTGTTCGACCTTAAATTGAATGTTACGGTCTATTCTTAGCTTCCTAGATTAACATGGGTTGCCTTCATATGGCCTTTTTCACTCCAATAAAAGCATTGGGACACCACTAGAGTTGGACTCCTTGCAGGAAGCCTGTTAATGCATGTATGTGCCCTTGTAGTAGTGCTTTCTGTGGGACTTTGTTTTATATAGTGAATGTGTTGACCTCTTACTTTTCAAAGACATGTAATGAGTCCCTTTTCAGTCATGACTGACTATACGATAATGTGACCTTGAAGTAGCAACTTTCTACTGAGTTTTTTTATTTTCCTTTTTCTTGCAGAGTTCTATTGTAAGAGCTTATTTTTGCCCAGTCTAAGGTGGCTCTTCAGGTTTTTGCATCTGTCTTTAAGACATGTACAGTAGGGTACACTGGGTATATGTTTTTTCTCCCCATATAATCCAGCCCAGCATCCGCATGGATGCAGCTAATGTACAAATTATCTGTACAACGGAAATAGTCAGTTGCCCATTGCAAGCGATGATGGTGACATCATTAGATGGTTTTATCTTGATGATGTAACTTGCGCTTTATTTGGATTATAGTGAGGAAAAAACTGCGCTGGTCATCAACCTCACTCTCTTGACCTCGCGCTACCTTGGACCAGTGGCACGTCATAATTCAGGATAACTGGAGGTAACTCAGAGTGCAGGCAATCTGGTCCTCCCTCCCTTAGACTAGGGGTCGCTTGAAATTTGTGGCTCAATCACAGCCACTGTTTCCGTTCATCTCTTTGAGAGGCAAATGCCTTACCTCTCGACCACAGAGACCCCCAAAATCGGTAAACAGTCGCAAAAAACTATGTCATGGACACTAAAAAAGATGGTTTTCAGTGCCTATTGCTAGAGAAAAGAGCTCGTGAAATAATGCTGTGTTTTGTTTGTGAATGTAGTTCAGTGTGCCGGGCATCGTGCGGGTGAGTACACTGATCCAGTCATATAGTTGTCCTGCTGCCAACCGCTGCTTGCAAGAAACGCACACACATTTTTTGCTTGTATCTAAGCTTATACACTACGCTTACCATTAGGGCATTTATCCCATTGTTGGGGTCTGCTGAGGAATTTACAGGTAAAGATAAAAGTGATCCCTTAAAAGATACTGCCATCTGGGATGGAGTGTCAGGGCATACCGGGTCTCAGTTCTTGTGAGATTCCCCCTCACACCCTTTTGTACTTGACTTCCTTAACTCTTTCAGAATCAGATAGCGGTTTATATCTAGGCAGACCTGAACATGCCTCTGTTGGCAAACAGTAAACATAACCTGTCAATAATGACAGACGTTTTAGGTTTCAATCAAACTATCGAACAACTTTAGTCAGGGTCGGGCAAAATATACTGACCAAGACCCCCATCTCACTCCCACACAGTTCTCCCTAGAAACAGGCTGTTTCATGGCAGCCTAGTTAACGGGGTTGGTGATAAATTGGTCTCAATAGGGGGTGAGAGATGCGCAGATGAAACCAAAAGCTTAACCCCTGGAAGACCCTGGCCCACCTTCATCAGCATGCCTCAGGATGTGAGGAAAGCTACTGCAACCCTCCACTTAATGGTCTTTTCAGGGCACACGAAAGAGTAAACCTTTCTTGCTGGCTTTCATTAACAAAAATAACATCATCATCATACCAAGTTGAACTTAAATGCCATCTATTACCTGGTACAAACTTTGGCACAATCATCATGGCACATGCGACCAAAGGCGCTAGCTTTCAATGGGAGCAAACAATGAAATATTGAACCTGGTTGCTTATACTATTTTCCTTGCCATAACATATTCCACTTGTTTGTGTTTGTTCTTTTCATACAAAAACCAGGTAATGAATAAAAAAAATTTGTAAATACAGTACATCAGTACCTAACAGCTTAGTTGCCTTTATTTTATAAAGTCAACATCCTTGATTATTTCTGTTGTTTGTGTTCATTGACAGTATATTGGCATAACACAAGAGATGATATTATGTTGTAACATCAATTAAACCTAAGACCAACCACCTCTAGTCTTCTTGGGAGATGGGTTTGTGCAATCTTATTGTTTTCTTTGCCCTTTTGGTTTATGTGTTTTCCTAATTTTTTTGAAAACTAGCCCTCAGCTCTAACCCTATTAATCTTCACATAACACTGTATTCAAGGAATTATACGAGGGTGAGTCAGTAAGTTGGTCACAAACAGAAAAATGAAGTTGGTAGTTTCTAAAGGTGTGATTTGGTGGCACTAACATCCAGCTTTGTGGCTGCTGTAGGTAGCAGACGTTAGGAGGGAGCAACATCCAGCTTTGTGGTTGCTGTAGGTAGCAGACGTTAGGAGGGAGCAACATCCAGCTTTGTGGTTGCTGTAGGTAGCAGACGTTAGGAGGGAGCAACATCCAGCTTTGTGGTTGCTGTAGGTAGTAGATGCTAAGCATCACATGCACATGTGCAGTCTAGATACAAAATGGCATCCGTGCTCACAGAGTGTAGAATCAAAGAACAGTATGTTTTGTGCATTTATTTTTTTACAAAATGAATTTCCTAAAATAATATTCATAAGGAAATGCTTCATGTATCCAGTTGGAAGCATTTGTCACCTAAAGCACTGGATAAATTTTCTCAGGGGCACTCAGCAATTGTTGAAGTCCAGCCTGGTCATCCTGTTCAAATTGCAACAGGAGCATCTGTGCGGAGGGTAGGGGAGATGATTCAAGCTGAGAGGCGAGTAAAGATAGACAGTGTATGAACTTCAGTAGGGTGTTCTCATGGTTTAGCCTACACCATAATGCATGATCGATTGAATTTCCAGAAAGTGTACTTACGGTAGACACCCAGACAACTGAACTGAATGGACCTGTTCTTGTACTGATAAAGTGATGGGATAAGTGTTCCAATGTTGTTAAAAATTATGTTGAGAAATAAGGAACAATGTATGTACAATAGTAAATGGTTGTCAAATTCGTATCTCATTTAGTTCTTTTTAAATAGTCAGTTGTGACCTATTTACTGATTTGTTCTCATATTTAGTGCTGCTTTTATATCAGTGTATACAGTAATAAAGAGGAATGGTTAAAATCAATAACAACATCCCTCCTTTTAGACACAATAAGAGATAGAGGCTGCCATTTCAGTTGGCCTCCTTGTACCAAAACATTTATATCCTATATCTCTGGTAGCTGTGGTTTTACAAGATGAGGTTGCCAGCCACATTAGAGTGTCTAGGTTACTGGTCTCTTAGTCTGAAGGCATAGGCTTAAACCCTGATATGATCTAGCTGGTTTTTTTATCCGATATGAGAAACCTGCGCGCTACTTGGCGACTGTTGGAGCGAGCGCCATTTTCACCTCAGCCTTATAAACTTCCCCAAAAATGAGAATTTTATTTTGGCTCCAGTAGCAAGGGGACATCACTGCAGTTGGCTTCCAAACAGAAGAAGACGAAGGTAAAACATTCCTCTTAGATCCTTGATCAATCATCGGCAAAGAGATCAGGGAGACATCATGTTGTCCTTAATGGCCTCAAACAAACTCTTTCCACTTCTTAGATCCTTGATCAGAGAAACAGTAATAACAGGAGGCATGAAGTCAATGTCAATTGTAGAACTCGAAAAGATTACAAAACTGCAACCCATGACCGACAGAAGAGACTGCAGAGCCCAGCAGCAAGCAGAGAAGACTGACTGACCATCCAATGTACCAGAGACTAAACAATTTTGGAAATGGGAAACTAAAGCTGAAACTTTGCAGAAATAGCCAAAGCAAAGATGTACGAAGACCCTATGAACGCACTAACAACACCAAAGCCCATCCCTACTGTACGAAAACCTACCTAGAGGCAGCATATATTTCTGGAGGTGGTAGAAAATATACCAGATATTGGAAACAAAAACTGCCAGACTGAAAAAGAAAGAAGAGATACAACCTGAGGTACATAACGAAAAACTACCTAAGCATGGACTAGACCCATGCATACACCGACGGTTCTGTAACAAACACAATACAGAACGGAGGGGCAGGGGCATTCCTGAGCCTACCAAGTGGCAGAAAAATAACACTGTCATTGGCAACTGGAAAATACACAAGCAATTTCAGAGCGGAGGCAGAAGCACTGAGGGCGGCAGTGGAAGAAATGGTGACAGGTAAAAGGAATGAAAGCCATATAGTCCTGCTTACAGATGCCCTGGCCGTAGTCACAGCACTAAAAAGCCAGAAAAATACTGAACTTAATGATTTAAGAGCAGTACTCTGTCAACTATGCCAGCAGTTCGCACCAAAAAGAGTAGTGGTACAGTGGGTTCCATCCCACTGTAACATCCAAGGCAACGAGGAGGCAGACAGACTGGCAAAACAAGGTGCAAGACTACCACAACCAGATACTAGTGTGACATACAAAGAGTCAAAATAGCTTATTAGAGCTAGATACATGACCAAATGGGAAACAGAACATACTGGCTACACAAAAAACGATGCCTATAACCAGTTGAACAGAAGAGAGCAGGTCGTGGTCTTCAGACTTCGCACTGGCCACAATAGACTGAGGTACCACCTATTCAACAAATTGAAGAATGCTCGTGTGGTACCGGGAAAATGATTGCTGAGCATTTGCTGCAAAACTGCCCGACATACGAGGATCAGAGAGAGCAGATGTGGCCATCACCAGTGGCAACACTAGACAAGCTCTATGGCAGAGTTGATAGCCTCAGGATGACCGCTGCTTTTTTCGAAAAAATAAAGGTCGAAGTCTGACAGCGTAAGAAGAAGAAGAAGAAGAATGATCAGAGAAACATCATATTCAATGTTGTAGTTAAGGGCAGCAACAAACTCACTCCACTTCTTAGATCCTTGATCACTGACCAGCACCTGCGATCAGAGAAACATCATATTCAATGTTGTAGTTAAGGGCAGCAACAAACTCACTCCACTTCTTAGATCCTTGATCACTGACCAGCACCTGCGATCAGAGAAACATCATATTCAATGTTGTAGTTAAGGGCAGCAACAAACTCACTCCACTTCTTAGATCCTTGATCACTGACCAGCACCTGCGATCAGAGAAACATCATATTCAATGTTGTAGTTAAGGGCAGCAACAAACTCACTCCTTTTCTGCAGCAATAATTTGTATTGTGCCCCAGCTCTACTTCCTGATTTCCATTTTGGCTTATATATAAAACTGTAGTCTGGGTGTTTAATCTTCCCGCATATACATTTTTACCAAATCTTGGTCATATTATTATTACTAACATTGTTTGAGAATTGTACCAACATTGTCATGCAACTTTATTGCAACCAACCAAATCTTTCTGCTTTGTAGAGTTATCTAACCCTAACTGATGATCGCTGTCCTCCATAACATAGAGGGGGCAGAACTCCCAAAATTCCTGACCTTGCTATCAGAAACATACATTTTATTTGTAGTGTGTATACATTTAAGCCTCATTAACCAGGGCAGTCATCAGGTAGGACTCAGTCTTTGCTTTGGAAGATTCAGATAGGATGGCTATGGCATGGGTGGATAGCAGAAATATAGCACACAAACGTTGCAGTACTTTTAGTACTTTTGTGGATCTTGTGTGGGGTTTATGACAATTAAAGAACTAAAGTCCTGATTTATGAATTACCGTAGTGAGAACATCGGATAAGGATAGAGACGGGGCAGGGAGCATACCAAAATATTAGTAAGATAGAAAAGGAAAGGGACCTTATAGATAATATAGGTAAGGTGGTGAATAAACAATTTCAGGTAGCAGTAAAAAAAGGCAAATGCAATGTTAGATATGAAAATAAGAAATATTAAACATAGGAGCACGGAAGTGATAAACTGTATAAAGCATTAGTTAGACCTAGATTGGAGTACTGTGTACAGGTGTGGAGTGCTGTGCATATAAACATGCTGGAAAGGATACAAAGAAGAGTGATAAAACTGATCGTAGGATTCCAGAATTATAGTTATGAGGAAGAGAGACTCAGAGAAACCAGCTTACAGTGTCCAGAAATGAGAAGAATTCGAGGTGATTTAATACAGGTTTTTAAGATAAGATAGTTGTGTCTAAATTTCATGCAACAAAGCTGACACTGTTTGCAGCTAGGGCGAAAAGTGCCAATCTCGTGAAGTTCAGCCGTGTGAACTAGACCATGAAATGTGACACATAGTGTAGTGTTATTCATATAGCCGATGTCCATTCTAGGATAATCGGACGAATGAAAACACAAAATGAACAAATTAACCAGTACAAAAGGAAAATAACAACACGTTTCTGTGAACACAAGTGTAAGTCGTCAACTAGTGTGAATTCCTGGCAAATCCGTGGTCTGGCCGCATCTATAATGAACTAAGCAGAGCAATGCAGACCCGCAGCCAGTTACGGCGCCATCTTTGTTGCTCATATTGCAGAGCGAAACTTTATCATGGATGCTCAGAGTAGGAATACCTTCCAAAAGAGTAGAACGCATGACTCTACAGCTGACTCCTCACACGAGTGCCCCAGATATGGCAAAGTCTGCTGTGCCAGGATGTCTCTACAGTCAAATGAGAACATGTCTCACAGCGCAAGTCTGATGCTGTCACCATCTTTGCTTGTGATGGCAACTGTTATTATATGTAATAGCAATTTTGCAGCAGATGTTCAGGGGTAATTTTCTCTGTACCACAGGTGCATTCGTCAGTAGCACCTATCTTCAGTTTATTGAATAGTGAAAATGACATTAAGTGGCGGGTTGCAGTAGCTTTCCTCACATCCCGAGCGTGCTGTTGAAGGTGGACCAGGGTCCTCCAGGCGGTTGTGCTATGCTTGGCTTCATCTGTGTATCGCTCACTACTATGGGGATCACGTCAATCCCTCACCTTGTTATCGAGGCTGCCATGAAAACAGCCCATTTCCAGGAAGAACTGTGGGAAACCACAGTGAGGGTCTTGTTCAGTATGTTTTGCCTTACCATGACTAACATGTTTGATCAGTACATTTTGCCTGACCAGATATTAGTCTTCCTGTCCAGACTGGCTAAAGAGAAGGAATCAAAGAGGGAATGCTACCCCGGTACCCAAAAATTCCTGCTGAAGTTGAATATTTCAAACCTAAAGGTGCAAATATCGCAGTCAAGCATTCCGTTCTCCGGACTTCATCCTGCTACTTGCAAAGCCCCTTTTCGGGGCTTGGTAGCGAGACTTTGAGAACGAACGACGAAGAAGAAGAACATTTTTCTTCATTGCATACTTGAACAATGTCTGTTTGAAATTGAATTCTTCATATTATGTTCTTTGGTCACGTACTGATTGAATAGACACTGAACACAGCAGTTTCCTTTGTTTGTAATGAAACGTTCTTCATTCAACCTATAGTTTTTATTTTTAAAACATCTAGTGGCCACAAAATTTACCTGGCATCAAATTGGGATACACTGTAATAGTTCATATCATTTGATTAGAGGCTGAAGATGCAACACAATGAAGGAGCTGAGAGCAATGAGTTGCTGGCTGCTTGCATCAGGGTCAGCATACCAAAAACACAAATACCAAGACCTTATTCCGCCTTCAAGCGGTTACCATTGAAACAGACTGCACTAGTGTAGTCTGGCTAAAAGAAAGGGGTTGCAGTGGAAAGACACCTGGTATCCAACAACGCCAGCTGAAACCGAATTTGTCAGGTCAAAAGGCACAGATGTCGTAGTCTCGTTGTAAACTCCGACACAATGTCCTTTTTAGGACTAACTTAAACTTAACTTAACGTCTTTAAACTGGTTTAGAAGACTGCAGAGTCTGCATACAACCAGTTTAATTTACATTTTCTTGCTCTAAAAGCTATGCGTATCCAATCTATCCCTAGATGCATTCATTGTCCCCGCCTCCACTACTTCCTGTGGCAATGCATTCATTAACACTTAAGAAGTAGAGAAATCATTTGATTAAATTTGTTTATTTACTTCGAAATAGAAAAAGAATCCAACACACACATATATATATATATATATATATATATGTGCATTACTGGATCATTTGTCTTTTTTTGTTCTCAGAAACAGTTACAAGAGGCTGGATCAGCAAACCCGTGTGACCTTGGCCTCTCGTGGATTGAAGCGGGACAGACCAGAATTTTCTCCAAGAAGGAATCCGAAAACACATAATTAGAGCACAGGATTCTCCAGCTGTATATATGAAACGGCAAAGTTTTGTTTTGCGTTGTGCATTGAAAATGTGATTTGGTTTTGTGCTGAGGAATGTAATTATATCATTTTTTATTTGGCACCATTTTGTTTTCTGAAAGTCTGCACAGGCAGAGGAGACCAACCATCAAACAATCCCTTCCCCGGCAGTCAAGTTACTTTTTCTTCTTGTTTCCATGGGAATAGAAGCATGGAGAAGGGAAATCGAAGATTGCAGAGTCTTCTAAACCAGTATAAAGACGTTAAGTTAGAACCAGTCATCAATTGCCACTGTGGGCCCCCTTCTTGAACTCCACCCTTGAGAATCCAGTTGCTTGATCTCTTATTTCACCGTTCTTTGCCAGGTGTTTTCTGACCTCCCTCCTATTTCATTTTCCTTGTGGGGTCCAATCATGTGCAGGACTGGTTATTTTGTTAAGATGCTATCAAAGGGGGCGATCTATCCATCTGCACTTTCCATTCTCTGACAATGTCTTTTCTGACCAGTAGCCTAGGGGATCGTAGGGGCATCCCATCTCAGTTCTTCTTCTTTGTGTTCAGGATTTTTGTTCATGCTATATCTGCAGGCCAGTCACCATGATGAAGTCTGTAGTCTTCACTAGGTCAGCACAGCTGCCCCACAGCTTTTATCTTAGCTCCGCACCCTCTGGCCAGGTCTGGCATCCACCAGATGCACTGGTTGCTTGAGTGGGTCCCCTCGAGGCTGGGGGTCCGGCACCGCTTCTCCCCAGTTGTAACTTGTAGGAGCGGTACCATTATGATAGGGCAGACTGTCACATGACCATATCCTTTTGATGCTCGTGTGCCCTGATTTTTCCCGGTTCCCGCACCGTAGCTGACACACTTCATCTTCGGCAGGTCTGGTTGAGTTTTATTTTTGGGTTGTCGCCTTGGCTTTTCCATCCCCGATAGTATCGGCAAGGCAGTAGGTTAGTTTATCTACCGTGGTTTCCTTGTTGTGGCTAGAGCATATAGCATCTTTTACATGCTTGGTGTACCTGTTGTAGGACAAATAGGGTATTTCAGTTGGGAAAGCAGTGCCACATGTTGGTCCACGACTACTAATTCGTCCAGTTATTATACCTGGCTTATATCACAGTTGACACTCCATATCTGCAGGTTGTTCCACTATCTGCCACCTGTGAAGGTGCCTGGTTGGGGTCAGTCACTCCTGTCCTCCAAGACATCTCAGCACATCATGAACTGTCTGTTGCCAAAGTACTCAAACCATCGCGTGCGTTGCTGTTTCAATTAATGTCATGCTTGTCCAATTGCGAATATCATTTGTCCAACACATCTTAGGGTAACATCCTTCTCTTGCCAGGAACTGCATCTCGGAGTATCACATTGGGAAACCACGAGAACATATCACATGGCTGTACCAGCATAGCTTTTGTGATTTGACAAGGGAGTTTTCATGTGGTCCAGATATCTTCAAGCTGCCTTAAGACATACAGCTTGTCTTCATATGACACTTGAACCATTAATCTTGCCCTCATATGACCCTTGAACCCTTTAAACTTGTCCTCATTTGACCCTTGAACCATCATACTTGTCTTCGCTTGTCCCTTGAACCATCATACTTGTCCCCAAATGACCCTTGAACCAGTAAACATTTCCTCATGTGACTCTTGAACCATCAAACGGGTCCTCATGTATCCCTAAATCTAGTCTGATTGACAGTGCCCTGGCCTAGATTGAAGTAGCTATGTGATAACGCTAGCCCTGCTACTCTCTCAGAACTCCTCTGGATGTGAATCATGTGACCTTCTGTTATGTGATATACATTCAATTGTCTCGGTGGCAGATTTGTGAACATTTTCACATTTTGTGTACATGTACAGAGTGGCACAGTGCTGGAGTCCTAGCCTTGTGTCAACCTGTAGCATTATATTATTGTGTACAGTAAAATCTGTAAAAATTATATTGTGTAAACCTGGTTGATTTTAATATATTCATTATTTCAATTATTATCGTCATGTGCAATGCTGACTTGCTTTTGTGATCATCTACGAGGCATGTTCAAATGAAACCGGATCTAACTGCACCAAGTGAACATACGTACGATGCGCAGGATGATGTCACTGCTGGTGTAAACAACACATACCCCGTCAAATTGCAAAATTTCATTATCCTCTGACTCAATAGTTTCCTCAGCAGACCATTTAAAACATGGCGGGTGTGATACAGAATCCATCCAGAGTTGATCAGCGAGCTGTGATTCGGTGTCTAACAGCTGAAGGATGTCGACCAGTTGACAGTCATTGCAGAATGCAGGCAGTGTATGGTGACAAACATGTGGCGAACACAAGTTCCGGCGATGGTCCACCTGAATTGCTGCATCAATTTTGGCGATGGCATCTTCTGACGCAATAATATGTGCCTGACCTGGTCTCAGAAGATCTTTCGTTAACTCACATCCTTCTTTAAAACGTTATCCAGTTCTTCACTGTTGTCTTCGACACACTCTTGTCACCATACACTGCCTACATTCTGTGATGAATGTCAACTGGTTGACATCCTTCAGCTATTAGAAACCGAGTCACTGCTCGCTGATCAACTCTGGACGGATTCCATATCACACCTGCGACGTTTTCAACAGTCTGCTAAGGAAACTATGAGTCGGAGGTTAATGAAATTTTGCAAGCCTGGTGGTTGGTATGTGCTGTTTACATCAGAAGGGACATCATCATGTGCATTGTATGTATGCTCATTTGGTGCAGTTTGGTTCAGTTTCATTTGAACACGCCTCGTGTCTCTGTTCCTTGTGCTGTCTATCAATTCTCTTGTTGAATTTCTTTCTTTGCCATGATATTCAGTTGTCTATGTCTAATCTGTACTAGGCCATGATATTCAAATATCCATGGTTCTCTCTATTAAGCCATGATATTCAAATATCCATGGTTCTCTCTATTAGGCCATGATATTCAAATATCCATGGTTCTCTCTATTAAGCCATGATATTCAAATATCCATGGTTCTCTCTATTAGGCCATGATATTCAAATATCCATGGTTCTCTCTATTAAGCCATGATATTCAAATATCCATGCCTTCTCTCTATTAAGCCATGATATTCAAATATCCATGCCTTCTCTCTATTAGGCCATGAAATTCAAATGTCCATTTCCTCTCACTACTAGGACATGATATACGACTATCCAGTATCTTCTCTTTATCATGCTATGATATACAGCTATCCAGTATAATCTCTTTATCATGCTATGATATTCAGAATATTCTCTTTTTGGTTTACCTTATAACTTAACATCTTTATACTGGTTTAGAAGACTCTGCAGAGTCTGTATACAACCAGTTTCATTTATATTTCTTTCCTCTATGCACATCCAATCTATTCTTCAAAGCATTAATTGCCTCAACTACTTTCTGTGGCAATGCATTCCAAGCATTCACCACTCTCTGACTCAAAGCGAAAAAAAATATTTCCGAATATCTAATCTGGATCTCAAGTGAACAATTACAAAATGGAGCATATTCACTCTCTGATATGTGTAATAACTTGTTGTGCAAGTACTCTACCACATTGCATCCACTGTAGTTTTCTTAGCTGCTCATAGAAGTCCTGATATTCTTCTGTAAGGCTACACTGCTGTAACTTTTAGTGATCTTGTTCCTTTTCGCTGATTGTCCATGATTCACTTCTATGTGACAGGACTGACTGTCACATCTCCATTGACATATATTTGTTTCAGATAATGCCTTTCATTTTCTGGAAATGTGTTTTTTTATATTTTGTTTTGAAAAAGAAACATTCATTGCAAAGAGTAGGCTGCAAAATGCGTCTTTTGCCACGCTGAGCAGTTGACATCTTTGTGGGAAGAACATTCACAAAAATGTGCATTTGTAAAGAAATGATGTGAAGATTTTGATGATCTTGTGAATAACTATGCTATGCACTTTTTGTGGGCTTACAACATGTATGCAGAATATGGGGGGTGTGGGGGGGGGGGGGGGGGGGGTGGTGGGGGGGGTATATGCTTCTACAAAATTGTGCAGCACAATTGGTGCAACAGGAGGCTCAGATGCACCAGACATGCACTAGATTAAAACCCACAGGGAAGGAGACAATTAAAGAATACATAACAATGAACAGTGAAAGAGGAGACAACAGCTGGTCATATGGAGGATGGTCAAGGAGATGGCCAAAACCTTGGAGAGCATCTGCGACATCTTTATGTTCCAAGGGAGGATCCAGCCTAGTTTATCTATTCAGTGTTGCTATGTTAGAAATATTATATTAAATATGTTTTTCTGTTTACCTCTGTTCTTGTATGCATTGAGTTACTTTTTTTAAAATTTGTTTACTGTGCAGATAATATCACCAGACATTTTTTTGTTTTGTTTCCTGGTAGTTAACTATTCATATATATGTTTACATTTATTCTAATTTATTGAAACAAATGTGGCTTTCCTGTTTTGCCTTAAATTATCTATTTAACAGATCATCTAGTTGTGTGTGAATGCTTCTTTATTTCCATTTAGAAATTTTGTTTTCTGGTTTTTTGTTGAAATTTAATTTCTCTTATAAGTTGCCTATATTTTTTGTTTGGCATGATTATTTTATTTGTGAACATTGTTGTCTTTGTATTAGATAAATGTCTTTGTTGGTACAAGCATGGGTCTCCAACTCATAGCTAGCACCATGTGGCTCACATGGAGTCCAAGGCATGGATCAAGGGTCACATGGAGTCCAAGGGGTGAATCAAAGTTCAGTTGGTGTCCAGTTAATGGACCAAGGAGGAGTTGATGTCCAGTTAATGGATCAAGGGTCAGTTGATGTCCAGTTAATGGACCAAGTGTCAGTTGATGTCCAGTTAATAGGTCAAGTGTCAGTTGATGTCCAGTTAATAGGTCAAGTGTCAGTTGATGTCCAGTTAATGGATCAAGGGTCAGTTGATGTCCAGTTAATGGACCAAAGGTCAGTTGATAGACCAAATGTGACAGTTGATGTCCAGTTAATGGACCAAGAGTCAGTTGATGTCTAGTTAATGGATGAAGGTTCAGTTGATGTCCAGTTAATGGACCAAGGGTCAGTTGATGTCCAGTTAATGGACCAAGAGTCAGTTGATGTCTAGTTAATGGACCAAAGTTCAGTTGATGTCCAGTTAATGAACCAAGGACCAGTTGGAAGACAATCTTGATGACAAGTGGTTCAGATAATGATTGCCCAAGAGCAGTGCCATATTTTATAAAGACATTTTGACCAAGATTTGGTTTCCCTGTTCATTTGCCCTCCTTTATTTTTGTTATAATTCCCCTTTAGAATTTAGCACCTGCTCAATTATCTATCAATTTACCTTAATTCTCACCTTTGGCTCTTCACAGAATGACCTAAATTGATTAGATGTGGGTCTTAACCCTTTACAGTCCTGCCAAACTGATTAGATATGTGTCTTAACCCTTTACAGTCCTGCCTAATTAGTAAGATTTGTTTCTTAAGAAATAAATCTAATAATGTAGATTGGACTGTAAAGGGTTAATGTGAGTGCTTTCTTTCATTATCACCATTAATTCTCCATTCAAAACATATTCATTTAGTTTTATATTGTGTTTTTTTTGGCATTCTTATTAATCTTTTATTGTTACTTGCTCAGGGGTCTTGATGTAGTGTGTCCAACTCGAGTGCCAGAGGTCGCGGGATCGAATCACAGTGGAGACTGGGTTTTTTTTTGTCATGGATTTTCTGGTCAAAAATTTCCCTGATCTCTGGGTAGTGAGAGTGGACTTTCCGGTTCAGTGTCAAGCACATTAAAAACATTTTGGCAATTAAAAATAAAAAAGAGTAGGCATAAATCGGCCGCTGCCAGGACAAACATTCTAGTTAAAAATCTACCCAAATTATTTGTGTTTTCCCCCAGACCTAACAAGCCGTAGGAAGTTTTAAAATGCCCGCTACATATAGCCGAAGCATTCGATAACCTGGCAACAGACATTAACATGCCTGTTTGAATACCAGAATTCCAAGTATTCCAAGCTACTTGCTCCGTATTTGGACATCATTAAGTTTGCAGGTCACAAAATAAGGCTTGGTCGGCTGGTATGGGTATTCCGGACTGTGAGTTTGAGACCCCTTGTTAGATATTCTTCTTTTATTCTTTTATATGTGTGTGAGAACTTGATAATCAAGTATTTGATATATTTCATTCATCATCATCATAAACGTCTCAAGTCTTTGCAGACCATGCGTGTGGCACCCTTTGAGTTGCCTCTCTGGACACTGAATATGGAGACCTTGGGCTGCCCAAACTCGGCCTCGCTGGTGTAATCCAAAGGAATGCAAAGCATGACAATTTGGCACCAGCTCAGTTGCAGGAATGAGTTCGCAATTTTGAAACCATCTGCCTTAGGTACTACCATTCCGGATTTTCTGTCTGGGTTTACTCCCGTAGCCCTACCCTCTCCCGAGGTTTCCGCAAGGCAGTGGAGTTGTTGCTCACAGATGCTAGTTAATCGAGACATGCTATTGGTAGTGAAGAATTGATGAGGTCCTGTCTGTTATGTTGATGTGTGGTAGTGAAGAACTGATGATATCCTCGCTGATGTGCATACAAGTATGAAAGTATGTTAAAGCAATATCAACTCTTCTTAATGTGTATCTACATTGAGAATATTGTTGTTGAATGCCCACAATGAGTAAGTTTTTTTTTTTTAATGTGTCCTGAAAATAGCGTAAAGTGGTAGGTTGTAGTACCTTTCCTCACATCCCGAGCGTGCTGATGAAGGTTGACCATGGTCCTCCAGGCGCTTGTGCTATACTTGGCTTTATCTGCGTGATGCTCACTACTGCGGGGATCACGTCAATCCACATCTCGTCAGCCAGATTGCTTTGCAAACCATTCTGTTTCCAGACAACGCTACATGGAAGAGAGATAGTGGTCTTGGTCAGTGTATTGTGCCTGTCTCTGACACGACGTCCTGGTCAGTATGTTGTGCCTGACCGGACTAGTGTCTGAGTATTACCCCGAGGATAGTGTAGAACCAGCCCACATTTTTAAACACCATCATTTGTATATTGTGTAGTTACCTTCATTCAACCTTTAGTTGTGATAATAACCATGTCTAACATTAACATTTACCCTCACCTGGTTGAAATAACAGAACATACGCACTTCTCTTTTGTACATAAATTCAGAGTAATACAGATGTATTCAAGTGCCTTTGTCCAATGTATGCATTTTGTATATATTTTCTTAAATTGTTAATCTTTTTGAGGGGTTTCTTGTAGTGGCTCCTGCCCAGTGCATCAAATCTTTCTTTAGCATAATGATGACTGTTTGTGAATACAGTTGAAGGCAGTGTACAGCTTCAATGTTTTATTGTTATTATGTCATGTTGTTATGTTTTTTTTCTGTATATGACAAATATTTATCTTTATAATATTATTTTGTATACGAACACCTTGTGTTTACCTTGAAAGATAAAAGCATATAAATTGTTAAATTCTTCATCTTCTTCTTCATTCTCAGTTTCCCGTTACCAAGCCCTGAAATGGGCTTTGCAAGTAGAAGGATGTTGTCTGTAGAACGACATGCCTTGTATCGTAGTTTACGGCTTGACTGCAATATTTGCACCTTTCAGTCCGACACATCCGACTTCAGCAGGCATTTTTTAATACCGGGTTAGCCTTCCCTCTTTGATCCCTTCTCTTTAACCAGTCTGCTCTGTTGCAGCCTGTTATCCAGGATCACCACGTGGTGGTGTAGAAGGATCTTGGCAGCTGTGATTCACTGGCCCTGGACGCTAGCAGTCAGCTATGGGCTGCTAACCGATGCAGCTCATGCACTGCTCTGCATCTTAATGATTCAGTTCAATTATGAAGAAAAGGGTTTTTCTTCTAATTCCCGAAAAACCTTTTTATATTATTCTTATTATTCATGTTTTCTTCCTTTCTTGCTGCAGCCGGAGTATGGGGCCACCACAACATTGTGTGTCTTTTAAGAAGCCTGCTCCAGAAAACTTTGTGTGATTTTGCAGTAGTGGTTTATGTAGCTATTTGTTTAACATGATGAGGTTACTAGTCTCATGCACAACTCTCATTTGTACCCTTGATGTGACATGCATGTAGGTGCAGTGGTTTTATTCTTCCCTCCCCAGTAAGGGACCCTGGGATCGGCTCTAGGAAAATATAACAGTAGTCTCATAGCAGATTATGTTATGAAGTCGATGGTCTGGCTTGAAACAATGAGTGGCAAAAATGTATGCATCCTCTGTGATTCAATGTGGATGCTCAGGAAGGTGGAATCAGGTTGCGCGCAGCGCCAGTGGTTGGAGTCAGTAGGGCTGTCAAGGTTGCAGAGAGTCACCTTCATACTTGAACATGCGGGTGTCGAAGGGAACGAGAGAGCTAATAGGTTGGCGAGTGCAGCTATAGTGCCGGGCAGGAGACCAATGGACCGAGCCGATATTCTAAACGCCGTTACAGAAAAATTGGCTGGAAGGACGATTCAGAAGTTGATCCAGACTCTACGTCCTTGGTGTGACAGGTTGAATTGAGTGTGAAGCAAGGGACGGTGAAGAAGGAACACCACACAGGGATCTAAAGACATCTGGTTAACCAGCACAGGACCGCAACGGTCAGTCATCTCGTGCTGGAGACATACTGAGGATAAGATCTGAGCATGTATGGACTTGTCCCGAGTCCGATGAAGAGGATCCGACGACCAACTAACTAAGTAACTAACACTGCCTATCAGGGATGAAGTGTTTGAGACTTCATTGTGTGGGACTACAACTTATTTATGATGTGGGGCTGACTATTTCCCTTCCCCACTACTTTCCTTCCTTAACAGTATTTCAGGTACTCATTTACAGCTGGAGTAACTGGACCGTGCCGGTACCAGGTTGAACCCCATACGCTTGTCTCGAAAAGCAAATGCTCTATTACTATGTTGTTTAGGCACTACTCTTATTATTACCGTACCTGTATCATACTTGGGGTATTGTTTCTAGGGCGTCCTTTCAGCTTCAGCCAGATGGGGATTCCCAGAGTTTAGACTTGCCGAAGCCCTAAGCTAAATAAAGCTTTATTGAAGGTCCCTTGTTAAAAAATTACCCCAGAGGGTCTCACAAAACATGAGAACATGTACTTGTATGCCCATGGTTTGTTCAATAGCGAGACATCTAAAGTGAAAAATACAATTTATTTTGAAATGAATGCGTTTATTGATTACATATTTATCGTTTCTGTTATCTAAACTGTTTTGGCCATTGTGACCCAGTTATTTATACGACCGACCTTACTCTCTACAACCTTTGCATCCAGAATCTCCACATACAATCAACCTTACTCTCTACAACCTTTGCATCCAGAATCTCCACATACAATCAACCTTACTCTCTACACCCTTTGTATCCAGAATCTCCACATACAATCAACCTTACTCTCTATAACCTTTGCATCCAGAATCTCCACATACAATCAACCTTACTCTCTACAACCTTTGCATCCAGAATCTCCACATACAATCAACCTTACTCTTTACAACCTTTGTATCCAGAATCTCCACATACGACCGACCTTACTCTCTACAACCTTTGCATCCAGAATCTCCACATACAATCAACCTTACTCTCTACAACCTTTGCATCCAGAATCTCCACATACAATCAACCTTACTCTCTACAACCATTGCATCCAGAATCTCCACAATTTTGACCTATGGCAATTATCATTGACGAGCCATGCAGTTGTTCACGCAAACAAAACAAAATATTGGTGGGCAGGTCACAAACTCAAAAGAAAGGTTGAACGTTGAAGCACGTCGACATTTGGGTCTTATCATGTAGTATGTCCTTTACAGAACGTCACTCTCACAACAGCCTATCTGTAAGACTATAGATCTCTAGCCAGAACGTCACTCTCACAACAGCCTATCTGTAAGACTATAGATCTCTAGCCAGAACGTCACTCTCACAACAGCCTATCTGTAAGACTATAGATCTCTAGCCAGAACGTCACTCTCACAACAGCCTATCTGTAAGACTATAGATCTCTAGCCAGAACGTCACTCTCACAACAGCCTATCTGTAAGACTATAGATCTCTAGCCAGAACGTCACTCTCACAACAGCCTATCTGTAAGACTATAGATCTCTAGCCAGAACGTCACTCTCACAAAAGCCGATCTGTAAGACTATAGATCTCTAGCCAGAACGTCGCTCTCACGACAGCCGATCTGTAAGACTATAGATCTCTAGCCAGAACGTCGCTCTCATGACAGCCGATCTGTAAGACTATAGATCTCTAGCCAGAACGTCGCTCTCACAAAAGCCGATCTGTAAGACTATAGATCTCTAGCCAGAACGTTGCTCTCACGACAGCCGATCTGTAAGACTATAGATCTCTAGCCAGAACGTCGCTCTCACAACAGCCGATCTGTAAGGCTATAGATCTCTAGCCAGAACTCCCGATTCTGTCATTGTCATCTTCAGGACCTCCGTGATGTCTTGTGTCCATCTTCTCCTCGGTCTGCCTCTGTCCCACTTTCCAGGCCCCATACCCTGGATCCAGTATCGTTCTCTCTAGGTCATTATGACGTTTGATGGGGCCAAAATATTTTATCTTTCTGGACAAGATATTGTTTACTAACCAATTTTCCTCGATATCCAGTTCTTGTAGGATGTCTGCATTTTTCCTTTTTCTATCCATGGTATTTTAGTTCAACAGATTACATTTTCTTAAATGTTTGTGTGTTGGTCCACGTTTCATATCCGTACATTTCCACTGAGAAGATGCAAGTTCACAGGATTTTTATGTTTGTCATTTTATTAGAGTTTTGCCATAAATTTCTAATTTTATTCAACCTCTGCATTGCCATAGCCACTCTCCACCTGACTTCCTTCAGGCAATCTCCATTGTCACTTATAATTGAACTGCGGTACTCAAAGCTTGTGACTTTCTCAATTTCCTACTGTTCTAGAATAACTTTAGGTTTGGTCTTTGTCTTGTCTGTGCTCATTAATTTGGTTTTACTTATATTCAGGTATAGATTTTGGTCTTCGCTGTGTTGTTTTACTGACAGGATCATTCGTTCCAGTGCCAAAGCTCTCTTTGAGAGAACAACTGTGTCATCTACATATCTGAACTCTGGTATCTCGTTCCCATCGATTGTTAATGGCTCGAACTTGTCATACAGCATGGCAAACTATGAAACAATGTCCTTTACAGTACGAACGCAGAAGAAGAACATCAAGAGGAAGAAGAAGACAGCTTAGGCCGAGTATGAACAGCTCGATGGATTTGCTACTACCACCAAGATCTACACCTGGGTATTGACGCTTTGACAATCTAATTTGACATTTGTACTCACCTTATCCACTTGCGAATTAGATGTTGTTCGTCTGCTTTGCTAAAATCTGCAAGCAGATCAAGTAGCAACGTTTTCGCTGCTAGGCAACTTCTTTTTGTCATATTCATAAGCTATTCAATCTGATTTGTTGACGGGTTTTAAATTTGACTCAAGTTTTGGCATCTGTCGTCTTCCTCTGCTTCTTCGTCGTTTGTTCTGAAACTTGCTTTGCATGTAGAAGGATGTTGTCTAGAGAACGGAATGCGTTGGGTCATAGTTTACAGTTTGACTGCGATATTTGCACCTTTCAGTCCAACACATCCGACTTCAGAAGGCATTTTTTGAGTATCCGGTACCAGGTTAGCCTTCCCTCTTCGGTCCCTTGCCAGTCTGCTCTGTTGCAGTCTGGTATCCAGGATCCCCACATGGAGGTGTAGAAGGGTCTTGGCCACTCTGCTAGGCTGGCCTTGACGCTAGCAGTCAGCTTTCGGTCGCTGACCTTTGCAGCTCATGCCCTATTCAGCATCTTGGCCCCCAACACAAGATCCCAATGCATACAAAAATGGTTTGTGAAGCGACTCTATTGCACCTGAAGGCCAACATACACGCTCAGTCACTGTCATTGCTGAAAGCGCAGACGAGCGAGCACAAACTCCGCAGCTCTGGTTGGGGCTCTAAAATTGTCCCCTGACAATATCAGGTTCCCATTTCCAGCAGGGTCGACTGGATCATACCATGAAAAAACTCTCGATATGCATGACAAGATTTGAACCGGGCTCCGCGCCTGCTTGTTCTCCTCTTATCTCAGGTGTTGTCTTGATGATGTAACTTGCCTTGTATTTGGATAATAGTGAGGAAAACGTAGCGCTGGTGATCAACCTTACTCTCTGGTCCAGGGCTACATTGGTCCAGTGGCAAGACATAAGACGACTGGAGATAACTCAGTATGCAGGCACTTTGGTCCCATCTGCCTTGTGACCAAGGGTCGCTTGAAAAGTTGCAGGATTCGATCGTACACTGTTTATGTTTATAGCTTTGAAAGACGAGTGCCTTACCTCTCGACCACAGTGACCACACAGAAGACTATAGAATCTGTCGATAACAGTTTCGCACTCTAATCATGTAGTTGTGAACTAAGTGGTCTCGAAGTTAGACGTCGGCCGCGGGTTCAAATCACGATGGAGACTGGAATATTTTCACGTAGACATTCTGATAATTTCCCTGGATCTCTTGGTATTAGAGATCTGGTGCCCGTGTACAGTGTCGCGCACGTTAAAAATTCTTCAGCATTTGGAAATCGAAAAGAGTAGACTTGACGGCCGCTGCCCGGGCCAAATTCGAAATGATGTTAAAAATCTGTCCAATCTATTATGGGATCCTCACCGGTGCTACAGAGTTCGTGCATTGTGCTGAGATTCTCCAAAAATATAAAGAAGAATAGAGCATTTATGGGTTAAAACACAGGATGTGGTTAAACCGTGTGCAATGACGTTGATTCTTCGACTAAACTAAACCAATCATGAGGTTTCATCACAAAGTGATCATCGGACGATTGGAATGTTGCTGAAATGGGGGATTTTGCCCTGTGAGTTGGTTTAAAGTGAGGAATGAACTGTGTATGTTGTCAACCTCACTCTCTCGTCCTGAACTACCTTTGGCCAGTGGCAAGACAACGAGAGGGTGCAGATTTTTCCTCAGAGTTAACTCCCTAAGCCTTTCTCGTAAACAGGTAAACAAGGAGGGGGGGGGGGGAAATGACATCTAGCGTTGTGTCTTGCCTTTCACATAACCGCAAGAGGTCGCAAGGACATCACTCAGCGTATGAGTTATGTGTTGGGCATCTCTCCGGGCGACGTGTTTTAGTCCATTATAGTCACGTGTCTAGATTTCAAAGTCCCGCCAAAACCAACGCTGTCTGCAGCAAGGCGAAGGGGGCCAATCTCGTGAACTTCAGCCGTGTGTATTAGACCGTGAAAATACGACACATGTTTAACCGTAGTACTAATTCGTATAACCGATATCCAGGTCAGGATCCATCTCTGCTATAAAGGTCACCAGCTAACTTTATTAACTTCAATCGTTTATCTTTACCCTCCATATTTAATTTCGCCAATGCCTGTACCATCACTGCCTCTGAGAATGCATTGAACAGTCAAAGTGAACATCCCTGCCTCATTCCCTCTCGTATAGGTACTTGGTCTGGCGTTTCTTCTCTGATCGTGTTGGTTTGTGTACAAGTTTGACATCAGACGGAGGATTGGCTCCTCAATTTTGACTTGTTTAAGGATCTCGAATAGCCTTTTCCAGTAAACTTACTCACACGACCTTTCGTAGTCTATGAGCCCGATAAACAGGGCTCTTTCCTGGCCAATCATTTTCTCCGTAAGGAGCTTCATTGTGACAATAGCTCTTCAACGTGCCAATAGCCGCTTCAGTGTGCCAATAGTCGCTTCAGTGTGCCAATAACCTCCTCAACGTGCCAATAATCTCGTCAATGTGCCAATAGCATCTTCAATGTGCCAATAGCATCTTCAATGTGTCAATAGCATCTTCAATGTGCCAATAGCCTATTCAATGTGCCAATAGCATCTTCATTGTGCCAATAACCTATTCAATGTGCCAATAGCATCTTCATTGTGCCAATAACATCTTCAATGTGCCAATAGCATCTTCATTGTGCCGATAGCCTCTTCGTTGTGTCAATAGCCTTTCCAGTGTGCCAATAGCTTCTGCAATGTGTCAACAACACCTCTTTAATGTGCCAATAGCCTCTCTGCTGTCCGATTCTCTAATTGAATCTAAACAGCCAGTGCTAGTCAGTTTTAAACAGTTATATAATGAAAGACTAAAAAACACAGCGAATACCAAGTCCAGAGACGGACAAGCAGGTTTTAGACAAAACAAACCCCGTATAGGCCAGATGCCCACATAATTGTAGAGCAGCCATCATGGAATTCAGGTCTGTACATAAACTTTGTTGCTTTTTTTCCACATCTTTAATAGGGAATGTCAAAACATTCTGGAAACTTATGAAATATTACAAGATCTCCCCAAAATTTAACAGCATAAACGTTCACGTATGAAGACATACAGTGTAGAGTTTGGTGCGATAGACTTTATCATGGTTATTCATCTTCTATCCATAATGAGTGTTATCTTGACCCGGGTGAGGGTGAAGAAACAAACGCTTTAACCCTGACCGCCATTCCGTAGGCGCCGTCTATCGCATCCCGTTGAATCATCAAGCAAAATCAAGATGCTGAGCAGCGCAAGACCTATAGCGGTCAGAGAACCATAACTGACTGCTAGCGTCAAGGCCAGCGAACCAGAGCTGCCAAGACCATTCTACAGGCGCACGCGGTAATCCTAGATAGCAGGCTGCAACAGATCAGGATGGCCAAGGAGAAGGGACCGAAGAGGGAAGGCTAAGCCGATACTCAAAAATGTCTGCTGAAATCGGATGTATCGGACCGAAAGGGGTAAATATCGCAGTCACGTTGTAAACTACGACACAACGCATTCTCTTCTCCGGACAACATCCTGCTACTTGCAAAACCCTTTTCATGGCTCGGTACCGAGAGATTGAGAACGAACGACGAAGAAGATTCAGCAAACAAATAAGATCTCAACAAATATATATCGATTGGCCTTTGTCAGACGTGTCGAATATTTGCTAAAGATCTAAGCTCCTTAGCTAGCTAAACAATTTCGACTGATGATTTTTAGAAAACTAGCGAAAATGTATATCTTTAAGGCATCCATTTCAAAGCTCTGCTCCAATGAGTACCAAGGCAGTTAGTCAAGTATGATTCTGTAAGAGACAAGTTGTGTATGTCCGTGACCTTAATCAGCTGGTTCAGAATTCAGACGATATCCGGCGCCATTTTTTCACGCCGTTTGAATTGTAAGAACATTTTGTGAAATAATATGGTTCATTGTTTACTTCATCGGATTTTAAAAGTTTGTGTTATTTCATTGGAAATTATACATTGTCTACAGTAACCAGACATGATAACATCTATTGGTAAGTAAAAATGGCTTTCATACAGATAAAACAAAATGTGTTACCCCCGTTCTTGCATTATGGACAAGCTTGTTTCTCCGAGCTGATCGAGTGTAAAGTAGCCATTCACGGCCACATGTTAGGACAACAACCTAGTGCTGCCTTTTTTGTTCATGTATTTGTATGATTATTGTCAATTGAGGAGGCGTGGCCGAATGGTTTCGATGCCTGCAGCGGCAGGCAACGGATCGAATCCATTTCTATTCGGGGTGACATAAATAAACATAGCCAGTACACGACATGGCGACATCAGTGGCAAAGCGGTCTGTAGTCTTAAAAAACCCTCGACTACCCCAGCAATGGGAAAAATATTTTTTCTGTAACTGCCAATAATTCTTCCGCTGCTTCTTTGTTCGCTCTCAATCTCCCGCTACCAAGCCATGAAAAGGGCGGGCTTTGCAAGTAACAGGATGTTGTTCGGAGAACGGAATGTGTTGTGTCATAGTTTACAGCTTGACTGCGATATTTGCAACTTTCCGTTCTACGTCCGACTTCAGCAGGCATTTGTGTGTACCTGGTTAGCTTTCCCTCTACGTATCCATCTCCTTAGCCAGTTTTCTCCGTTGCAGCCTGTTATCTAGTATCACAACGTCGAGGTGTAGAAGCGTCTTGGTAGCTCTGGTTCGCGGGCCTCGACGCTACTTCGGGTCTCGGACGGTGCTATGCCAAATGTGGAGTAGGGTAATCTACACCCTGTTACTATCCTTCCGTCCTCATTTATTGCTGAATCAAATAGTATGGCTTGAGCAGAGTTTTTCCAGACTGGTGCGGCGTATTCAGCTGACTGATGTCAGCTCATTCTTGACTCATTTTTAAAAAAAAATTCTTTTAAAAATTTACTTGTTTGCCTCACTGAAGAAGGCGCGCCTATTCCACTCCAGACCGTTGTCAATTGGGTGTTATTAAGACGTATAAACCAGTGCTTGGATGTATGTGTGCGTCTGTATGTACCTATGCTAGGTTTGTGCGCTCTCAGAAGCCAGCCCAACCAAAGGGCAAAGGAAGGGTTTCGCCCTGAGGCCGCGTGTGAAGCTTGTGCAAGAGTGTGATTGTTGGACAGTCAAATGAAACAGAGTGACGTAAGAAGAGAGTGCAAGGAGAGGTTCTTCCTTATCTTGTCATTCTTAACTTACTTAACGTCTTTATATTGGTTTAAAAGTCTGTTTACAACCAGTTTCATTTACATTACCTTGTTCTAAAAGCTATACGCATTAATTTATTCTTAAATGCATTTAATTGTTCCTGCCTCCACTACTTCTTGTGGCAATGCATTCCAAACATTCACCACTCTCTGACTAAAAATATATTTCCTAATGTCTAATCTGGACCTTTCTTTAGTTAATTTGTAGCTATGCCCTCTTGTTCTTCTAGGTGTTTGTATTTTGAAAAACTTGTTATAGTCTAGCTTATCTGTTCCTTTGATTATCTTATCAACCTGTATTAAGTCACCTCGGATTCTTCTCTATTCTGGACACTGTAGGCCGATTTTCACTGTACTGCATCTTGGCATGATGCTGATATAAATGCTTTTCTGTACGTGTATATTTTTAATGCTAGTGTTCTTATACAGAATATTTCTTCTGATATTCTGTCAAAATCCAAATTGATAAAATAACATTTATCTGAATATAACGAGAATAGGAATGGCCAAAATGACGACACAAACTGACATCCAAACAGGTAAACCATAAATTGAAAATCAGAATTGTCAGCTGTTATGTATACTCGTCACTACTTTATGGCGCAGAAATATGGACACTGAATTACAAGTTGGAAAAGAGTATTGAAGCCTTCGAAAAATGGGTATATAAAATATTGGGTAGCATTTCTTGGAAATAGAAGAAAACAAAAGTGGAGGTATTGAAAAAGTTTGGGGGGGGGGGAAGAAGAATTATTGACCAAAATCAGGGTTATACAGTTGCGCTATTTTGGTCATATAACAAAACATACCTCCTTGTTGAAGACCATACTAGAGGGTATGGCGGAAGACCGTCGTTCAAGATGCAGACAACGTTATAAGTGGGTGGATAACATCAGGAGATGGACTGGAAAAAAACCTATCAGATTACACAATTACGGTAAGAGATAAAGCACACCGGAAATCCTTTACAGCCGACCTTCGATGCGGATATGGCACTTGAACGGAACTGAAGGAAATAGAACATCTCCGCCAGTCAGCACGCCACACGATGATAATGTACTCATGTAATCAGTGTAAAAATCGACAACGACATATCCGTTAAGTGTGGGGGTGACATTTTATTCTCAAATACTTTGAAAAAATTCAAATGGAATGCAATTATGCTGTACATTAACATATAGCAGGAATCACGAGACGAAACATATGGTATGTACACGGGAACAAAAACAATCACATAAATGCGGACAATATTAAACTCCAATCTTCTGTTGTAACATTGCAACAGTAGAATAGTGTCAAACTTGCTACACATACGTGCTGCTTCTCATCGAACATTATACAAGTTATAAAATTATGATAAACATAAATATTAAAGATAGGATAACAAGAAGTGATAGTCAAACTGTATAAAACATTAGTTAGATCTAGATTGGAGTACTGTGTTCAGGTGTGGAGTCCTTATCGTAGAAGGGGGTATAAACATGCTGGACAGGATACAGAGCAGAGCGACAAAACATAGTGGGATTACGGAATTAAGTTAAGAGGAAAGGCTCAGAAAAACCAGCAAACAGTGTCTAGAAAGAAAAATATGAAGTGATTTAATCCAGGTTTAAAAGATAATGGTAATCAAAGAAATGGATAAATTAGACTATAACACGTTTTTAAAAGTACAGCCGCCTACAAGAACAAGAAGGCGAGGGCACAGCTACAAATTAATTAAAGAAAGGTCCAGATTAGATTACATTACATTTTTTGTTTGTGGTCAGAGAATGATGGATGCTTAGAATGCATTGCCACATGAAATAGAGGAGGCAGGGACAATTAACGCGTTCAAGAATAGATTGGATGCGCATAGTTGTTAGATCAAGTGAAGTAGAAGAAAATGGTTGTATACAGAGTATTGTAATCGGTATAACGACGGTAAGTTGAGTTTAGTGTTAAATTTGGAGGTAAAGGGTGTCCATCAGCTGACTTAACCGCTGGTGAGGAATGAAGTGTTAGAGACTTAAGTATACTAAATCACAGTTTGTGAGAGGTGGAGTGGACAATTCCCTTCATAGCTGTCTTTTCCTTCCATAAGTGTAAGACAGATACACATTTACATCTGGGTCGACTGGAGCGTGACGGTTGTTGGGGTGTAACCCCGTACAATGGCCGTGGAAAGCGAGTGCTCTATCTCTACGCTAATCAGATGCTCCAATTGAGAAAGGGGGAAAGGGTGGATTGGTATTATTACATATATAATGTACGTAGGCAATACGGGATAGGACTACTGTAACCTTCCAAGAATGTAATAGAAGTCGACTAAAGAATGTTGTGTATTGGGCTAGCAAACTTAATAATGTAAGAGACACATTGCTATAGAAACCACCGCGATGTGATAGCTTATTTAAGGGTTGCTGTAGACAGAAGGGGGGCAGTTTTAGTTGTCATCGCAGTCTTCTTACGGCGCCCTATGCTTCGTAAATAGCATACAGAAGCCGAGAGGTATACAAGGGGGGGGGGGGCATATGAAGTTGCATACTGACATCCGTGAGTGATGTATGGGGGGGGGGGGGGGAGGGGAAGACATTCATTAGACAGACAATTGTTTACAGCGACATTCGGGAGAGATACTTTTGTGAATAACGAATTTTGGGAGGGACATAATTGGAACAACGATATTTAGGAGAGACGCTTTAGGGGAATGACGACATTCTTGATAGATGGGAGATGGCAACAATTCTGTAGATGTGTGTTGTTAAACATTAACATTCCGGGGCGAAACATTTTGTGAATTAGCACTATGGGGCGAGGGGCGCCCAGATAAGACTGGAGGCGGAGACAGGTGGGCGTGGAGCGTGTGAAACATATCTGGAAGAGATCAATTGGGAAACAGATTTAATGGAGAATAACAAAATGTAGCAACGAATTAACGGCGCAATGTCCAGAGATTTCAAAATAACAGAAAAATCTCAGATGTTCTTTCAATAAAACAAAAAAATCCAAGAGGCTCTGTCCTGAAAAGGTTGGACAAATACGAGTGGACACATACAAACACAACAACATAGCTGTACAATATTCACACTATATTTATGAGGACGTATACACGTAATTGGTACTAGATAACTCGTAATAATAATATGAACAAAGTTACAGTTCACCCAGCTTCCAACAGGTCACCGGGTGAAGACTAGAATATTGTGACTGCAGTCAACACATTGAAGTGCATGTGTCCATTCAAAACAATTAAGACCAAAGAGACAGGTGATTGCACAACAGAGTTATCGTTAGTTACAGTTACATGTAATAGACCAGTCCCTATATTGTAATACATCCAGCAGAAAGCACAAAATAATATCAACCGTATTTATTATATCCCACATGTTATATTGGTTCGAATGGGTAGCAAAGAAATGAAACACTATCCAGCCATCCATTTCATAGGAGGCTTATAATAAGTACTGCATAAACTTCAACATTTTTGTTGAAGGCATTTACTCTGCAGGGAGCTTAAAGGTGTTGATTGATTAATATTCAGTAAATCATATTATCGAACCAGGCGCTAAATTAACGAATACACGATGTCCTATGTAAGATGTGCTCGTGAGCACTTGACCTGAGCATAGAAAAATAAACACATGCGTTGCACATAACACCTAAAATAAATCCGGTACAGTTGTCTAAATAATGTTGAATATTATTTTTTTTTAAATTATAAAGGGGTTTCCTGCGGCAGACTTTACCGCTGGTCGGGAATGAAGTGTTAACAACTTCAGTTTCCTAAGCTAAATATGGAGCGTGGAGCTTAGCAGTCAGCTAGCTTTCTAGACTGGATTACGGCGTGCTAGAGTTCGAGTTCACGGGCTGACAGAAAAAAATAAATCCGGGCCGTGGTTCTCCTCCAGTCGACCTAGCCGTAAATGGGTACCTGACGTATGGGTTGGGGAAGGTAAAAACAGCCAGGAATGAAACTGGCCACCCCACTTCACATAGACTGCGGCTTAGTACATGGAGAGTTATCTTCATTCCCGATGGCAATTGTTGCCATGGGCCTGATCTTGGCCTTTTTCCCCAATCCACATCTTGTGTGGTATGGGGTGACCAGTTCCCTAGCTCGCTGCCACTTCCTTCCCTTACTGTACATCAGATATCCATTTACAACTGGGTCAACTATAGCGTGGTGGTTGCGGTAGTTGAACTTCGAATCTTTCTTTGATCAGACGTTCAGTAATATAACAGCATTTAAAAAGTAGGTCCCGTTTGCTTTTTTATCATTGCAATATTGCACTGTAGTCTGACCATTAGAAGTGCTGCACACAAGTTGCATATCGCCTCATCTCATCTTTCTATCTATGAATGTCGTTAGAGCCGCGAGGATGTGTAATCTCCGACAGGGTAAAATGTTAAACTATAAAATGTTAAACTTTAAAATGTTAAACTATATTTGAGTAGATCACTTTAACCATCACGTACAGTGGCTCCCAATTTGGCATATGTGGATGAGGTTCGCGTTGTAAATGTGAGAGGGAGGGGAGGAGAATCTAATAGTTTTACAATTATTCATGTTGTTTTGTTTTTGCGTTTGCGTCATTTCTCTATTCCTCAAGGCGGTATGCGTTGCACTACGGTTTTTATTTTGCGCCTGTGGCCCCAGTGCATCCGAATTTGACATGCATTTTATGCAAGGGTCTGCTTCCTCCTGCATTTTCTAAGGGTTTCCTTCCCCGGGGTAACGGCCGGTGCTGTGATGGGGATCGAACCCAGCACCTTCCGGTTGTGAGCCGTGTCACTTAACCACTAGCCCACGCTGCCCCCAGTTTAATAGTTAAAGTTGTACTCTTATTATTGACGAATATTTACAATTGACTTTACCATCCTGGTGTAAAAAGTGAAGGTGGGTCCCATGTCAACAATTGCCATCGGGGATTAAAAGCCAAGGATAGCACAATCGCCTGGAGGACCCCAGTTCACCTTCATCAGCACTCTCGAGATGTGAGGAAAGCTACTGCAAATTTCAGGCAGATTGAGGTATGGAATTTTCACTTCGCTCTAGCTCGACATTGGAATATTTAAATGTGAAATACCTCGGGAAGGCAACGGCCGGGAGAGCTGAAAATAGTTGCTTTAACTTAGAAATTCCAGACAGAGTGAACTGTGCATATTTCACTTTGCTAGAGCACAGCTTTGCTGAAGGTTTTTTTTGTTTTTTGTTAAAGACAGGCAAACAGACACTTAATATAGATGGGTCATAGAGAATATTATAATTGTAAACGTTGGTGTTTAATTTAATCTAGTTTAGCGCGCATGGGAATGTAGTGTGCAGACGAGAAATGTCTTCAACTACCGACAGTCCACGATCTGTAACAAGTTTGGAACCACTTGTCAGGTAGTTAGAGCCGTAAAGAAGCTCTCTGTTTGCAAAATGTAAAATATTTTCTGACCAAGTAAAATGTCTCAAATTATTGCACAATACCACACCCTTCTAGAGAGCTCAAAATGTCAAAGAAACCGTATATGTGGCCGTAGAATATAAAAGTATCCTGGAATGAACATTATCAAATCTTCTGAAATGATATACAAAGTGTTAGATTTTCGTTGACTGTAAATGGTAAAATCTTTGAGAGCATTCAATAGTAAACGACCTTTGAGTGGAAAATATCACATCTATGATCGAGTGAAATTGATAAACTCCGTAAAACAAATCTAAATGTATGTTCTCATAAAAATTACAAAATTAGAGCTAATAGCTTTTGTCAACATAAGAAATATACGTCGAAATATAACCTAATGTATTTTTTTTTTAAAGTGCAGAATACCAGAAAAATAACTGAAAGTTAAAAAGGAAAAATAGCTCAATGTTTTCTTTGTCGGTTTAAAATAAGAGAAAAATAGCTCAATGTTTTCTTTGTCGGTTTAACATAAGAGAAAAATAGCTCAATGTTTTCTTTGTTATGAAGAAAAATAATATACTAGATGAATTACTAAATGTTATCTCTGTCATTTTAAATTGCTTGAATAATAAATAACTCCATGTTTTCTTTTTCAACAGAAAATACTAGAATATTGACTGAATGTTTTCCATTTCAGCGTAGAATACTTGAATAACAACTGACAATTTGTATGGTCAGCGTATAAAAAAAAAAAGTGAACAGTAATTGAAGGTTTTCTTTGTCAGCGTAAAATATTGGAATGATATCTGAACGTTTTCTTTGTCAGGAGTCAAATAAAAGAACAATACTGCAGTTGATTTATTTTTTTTGTGTTTTTTTTTGTCAGAGTAAAATATTTAAAAAAAGGAAAGTAATGTTGGTTTTCTTTGTCAATGTAAAAATGCATAAACAGTAACGGAATGTTTTCTTTGTCAGTGTAAAATGTATGAACAGCAACATAATGTTTTCTTTGTCAGTGTAAAATGCCTGAACATTGACGGAATGTTTTCTTTGTCAGTGTAAAATATCTGAAAAGTAACATAGTTTGTTCTTTGTCAGTGTAAAATGCCTGAACAATAACGGAACGTTTTCTAGAATAAAACACGAGAATAATAACTGAACGTGTTCTTGTTCGACGTCAAATACTAGAAAAATAAACGAATGTTTGTTTTGTCAGCGTAAAATATCAGAATAATAACGGATACCTTAATCTGTCAGCGTAGAATATCCAATTATAAAATTAAACATCACATAATGTATGACAGTGTAAATAAAACTGGAACAGATGGCAGGAAAACATAATAAATCGGACGCGAAACAAATCATAAATGCCATTTCTGGTAACCTTGGCCTCAATATTTCAGCCCGTAGAGATAAATTAATGGCGTCACAAAATAGGGCTACCACGTCACTTGTTTAAGATGTTCACGTCAGTCGTCTTCTAGAATATGACGTTACTGATATTTTTAAAATGCCACGTGTGTTGTTGATTTGTGTAGCTGCCTTTTGTTTTTGTAATAGTCTCATCCAGATTGACATATCTGTTGCTGCAATTCATTGTCGTGTTTGTGCATTCACTGTTCCAAGAACAATATCTGCACTACTTATCCCTGCTAGATTATTTTTATCATAACGTTTGCCTGGGATTTAGCTTGTGCCTAATGTATAATTAACACCTTCATTAACTAGTTTTTAGTTAGTTGTAATCTCTTCTTAATCTATTAATGTTCTATGAACGCCAATCACGTCACATTAGGCTGGAGCAG
The DNA here is from genome assembly GCA_036924085.1 of Ariolimax columbianus. Classification (NCBI taxonomy): domain Eukaryota; kingdom Metazoa; phylum Mollusca; class Gastropoda; order Stylommatophora; family Arionidae; genus Ariolimax; species Ariolimax columbianus. The sequence continues at coordinate 33,466,081 of JAVGWX010000016.1, read as the reverse complement.
GTGATGTCCAGTTTGAACTGATGTCCGATGTATCGGACCGAAAGGTCCACATACGGCAGTCAAACTACGAGACGTGTTCAAATGAAACCGGACCTAACTGCAACAAATGAACATACGTACGATGCGCATGATGACGTCACTTCAGTGAAAACAGCATATACCGACTGTCAAGTTTTAAAATTTCGTTATGCTCCGACTCAAAGTTTCCTCAGAAGACATTTGAAAACATGGCAGTGTGATACGGAATCCGCCCACAGTTGATCAGCGAGCGGTGATTCAGTTTTTAACAGCTGAAGGATGTCGACCAGTTGACATTCATCACAAAATGCAGGCAGTGTATGGTGACAAAAGTGTGTCAACGACAACAGTGAAGAACTGGACAACGATCTTTAATAAAGGACGTGAGTTAACGCAACAATAGGCGCCTGACCTGGTCTCGGACGTGAGTTAACGCAACAATATGCGCCTGACCTGGTCTCGGACGTGAGTTAACGCAACAATAGGCGCCTGACCTGGTCTCGGAAGATCTTTCGTTAACTCACGTCCTTCTTTAAACATCGTTTAAACATCTATTCAATAAACTGAAGATAGGTGCTACGCTACTGACTAATGCACCGATAGTACTGGGAAGATGACCCTTGAACATCTGTTGCAAAATTGGCCGACATATGAGGACCAGAGAAAGCACGTGTGGCCATCACCAGTGCCAACACTAGACAAACTCTACTGCAGTGTCGACAGCCTCAGGCAAAATTCAAGTTAAAAATCTACTCAAATTATTCTATGGATTCTCGCTCCACAGAGAATGTCGCAAAAACGGGGATTGTGTGGCCATAACAACATGCCTTGGTTAGCAGAGCGGCTTAGATGGCTCCAGACATGCTGCGGGTCTACCTTGCTCTAATTTACGCTTCCACCTTCACCAGTCTGAAAAATAGGCGATCGTATATCCCAGGGGCTAACTAGATGCTGGGATTGACCTGGCAAGTCACCAGTGAATTTTTACCTGCCAAAAAAAATGAAACAATGGAGGTCGCACCTCATCACGGCGTCTAACGACATAAGTGGACTGAAAATAGATAGATAGATAGACAGCCTCAAAATGACCGCTGCTTTCTTTGAACAAATTCAAGTTGACGCCAAGTTGAACGTACGAAGAAGAAGAAGAAGAGGATTCAATCAACCATTCAATAAAGCGTATATAATATTTTAAAAAGCTTCATACTGTTCGTTCTTAAATACTTGAAACCAAACTGCTAGCTCAGATGGGACACATTTCACGTGATCTGAATATGTCTTTGTATAATGCTTTAAACATAATTGCCCATAGTTATCATGTGCAACTGCTTCTATATTTTCGTCTGTGTCAAACTTACTAGAAAAATATAGCCGCCATTTTAGTTACAACTGACGCCCGAGTGAAAGGCTATTAACTGAGGTCCCGGGACGCAGAGGGGCGAAAATATCCTTTCCTTTGTGTGTGTGTGTGCGTGTAAATATATATATATATATATATATATATATATATATATATATATATATATATATATATATATATATATATACATATACGAGCGTATAAATAAAGATATCTAGATCCACTACAGAATGTTCAGGAAGGGAATGATGCTGTTGATCCCATCGTGACCATCCCTCTCAAAGGACTATTCTCACATTCTGGACTGAACAATCCATTAAACCGGTGAAAAGGACAATCGTTATCAGACGAGACGATCAGCTTCCCTAGTAGAAACTTCCAAACAAGAATGATTACTTCCATGGCGACCAGATGGTGTCAGATTTCCTGATCTTGTCTCGAGGTTGAGCTGCGACCTCGCCGACGTCTGCTACTACTGCTATTCCCCCTCTCAGCTCTACCACGACTTCCATGTCGACTTCTGCTTCGACTTCTACTTCGACAACATCCACCTCCGTTTCTTCGTCTGCCTCTTCCTGGATCTCTCTGTAAATAAAACAACACGAGTCGACATTATGGTATGTTAATATCATCAATAAAAACATAAAGGTAATGGCTCAGAGACACACAAGGACAAAAACAAAACAACAAATGCGTTACGACCACAAGGCCGTCGTCAGTGACAAACACATAACCAAATGAAAACAACTAACAAACCAGAACAAAAAAAGAAGCATTGATGCAGAAGGAGCAGCTTACGTTTGCCGCCATTACAGGATGTGCCAGAAGTGTGAGACACTGCGTGACAGCAAATTTTGTGAGACATCACTTGTTTCTAGTTATGAAATAGAGTGGACAACACCAGCAATGGTCAGTATGCCTGCACACAAGCAAAAAACAGTCCAGACCTGAATAAATCGCACACACACACACACAAACCGCAACAACAAAACAGCAATGACGATCTGGTTATTATTTCAGCGTGATGAACATAATTATATACTTTAACAAACGTATAGTTAGTCACATTGGAGACGCTACCTGCCCTAGGAGATGAAGGGTGTTAGCGTATGTTTTGTATTGTACATGTTTTATTATTTCCTTCCTCACTGCTCTGTTCATAGAGTCTGGCGCCCATTTACAATCAGGTAGACTGTGGTTGTTATTTGCGAATGCCCACAATGAGTGGGTTACTCTTTTGTGCGCCCTAAAAAGGACGTAAGTGGCGGGTTGCAGTAGCTTTCCGCACATCCCGAGCATGCTGATGAAGATGGGCCATGGTCCTCCAGGCAGTTATGCTATGCTTGACTTCATCTGCGTGTCACTCACTACTACGGGGATCACGTCAATCCCTTACCTCGTTAGCCAGGCTGCCACGAAAACAGCCCGTTTCCAGTGAGCGCTACTAGGAAGCCGAGGTGAGGGTCTTAACCAGTATGTTTTGCCTGACCCTGACTAACATGTCTGACCAGTATGTTTTACTTGACCCTGACTAACATGTCTGAATAGTATGTTTTGCCTGACCCTGACTAACACGTCGGACCAGTATGTTTTGCCTGACCCTGACTAACATGTCTGACCAGTATGTTTTGCCTGACCCTGACTAACGTGTCTGACCAGTATGTTTTGCCTGACCCTGACTAATATGTCTGACCAGTATGTTTTGTCTGACCCTGACTAACATGCCTGACCAGTATGTTTTGCCTGACCAGACGTTAATCTCCCTCCCCAACCAGGTAGACCTCTGATCTAAGAAACAAGTTCTCTGACCCTCTACCAGCAAAATGTTAAACCAATGAAAGATTGTCACGTGAAGCGGATATACAATTGTTGTTTCCCTATTGACTCCATTGGATGGTTCCTGGTAAGGATTCACCATCGGTTTTCCTGATCTGCATATGATCATATGCGATAAGGTAAGTACATTTCACTTTGTTAATATCTTCAATATAATATTACTTATTCTTTTTGTTGTTGTTGTTTTGGTCCCTGGTGAAAATCTGTTGATGGAAATGTGTTTTGCTGTATTGTGTTTTTATGCCAGTGTGTAACTAACTCATGCAGGTTTTTGTCAAAGTTTAGGAGAACTGCGACGCTAGTCGTGTCAGCATATCATACTGATACGGACGTTGCGTCAGGGTCAGGCATATCATACTGATCAGGACGTTGCGTCAGGGTCAGGCACAATATACAGACCAAGATGACATTTCTCTTTCCTGAAAAGAGGCTGTTTTCAATGCAGTCTGGATAACGAGATGTGGATCGATGTGATCCCTGTAGTAGTGAGAGTCACTCAGATCAAGCCAAGAATGACAGAACAGACTGGAAGACTCGGTCCACCTTCATCAGCACTCTCGGGATGTAAGAACAGCTACTACAACCTGCCCACTTAACGCCCTTTTCAGACGCACGAAAGAGTAAGCTTACTCGTCATGTGCATTCAACGACAACAACAACATGCCAATATTTGCAGTTGAATTATTTCAGTTGTTAATTTATTAAATTTTATGGTGACAATTTTGCTGTTGGGGCTAAAACTGTAGCTACAAAATATGACAATGACACAACAGAGTAAGATGTTCTGCTGGAACGTCTTCCCGGTATTAGATTCTTCGCGAAGACCTGAAACCCATTATCTCTCGTGAACCTCACCGGCTTAGAAGCAAAGCATTAGTTGATCGAAGGCGGAGTGGACGGTATCTTAGAATACTTCGTTATTATTGATCGAGGTAAGTTTAAATGTTTGTAACGTCCTACCTCGCATCGTCTAACCTTGAAAACGTTGCGGGAACATTCGTGTCGATAACAGAACCTGTTTTGCTATTTAAATGAACATACACATTCCAACAGTGGCGTGACTCCCGTGAGAGCGGGCATTGCATGAATGGGGTTCCCAGAGCAATATGGAACAAAATACAAAAAGTGTCTGGGATATGTGTAAGATTTAGCCGTTATATTTTTGTTGCGTAGACACGTGACTGTTAAACGAAGACATGCTCATTTTGGATATCAAGAAAATAATCAGGGCTGACGCATTAATCATGGTTGAAAAGCAAGTGACCTTGATTTAATGATGAACTTCTAGCCCGAAAACAGTTTTACCAGTTCATTTAGTAGGAATACCGTTAGCACATACATCGCCATAGTAAATGTTAGTGACGCATGTCTGTCCTGAAAAACTTTTTCACAGCGATTAATAGTTTGCATAACGTTTGAAGTCAATCATGAGGGAATTTATATTAAAATGCACAACGTCCCTGAACGTTGTGTAGAAGGACCCGTTATCTATTATTAGACTATCCAAGATATGTCTTTCACAGTTATTTGTCAACATTTTTATGTGGATAAAATTATTGACTTTTAGCAAGTGCATGTATTGCTTTGACTGTCGTGGACGATTTACGGCTTCTAAAAAAATGTTACATCTCCGCACTGAATTTCTGCCTCGGAGCACTTATATATAGTTAGTTAGTTATTTTTATTTCACTTATGCCGTTAACCCTCGTGGGGAGCTTAAATCATTTGTCCTGCGCCAAGTCCATTGTGTTGGTGATTGTGGGTTGCCTGTCGTAGCACAGTCACTATAATGTCATCCATCCACCTGCCTCCCGACCGGTCCCTTGCTCTGTAGCCAGATCTACCAGCGTTGTAATCCATCAGTGGAATTTGATGAGGGTGCATTCTCATGAGATGAACGAACCAGCGTATTTTGTCCCCTGGAAATGTACTCTGCACAAGACGTAGTGCCAACTATACTACGAATGTCGTCGTTCCGCTTTCTTACTGTCCTGGTAACACTGATGACCTTCCTCAAACACTTCATTTCACTCGTCGGAATTCTGCTGCTACACACCTTGGACATCAGCCATATGTGGCACTGGTAGAAGAGAGTCGAAATAAATATACTGTAGATCAGCTGTTACTTTGTTGCCAAACTATATCCCGGGTGCGAAAGCAGTGGTGACAACTGATAGATCACCGCAGTTATTTTCTGACACCCAGTCTCGATTTCCCTGTCGGTCCTGCCGTCTGCCGAAAAAATACTGCCTACATTTTTGAACTCATTGGCCTGTTGAAGAGCAATATCATTTTCACTTATGTTGAATGGCACACGTGTTTTAATTATCATCATAGTTTATGTTTTCTTCTCGTTAATTCGCATATTGTTTATATCACAGGTAGTCGCAAGCGCGTTCATATGATTTTGCCATTTATTTTCATCGTTATGCATCAGAACCATGTATATAGCCTCAATATAAAAGGACCCAGTCTGTGGTTGAAAACAAAAGGTCCTCGCCAAAAAGCGGGCAAAAATACCCAACAGAACACAGATTGTATTTTTATCTACGCCACTGCGTGCAAGGACGCGCAACCAAACAGAACCAGATTTAAAGAAGACCTCAAAAACAATTTTGCGGTTTTGCAGCCTGGAAATTCTGGTTGGGCTTGGCAGGAAAAGGCTAATACCACCTCAAACGTTGGGAATTGTGCATATGTACGTTATTACCGCGCCAAGGAGTGTGGGAAACCAGGGATTTCTTCAGGACGAATGAGGCTGCGGTTTTCGCCATCCACAAAAGTGCTGACTTTTGTTGACGCTCAGAAATGCGGACAAAATCCTCAACATCGATGTCATCCATTCTTTAAACTTAACATAACACTGGTAGCTCAACTTGTTGAAGCAACACTGACCTTGACCTTAAAAACACACCGGACATACCAGTGGCGGCTCTAATAGCAAGTATGGACGAGACACGTCCAGGGAACTCTGCTCAGATTCTGGCACATCCAGATCAAAGTGATTGAAATGAACTTGCTTTCACACGCATACACACACACAGTCACATACATACATATACACACGTATGCGCACACATAGACACGCACACACACACATACAGATACATACGAGAGTGCTTGCGTTCATACGTACGTGCGTGCGGGTCTGCGTGGGTGCATTTAAACGTAGGTGTGTATGTGTACAATGTGTGTGTCCACATTCCTTTTGTTTTGTCCCGTCTTTACTCCAGCTCAAGCATAGAGCAACTACTACAATTGGCTTCCTTTAGGAAGCCTGTGCCAAGGCATGATTTTGCAGTATTGGTTTATGTAACGATTTGTTCAACATAGGTTTTACACTCTTCAGTCGATTTTGTGGCATGCATATATAGCATTATTCTTTGCTCCTCCTAAAGGGTGCCTCGGGCCGGGACCCACTCGGTGGTATATATCTATATATTTAACCACTCACACACACGCATCTAAGGGTGCAGATCTAATTTACTTAACGCCGGTTCAATTAACGATAAAATAAGTCCTGCGTTTCAGCTGAGGCGTCTTTATCGGACAACACATAGTAAATTCAACATAAAGATTGTCTGAACCATAAACATTGTCTGACCATAAGCAGTCTGAACCATAAACATTGTCTGAACCATAAACATTTTCTGAACCATAACCAACCATAACCAACCTGAACCATAAACATTGTCTAAACCATAAACATTGTCTGAACCATAAACATTCTCTGTACCATAACCAACCTGAACCATAAACATTGTCTAAACCATAAACATTGTCTGAACCATAAACATTCTCTGAACCATAACCAACCTGAACCATAAACATTGTCTGAACCATAAACATTCTCTGAACCATAACTAACCTGAACCATAAACATTGTCTAAACCATAAACATTGTCTGAACCATGAACATTCTCTGAACCATAACCAACCTGAACCATAAACATTGTCTAAACCATAAACATTGTCTGAACCATAAACATTCTCTGAACCATAACTAACCTGAACCATAAACATTGTCTAAACCATAAACATTGTCTGAACCATAAACATTCTCTGAACCATAACTAACCTGAACCATAAACATTCTCTGAACCATAACTAACCTGAACCATAAACATTGTCTAAACCATAAACATTGTCTGAACCATAAACATTCTCTGAACCATAAACATTCTCTGAACCATAAACATTCTCTGAACCATAAACATTCTCTGAACCATAAACAGTGTTCCCGATTGAGAATTGTTGCTCTGCAAGTGGTTTCGACGTTTAAACTGCCATTGGTTTATATACGTACACAACGTATACACAGGGCCTCCGAATTTACCACACATCTATAATAGGACCTCTATTCAGTCCAGGGGACGCTTGTAAATAATAGTAATAATAATAGTAATAGCAATAATAATAATAAAAATAATATAAACAATAATAATAACTATAGTAATAAAACACAATAATAATAACGATAATATAACAATAATAAAATTATGAAATCACAATACTAATAATGTGAATACAATAACAATAATAATAATAACAACAGCAACAACGATAACACTAATAACCATAACATCGGTAATAATAACAGTAATATAATAATAATAGTCCCATTTCCTCTCTTTTATACTTCTTTCCTAAAGCGAAGTGTGTTGCACGATGTTTTCACGCGTTACGGCCCAGTGCATCCGTCTTCAGCACACATTTTTAATGGTTTACTTCCCATAGGTGTATGACCTTGCTAAATCCGAATTCGCGCACTTTTGAGTTGTGAGTATGACACATGCTTTGCAGTGTCAAAGAAAATAAAAATGAATGCTTCAGAATTAGTGCGGGAACACTAGAAATTGGTGGAGCGAAACATATTAATAGAGAATATTATAGAAATATGCTAGAAAACAGACAATGAGATAGATGCGAAAGACGTTATTGGAGTACCAATCCTTGAAAACCGCCGGTAAGAACGTTAATAAGCTTTCGACAGTCAGGGTCTGTGGCTATGAAGGGATGGTGGAAGTGGGCTGTAATGTAAATTCAGCGGCGGTGCTTAAAGCGAAACAGGATGTGACGTGGTTAGGTGGGGGTGGGGCCGGGATAGGTGGGGGGAGGGGGGAAGCTCTTTTCAGGACTAAGTGCAGTGTGTGAAGGTTTATATATGGATGTCGACTTTTGATGGATGTCTTACATAGCAACTCCGTTTGACCAATGAGACATGGGTTCAAAACCTCGATCAGGAATATGTGTTTTTTTCCTCTTTAATAAAAAACCTAGCGGGCACACTCTGTGGCGGCTGCGAGACAAGCGGCCTTAATTCTTCAGAACCGACGGATTCAATCTGCTGCCGTCCTTGTCAGCAAGCAGGCATCGACACCATTCGGCCACGCGCTCCTCGGGAAGATGGATGTAGAATAAAATTGGCTAGTAAACAATATTACGGTTAGAAAACAAATACTTTGACCAATAAACGCCACAAGGGTCGAGAACAAGCGATACGGGAGGGTAGGGTACGTGGGAAAACGAGGCAGGCCGAGGTGAGGATAGGCACAGGGCATTAAAAAGGTTCTGGGGGTGATAGTGACAGCGGTGGGAGAGCTGGTCAAAGATCAAGAGTTCTACAATTCGACTGTTTTGAGAGCGACGTTCCGCAAAGCGCATGCTACATGATGATGCTGCAACTGTGTGTGTGTGTATGTATGTGTGTGTGTGTGTGTGTGGTTGATATAAAAATATTTAACGTAGTCCTTCTTCTTCTTCTTCTTCTTTTTCTTCTTTGTACGCTATCAGACGTCGACTTGAACTCGTTCAAAGAATGCAGCGGTCATCCTGTGGCGTTCCACACTGCCATAGAGCCTGTCTTGTGTTTGACCTTGTGATGACCACATGCGCTTTCTCTGGTCCTCGCATGTCGGGCTGGTCATTTTCACAGTACTACAGGTGCATTCATCAGTAACACCTATCTTCATTTTATTGAATAGATGGTAGCTCAGTCTGTTGTGACCTGTGTGGAGTCTGAAGACCACCGCCTGCTCCCTTCTGTTCAACTGGTACTAAGCATGTTTCGTGTGTAGCCCACATACTCCCATTTGTCCCTCACCTCACTAGCCATGCTGTAATCAAAACAGTCCGTTTCCAGTGATGTCTACAAGAAAGTCGAGGGGAGAGTCTTCGCCAGTATATTTTGCCTGACCCTGACTAACATGTCTGAACAATATGTTGTGCCTGACCCTGACTAACATGTCTGATCAGTATGTTGTGCCTGACCCTGACTAACATGTCTGATCAGTATGTTGTGCCTGACCCTGATTAACATGTCTGATCAGTATGTTGTGCCTGACCCTGGCTAACATGTCTGATCAGCATGTTGTGCCTGACCCTGACTAACATGTCTGATCAGCATGTTGTGCCTGACCCTGACTAACATATCTGATCAGTATGTTGTGCCTTACCCTGACTAACATGTCTGATCAGTATGTTGTGCCTGACCCTGACTAACATGTCTGATCAGTATGTTGTGTCTCATCAGAGGTTAGTCTTCCTCCCCTGTAATAAAGAAACAAAAAGATCTGTTCTGCAAAATTTGGGTTTCTTCAAAAGGCCGCACTTAGTGACCTACAAAGCATCATGTGGCCTTGATATCACATGTTCTCTACCGATGTGCTTGACTATAGCTTGTATGAAATAGGGAGGCCAGTTACATTTCTTCCTGTCTTTTTTTCTCGAACTGTGTCATGTATTCATTTACAGCTGGGTCGACTGGATCGTACAGGTAACAGGGGTTGAACCCCGTACCTTTGCCGTGAACCTCGAGTGCTCTACCGTTACCTTAATCAGACTCTGTGCTTGATGTAGAGTGACACGGAAAACAAACTGTGATGAGGGCGTGTCTCCGGTTCTTGTCAAATGCCCTTTTTGTCTCTCAATTTATTTAATTGATCTTGTTTTTGCTGCTGTCTTTTTTTATTTTTTTTATTTCGTGCCCCATTTCTGTTACATGTATTTTTATTTTTGCCCCCTATGATCTATATCTTACTATTTACTTTCTCATGTGCGTGTTTTGTCGGATAAAACATGTTTTTGCATTACTATTTCAATATCTCGTGCTGTGCTTCTGCAAAGTTTCTTATGCGATGAGAAATATAATATAAATAGTTAGTTAGTTATTGCCCATCGCTAGCTATGATGGCCACAATATCAGACTGATTTGTCTTATAATGTGATGTGTGCTATATTTAGATTACAGTGAAGAGGTGAATGCGCTGGTCATCAATCTCACTCTTGTTCAGAGTTATCTTGGATCAGTGGCAAGACTATTGGTCGAGACGACTGGAGGTAACTCGGGATGCGGGCACTCTGGTCTTATATATATATCAGTCGTGTGGAACACGTGGTCGAATGGTGTCGATGCCTGCCTAGCGACTTCGAGGGCAGCGGATCGAATCCCCGGTAAGGCATATTTTGTTTTTCTGTTGGGGAGGGTGAAATAAACAAACATAGCCAGCACACGACGTGGCGACAGCAGTGGCGAAGCCTGTAGCTCTCAGCCTTTACAAACCCGTTGACTATTCCAGTAATGGGGAAAATGTTGTACGACAATTTAAAAAAAATCAATTTTAGTCCACCTGTATTCTACAGAGGCAGATGCCTCTGTGCAGGTCCAAGCTCTGGCGTGAGTTGGATGTAGCCAGGAGGGGATTTCCTGTTCGTGGGCTAGGCTCGAGCCGCTTATTACTCTGCGTTGGGACAAGTGGCGCAGAGGGTGGTTAACCGAATTGCGAGTCTATCTTAACACACGAGCAAAATAGATCTCCAGCATTTTAGGCGATATCATTGTTGCTCTTGACAAAATACCTAACCGTGGCCGGTATTATGCCATATCACACAGTTATTCCCCTCTTACAACATGCTCTCTTTGGGGTAGTTGTGCTATTCTTATCTTTGGCAAACACAAAAAACCCGACAGACTACTCTGTACACACACATATATATATATATGCTAACGAGTGTTGAAACAACAGTGGTGTATGATGTGTATCCCATGGATACGGGTTTGAATAGAGAGATGCGCTCTGTCAGGCGTGTAGCGGCCCAAGACGCACAGTTGTATGGCGGGAGCTGGTACTACAAACTGCAATAACGATGCCTCAATGACCTTCGAGGTTATGGGACTGATGATGATGATGATGATGATGATATATATATATATATACACACACACAAATGTACACATACACACTCACATAGTTTTTATTCGCATTTTTGTGATCCATCTGAAGGCATTGCGGAGCCGAAGAATAAAAGTCACTTGCCTCTGTAGTCATCATGCAGTGTGCATGCTAGATTTATATTTTACTCTAGATTTTTTTGGGTTAAAACAAGACCTTATCGATGTTTAGAACCCGATTGACTTTGTACAAACACAAGTAATCAAAACCACGTGTTCTACAATACTGACGCATCATATATAAGTAACTAACCCAACAATGAGATAACAACATAACCAGATATGTGATAACCTGGAACCTACAGGAGAAGAGACAAGTTTGGGATTGCACACTCCACCAACAAGAACCAATATCAGATAATAAAGTCATGGGTGACAACAGTGCAGTAATATAAATTGTCGTCTCCTTCTACATCGATTGCTATCTAATAATCGCATCTGTTTCCCTCATAAACTGGGTCGTCTTTCACTGGCTTCTTTTCATCGCAAAAGTTTTTCTTTGAATTGGTCATGTTGTCAATCTGCTTCTTTCACGGAGCGGACATTACCGGAGACCATCTTCTAGTGTTTGTTAGTTCTCTCCACATATTGATGTAACCGATTGATTCATCATTTCTTCTTCTTCTTCGTACGCAGTCAGACAGTAACCATTATTTTTTCAAAAAAAGCGGCGGTCATCCTGAGGCTGTCGCCACTGCCATAGAGCTTGTCTTGCAGTTCCACTGGTGATGGCCACATCTGCTCTCTCTGATCCTCGTATGTCGGGCAGTTCTGCAGCAGATGTTCAGCGATCATTTTACCGGTACCGCACGGGCATTCGTCGGTACCACCTATCTTCAATTTGTTGAATAGGTGGTACGTCAGTCTATTGTGGTCAGTGCGAAGTCTGAAGACAGATTCATCATTTAATAAACAGTTGATTTTCTCTACACAGATTGATGTAACCGATTCTTCATTTGTTGAACAGTTATTTTTCTAGTTTTTGAGGGCCTACTCTCGTGGTCTGAATATTGTAAATATTGTCACTTGATCTCTTCCTGATCTCTATTACAAATAGATCAGGATAATACCAGAAACAAAACAAATGCAGTCAATGAAGTGACTTTGCGGGTAAGTTAGGGACAGTAACATTTCCAAAATGCAAATGTCCAATGGCAAATATCACGGTCAGTCCCACTAGAACAGGTTTTGAACACATTAGCAGTTCCCTGTTTCTGTTAAATTTCCACGAGCACGCTGTCCACAGGCGTGGCGAAGATGGTGCTGCATAACTTTTGATGCTCTTCATTGCTAAGAGGTTAAGCCAGCGCCGGTGACAGCACGCGCATCGATGGTTCGTACTGCGAGCGTGCCTTTTTGTTTAGCATAGCCTAAACTTCCGGCCTGGCCTCTGCCTCCATCTACATTGTGCACCCGACCCAAGTCCGGCCCGATGATTGTGTTCTTGCTAGTTCATTCTGATCATGACAGGCCGAGCGCACGTCAAGAGTTACCCGACCTAATTTGGAGAATGGACCCCGGATGCACCAGTCGCAGTACGACGCGCCACCAGCCTTGTTCGGCCTTCAAAAGCCCGGCTGAATAGGGCGTGAAAGAGTCAAGAGTCGGAGATGGAACACCATACGTTGACAAGTCAGGAGCGCGTAAGGTCACTGCGCTTGTGCCGGAACGACCCTGCGTCACTTCCGCCGGTTAAAGGTCGTTTATCAATGGACCTTCACGACGTAACCTGTAATCCCCTGGAAACAATGGCTGGCTGTTTACAAGCTCTCATTTTGATCAAACGTGGCGGAAAGTGTGTCATTCTGAGAACGAGTAATGAACGACCAGCTATGTACTGTCAATTAGACAACGTGACGGATTAGCTCTGCTTCTACAAGCTGAAACATAAACCAGAACGAGGACCAGTTGAGAGCCAGTAATATCCAAATTTGTATTAACATCATGAGGCATATATTGACGTCCAAATAAAGAACTCTCTCTCTCTCTCTCTCTCTCTCTCTCTCTCTCTCTGTGCTCTCTCTCTCGTTCTTTTTGTCAGCCACACATCTTCTACCCAAGGGTTGTAAATATTATTTGTATATACTTGCAATTATCTGTGTAGGACAAACAAAAGATTAGCCTTGTTCTGTCTTTGCATGATGCAGAAGTTCCTGCTTTATGTTCAGTTAAGAATACAGATGGCGAGAGGAGCTTTCATTGCGTTGAGAAATTTATGAAAGACAAAGGAAATTAAAACCACCACCAAAATAAAAATGTTCAACCCCAACGTCAAATTCGTGGAGCTCTGTAACGTGGAGGACAATACAGGTACTAATGGAAAAGGTACAGACTGCAGTAAATGGTTGCCTGCTCAAAATACAAGGATGGAAATGGTACGAGATCACCGGGATCAAGATGTTGCAGTGGTCAGCAACCCATACCTCACTGCTAGTGTCAGGGCCAGCGAACCATAGCTGCCAAGACCCTTCTACACCTCCACGTGGTGATCCTGGATAGCAGGCTGCAGCAGAGCAGACTGGCTAAGGAGAAGGGATCGAAGAGGGAATGGTAACCCGGTACTCAAAAAATGCTTGCTGAAGTCAGATGTGTTGGATCGAAAGGTGCAAATATCGTAGCCAAGCTGTAAACTACGATACAACGTATTCCGTTCTCTTGACTACATTCTGCTACTTAAGCCCTTTCAGGGTTTTGGTAGTGGGAGATTGAGAACGAAGAAGAAGAAGAAGGAGAAGAAGAAGAAGAAGAAGAAGAAGAAGAAGTACGATATCACCAACGTGGAACTGATGAGAAAAACTGGACAAATACCAATTGAGCATGAAATACGGAGAAGACGATGGCGATGGATGGGCCATACATTACGGAAACCAGTGGATTATATTACATTATACGCTCTGTTCTGGAATCCATAGGGCAAGAGAAGTAGAGGAAGACCAAGGCACTCAGGGAGTGTGCAGAATTGGCTCAGATGGCTCATGATAGAAAGACTAGGCGAGTATTTTTTGAGAACCTATGCTCCACATGGAGCTGACAGGCTTTTGATTAAATATATATAAACGATTTGGGTAATGATATCGTGTCCAAAATAGCAATATTCCCGTATGACATAAAACTATGCAGAAGTGTCTCATCTAAGGCAGAGGTGAATATATTAAGTTACTATATGGGATGGTCTGAGAGCTGGTAAATTGAATTTATTGTAGATAAATGTACAGTCATATACATTGGTAGATCCAATATGGAACATATTACAGAATGAGACAGCACAATTTTAGAAAGAGAAAAGGAAAATGACCTAGGGGTTATAATAGATCATACATGTAAAGTGATTGAGCAAGTTCAGGTAATAGTAAAAAGGGAAATGCAATATTAGGTCTGATAAAAAGAAATATTACACATAGGAGCATGGCAGTGATAAGCAAACTGGCATTAGTTAAACATAGATTGGAGTACTGTATACAGGTGTGGAGTCCTTATCGTAGAGGAGATATAAACATGCTGAAAAGGATACAAAGGAGAGCGACAAAACAGATAGTTGGTTTCCAGAATTATAATTATGAGGAAATCGTAAAATGGTAAATTAGACGTAACAAGTTTTTTTTTTAAAAATGACAGTTGCCTACAAGAACAAGAGGTTGCAGCTATAAATTATTTAAAAAAAGGTCTAGATTAGATGCTAGGAAATATGTTTGTAGTCAGAGAGTGGTGAATGCTTAGAATGCATTGCCACATAAAATAGTGGAGGCAAGGTCAATTAATTCATCTAAGAATGGACTGGATGCGCAGTTTTGTTTAGATCAAGTGCATGTAAAAGAAAATGGTTGCGTACAGACTCTTTGGTTAGGTTAAGAACAAGAATTTCGTCACTTTTACAATGTTGAGCCCGAACATCTACAAACACCCTGCTTTTTAAACATTTTCAACTATTCAGAGTTCTTGTAAGTACAAAGCGTATACACGCGACCTATGAGTTGATCGCCCATCTCTGATAGGACTGTGCACCGATCTCACTTCTCTTGAAAATCAGTGTCCAAGTGTTCATTGATGCTATTTATATGGAAACAGACAATGGGAAAACTTGATGGAAAAGGAAACTGATGCCCTGTTTATGAGTGAATATATTAATGTAGCATTAGCAGAAATGTGTACAGCTAGCGTCCTTGAAGAACTACAGTACCCTTAACCTTCACCATTTACTGAAAGAAAATGGACACCTGTTAGTCTATCCGAATTACACTGATGTCGATTTTTAATAACTATATAACAGAGTAGAAGAAGGGAGAGTATCACTTTGATACACGAGTTATTTTTCGAATGCCCACAATGAGTAGTTTTACTCTTTTGTGCGCCCTGAAAATGACGTTAGGTGGCGGGTTACAGTAGCTTTCATCACATCCCGAGCGTGCCGTTGAAGGTGTACCGGGGTTCTCC
This sequence comes from Ariolimax columbianus, assembly GCA_036924085.1. NCBI lineage: Eukaryota > Metazoa > Mollusca > Gastropoda > Stylommatophora > Arionidae > Ariolimax > Ariolimax columbianus. Next base: position 33,450,206 of record JAVGWX010000016.1, on the reverse strand, counting down.
AGGCGTAGTGCTATGCTTGGCTTCATCTGCGTGTAGCTCACTACTACCGGGATCACGTCGATCCTTCACCTCGTTACCCAGGCTGCCATGAAAACAGCCCGTTTCCAATAAGAGCATTGAGGAAACTAAGATGAGGGTCTTGGTCAGTATATTTTGCCTGACCCTGACTAACATGTCTGATCAGTATGTTGTCCCAGACCAGACGTTAGTCTTCGTCCCCAGATATAGGAAAAACCAAATGAGATGGTCTATGAGAAGCTCGGAAGGACATGTAACATAGCCTAACTGTGTTCACATATGGTCGAAAGAGGATACAATCTAAATAGATGATGGAAAAAATCATTCCAAAATTGATAATGAAGAACAAATGATACGATTACAGGCAACACGCCAAAACAAAATTAGCAGCAATACAAACGACAATACAAATAGTAGCAAAAACCCGCCACTAAAAGTCACCATACACACATATTCGCCATATTCGCTAATGTCAATACAATCACTCTTAGGGAACTGTGTGGTCTAGAGGTAAGACGTCTGACTCGGGTGCTGGAGGTTGCGGGTTCACTGTTGAGACCATAATTTTTTCACATAGACTTTCTGGTTTTCCCCAGGATCTCTAGGTAGTAGAGATCGGGTGGCCGTGTCCAGTGTCGCGGACATAAAAAATCTCTCGGCAGTTGGAAATCGAAATGAGTTGCCCTGGCAAAATTCAAAATATGTTTTAAATCTACCCAATCTATTACAGGATCCTCGCCGGTGCAACGGAGCTTGTGCACTGTCCTGAGATTCTCCAAAAATATGGAGACGAGCAGAGCACCTATGTGTTAAACCACGTGCAAAGACGTTTATTCTTCAACTAAACTGAAGATAGCATATGAAGGCCGACGGCGCGACACCATGAATTGCGTGTATTAAAATAACATTTTCTTCACTAAATGAATAAAGAAGGCTGGAATTATCGTAGAAAGAACAAACAAAAGAAACAAAAATGAATCACTTTCATAAAAAGGCAGAGAAAAATAATGAAGAAATATGTCGGCTATGATCGTTGATGGGTAGATAGAATCACATTTTCCTTCTTCTGCTGGAAGTGCTCCTCTCTTGTCTAACAGTTGGTATGCGCGTGGTCGGGCCGTGACCTGAATGTCCAACCACCTGATTTACACTAATGACCCTATTACTCTAAGTCCCGTAAAGGGTAGTCTTTGCCTCCTGCTTATCGGAGATCGGACCTCGCATATTTCCTCCGTTCATGTTGTGTCCTGGGCTTATGCCAGCCTCCCTTTGAGCACGTGCGTGACGGGACGAACGGTATGCTCCACGTTCGTGACGTGACCTTAAGGGTACTCAACATTCCCTTGACCCCTTTCCCTTACTTTCAGAATCAGTCAAAGTGAAATGAAAATTTAATGATAATATTCGTTTATCTGCTCTTGCGTCACGTGCTCGGCGGCTGACGCGCGCTTGGCCTCTGCCTCGATTGTTAACACAGTCTATGAAGCTCACATCAGGACATATTTTCTGTATCGCGAATCAATACCCACAGTTCACCCCAAAATTGAAGCAATCATCATTGCTCTGTTCTCTGTCTGAAAATCTGTATATTTCCGTGAGGAGGCATAACAAACAAATGAAGTTCTGAAAACAGCTGTTATCAAATAATTCATCCAACAAAGAAACAAAAACGGCATCGTATGCAACACATCTGGCGTAAACGATCATGGATCTCCACATATTCATGCCTTCTAACTTATTAATAAATAGGATTGGAACTATTTTCAGCTCCATAGTATTATACTGTTCATTCTTCTTCTTCTGCGTTCGTTCTCAATCTCCTGCTTCCAAGCCCCGAATAGGGTTTTGCAAGTAGCATAATGTAGTCCGGAGAACGGAATGCGTTGTGTCGCTAGTTTACAGCTTGACTGCGATATTTACACCTTTCAGTCCGACACATCAGTCTTCAGCAGATTCATAATCTTTCCTCTTTGTCGTCATCTATCCCCTTTCCCGGGAGGATGAGGCTAACGTCTAGTCAGGAAAAACATACTGATCAAACAATGTTAGCCAGGGTCAGGAGAAATATACTAGCCAAGAACCTCACCTGACCTCCTCGTTGGTTGTCCTGGAAACGGGCTGTTGTCGAGGACAACACTTTGGCTAACAAGGTGAGGTTCGATGTGATCCCTGTAGTAATGAGCGACACGCAGATGACGCCAAGCATAGCACAACTGCCTGGAGGATTCCGGTCCACCTTCATCAGCACGATCGAGATATGAGGAAAGCTACAGCAACCCGCCACTTAACGTCCTTTTCAGAGCACACATAAGAGTAACCTACTCATTGTGGACATTAGAAACAACAACAGCACCAACCATACACACACACACACACACACACACAGGTAGCAAGGCCTGTAATTCAAACTCACTTTGAAACTACTTCTTGCTTACTTACTTTCCGTGTCCAAGCACCACGTCATGTAACGTTAATCCAGTGATCAGCGACTTGTCCTGTCACTCGCCTCCAGCGTGATGCTCTCGTCACATGTATTTGGGTGTAACGAATCATCAGACGCCATGAATCCTGTACCGCACCGCAGTCACACGTATCGCCGTCCAAGATAAACCATTTCTTCATGTTCTTGCTACATCGTGATACGCCAGTTCCAAGTCTATTTATTGCCTTCCAAATTGAGTAGGGTAAGTCCAGATCCGAGTGGTCTGCCGGGGTCTTTGTGTTTGTCAAGGACAAGAATAGCACCACTGCCCCCACAGAGAGCATGTCGTAAGAGGAGACTAACTCAGTGACATGGCATAACACCGACCATAGTTAGGTGGTTTCTTTAGAGCAGCATAGAAGGCGACTGTGTCTACTTTGCTCTAGTGTTTGAGTCTATTAAGATGGACTCGCACATCGATTAACCACCCCCTGTAAGCGCTTGTCCCAACGCTGCGGAGTATGAAGCTGGTCGAGCCTAGCCCGTCAAGCAGGAAATCTTTCTCCCGGCTACATCCAGCTCATGCCAGAGCTGGGACCTACACAGGGGCATCTGCCCCTGTAGAAGTACAGGTCGACTAAGAACTAAGTAGTGATGTCCAGTGGCAGGTTACCTCTGAAGCTTGATCCCTGGATCTTGTATCATTTCGCGCCATAATTCAGTGCGACGACTTTCAGGACTTGACTGTATGGGATTTGTTGATATAAGAAAACTATGCCTGATATGAGTCTTATCATCCGCTCCTGATGTATAAATATTGGATGTCTAGAGTCATTTTCTTGTTTCTCTCGTTCAAACAACCACTATCCTTGAGTTTTTTGGTTTTTGCCAAGAAATATATGTGTGTGGTCTACGCATGATGATAATGTTGATGAAAATGGCTCATAGAATGGATTTCATTACACATGGACAGGACGTCCGACAAATGTACTCAATCTCTTTCATTGCTGAAAGTCATGTACCAATTTACAGTTGAGTCAACTGTGAAAAACGGCCGTACGATGAACAAAGTAATATTTTAAAGACTACTTTTTTCGATACCAGTATCGGAATGCCTTGTCCAACATTCGTCCAAGATTGGTAGTTGTTGTTGAATGCCCACAATGAGTAGGATTACTCTTTTGTGCGCCCTGTTGTCGTAGATTTGCTCACACGCCATGCGGACTGATGAAGGTTGACCGGGGTCCTCCAGGCGGTTGTGCGATGGTTGGCTTCATCTGCTTGTCGCTCACTGCTACAGGGATCACGTCGATCCCTAACTTTGTAAGCCAGGCTGCCATGAAAACAGCCCGTTTCCAGGAAGGACTACGAGGAAGCCAAGGTGGAGGTCTTGGCCAGTAAGTTTTGCCTGAACCTGACTAACATGTCCGGTCAGTTTATTTTGCCTGACCAGACGTTAATCTTCCTCCCCTTAAAAGATTGAGAGCCACAGGTCGAACTAGAGAAAGATGTGCACACAATTTATGCTCTCTAGGTTATTATAGTTCGTTCGTTTTATTTCCACTTCTGCGGTTGAGCGCTAGGGAGCTTTAAGTCGTCTATCCTGCGCCAAGTGCGTTGCGTCGGTCAATGTCAACCCGTGTCGTTACACAATTACTCCAATGTCACCTATCCACTTGCCTCGCGGCATCCCCCTTGCCCTGTAGCCAGATCTACCAGCGTTGTAAGTCATCAGTGAAAGTTGATGAGGGTGCATTCTCACGAGATGACTAAACCAACTTATTTTGTACCAGGAATATCCTCAACACAAGACGTACTGCCGACCATACCTTGAATGTCGTCGTTTCGCATTCTGTTTTTCTGGTAATTCTGACGACCTTCCTCAAACACTTCATTTAACACGTCGAAATTCTGCTTTCATGTGCCCTGGCTAGATGCCATGTTTGGTACTGGTAGCTCAGAGTTGGCATAAATTTACTGTTTATCAGTTGTTGCTTTGTTACCAAACTAATGCTCGGATGCCTAAACGGTGGTGACAGTGGATAAGTCACAACAGATGCTTTCTGACACATATTCTCGACTTCCCTGTCTTTCTGACACATATTCTCGACTTCCCTGTCTTTCTGACACATATTCTCGACTTCCCTGTCTTTCTGACACATATTCTCGACTTCCCTGTCTTTCTGACACATATTCTCGACTTCCCTGTCTTTCTGACACATATTCTCGACTTCCCTGTCTTTCTGACACATATTCTCGACTTCCCTGTCTTTCTGACACATATTCTCGACTTCCCTGTCTTTCTGACACATATTCTCGACTTCCCTGTCTTTCTGACACATATTCTCGACTTCCCTGTCGATTCTCCCGTCTGCCGAAAAAATACTTCCCAAATACTGAAACTCGTGGGCCAGTTGAAGAGCAATACCATTTAGACTTAAGCTGAGTGACCCAGGTGTTCGGCTGATGCTCAGTGTTTGTTTTCTTCTAAGTTATGGGAAATTTGGTTAAAATAGGAGGAATAGAAGTCCACGCGAAAAGGACAACGAGCATTGCATAACGCTAAATAAAAGCTTGTAAGCGTCACAACATGTCTAGGCCATCAAACCTGCCGCGTTGTGATTTCGAACCTGATACGTTGAGTTTTTAAACCAAGATTACAACTCCTTGATGACACCTTTCCCCTCAATAAACTTGCTGATAAGAAAGTTCGGAAGCATTAATGTCTACACATTTCGCTTGATCAACACGCGTCATACTCCATAGTTGTCGTAGATCGGCTTTAGACATGCTTGATTAACAATGACCCCCATGACGCGCGTGTGGGATAAGCCATGGTCGTGAGCTGTTTTACACCCCGGACAATGACGTAGGGACGCGCGTTGTTATTTTCTGCTTGAAAATGAAGGGGGTGGGGGGAGAGGAGGTAATCGTTGACAATATACTCACCCGCGTGCATAAATGGGCGTTACCCAGGAAGCCTGGGAGGTACTACTTGTCAAGTTGTTTTTGCATGATATTCCCACTAAAACGATACTGCTTAGCACGCTTGAACTCACCTAGAGAACTTTGATCGGAGATTTCTTTGTTCGACTCTGTAACAACAAATTAAGGCACATAATGTGTATAGTAACGTTGTTACGTTTTAAGGTAATGGACGGCGACGGACGCTGCACGCGTGCAGTGGGCACAGCTCATTGCTAGGCAATAGTTTCCTTCTTTCATGCAACTTCTCAGCGTCCGGTATGCTCGTCAGGCATTCGCCTATGGCTGCCTCACAATGCTCACCCGTTCACGCTAAATGGGCAATGCAAACTAGACCGGGTGTCCAAAATCGCTGGGAAAATGGCCGGAAAACAGCAGACTGTTTTGTGAGTGGAGGTTTGGGCTTGTAAATAGCTGGCTTGGCTAGAGGGTGGTAGGTAACAGTTGCTGGTGTCGTGTGTTGTATCTCCCCGGTACAGAGCGTGCAGGTTGAATGTTGTTTGCGTTGTCACTAATACTTTGGGCTCTGTTATGGAAATGCGACAACTCTTGCATTAATTTTATGTTTTCATTAGCTTTGCTTTGTTCAGTTCTTCTTCTTCTCCTTCTCCTTTTTCTTCTTCTTCTTCTTCATCGTCATCTTCTTCCTCTTATTCATAATCTTCTTCATCATCTTCTTATTTTGTATTATTATAATTACTATAATTATTATTGTTACTATTGTTACTATTATTATTATTATTGTGTTTTTCCTTCCTTTATCGAATTTGTTAATGCATTTATTAGTCTACTTTATAATTTGTGGGTACTTCTTCTTCTTCTTCTTCTTCTTCTTCTTCTTCTTCTTCTTCTTCTTCTTCTGCTGCGTTCGTTCTCAATCTCCTGCTACCAAACCCCGAACAAGGCTTTGCAAGTATCAGGATGTATTCCAGAAAACGGAATACGCTGTGCCGCTAATTTACAGCTTGACTGCGATATTTACACCTTTCGGTCCGACACATCCGTCTTCGGCAGGTGTTGGTACAGTGCAATGCTATCTATACAGTAACCTCACTCTTTATCCGACATCCTCCTCTGATTCACTTCCCTCATTAAGATATATCCATCCATACTTCTTCAGCAATCGTTCTGTTAAGAATCGAAATCATCGCTCTTCGGACATGCCCAATTGTGCTCAGTCCCACTCAGCAATTGACGAATGAGCGTAGATGGCTCCTGTAGCTCGTTGCTTGTACACACTCCAGCTTCGTCCTCTGAACCGGCTCTCTTTCTCCTGGACCCGCGTATGATTTCAAAATCCTGCAGTATGTACCTACAGTATATACCTGCAGTATGTACCTGCAGTATGTACCTGCAGTATGTACCTGCAGTATATACCTGCAGTATGTACCTGCAGTATATACCTGCAGTATGTACCTACAGTATGTACCTGCAGTATATACCTGCAGTATGTACCTACAGTATATACCTGCAGTATGTACCTGCAGTACGTACCTGCAGCATGTACCTGCAGTATGTACCTTGCTGGTTCATAAAAATGTGGTCGTTGATCATCTTTTAAATATCACCTCTATCCATTGCCAATGTCCCCATTGCGGGTGTCCCTAGTGTCCAGGATATCACCTCTATCCATTGCCAATGTCCCAACTGCGGGTGTCCTTAGTGCCCAGGATATCATCTCTATCCATTGGCAATGTCCCCAAATGCGGGTGTCCCTAGTGCCCAGGATGTCAGCTCTTTCATTCTCGAAAATCCTTGCATAACCAGAACAGTAGATCCACACAGGTACCCAGAGGTTCGAGTGATCTATGCCCAATACTTAATCATGCCACAACCAGTCATTACGTGCTCCCCAAATAAAAAGGCGATGATTACGGCCCTCATTAAATAGATACCAGATAGCCACATCAGATCGGAAGTCACTGCCTCGATCTCCATTCTGATACAGAGCGTTGTTTTCAAGAATGCCCCGATCCTCTCAGCAACGTACCTGTTTATAACTATAGCAGAAAATCGATCGCTGCTCATTTAGATGGGACTCCGGTTTCCTCAGTTAATTCTGCTGTCTTTTTCAGGACTTCAATACAACCGTGCAATTTTTCAACATGAGCTGTGGGCGTAGGCCACATCTTCCTCAGAAATGCGTGCTGAGGCTAGCCCTGAAGTGCATGTGCCGCTGTCATGTTTGCCAGACATCAGTTACACAGGCTGGTGGTCTCAATTTTGAATTAGGTGTACAGGTGGTATCTCGTTCTGTTGTGATCAGTACTGAGACGTAGTAGGAAAACTAGTTTTGTTTCCTGGACAGTTTGTAGTGTCCGTCGTCAGCGTGGGATTTGGGGTGTTCTCCCTGTTATTTTTTTATGGTTTTTTGCTTCTTCAATGTTGACCTGGTTTTCTTCCTGTATCGGTTTCGCTCCGTCTTTGGCTAGACTGTCGGCTTCCTTGTTTCCCATGATAGAGCCATGGTATCCACTGAATCGCTGCTTCTTGGAGCCTTTGAGATATTTTGGCGAAGAATGTGCTCAATTCATACAGTTCAGTGTTCTTGTGGGATTTGAGTGCCGGCATGGCTGACCGTGCATCAGTTAATGAATGCCATGTATATATGGCTTTTGTGTTGTAGGATTCACATGAAGGCATCCTGGAGCCGTGGAATAAAAGCCACCTGCCTCTGCAGTCGTCATGCGGTGGTATGCTATGGCACACAGTTAGTCGCCTCTTACTATTAATATACAGTTATTACATTTTTGAGCGCCGTTTTTTTATTGAATAGAGCAGTGACTCCCCAAACACGTTCAGCCCACAACACCATTAGTGTACCATAATTTGTCCACGGTACCCCAGGTCAGAAAATAAGCCTACTTAACAATTGCAGTACGCAGTTAATGAAAATATTGCAATATTTAGCTGCACCCCTGTAGACCAGACACTGCACGCCAGTGCGCTGCGACACACAGTTTGGGAACCACTGGACTAAAGCCTTTGTGAACCAAACGTTTGCATTTTGTGTCCTTGACATTATATAAAACATCTAATCTCTGCAGATTTGTGTCGTCATAAATGATATGATTTCTACACGTTCTCAAGCAGAGCAGCAGCAATCATTCGCTAATGTTTCCTTCCATTTTTATGTCCCTTGTTCTTTAGAAAAGGTCCGTGTGACGCATGAGTATTTCAGGCCAGGGATATTATATAAACCCGCGGCCTCTACCGCTTGGCGTATTGATGAATTGTACATTCTTTAAAGTGGTGAAGCTTTAATCAGCGCCTGGTTTTAATCATGTGTTTTTGTGTCTTCGACTGATCCAAAAAGCTCCCAGTTGCGACAGCTATCAGTCCAAAAACATATATAACTGTCTCTAACCAAGCTCGCCATTTCTGGAATCAATAATCTTACAGGCCTGTGTCTATGATTATCGTTTGACACGTAAATGGGCGTGTCACGGGCGCCCTTAAAAACTGTTACAACTCATCTTCCCGAAAACTTTTATGGAAGCAGTTTTTCCTCACGTCATCCGACATTGTCCTGTTGATATTCTTATAGGCGTGACCAACAAATTTTAAAAAAAAGAGATCTAGGATACATTTTTTTTCAAGATGGGCTGGGGAAAAAAAGCCGCTAAGATTCACAGTGGCGTTGCCATAATATACGACAAGAGACAATGGGAAGAAACCAATGTCTATTAAAGTACTAGCTGCTTATGTGAACAATTAATTATCTGCCCGTGAGCAACCATTTCTATTTATAGAACTTGCGAGCACTTATTTTGGTGACAAATATTTTATTTCTCCATATATGTCAGAGCCAGAGTGGTTAGAGCGCTGAGTTCTCACGATTACATACTCAGGTTCTTCTTCTTTTTCGTCTTCGTTGTCGTTTGTTCTTAAACTCCCACTACTAAGCCCTGAAATGGGCTTGGAAAGAAGCAGAATGTAGTCCGGAGCACTTAATGCGGTGTGTCCTAGTTTATAGTTTGACTGTGATATTAGCACCTTCCGGTACGACACATCCGACTTCAGCATCGCATTTAGGGTACCGGGTTAGCCTTCCCTCTTCGATCCCTTCTCCTGAACCAGTCTGCCTTGTTGAGGCATGTGATCTGCGATCACCACGTGGAGGTATTGGGGGGGGGGGGGTCTTGGCAGCTCTGGGTAGCTTGCCCTGGCTCAGGTTCAATGCCCCGTCTTGTTACGCTCTAGTCCACCCAGTCTTAAATTGGTACCTGATACACTGTTAGGTAAGGCAAGACTGCAAAGAAATGAACTGATTACCCCAAGTCACAACAAAACTGAGATTAGTAGTAATGAAGCCTCCAAAACTTCATCCATGTCGCCAGTGTCTGTTATGGCACCACCTATACTTTCATTTCCTTGTTCCCGCCATTGCAGATGGTGGAGCACATGTCCAATCCTGCATTTAGTTTACCTTAACCAGTATTTAGGAAAACCTGAATCCAGTTATTTCTATTACGGCTTCAATGACAATGGTTTTTACATGATGAGGCTCGGACGATGAGACTAACATCTGGTCAGGCAAAACACACTGATCAGACAATGTTAGCCAGGGTCAGGAGAAATATACTGGCCAAGACCATCACCTGACCTCATCGTTGGTCGTCCTGGAAACGGGCTAATAAGGTGAGGTTCGACGTGATCCCCGTAGTAGTAAGCGTCAGGCAGGTGAAGCCAAGCATAGCACAACCGCCTGGAGGACCGAGGTCCACCTTCATCAGCTCGCTCGGGATGTGAGGAAAGCTACTGCAACCTGTCACTTAACGTCCTTTTCAGGGTGCACATAAGAGTAACCTACTCATTGTTGGCATGCACAAACAACAACAATACATGATGAGGCTGCCATCCACATACACAACCTTCCTTACTAGACTTTTCCGGCATGCTAGGAAGAAAACAGTTACTCCGCCATGAAACCACGGCAGAAAATACAAGAATTCGTTTGAAGTATAAATTCTTAGTTTTTAGTCGACCTGTACTTCTACAGGGGCAGATGCCCTTCTGCATGTCCCAGCTCTGGTATTAGCTGGATGTAGCCAGGAGAAGTGTTTCCTGCTTAGCGGGCTAGGCTCGAGCAGCTTAATACTCCGCTACGTTGAGACAAGAGCTTACGGAGGGTAGTTAACCGATGTGCGAGTCCATCGCAATAGACTCACACTAGAGCAAAGTAGACCTGCAGCCTGTTGGGCGCCATCTATGCTGCTCTTAACAAACCACCTAACCATCATGGCTAGTGTTATGCCATGTCACACAGTCGCCTCTTACGGCATGATCTCTGTGAGGCAGTGGTGCTATTCATGTCCTTATCATACACAAAGACCCCGGCTGACCACTCGGGCTTATAAGTATAAATTATATTTAAAGAATCTATTAATATGGCTGAAGATGCAACACAGCGAATAAGCTGACAGCAGCCAGCAACTCGTGCATCAGTCTGACCGCTTGCATCAAGGTCAGCGAACCAGAGCTGACAAAAACTATATGTCGCGCCTCCCAGCGGCGGCCCTGGAAACAGGTAGTACTAGTGTATCATCGTTAAGAGAATATGGGTCGCAGTGGGAAGGCAAACCAAACCCACCCCCCCCCCCCACCCCCCAAATCCAACTTAAACCGGATGTGTCCTGCCGAAAGGCACATATATCGCAGCCTCGCTGTAAAGTACGGCAGTACTTCACAGCGTCCTTTTGAGGAAGAACGCCGAAGAAGAAGATGAAAGCTATCATTAGCGTTCACAACAGTAATAATTATATAGTATTTAAATATTAGTTTAGTTTCGGAGAATCAACGTACGTCATTGCACACGATTGAACCCATAAGTGCTCGCTTCTTCTCCCTATTTGTGGAGAATCTCAGCCACAATGGACGAACTCCGTAGTACCAGAGAATCCCAGCCACAATGGACGAACTCCGTAGTACCAGAGAATCTCAGCACAATGGACGAACTCCGTAGTACCAGAGAATCTCAGCACAATGCACGAACTCCGTAGTACCAGAGAATCTCAGCACAATGGACGAACTCCGTAGTACCAGATAATCTCAGCACAATGCACGAACTTCGTAGTACCAGAGAATCTCAGCACAATGCACGAACTCCGTAGTACCAGAGAATCTCAGCCACAATGCACGAACTCCGTAGTACCAGATAATCTCAGCACAATAGACGAACTCCGTAGTACCAGAGAATTTCAGCACAATGCACGAACTCCGTAGTACCAGAGAATCTCAGCACAATGCACGAACTCCGTAGTACCAGAGAATCTCAGCACAATGGACGAACTCCGTAGTACCAGAGAATCTCAGCACAATGCATGAACTCTGTAGTACCAGAGAATCTCAGCACAATGGACGAACTCCGTAGTACCAGAGAATCTCAGCACAATGCACAAACTCCGTAGTACCAGAGAATCTCAGCACAATGGACGAACTCCGTAGTACCAGAGAATCTCAGCACAATGCACGAACTCCGTAGTACCAGAGAATCTCAGCACAATGGACGAACTCCGTAGTACCAGATAATCTCAGCACAATGCACGAACTTCGTAGTACCAGAGAATCTCAGCACAATGCACGAACTCCGTAGTACCAGAGAATTTCAGCACAATGCACGAACTCCGTAGTACCAGAGAATCTCAGCACAATGCACGAACTCCGTAGTACCAGAGAATCTCAGCACAATGGACGAACTCCGTAGTACCAGAGAATCTCTGCACAATGCATGAACTCTGTAGTACCAGAGAATCTCAGCACAATGGACGAACTCCGTAGTACCAGAGAATCTCAGCACAATGCACGAACTCCGTAGTACCAGAGAATCTCAGCACAATGGACGAACTCCGTAGTACCAGAGAATCTCAGCACAATGCACGAACTCCGTAGTACCAGAGAATCTCAGCACAATGGACGAACTCCGTAGTACCAGAGAATCTCAGCACAATGCACGAACTCCGTAGCACCGGCGAGGATCCCGTAATAGATTGGATAGATTTTTAACATCATTTTAAATGTTGTCCGAGCAGCGGCCGTTAAATCTACTCTTTTTGATTTTGAAATGCCGAGGGATTTTTTAACGTGCGTGACACTGCACGCGGACGTTTCGATCTCTACTACCCCGAGATCTGAGGAAATACCAGAAAGTTCATGTGAAAAAATATGTCTTCACCGTGATTATATCGCGTGACCTTCAGCACCCGAGGTCGACGTCTTACCTCGAGACCAATTAAACATCGACGGTTGCTACCATGGTCGACATGACTAAAACGAATGTGCGGACCAAAAAGGGTGTTGTTGCTAATGTCACTCGTACTGGAGTTACGGGCTGATGTCGAGTTTCTTTGGTGGCAGGTTACAGCGGCTCTCCTCACATCCCGAGACCTACTTGAGAAGTTGGTCCGGAGTCCGCCTGGGTGTAGTCCAATACAAGGCTGCTCTTTGAAGTGACAGGTTTCATAATAGCTATTAATTGTATTTGGGACATACCAATTGCTTTGGTTGCTTTGAGAGAGGCGGGGGTGGTGGTGTTGGCAACCTCCTTATGTAAAAAATACCACAAACCAAAAAATATGTTTCTATTATACTCAGTTAATAAAAAAAATCGGATACATACTTCATGTAAACGGACCGGACCAGCTGCAGTTAAAACTTATAACTCACATTTGAGCGAAAAGGTGAAATATTGTATAATATTTGGAAACAGCCGTTCTTTAAAAGGGGTCAGGTGCAGAGGTGGGCTATGCTTTTCATTGGAGCAGAAATGTGAAGGAATATATACAGCAGTAATAGCTTAGGTAATATATAAGGACATCTAGGGAAATACAGACTACTACCAAGTTAAGATTGTTTGGTTTGGCTTGGCTTCGTGCATTCTCAATCTCCCGCTACCAAACACTGAACGGGCTTAAGTAGCAGAATGTAGTACAGAGAACGGAATGCGTTGTGTCGTAGTTTACAGCTTGGCTGCAATATTTACACCTTTTGGTCCAACACATCAGACTTCAGCAAGCATTTTTTTAGTACCGGTTTCGATCCCTTCTCCTTAGCCAGTCTGCCCTGCTGCAGCCTGTTATCCAGGATCACCGCGTGGAGGTGTAGAAGGGTCTTGGCAGCTTTGGTTCGCTGGCCCTGCCGCTAGCAGTCAGCTATGGGTCGCTGGCCCTGACGCTAGGAGTCAGCTATGGGTCGCTGACCACTGCAGCTCATGCGCTGCTCAGCATCTTGATCTCAGTTAATTAAGATTGTTTTATTTCAATGTCAAGTCACTACTCCTGTACGGAGCAGAAACTCGGAGAACGAGTTGTTGTTTGCGAATGCCCACGAGTAGGTTACTCTTTTGTGTGCACCGAAAAGGATCTTAAGTAGCGGGCTGCAATAGCTTTCCTCACATACCGAGTGTGCTGATGAAGGTGGACTGGGGTCCTTCAGGCGGTAATCCTATACTTGGCTTCATCTGCGTGTCACTCACTACTACGGGGATAACGTCGATCCCACACCTCGTTAGCCAGGCTGTCAAGAAAATGGCCCGTTTACAGGGATGGCTACTAGAAAGAAGCCGACGTTAGGGTTTTGGCCAGAATGTTTTCCCGACCCTGACTAGCATGTCTGATCAGTATATTTTGCCTGACCCTGACTAACATGTCTGATCAGTATGTTTTGCCTGACCCTGACTAACATGTTTGATCAGTATGTTTTGCCTGACCCTGACTAACATGTCTGGCCAGTATATTTTGCCTGACCAGACGTTAGTGCTCCTCGCCAACAACAAATGTAATACAGAGGAAACTCTAGTCGTTCGTCAAGAAATATCTTCGGAGGATAACGGGTATGTCCTGTCAAGACATGGTGAGGATTGAAGACCTATGGGACAGGAGACAGCAACAACCAGTGCAGCAACAGATCAAAAATAGGAAATGGGATTGGATAGTACACACGCTATGCAAATCTCCGTCAAATGTGGTAAATCAGGCTCTAGCGTGGAATCAACGGGGAAAGAGGAGGAGAGGTAGTCCAAAAAAACACACGGAGAAAAACTGCGCGAAAATTGACTTCGGCTCCTGGACCTCGACTGGAAAGAGCCGGAAAGGGCTACTCAAGACTGAACTTGCTAGAGGAGAGTTGTCAATGGCCTATGCTCCGAATTCTTTTTTCCGTTCGCTCTATTTACTATTCGCTAAGGTGGGAAGGTTGCACTATGCTTTTATTTTACGCCTGTCGGCCAAGTGCACCCGACTTTGGCATGAATTTTATGTAAGGGTCTGTTTCCTCCTACATTTTCTAAGGGTTTGCTTCCCCGGGGTTAACTCCCGGTGCTGTGATGGGGATCGAACGCAGCACCTTCAGATTGTGAGCCGTGCCACTTAACCACTAGCCCATGCCGCCCCCTATGTACCGAAATGAGCAACGGACATTGATGACACAGCTAAGAGAGAACACGGCAGCAAAGCGCAAATTATATACATGCATTTGAAGAATTTATGAAGATTAGAGTACCTTTAGACGGGCGCTTTCTGTGAGCTAACTCGATGTTAGATATAACAGACACACACCAGTTAGCGCACTGGATTCCCAGCCAAACGATCAGGGTTGAATCCTCAGTCGGTGTGGGATTTTTTTCCGATCACGCCGGCTGATGTGTTCGACCCATACACAGAACTTATCAGGAGAAATCTGGAAAGTAAAAGTGGCCCGCGCGATGCTGACAATATCACCCATTATGTGCCGGGATCACAAAATAATATGGGCCCAACATCATATCCGAGTGGTCCGCCGGAGTCTTTGTGTATGGCACGGACAATAAAAGCACTACTGCCCCACAGAGAGGAAATCATAAGAGGCGACTAACTGTGTAACATGACATAACACAGGCCATGGCTAGGTGGTTTGTTTAGAGCGGCGCCCAACAGGCTGCGGGTCTACTTAGCTCTAGTGTTTAAGTCTATTAAGATGGACTCGCACATCGGTTAACCACTTGCCCCAATGCAGCGGAGTATCAAGCTGCTTGAGTCTAGACCGCTAAGCATGAAATCCTCCTTCCGGCTACACCAAGCTCATACCAGAACTGGGACCTGCATATGGGCATCTGTCCCTGTAGAAGTACAGGTCCACTAAGAACTAACACCTTATCTTTCATGTGCCGGCAGGTAACGGCATCTTTACTTTACTTTTCTTACACCAGATCGTTGTTGTTGTTGTTGTTGTTGTTTAATGCCCACAATGAGTAAGTTTACTATTTTTGTGCGCGTGAGAGGGCGTTAAGTGGCGGGCTGAAGTAGCTTTCCTCGCATCCGGAGCGCGCTGATGATGGTTGGCCGCGGTCCTCCAGGCTGTTGTGCTACGATTGTCTTCATCTGCGTGACACTCACTACTACGGGGATCACGTCGATCCACATCTTATCAGCCAGACCACCTTGAAAACAGCATCTTTTCAAGGAACGCTACATGGAAGAGATATAGTGATCTTAGTATATTGTGTTTGACGCGACTTCCTGATCCGCATTTCGTGCCTGGCCGGACTAGTGTCGCAGTTCCCCACTTTCACCAGATTGGAACACACAGATAAAAACAAGAGTAGAGATGCCCAAGAACACATAAAGGGGGACTAGGACACACAAAATGTGCTTTTCAATAGGAACAATAATAGTGCAATGGGATCGAAATAAGAAAGAGCCACTGTGTGTGTGGGCCTCCAGTATGTTCTCTGTCCTACCAAGCGGTAGTAACGCCACTGATTGTCTACCTAGGACAATGTCTTATATTGATTTTCTATTATCATTAACCTAAAAATATTGCTAATTTGTTGGAACATTTTACATTCGCTGCAGGATTCGTTTCGATAACATCATGGCCGTTTCGCGCCGTGGAACATTTTAAGTCTTTATATATATATATATATATATATATATAATTACAGCATTTTTTCAATGTACGTCTGTCTGTATTTCCAACGTTAGCGGGGGATTTTTGATTGGCTGATCGAATCACGTGATGTCATCATAAGTCGGCCAAAAGAGCGTTTGACACGAGGCACTACAACACAAAAAGTCGTGGGGGGGGGGGGGGGGGAGGAAGGATTGTATAGTGAGGAGAGAGATGGGATTTTAAAGGATGCGCGGTTGTCAGAGGTTGTTTTTTGGAGGGGGTTGGGGTGATGGAGGATATGCGCAGAGAATGGATGGGTGTGTGATGGGCCGTTTGAATCGGCTCTTGGACCATGGTCCATTAACTTTTTTTCATTTGACCCATCGTCCATCAATATGGCTTTGTCCGGCGATTGGTTTATTAATTAGACTTCATGTTGCTGTTGGTTTATTAATTTGACTTCATACTTGGTTTGGTTTATTAACTTGACTTCATACGGTCCTTCATCTGTTGTTGTTTCGAATGTCTACAATGATTAAGGTGACTTTTTTGTGTGCCTTGAAAAAGACGTTAAGTGACGGGTTTCAGTAGCTTTCCTCACATCCCGAGCGTACTGATGAAGATGGACCTGGTTCCTCCAGGCGATTGTACTATGCTTGGCTTCATCTGCGTGTCGCTCACTACTATGGGGATCACGTCGATCCCTCACCTTAGCTCACCAGGCTGCCACGAAAACAGACCGTTTCCAGGTAGGGCTACTAGGAAGCCGAAATGGGGGTATTGACAGGTATATCTCGCCAAACCCTGACTAACAAATGATGCCCACGCGGCTGTCAGGATGTGATTTTTGACTGAAATAATGACACGCTGTTGATTACCCTAGCGGACTACTGGAAATGTTCTATTCATTACCCTAGCGGACTACTGGAAACGTTCTATTCAACCAGAAATGGGATAGAGCATAGGCTCCCAACCTTTTACGATTCGTGACCACATTCTATAGAAGCAAACTGTCCCGCGACTCCGATACATTTAAAAACAATACCTTTCAATAGTTTAAAGAAAACGAATCGAAAATAGATTTTTCAGTATAATATCTTCTTCTTCTTCTTCTTCTTCTTCTTCGTTTGTTCTCAATCTCCCACTACTAAACCCTGAAATGGTAAGCAGCAGAATGTAGTTCAGAGAACTGAATGCGTTGTGTCGTAGTTTACAGCTTGGCTGCGATATTTGCACCTTTCGGTCCAACACATCCGACTTCAGCAAGCATTTTTTTAGTACCGGGTTAGCATTCCCTCTTCGATCCTTTCTCCTTAGACAGTCTGCCCTACTGCAGTCTGTTATCCAGGATCACCGTGTGGAGGTGTAGAAGGGTCTTGGCAGATATGGTTCGCTGCCCTGACGCTAGCAGTCAGCTATGGATCGCTGACCACTGCAGCTCATGCGCTGCTCGGCATCTTGATCCCCAGTATAATATAATTCAATATAATTTTTATTTCAGACATATTTCTGCATTACGTAATCGATGGAACTTTTCTTTTTTTTTTGCGTTCGCCTTATTTCTCTAATCCCCAAGGCGGTGTGCGTTGCACTGTGGATTTTTATTTAGCGCCTGTCGGCCCAGTGCATCCGACTTCAGCATGCATTTTATGTAAGGGTCTGCTTCCTCCTGCATTTTTCTAAGGGTTTGCTTCCCCGGGGTAACGGCCTGTGCTGTGATGGGGATCGAACCCAGCACCTTCGGGTTGTGAGCCGTGCCATTTAACCACTAGGCCACGCCGTCCCCTCGATGGATCTGATTGGTGGTAGCAAAATACGATTAATTATATTGCGCGATATTGGCTTACGTAAAGAAATCTCTGGGCAGGACGCGATGAAGTGATATTTTGTTTCCCCTAAACTGCTTGTTGTAAACCATCTTGGGTCCGCGCTTTGATGTATGTGACTATGGGTCGCTTGAGTGTATCCACTGGGAACACAAAATATAAAACTACTCGTATGTGTATGGGTTATATTCGATATTTAAGGGACGATGATGCTAACGTCTGGTCAGGAAAAACACACTGATCAGGCAATGTTTTCCAGAACCAGGTGAAATATACTGACCAAGACTCTCACCAGTCCTCCCCGCTGGTCGTCCTGGAAGCAGTCTGTTGTCGAGGACAGTAGTCTGGCTAACAAGGTGAGGTTCGACGTGATCCCCGTAGTAGTGAGCAGCAGGTAGATGAAGCCAAGCATAGCACGACCGCCTGAAGGACCCCGGTCCGCCTTCATCAGCACGCTCGGGATGTGAGGAAAGATACGACAACCCGTCACTTAACTTCCTTTTTAGGGCGCACAAAAGAGTAAACCTACTCATTACGGGCATTAAACAACAACATTCAATATTTAAATAGTTTATTATTCAAACTTTAGTTCAGTTCAAGTGACATCTCCGCATAGAAAGTCGGCCAAAATGAATCTCCTGTGTACTGTTTATCTTACCGTAATGGTGCAATCTGAGAGGCTTATTCCAGTCCGTTTCCTGATGTTATCCACCCACTTAAAACGACTGCCTTCTTCCCTACCCTCCAGTATTGTTATATGACCAAAATAACGTAACAGTCTAACCCTGGTTTCGGTCATTAATTCTCTTTTCACCTCCAACTTTTACAATTCCTCCAAATTTGTTTTCTTCTCTTTCCAAGAAATGCGACACGATCTTCAATATACCCACATTTCGAATGCTTTAACACCCTTTTCCAACTTCTTATTCAGTGTCTATTTTTCTGTGCCATAATGTAGTGACGAGTATACATAACACCTGACAATTCTCAGTTTAACTTTTAAACCACCGATTAAAAATGAGAATTGCTTTAAAATCAACATTTTGTTTTTAGTTTACTGTTTGAGCCGTAGATCCCACAGAAAACAAGTGGAGTCGCGACTCGTGGGTTAGGAACTCCGTGCTATAGAAGAAGGGCGCGGAAAGGGGAAGGAGGGGTATGGCGTTAAAGAAAAAACAACTCCAAGCCTGTCAGGTCTCGTCACCATAAAGATATCTGCCTCGGCTGCGTACATAGAGAAGAATATCACCCCCCAGTGTCATGTCCCTCTTTCTCTTTGGGGTCCCTAACGCTGTATCGATGAAAGGAGGGTTTGCCAGAAGACGCTGTAAAAACCAAAGGAAGAATGCGCCAGGAGAAAGCTGGGAGGTGGAGACACCGATGAGACCCGTGTCTAATCTTGCGCTAAGACTCTGCCTGTGACTGCCGGACATGCGCGCCGACAATACATGGCGCGTGATCTCCACGTGCCGGCAGGGCCCGGCGTATCGTCTTCTCAATAGTAGAGGTAATGAGAAGTGAGGAGGTCGCTCGGAAAGAAAAAAGCCAGATAAAGGTCTGGAGATCTGTTATATTTAATACACATCTTCTTTCGCATATCATCCATCCCACTCTCTCTCTCTCTCTCTCTCTCTCTCTCTCTCTCTCTCTCTCTCTCTCTCTCTCTATCTTTCTCTTTAGTCATCTGGAGCTGCTGCGTTCGAATTCACGGCTGCCATTTAACTTCATTCACTTTCATTTCTGCTGTTCCTTTTCTATGTTACTTTAGTGAAGATCAAATGCGTCTTTCAGTCGTTGTCACGAACATTCGATATTATACCAAGACATTTTTTTTTAAGCAAAGATTGGTGAATGTTTGAAATGCATTGCCACAGGAAATGGTGGGGCAGGGTCAATTTATGCATTCAACAATAGATTGGATGCGCATAGGTACTGTTAGATCAAGTGAATGTAAAAGAAAGTGATTGTATACATAATTTAACTTCATTATACTGGTTTAGAAGAATATACAGAGTCTGATACAACCAGTTTATTCCACTTTAAAAATGACTGTGATCATCGAATCTATTCTTCAATGCATTAACTGACCCTGCCTCCACCACATCCTGTGACCAATGCATTACAAGCATTCACCACTCTCTGGCAAAAAAAAATATTTCTTATATCCAATCTGGACCTGTCTTTAAATAATTTGATGCTATGCCCTTTAGTTCTTGTAGTAAGTTGAACTTTGAAAAACTTGTTATAGTCTAATTTATTCTTTCCATTGATTAATTTATAAACCTGTATTAAGTCATTTCGAATTCTTATCTTTTCTAGACACTGCAGACCAGTTTTTCTAAGTCTCTCATCATAACTATAATTCTAGAATCCCACGATCATTTGTGTAGCTCTGCAGAGTGTTCTGAACCTGTATAGAGAAGTTAATTTAGTGTTCAATTTGAGGGTAAATTGTGTCCTTTAGATGACTTAACGGTTGGTCAGAAATGAAGTGGAGACGTCGTAATACTAAGTTCAATAACTTGTATGAGTTTGGGTGGACAGTAGTTCAATTAATAGTAGTACTACCTTGCTGAAAACGGAGGTGTCGGACCGAAAGGTGCAAATATCGCAGTCAAACTGTAAACGACGACACAACGCATTCCGTTCTCCGGTCTACATCTTGCTACTTGCAAAGCCTTTTCGGGCCTTGGTAAAAGGAGATTGAGAACGAATGAAGAAGAAGAAAAGAAGAGATGTACTACTAGTAATAGTAGTAGCAGTAGTAGTAGTAGCAGCAGCAGTAGTAGTAGTAGCAGCAGTAGTAGTAGTAGTAGCAGTGGTAGTAGCAGCAGTAGTAGTAGTGACAGTAGTAGTAGGAGTAGCAACCGTAGGAGCAGCAGCAGTAGTAGCATCAGTAGTAGTAGTAGCAATAGTAGTAGCACCTGTGGTAATATTAGCAGTAGTAGAAGTAGTAGCAGCAGTAGTAGTGACAGTAGCAGTAGTAATAATAGTAGCAGAAGTAGTAGTAGTAGTATTAATATTAGTAGTATTACCAGTAGTAGCAGTATAAGAAGTAAAAGTAGTATGAGTAGCAGTGGTAGCATAAGTAGTCGTAGTTGTAGTATAAGTAGTAGTAGCATACGTAGTAGTATTAGTAGAAGTGGAAATGGTAGTAGTAGTAGTTTTAGTAGAAGTGGTGGTAGCAGTAGTAATATTAGTAGAAGTAGTGGCAGTAGAAATAGTAGTAGTAGCAGCAACAGTAGTAGCAGTATTAGTAGTACTAATAGTAGTAGTAGTAGCAGTAATAGTAATATTAGCAGCAGTAGGAGTAGCAGTGGTAGTAATAGTAGTAATATTAGCAGCGTCAGTAGTAGAAGCAATAGTAGTAGTAGTATAAGTAGTAGTAGTAGTATAAGTGTTAGTTTAAGTAGTTTTAGTAGTAGTATAAGTAGTAGTAGCAGTATTAGTAGCAGTGGCAATAGAAGTAGCAGTAGTAGTAGAATAGTAGTAGTAGTAGTTGTAGTGTAGTCGAAGAAATATAAGAAGAGATAGTAACAGTAGTAAGTGTAAACAAGAACAAGTGGTGGTAGTTTAGAAGTAAAAGTGGGGGGAACAGAAGTAGTTGTTGTACAGAAGAAGAAGAAGAAGAAGAGAAGATAATCAACTTTGTGGCGACATTGATTAGTTTCTTATTCCTCTCGTGTTTAAAAATAATGAACGATGATAGCAATAAGAGGACAAGGTGAACAAATGCTCTTTCTCAACAAACAAAAACATAGTTTCGTCCAATTGCTCATAACCTGAGCTTCATCTTCTCTGACTTCTTGCTTGTCTCATCAAACCTTAATTTATTTCCTGGTACGGCCTGTTCGGTGGCCTCTAAAGGGGACATCGTCTTATTTTATAATCGAGATCTGGAAAAATCAACTGAGCTGACGAGTTAAATTAATACATTTTCCCTCCCCAGTTTTCTAAAAAAAAAGATTGTCTCTGTTGAGTCCATCTGAACTCTGGGCGCCATCTGGCCTGCGAGGTCAACCTTCTGATGAAAACGTTCCCCTAATCCGCTCTGATCTGAAACGTCACGATGACGGTATGCCAATCATAGACTAACCCCGCCCATTTGTGGGCCGAGCTTCCTGAACCATCGACTCAGCTTGGTCGTCCATCCAGCGAATTGGCCGAGATTTCGCCCTGACAGTCTGGATCCACCCCCCTACTTAACTGGGTTTGCCAAAACCTGTCTCCGCAGCCCTTTCTGCTCTTTTCTCCCCGTCCGTTTGTCTCAACTTCCCATTATGTCTGTAATCTTCCGCATTATCGCAATGGCGCATTCACAGACTAGCCTATTTCTTCCGTATCTAAAAATAAACACACCAGTCCCTCTTTCTGCCTCATCTCTCTGCCCCACTACCACTCCTTCACTAAGTCTCCTCACATTTAGTAGTTAACCCCCCACCCACCCTCACTCCCATTCCTTACTCTTTATATGTTTTTTGTTCAGGCTAGGGAGTGATTCCCTTCCTCCCAACACGAGAGAAAAGGACAGAGAGGGAGACCCTCCTCCAATCTCCTCACTTAATCTGCTTCTCCCGTCGACCAAATCTATCCACGAGCAAGATGTTAACGACTTGGCACGCCTCTTCAAGTTCATCTTTTTCATTTTTTCCTTTCCTGTCTTCTCTATTTCATCTGTTCTCTAACCCATCTGTCTTCTCTATTTCATCTGTTCTCTAACCCATCTGTCTTATCTATTTCATCTGTTCTCTAACCCATCTGTCTTATCTATTTCCCAAGTCTTCTTTATTTGAACAGTCTTATCTAAGCCAACTGTCTTCTTTAGTCCTCTCTATTTCCTATCTCTTCAGTCCTCTCTCTTGTTCAGTCTTCTCTATTTCCTCTCTCCTCTTGTTCTCTCTATTTCCTCTCTCTTCTTCAGTCCTCTCTATTTTCCTCATACTCACTCTGTTTTGCTTCTTCACCTCTACTTTATCATTAATTTCTATCTCTTTACCTTTAAAGCAACATATGTCATGATCCTCCCCTGCTGTTAGAACGAATTGGTGAAGGATTCATGTTGCTATGCATCTCATTATATACGAGGTGGCGATAGCCATTTCCCTTCCATACAGATAAGATAGGCAGCCATTTACCGCGGCACCTCGTCTGTGAGAAGCTTTCTTCCGCTGCCCGGTCTCGTACTTCTCTACCCACCACAACGGCCATACAGATATATTGTGATGAGCAAACATCGAACTTCTATGTCCATACATCAATTCATACAATCAATACATTGAACCAAACATGAATGTACAGAACCAACGTCTCCAGACAGTCGCTAGCTTCACCTACCTAGGCAGTACCCTCACCAGACAGTCGCTAGCTTCACCTACCTAGGCAGTACCCTCACCAGACAGTCGCTAGCTTCACCTACCTAGGCAGTACCCTCACCAGACAGTAGCTAGCTTCACCTACCTAGGCAGTACCTTCACCAGACAGTCGCTAGCTTCACCTACCTAGGCAGTACCTTCACCAGACAGTCGCTAGCTTCACCTACCTAGGCAGTACCCTCACCAGACAGTAGCTAGCTTCACCTATCTAGGCAGAACCCTTACCAGACAGTCGCTAGCTTCACCTACCTAGGCAGTACCTGCACCAGACAGTCGCTAGCTTCACCTACCTAGGCAGTGCCCTCACCAGACAGTCGCTAGCTTCACCTACCTAGGCAGTACCTTCACCAGACTCGCTAGCTTCACCTACCTAGGTAGTACCCTTGTTAGAGAGACCATTTTCGACTGTGAGGTCAAAATCAGCGGTCTTTAGATAAGGTGTCCGCCTCGGATGCGGGATGTCGCGGGTTCGAATCACGACGGAGAACGAGATTTTTTCATGTGGATCTTCTGGTAGAATTCCCCTGTTCTCTGGGTAGTGAGATCAGACTCCCGTGTTCAGTGTCAAGCGCGTTAAAAATCCTTTCGCAGAAATCGAAAAGAGTATGCTTAAAGGTCGCTGCCCGGACAAAATTCAAAAGTTCTAGTTAAAAATCTAGCCAAATTTTGTGTACCTTCCCCCAGTTCTAGTAAGCCGTAGTAAGTTTTAATATACCTACTACATATAGCCGAAGCCTTCGGCTACTTGGCAGCAGATATTAACATGCCTGTTTGAATACGAGGATTCTAAGTTTCCCAAATAGTCAATAACAGTATTGCTATTTCGAGCTCTGCATTTAGGAGGCGCCAAGCGAACGTCTACAACCGGCAAGGCATCAGTGTTGCCTCAAAGGTAAGGGTGTATCATGCTGTGGTGTTGTCCACTCTGCTGCATACATGTGAGACATGGACAGTGTGTAGCAGACATGATAGACAGCTCAATAGTTTTCAGTTGCTCTGTCTGCGTAGGCTGCTCGGGATCATGTTTCACGACAAAGTGCCAAACTCTGAAATTCTTAGCAATACTAACATGTTGAGCATCCATTCTCTTCTGAAGCTAAGATGGACGGGGCCTGTTGTTCGCATGCCAAATGAGCGCATCATCAAGCAGCTGCTATATGGTGAGCTGACAGCAAGGGGGGGGGGCAGAAGACACGCTACAGATACTCATTGAAAGTGTCTCTGAAAAACGTCAGTATTGGTGTCACCTCCTGTGAGTTGCTTGCACAGAACCGTACCACCTGGAGTGCTAGTGTCACCGAAGGTGCTCAGATGGCAGAGGGTACAGCCATTATGGAGGCTCGGCGAAAATGTATTGCTCGAAAATACAATACGCACGACAATTCAACATCCAGCTCCCCCGATGTGTGCCGTGAATGTGGCAGGGTAAGCCGTTCCAGGATTGGTCTTTACAGTCATATTGTTCTTGTTGTTATCCCAAGCTGCCGAGCAAGCCTGCTTTTGGCAGCCTAGTGCCATTCTTATCTAGATACAGGTCTTCCGGATTTTCACTGTTCCGTACAGTGTGTTGGCAGTGCTTGCAAAAATATTTTCCCCATGTCCGCCAGCGTCTTTCACTCAACGAATAGATGTCGAACTATTTCATCGGGATGAGAGCAATGTCTGCACAAGGGAGGTGCTGGGGATTGATGCGGTTCAAGTGGCTATTGACTCTGGTATGCCCTGTTCGGAACTGAAAGATGAGAGTCTGATCTCTGCTATGAAGTTTATTTATGTCATCGTTACTTGGCTGTGACATTTTGCTAAATACACTGCGACCTGTTGTTCCCGTCACCCACCTGTTCATCCAGATTCCCAGAGTATTATTCTTAATAATTCGTTTTACTGTGTGGTTACTGCAGGGTCTATTTGTCTTTACAGCCATCATCAGTAAACACATTTCGCAGAGACAGTCTGATGTTGTGGTCCTCTTCGCTGGCGATAGGCAACTATTACTGTATTGAGCTTAATCTTTTACTAATGGTCTTCTTACGTTTCACAGCCCGGTAAGTTCTCTCCTCCGCCCACCTGCCTATTATTTTCAGCGTCTGTGTGTACATGTATGTTGTACACATGTACGTGTATTAGTCTTAGTTGACCTGTACTTATACAGTGGCAGATGCTCATGCGCAGTGAGCTGAATGTAGCCGGAATGAGCATTTCCTGCTTAGCGGGCTAATCTTGTGTAGCTTATAACTCCGCTGCGTTGAGAAAAATGCCGCAGAGGTGGTACACCGATGTGCGAGTCCATCTTAATAGACTCAAACACTAGAGCATAGTCGACCCGCAGCCTGTTAGGCGCCATCTATGCTGCTCTAAACAAACCACCTAACAATGGCCGGTGTTATGCCATGTCACATAGTTAGTCTCCTCTTACGACATGATCTCTGTGGGGGCAGTCATGATATTCTTGTCCTTGTCATACACAAAACAATGACTACAGCCCAAGAAAGGCAATTACAAACTTCAGAAATGAGGTACCTAAGAAAAGCGGTTCAGGTGACGAAAAGGGACAAGATCCGTAACCAGACAATACGTAGCAATCTTGAAGTTCAACCCCTGCAGACACGAGTGGAGCAGTCCCAACTACAGTGGTTTGGCCATGTCTGTAGAATGGAAGAAGATCGGATACCAAAGCGGTCATGGGAGATCAAAAGTCAAGGACGCAGACCCCGAGGACGTCTCAAATTACGTTGGGAAGACAACATACGACAGTCCCTAAGTGATAGAGGGCTGGATTGGAAAGAGGCCAGGAAAAAGCCGACGGATAGAGCAGCGTGGTGTCCTCTTTGGCAAACCTCTACACCTCACGGTAGAAGAGGAGCGACTAAGTAATTAAGTCATACACAAATACCCCGGCGGACCACTCCAGGCATTTACGTGTATTCGTTTTATTTCTGTTTTTCTTCATCTTCGTCGTCAATTGTGAATTCGTATTTGCCACTTATTTGCTGCGCTATTCATTATGTATCTCGCCACGTATACAGTCTGTTGGTTTTTCATTTAGGGCTTTGTGGTCGTTAATTGCGAATTGGCGTTTCTTTTCCCTCGTTGTTGATTGACATGTACCGCGGTCCTTATCTGGCCTTGTCTTACGATCCTTAGGCTGTGTTGCTGTTGTTGTTCTATTAAATTCGCGCTGTGGCATTAATACAGTTCTTCTCTTGCTCGTTCTTATTATGCAAATATTCTGCAGTTTATTCTCTGATCTGTTAAGAATCGACGTCACTGCATTCCCGACAGACACACAGGTGTTCAGTCACTGTCAGCAAATGACGCAGTGCGCTGATGATTACTGTCAATTTTACACATTCATGCTTCGTCCATAAAGTCGCTTTTCTCTGCTGCATCTGAGCATTGCTGATTCATCGACTGACATGTCTTCACATACAAGGCAGTCGTTGACCAGCCTCAAAATGTCACCTCTATCCATTGCCAATATCCAAAATGTCACCTCTATCCATTGCCAATATCCAAAATGTCACCTCTATCCATTGCCAATATCCAAAATGTCACCTCTATCCATTTCCAATATCCAAAATGTCACCTCTATCCATTGCCAATATCCAGACTTCGTGTGCCCCTGAGGCCAGGATGTCAGGTCTTTCATTCCCACAAACCCCAGGATGGTCAGGGCAGTAGATTCACACAAGTTCCCTGAGGTTTCAGGCCTCTATGTCTACTATCCACTCATGCCACAGCCAGTCCATCTTCCGTAGCAAGGATTGGGAGTCAGAGACGGTTACTACCCTTATTAAATTTTGTTTTCCGGCCTCCGACACGCGAGGAACCGTATGACGATTGTTTATATGATGTCCGGATAGGACCTTTTATTGCTTCCTCTCACTTGGGGATCAAGATGGTGAACAGTGCATGAGCTGCAGCGGTCAGAGACCGTAAGGTGCAAATATCGCAGTCAAGCTGTAAACTGCGACACAACGCATTCCGTTCTCTGGACAAACATCCTGCTTATTATAAAGCCCTTTTCAGGGCTTCGTATCATGAGATTGAGAACGAACGAAGATGAACGAAAATCAAAAGCAAAAACATGTCTTAGTATTAAATGAAAACTTTTACTGACAACGTAGTTTAAAAAAAATAGGAATTGTTTCCCTATTATTCACAATGGTTATCTCCCCTGGCTATTATCCTGGTCTCTCAATCTCTATTCTTCTTCGGTGTTCAACTGTCTTTATCCGTCAACAATGATCAATTATTAAGTATTCTCCTCCCATTTTTCTTTCTGTTTCTCTTCCCTCTTTCAGTTTGCGAGAGAGTATTTGTACAGAAGAGTAAACTAAACCTCTCATTGTTCCAAGCCCTACTCACGGGATCTTCGTTCAGTCCTTTCGGAAGAAACGAGTCGTATTCCCTGTTCTCACACGAAGAAATCCGTGCAAAATGAGTTGTATAGATGTGGAACTGAGTACCCATCAAAAATGGATTGTACCTCAAACACAGCTAATCCCAATCTATTCATGTGCAGCTATCAAAACTGAGGTCTTCAGTAGCACCATTCGTGTGACCACTCTATACAGCCTCGGTCTCTAAGACAATCACCACGTCTTCTCCTTCACCTAGACAAGGACTTCACTAACTTTGTGGGCTCGGCGGTGCGTCTTTTCACTAACCATACAATAGGAAACTCATGACTGAGAAAGTGCCCAGGACTTTTACGAGTTGTACTTCCTTCAGCGACACCCCCCGGCCACAAACATCTTACAAAGAAACGCTCTGCTACTATTACATCAGATTAACGGCTATTATAGTCCGTACCAAAGGTTTCTGTTAGTACTTTAAAGAAAATTGTTCAACTGGCTGGTGCAGTAGTGGAAGAAAGTTTGGGAGAAATTTGCATCTGTCATGACGGTGACAATGTCAGCTGGTATTATCGGTCTGCCGTCTTCAGTATAACCCTCAGTGACAGCCTTGTTAGCTAAGGATGTATTGTCTGGTTGGTAGTGATGTTTACCAGCTCGCGCGAGACTCAAGAAGGGAACTGTCTTATGTGTGTCACCGATTGTGTGTGTGCCTGTTCGTATGTGTTCGTGTGTGTGTGTGTTCGTGTGTGTTGGTATGTGTGTGTGTTCGTGTTTGTGTGTGTCGGTGTATGTGTGTGTGTTCGTATGTCCATGTGTGTGTGTTTGTGTGTGTGTCTGTTCGTGGATGTGTGTATATTCGTACGTGTGTGTTTGTTTGTTCGTGTATGTGTGTGTGTTCGTATATGTATGTTTGTCTGTTGGTGGATGTGTGTGTGTGTGTTCGTATCTGTCTGTGTATGTGTGTGTGTTCGTAATTTCATGTGTGTTTGTTTGTGCGTGTATGTTCGTGGATGTGTGTGTGTGTCCGTGTATGTGTGTGTGTTCGCATGTTCGTGTGTGTTGGTTTGTGTGTCTGTTCGTGTATGTGTGTGTGTGCGTTCGGACGTGTGTGTTTGTTTGTTGATGGATGTGTTTGTGTGTGTGAGTTTTCGTACGTGTGTGTTTGTTTGTTGGTGGATGTGTGTGTGTGTGTTCATGAATGTGTGTGTGTGTGTTCATGAATGTGTGTTCAGACGTTCAAGTTTATTTACAGTGTTATTGAGCAGCGTACATGTCCATGCACAATATACGTTGCTTATGTCATCTCCTGAGCATGCGCCCTCATATACTTCCACTGATGCATTATAGCGCTGATAGATCTGGCTATAGCTTACGACGCCTTCCGTGAGGCAGGTGATAGATAGATGACAGAGTGTATTCTTGAGTGAAGTGTTTGACTGTGATTTGCCGAGTACCGTGTATGTACAACATATTTAGGGTAGCCATGAAACGTGATATTTTGTCCACAATTCTTAGTCCAATATATCACATATATCTAATATGCTACACTGGCGTGTAATGGGAGTACTACTTTTTACATAGTGATAGATAGAATAGGGAGCCGCGTAGCGCAGTGGCTTCGCATCTGGGTTCATTCCCCAGTTGAGGCGGTAATGTTTTTTTCATACCACAATGGCTCCCGGGTCGACCCAGCCTCAAAATGGGTACCGGTTCAGTCCGGGAAGTAAAAGCGGCGAGGGAGAGGAGATGGCTACCACCCTCATATAGCCGAGCCTTTGAAATGTGAGATCGCTAACACCTACGGCAGTAATGCTATGGGATACTTAACTTTACTTTTACTACTGAATAAAGTAGTTGGCCTTTTGTCTTCACAGTTCTTAGTCGTCGCCTTGTACAACATATCTGGCATATCATAGAGTTCCCATACTTTGCTTCACTTTTGGGTCTTGTTAACACACACAGGCTTATTTTATTTATCTTCCTTTTTCAAGATACCCAGTTTGATAGAGAACGGTACAAGCAAGTGAGTTTATGAGAAGGAGGAACAGACAGAGACCAAAGTAGCCTGTAATTCCCAGCATGCTCCAGACGCATTTTATTGTACCGACCAGGACAAATAATACAGTCTTAGCGATGTTTTAATACTTTATGATACCCTGCTCGTCTGCGTACAGCTTGGCACTTTGTCATTTCTCGATTCCGGAACAAAGGCGAATTGAAATCATAATTAATATCGCCCCCAGGCCCAGTTCCCATCCATACGTTAAGCGGGTCACACAAAAAGTCATGACGTTTTGCTCGGAAAGTTTGTGACAAACTCATTATCAATTCATTTTCGTAAATGTTCGAGTATTATTAGCCAACTGTGGGCTCGGGATTCTGGCCGGCACATGTATATTATTAGCCCACGGCTAGTTCTCGCTAACTCGCTGCCAGGAGATGCGTTGGGCTCGGGTTTCGAGTCGTTGATACATGCTCCAACAGCGCCTATCAATATGATTATACGTGAATTTGTTCTAGAGGGTTCTGTAGGCGTTCGCTCGCACTTTTTTATGGGTTAAATATCTCTCTTAACAAATACAAAAATGAGTGTGTGTAGGAAGAAAAGGGGGGGGGGCAATGAAGGGTGGACGGAAGGGGTGAGGATATTATGCGGAGGGGGATAAGGGGTAGAATCAGATATAAATTAACTGTTATCACTTCGTTTAGTCCCACAAGGATAATTTATAGGGCTGAGGAATAAAGGCCGATTGCTTTTCAGTCACCACGCAGTGTACATGTACTTTTCTTAACCCCTGAAAAAGCAACTAAAGCCTTTGTCTTACCAATGTTCTGAACTCCTGTTCCATTGGCCGGAAGCCTGGTATTGAAGCTGGTCGACCTACCCCCCCCCCCCCCGCCCCTAAATGTTTCTTCTAGCTAAATAGCTCATTCCGAGGGGGGGGGGGATGGATGGGCATGTCGTGGTGTTACCAGAACTGAGTGAATTCAATGTAGGTGTGCCCCTAGCACTGAGTGAATTCAATGTAGTTGTGCACCTAGCACTGACTGAATTCAATGTCGTTGTCCCATAGCACTGAGTGAATTCCATGTAGCTGCGTCACCCAGCATTGAGTGAATTCAATGTAGTTGTGCACCTAGCACTGACTGAATTCAATGTAGTTGTGCACCTAGCACTGAATGTATTCAATGTAGTTGTGCACCTAGCACTGAATGTATTCAATGTAGTTGTGCACCTAGCACTGAATGCATTCAATGTAGTTGTGCACCTATCACTGAATGCATTCAATGTAGTTGTGCACCTAGCACTGACTGAATTCAGTGTCGTTGTGCACCTAGCACTGACTGAATTCAATGTCGTTGTCCCATAGCACTGCGTGAATTCCATGTAGCTGCGTCACCCAGCACTGCGTGAATTCAATGTAGTTGTGCACCTAGCACTGGGTGAATTCAATGTAGTTGTGCACCTAGCACTGACTGAATTCAATGTAGTTGTGCACCTAGCACTGAATGCATTCAATGTAGTTGTGCACCTAGCACTGGCTGAATTCAATGTCGTTGTGCCCCGAACACTGAATGCATTCAATGTAGTTATGCACCTAGCACTGACTGAATTCAATGTCGTTGTGCCCCTAACACTGAATACATTCAATGTAGTTGTGCACCTAGCACTGACTGAATTCAATGTCGTTGTGCACCTAGCACTAGGCTCTCTTTGAGAATTGTTCACATTAAAACAATCAGAGACAAAAGAGTATTGAAGAGATCGGTTCAGCCCCAGAAGCCGTAAGCGTACTGCTAAATCCGACAATTACCGTACTCACTGATATTTCTTCAGTTCGGGATCCCAAAAAAATCTCACAAATATTTGGGAATAAGAAAATGGTGGATAGAACCGTAGTAGCGTATGGTTATGAATCATGGACAATTACCAAAACTTCAAGACAAAGAATTGAATCCTTCGAGTCAAAATGTTACAGAAAGATCCTCAGAATACCCTGGACAGAGAAAAAGGCAAATGTAGACATTCGGCAAGAGTTGAGCATATATGAGAACTGGTTTATAAATTCTATTTTGGCTAAAAAATGTAAATACTTTGGTCACATCAAGAGACACAGTGGTCTCAAGAGAACAGTGATGGAAGGTATGGTGCCAGGTAAAATGCAAAAGAGGAATGGGTAGAGCAAGAAGACGATGGCACCAAGATATCAAGGAATGCCTGGGTATGACTGTGGCGGAGACTGGAGTTTTGGCAAGGGAACGAGTTTCTTTCAGACAGACTGTGATGGGAGCGACGTTCTATAAAATACATGCTACATGATGATGATGATGGATAGACCCGACCTCTCACACCTGGCTGTACCCGCATGTTCTAAATTCCTTTCATTGTCAGTTTTCATGGAAAAATAACCGGTCGGGCTGCTGCTCCGAAATTTTTCCCTGACCCTTATTCCAGCTGGGTCGTCTGGGAGAAGCTATCATATCATGAAAAAATCAAAATGGCTAGTTTGTCAAACTTGTCACGACGTTATTTGAACCTTGTACGTTGGCATTGTAAAACAAGCTTACAACCTTATGCCACACGCTCTCCCGCTCAAATATTTAACTCTAACTCAGAAAACCGTTATCGGAATTATTAAAACTCCTCACGCTCTCATCAATGTAGAAAATCTATTCTTTATATCGACGGACAAGCAGCATAGAAACGCCCAATGATTAGCAACAAGGTAATTATGGACTCAAATGAGTAGGGACCTCGGTTTGGGGTTGTCATTACTTCCACGGAATCTCGACTTACACAGAAAGAACGTAAAACGAAAAGCTGTAATTTAGAAAGCAACGAAAAGCTGTGAATTATTTTCAACCTGTCAAATTGTTGCAACGATAACACATGGATAGATTGCATTCTAAGACACACCATTATCAAACAAACATTGACTGAATGTTCTGTTCTGCTCTGGTCTTGTGAACCGACTACATGGCACTCCGGGCATATCCATAGGTGCTGAGTCTTTCTCCGTAAATGACGAAGGGTGTGGATGGTTCATGCAGCTCGTTGATTGTACACACTTCTTTTGCTCCGCCCTCTTTTGCGCCTCATGTCCACTCAAATCTCGTTCAATATCTAGGTTCCGTAGTCTGTGAATTGCTGACTAATATATTGCCGTGTTGTCATCTAACAGGCGGTTATCGATAGACTTGATAATGACATTCCTATCTATATCTAGTATAATACGATGTGCTACGGTAATGTGACGTGGGCACCAGCAAAATCACCAAAGGACGGATTAAGTGATCAAGGCCTCACTTGGTCGGAGTCATTCTCCGGAACCAACGCATGCAAGGTCTCCACAATTCTGACATAAGACGATTGTCCCTGGTGAAGGATGAGGTAATCAATGCAGACAAGGCAGAACATAGATGACAGGTCACGTGTTACAACGAAACGATGGTCGATGGAGTACAGCGACAGCAGTCTGGTACCCCCGCGGTAAGAAGAGACCGCGGGGTAGACCCCCAATGGGTTGGTCAGACTCCCTTGATGTACACTGCAACATCCGAGATGCCTCTAGAGGAGCACTTACTGCGCACTGGACTTCCGTGGCCCAAGACAGGGTCCGCTGCAGATGAAGTTGGGACCCGCAGCTGCGCTGAAGAACGGGTCAGCGAGATTAAGATCAAGATCCGAGGGACGGCGTGGGCTAGTGGTTAAGTGACGTCACACCAAATGAAGCACATGACCCCCCCCCCCCCCCCCACTGCAGCTGGCTTTCATGCAGGAAGCTTGGAACCAAGCAGTTGCATTTGCGGTTTCAAAAGCGGTAGTTTTAAAGGTGTGTCTGCTAGTCCAATGCACAACCCTCTTCCTCTACAGTCGCTTTTAGCGACATGCTTGTGCGGGGTTCAACTGCCGCTACAACACACACCAGTCGACCCAGCTGTAAATGGATACCTGGCTGACGGCTAGGGAAGGAAAAAGGCAGCGAGGAAGGGAACTGGCCACCTCACCTCACAAAGCTGTGTTTTAGTATAAAGAAGAGGATCAAGATTCTGAGCAATCGATGAGCTGAAGCGGTCAGCGACCCAAAGCTGGCTGCTAGCGCCAGGGCCAGCGAACCAGAACAGTCAAGACCCGTCTACACCTCCACACGGTGATCCTGGATAAAAGACTGGCTAAGGCGAAGAGATCGATGGATGATTTGGTACTCAAAAATGCCTGCTGAAGTCGGATGTGCCGGACCGAAAGGTGCAAATATCAGAGTCAAGCTGTAAAGTAGGACCACATCGCATTCTGTTCTTCGGACAACATCCTGCTACTTGCAAAGCCCTTTTCAGGATTTGGTAGTGGGAGATTGAGAACGAACGAAGAACAACGAAGGCTCTAACACTTCATCCCCGACGGCAGTGCCTGCTATCAGACTAACTTTACCTTGGTAGGTTTCAGTGAACATATTCGTTGTACCTGTGTATACCTCGGATTTTTCAAGCCCATGCTGGATAACTTCTGGATTGGATCAGTCCAATATTAACTGTCTCAACAGACGGTCCGTTTTAACAATGAAGAGACTGATCGGTTAATCCAGAGACGAGCCATTTCACACCATACTCAGGGTTTGATGACCGACCTTCCAGGTTCAGTGAAATAGGGCTCGGTCCATTGTACGCTGAAAACACGAGCATGTAATTATAGATATTGTTGACACTGGGAAGTGAGCTGGTCCTTTCCAGGCCTGGTGTCACCTTATGGTAAGGGGGACGACCTTTCCCGTAAGACGCGCTGGGTACATGCCCCAGCACAAAGCTGGAAGGGAGACAATATAATCCCCAGCCTTAATGCTATCATTACCAACAACAAGAAAGGGAGACAACCGTTGTAATTATACCACAAAACTGCTGCTTCCATTTCTTTAGAAATAATTCGCCATTCTATTTCCATCCAGGATTTTTTAAACAAAATTATCTGGTATCTCTCGATAGTAATATCATCCTGAACATTTTTCCCTCCCCATTCTCATGAATAACGTCTGTTTTTGGTTTTTAAGTTACCTGTGGGAGGAGACCTTATTTTTTTTTTGTCTGCAGACGTAATTACCCACAGGTATTTCTGATAAAGGAATAATAAAAAGAAATCTCTTGAACAAGATGAAATAAAAGACAACATAAATATGACAAAATTGGACCACATGATCAAATAATTGTCAAATTTGTCACAAATCGAAGTTGTGTATTCATAAAAATGCAAGGCAACTAAGCACACACAGACACAGGAAGACACAATCGCAATCATTGTTTCAGACCAATATAAGTGCTTCAGAATGACAGTGGAGATGGTTGGGGCGGGGGACCCTCCTGCCAACAACGTGAGTTCAGTAAGTGTGTAAAATTGAGACCAATGCTATAGAAAGGGCGTAATTTCCTTCTAATTTCAAAGGCAGCGCTGGGGGAACATAATGGCCTGCTGAAAACCCCCGGCTCTGGGTGAGCTGTTACGTCGACGCTTAAATCTGCTTCTCGTTGCCGGTCGGAGAGATCCGTAAGTTCAAGAGTCAATTAAAGGTGACGTGCATGCGGGAGAAGGGGACCAGAAGGGCTCGCACTCGGAACATGGACACGTCAAAGAAGAGATATTGATGACGATAGTCCACAACGGCTCAAAGATATGGGCATTGTAAAAAAAAAAAAAAAGGAAACGGAAAACACACACACAGACAAAACCATGCAGCAATGATGCAATTATATCTCGCCCATCTTTCGCCTGTCCTCACAAGCGCAATGAGAGGGAAAGACAAACCAGCATGGACGATTTTAGCTCCTCTCTTAAGAGGCTGTCTCCCCGCTTCTCGCCCTTTCGTCTCGTTAATTCCACTGAATGCCCTGCAACACTGTCAACGTGAAAAATATTGACAGGCCAGCTCTCGCAGATCCTTGTACCATCTGACCCCGCCAATTTCGGGAGTCCCATATTGCATTCGAGTAGGACCGAAGATCAGTCTTGAAGACTCAATCACTCAGATCTTTTATTCACGCTTTGGGAGCTCTAGAAGAAGTGTAGAGCTCTGTGGACATCTGTTTTATTGCTCCTCGCCCTACAATTCCCAAGCTCCGTGTCACTAACGACCTTAAGGAGAACTTTCTCTGCAGACAAGCCAGGCAGGAGAGATGCACTGTTAAACCAAAGATGACCTTCTTTCTCCTCAAACAAATCATTTCCATTCTTATTAGCACGTCAATTAGGAATGTGAATCGTGTGTTTCTCAAACATTTGTCTTACATAATCATATATATATATATTTTGCGTTCACCTAATTTCTCTATTCCCCAAGGTGGTGTGCGTTGCACTATATTTTTATTTTGCGCCTGTCGGGTCAGTACATCCAACTTTGTCACGTAAGTTATGTAAGGGTCTGCTTCCTCCTCAAATTTCAAAGGGTTTGCTTCCACGGGGTAACGGCCGGTGCTGTCATTGGGGCCGAACCGCTAGCCTACGTCGTCCTGTAAATCTTATATATAACCAATATTACTTAATGGCTGTGAATCTTGGACAACGAAGAAACAAACAAAAGCACAAAAAACCACCCGTCGAAACATAAATGTGGTTTTTGTTGAAATTCTGTAGAGATAAGCATTAAAATATAATACTTGCAAAAAGTCACTGTTAGGTTCCTAGCTTCGTAAAGAATAACCACTATACATATCTAGCCCGTAGAATTATCTAGCCCGTAGAATTATCTAGCCCGTAGAATTTTCCAGCCCGTAGATTTATCTAGCCCCGTAGAATTTTACGGCCTGAAATATGGCCTCTAAACAAAAATACTGAAAAGACATAAGAAGATTTTGAGATAAGGTGTTCTCGCAGGATGAAAAGAGTGAAGGTGGAGAGAAAAAAATTCCAAACGAAAAATTTCTTAAAGATATAGTGTCACAGTGACAACTAATGACAAGTATATACAAAGATAGGTTACCTTAGCTTGGTCATAACATGAGACATGGGTGCTTACTGTTAAAAATACTAGAAGACAACATTCAGGGGAAAAGAAGTGTCGATGTATTTCCTTTCCTTCCAGAGGAGAATGAATGTGTTTTGTTTACCCGCAACATCTACGCCGACGGTAGCATAGCACATGCATGGTCTCCCAAGGCCCGGGCAGCTTCAGGAGAGGGACACACCAACTGCCCGGCAGGTAGGCTGGAGACAGCTAAGGATTAAGAAAATGCCTGTTTAAATCGCATATAATGAGCAAGTCCCGAGTGGTCCACGTGGGTCTTTGCGTATGGGAAAGACAAGAATAGCACCACTGCCCCCACAGAGAGCATGTCGTAAGAGGCGACTAACTGTGTGACATGGCATAACAGCGGCCATGGTTAGGTGGCTTGTTTAGAGCAGCATAGATGGCGCCCAATAGGCTGCGTGTCTACTTTGCTCTAGTGTTTGAGTCTATTAAGATGGACTCGCACATCGGTAAACCACCCTCCGCAGCACATGTTCCAACGCAGCGGAGTAATAAGCTGCTCAAGCCTAGCCCGCTAAGCAGAAAATCCTCCTCCCGGCTACATCCAGAGTATACCAGAGCTAGGACTTGCGCAGGAGCATCTGCCCCCGTAGAAGTACAGGTCCACTAAGAACTAAGATAACGGGCCAAAGACCTAATGAAATAGAACAAGCTATTTTAACTTGATAAAGCGACAAACACAATCGGACATTACACATTTTAAGCTAATAATCAGTTACAAAGTAAATTGGACAGCATTTTCTAGAAAAGTAAACACAGCCAAAGATAGTAGCAGACATCATAACTCTATTGACAGATCAGACTAGCACGTTATCATGGGGGAGGGATGGGTGGGGGCGGAGGAGAGGGATAATGCCAGGGCTCTCTTGTTATTTCTCATTACTTTCTATCATCCCTGCTAATCTGTCTGTACTCTTGTGGTTGTCATAATGAAGTATTAATAGTGTAGGACTGGATAATATTGGAGGGTGGTAATGTCCTGTGTGACTGGAGCAATTAACAGTCGATGGCTCTGATATTACACTGGTTGGTCTATTGGAGAAACTGGTACAGGTAATTGGTAAGTGCTGTCTGGATCGTTTGTGCTTCCAGTCAGGGCTGTCAACATGAGAGGTTCCTAAACCGTGTATGGATAGGTGTAGGTGGAAGGGTGGCAGGGCCTACGGTGTCCAGAAGAGAGAAGAATTCGAGGTGGTTTAATACAGGTTTACAAGATAATCAACGGAAAGGATAAATTAGATTATAGCACAATTTTCAAAATACAACCGCTTACAGGAACAAGTGGGCACATCCGCAAATTAATTACAGAAAGGCGCAGATTAGATGCCAGGAAAACATTTTTAGTCATAGAGTGTAGTGAATGCTTGGAATGCATTGCAACATGAAATCGTTTAGGCAGGGTCAATTAATACATCCCAGAATAGATTATTCTTATAGGTTATTTTTAAATCAAGTGAATGTAAAAGAAACTGGTTGTAGACAGACTCTGCAGTCTTATAAACCAGTATAAAAACGTTAAGTTAAGACAAGTAAAGTTAAGTTAAGACAAGTAAAGTTAAGTTAAGACAAGTAAAGTTAAGTTAAGACAAGTAAAGTTAAGTTAAGACAAGTAAAGTTAAGTTAAGACAAGTAAAGTTAAGTTAAGACAAGTAAAGTTAAGTTAAGACAAGCAAAGTTACGTTAAGACAAGTAAAGTTAAGTTAAGACAAGTAAAGTTAAGTTAAGACAAGTAAAGTTACGTTAAGACAAGTAAAGTTAAGTTAAGACAAGTAAAGTTAAGTTAAGACAAGTAAAGTTAAGTTAAGACAAGTAAAGTTAAGTTAAGACAAGTAAAGTTAAGTTAAGACAAGTAAAGTTAAGTTAAGACAAGTAAAGTTAAGTTAAGACAAGCAAAGTTACGTTAAGACAAGTAAAGTTAAGTTAAGACAAGTAAAGTTAAGTTAAGACAAGTAAAGTTAAGTTAAGACAAGTAAAGTTAAGTTAAGACAAGTAAAGTTACGTTAAGACAAGCAAAGTTACGTTAAGACAAGTAAAGTTAAGTTAAGACAAGTAAAGTTAAGTTAAGACAAGTAAAGTTAAGTTAAGACAAGTAAAGTTACGTTAAGACAAGCAAAGTTACGTTAAGACAAGTAAAGTTAAGTTAAGACAAGTAAAGTTAAGTTAAGACAAGTAAAGTTACGTTAAGACAAGTAAAGTTAAGTTAAGACAAGTAAAGTTAAGTTAAGACAAGTAAAGTTAAGTTAAGACAAGTAAAGTTACGTTAAGACAAGTAAAGTTAAGTTAAGACAAGTAAAGTTAAGTTAAGACAAGTAAAGTTAAGTTAAGACAAGTAAAGTTAAGTTAAGACAAGTAAAGTTAAGTTAAGACAAGTAAAGTTAAGTTAAGACAAGTAAAGTTAAGTTAAGACAAGTAAAGTTAAGTTAAGACAAGTAAAGTTAAGTTAAGACAAGTAAAGTTAAGTTAAGACAAGTAAAGTTAAGTTAAGACAAGCAAAGTTACGTTAAGACAAGTAAAGTTAAGTTAAGACAAGTAAAGTTAAGTTAAGACAAGTAAAGTTACGTTAAGACAAGTAAAGTTAAGTTAAGACAAGTAAAGTTAAGTTAAGACAAGTAAAGTTAAGTTAAGACAAGTAAAGTTACGTTAAGACAAGTAAAGTTAAGTTAAGACAAGTAAAGTTAAGTTAAGACAAGTAAAGTTAAGTTAAGACAAGTAAAGTTAAGTTAAGACAAGTAAAGTTAAGTTAAGACAAGTAAAGTTAAGTTAAGACAAGTAAAGTTAAGTTAAGACAAGCAAAGTTACGTTAAGACAAGTAAAGTTAAGTTAAGTGTCCTGTGGAAGATGTATGGGTGTATGGGAAGGTGTTTGACGGAAGATCATGAGATGTGAAAGGTGGTAGGGTTTGTGGAGAAAGAGGACGGGGTACGAGGTGAAAGGTGGTAGGGTTTGTGGAGAAAGAGGACGGGGTACGAGGTGAAAGGTGGTAGGGTTTGTGGAGAAAGAGGACGGGGTACGAGGTGAAAGGTGGTAGGGTTTGTGGAGAAAGAGGACGGGGTACGAGGTGAAAGGTGGTAGGGTTTGTGGAGAAAGAGGACGGGGTACGAGGTGAAAGGTGGTAGGGTTTGTGGATAAAGAGGACGGGGTACGAGGTGAAAAGTGGTAGGGTTTGTGGAGAAAGAGGACGGGGTACGAGGTGAAAGGTGATAGGGTTTGTGGAGAAAGAGGATGGGGTACGAGGTGAAAGGTGGTAGGGTTTGTGGAGAAAGAGGACGGGGTACGAGGTGAAAGGTGACAATGTTTGGCGGGAGGTGCTAAAGTGTGAGGTCAAATGTTTCTTCTTTTTCTTCTTCTTTTTCTTCTTCGATTAACTGATGCTATGCTTCTAGTCCGGTGAGATTCACGAAGGAGACTGCTCCTCAGAAGTCTTGAGGTAAGGTGTCCGCCTCGGGTGCCGGAGGTCCCGTGTTCGAATCACGATGGTAGCCGAGATTCATTTTCATGTGCATCTTCTGATAAAAATAGCCTTGATCTCTGGATAGTGAGACCGGACTCCCGTGTCCAGTGTTGAGCACGTTAAAAATTCATTGGCAGTTGGAAATAGAAAAGAGTAGGCTTAACGGCCGCTGCTGGGTCAAAATTCAAATAAAAAATCTACCCAACTTATTTGTACCTTTCCCCAGGTGGTTTATTAAGAGCAGCTATAGATGGCGCCTACCTGCCTGCGGGCCTACTTAGCTCTAGTGTTTGAGTTTGTAAAGATACTCTTACATCGATAAATCCACCCTCCAAGAAACTGGTTGTATACAGACTCTGTCGAGTCTTCTAAACCAGTATACAAATATTAAGTAAGTACATTTCTTCGCAGATCGCTTGGCCCGTAATAAGGTAAGATCACATGGTCTTTAGCATGGTAAGATCACATGGTCTTTAGTATGGTAAGATGACATGGCTCGTAGTAAGGTAAGATGACATGGCTCGTAGTAAGGTACGATCACATAGTCCGTAGTAAGATAAGATCACATGGTCCGTAGTAAGGTAAGATCACACGGCCAGTAGTAAGATGAGATCATATGGTCCGTAGTAATGTAAGATCACATGACCAGTAGTAAGGTAAGACTACACGGCCAGTAGTAAGTTAAGATCACATGGTCCATAGTAAGGTAAGATCACACGGCCGGTAGTAAGATAAGATCACACGGCTAGTAGTAAGGTAAGATCACATGGTCCGTAGTATGGTAACATCACACGGCCAGTAGTAAGATGAGATCACATGGTCCGTAGTAAGGTAAGATCACATGGTCTTTAGTATGGTAAGATCACATGGTCTGTAGTAAGGTAAGATCACACGGCCAGTAGTAAGATAAGATCACATGGTCCGTAGTAAGGTAACATCACACGGCCAGTAGTAAGGTGAGATCACATGGTCCGTAGTAAGGTAAGATCACACGGCCAGTAGTAAGATGAGATCACACGGCCAGTAGTAAGATGAGATCACATGGTCCGTAGTAAGGTAAGATCACATGGTCTTTAGTATGGTAAGATCACATGGTCTGTAGTAAGGTAAGATCACACGGCCAGTAGTAAGATAAGATCACATGGTCCGTAGTAAGGTAACATCACACGGCCAGTAGTAAGGTGAGATCACATGGTCCGTAGTAAGGTAAGATCACACGGCCAGTAGTAAGATGAGATCACACGGCCAGTAGTAAGATGAGATCACATGGTCCGTAGTAAGGTAAGATCACACGGCCAGTAGTAAGATGAGATCACATGGTCCGTAGTAAGGTAAGATCACACGGCCGGTAGTAAGATGAGATCACATGGTCCGTAGTAAGGTAAGATCAAACGGCCAGTAGTAAGTTAAGATCACATGGCCCGTAGTAAGGTAAGATCACACGGCCAGTAGTAAGATGAGATCACATGGTTCGTAGTAAGGTAAGATCATATGATCAGTAGTAAGGTAAGATCACACGGCCAGTAGTAAGATGAGATCACGTGGTCCGTAGTAAGGTAAGATCACACGGCCAGTAGTAAGATGAGATCACATGGTCCGTAGTAAGGTAAGATCATATCATCCGTAGTAAGATAAGATCACACGGCCAGTAGTAAGGTAAGATCACACGGCCTTTAGTAACGTAAGATTACATGGCCCGTAGTAAGATAAGATCACACGGCCCGTAGTAAGGTAAAATCACTTGGCCCACAAAAAGGTAAGATGACATGGTCCGAAGCAAGGTAATATCACATGGCTCGTAGAAACGTAAGA
This sequence comes from Ariolimax columbianus, assembly GCA_036924085.1. NCBI lineage: Eukaryota > Metazoa > Mollusca > Gastropoda > Stylommatophora > Arionidae > Ariolimax > Ariolimax columbianus. The sequence goes on along the minus strand of JAVGWX010000016.1, from coordinate 33,408,082 downwards.
TCACATGGCTCGTAGCGCGGAAAGGACACAGGGCCACACAATAGTTAAGATCGCATGGCCCGCAGCAACGCAAGATCACAGAGCCAGCAGAAAGTCAAAATAACAGGTCCACCAGCAAGACCCTACCGACATTACTGAGAAAAATGTCAGGGTTTGACTGGAAATATCAAAAGCATGCAGATTTCATAAATGGTGTCCATTGCAAACATACATGCACAGACACGCACGTTTGAGAACCATCTGTCTACATAACGACGGTCTACCTCATCGTATTGTGCACTACGATCCAAGGTAATGTAGGGGAAGGGGCAGGTGAGAAACACACCTGGGTGAGTGGAAGAAATCTATAAGGCGAAGGACATGTACAATTTGGGTAATTTAGGTTAATTAGGCTGGCTATGTTTATGTTTGCATCTTTTTTTGGGTCCCATTTTCAGTATAGATTGAGAATTATATCTCAAATACTCGTGAACACATTGTTAGCGATTAGATATAGTACAGTAGAGCTCAATTTCTCACTATTATAATTCAAATATAGTAATTCATTTTCTCACAATTATAGATCAAATATAGAGCAATAAAAACAATTTCTCACTGTTAACAATCAAATGTAGATCGATAAGAACTCAATTTCCCATTATTTAAGATCAAATATAGAACAATATAGATTCTCATTTCTCCGCTTATGGTCTGCGTGTTTCTCTCCATCTAGCTGTAATATATGTATCTTCTTTGATGCTGTCTGTCTCGTTACAACATTTGCGATTACGTATACTCCCCTGTCCAGCAGAAGAACCCATATAAGATGGACGGTACATGTTGTTCGCATGCCCGATGAAAGTCTCTGGAAACCAGTCCACTACGGTGAGCTCAGAACAGGCAGACGTTCATCGGGGGACAGAAAAAACGCCACAGAGACTCCGTAAAAATGTCTTGACAACTTCAACATTAATGTCACTTCGTGGAAATGCTTCCAAAGAACCGTTCCACCTTGCGCGTTAGTACCACACAAGGCGCTCAGATCTTAGAGCAAAATGTCATCGCCGAGGCTCAGAGATAGCGAGCCCCCTCCGAATGAATTGTACGCACGGCGACCCTACAGTCGACGTCTCACGCGTGTGTCCCAAGTGCGGCATATTCTGTCGTGCCGGGATTGAACTTTACAGTTGTAGGAGATCATACCTCGCTGCACATTTCTGATGCTGCCCCCATCTTCTCATGCGGAAGACAACTATTGTCACTTCTGAATGTTCCCTATGCCACCACCCTCACCCTCTGTCACTTCTAAATGTCCCTTATTTTCACCACCCTCACCCTCTGTCACTTCTAAATGTCCCTTATGTCACCACCCTCACCCTCTGTCACTTCTAAATGTCCCTTATGTCACCACCCTCACCCTCTGTCACTTCTAAATGTCCCTTATGTCACCACCCTCACCCTCTGTCACTTCTAAATGTCCCTTATGTCACCACCCTCACCCTCTGTCACTTCTAAATGTCCCTTATGTCACCACCCTCACCATATGTCACTTCTAAATGTCCCTTATGTCACCACCCTCACTATATGTCACTTCTAAATGTACCTTATGTCACCACCCTCACCATATATCACTTCTAAATGTCCCTTATATCACCACCCTCACCATATGTCACTTCTAAATGTCCCTTATATCACCACCCTCACATATGTCACTTCTAAATGTCTCTTATGCCACCACCCTCACACCCTTTCACTTCTGAATGTCCCTTATTTTACCACCCTCACCCGTAGTCACTTTAATACCTGCCCTACCACCCCACTCTCTCGCCCGTATTATTTCCTAATGTCCCGCACATTAATAGCCTCACACCATTGTCAGTGCCCAATGTCTCCGTCCCCAGCATCAAGCTCTTGTCACCCCTCAATTTGCCAACCGTTACGCCCTTGCCACTTCGAAGGATTGCCTTCGATGTCCCCGTCCCCAGCCTCAAGCTCTTGCCACTCTCCAGTGCCTTCGATGTCCCCGTCCCCAGCCTCAAGCTCTTGCCACTCTCCAGTGCCTTCTATGTCCCCGTCCTCAGCCTCACGCCTTTGTCACCCCTCAATGTTTAGTCCCTCCCACACCCCAACAGCCTCACACCCTTATCAGTCTTCAATGTCCAGTCCCTCCCACACCCCAACAGCCTCACGCCCTTGTCACTCCTCAATGTTCAATCCCTCCCACACCCCAACAGCCTCACGCCATTGTCACACCTCAATGTTCAATCGCCCCACACCCAAACAGCCTCACGCCCTTGTCACACCTCAATGTTCAATCCCTCCCACATCCCATCAGCCTCACGCCCTTGTTACCTCCAAAATACCTCCAATATCCCCGCCAGCAGCCTCACACCATTAAAACTCTCAAATGCCTCTTATTCCAGCTCAACTAATCTGTATTAATATAGTTATTTTAGTCACCACCCCAGTCGTATTACCACCATCCCCTCCTTCCAACCACCTCCTCACCCCGAACAGTACACATCCCCAATGACTCCCTGCCGTCTCAGACACCCGTCACTCTATCATTACTACCTGACGTCATAATTACACCAAATGATGCCAGATTCCTGCAATTATCGACAGGGACACATAAATTACGCGACTCTGGTTTCCTGTTCGGACAACAACTGTAGTAGGATGACGCGTGCGTCTGTTGACGTCGCACGACCGTTTGACGACAAAAACACTAGCTGTTTTACATATGTGTACCTTCATTCTTATCAATGACAAGGACGCAGGGCATCATGGCTTCTTTGAAGAAATCACCACCGAACTCTTACAATTATATCTCTCTCTCTTTTTCTCTGTCTCTTTCTCTCTCTCTCTCTCTCTCTCTCTCTCTCTCTCTCTCTCTATCTTTCTTAGTCTGTCCTATTCTACCCCGGGTGGTGTAAAGGTCTTTGTATATACTTCTGAGGGAGCCGCGTAGCGCAATTGTTAGCTAGCTGGCTTCGCATCTGGGTTCATTCCCCAGTTGAGACGACATCTTCTAGGACGGGAACCTGTTTCTATCACTAGAATCGACATGTTCTAGGAAGGAAACCCGACCCTATCCAGGAAAACTGTGTAGGCTAGTGGTTAAGTAACATGGCTCACGACCCAAAGGTGCTAGGTTCGCTCTCCAATCAGAGCACCGGCCGTTACGCCGGAGAAGAAAACGCTTATAAAAGACAGGAAGATGCAGACCCTTACATAAAATAAATGCCGAAGTCGGATCCACTGGGCCGATAGGCGCAAAATAAAAACTTAGTATAACGCACACCACCTTTGGGAAAAGTAAATAAGGCGATTTATATATATATATATATATATGTATATATATATATATATATATATATATATATATATATATATTATACAGATCCGACATATTTAAACATCAGATGCAAGCACACTAATATGTTATTTATTAGTTTTTGCTAGCTGAATTATTTTGGGAGTCCTGTTTATTCTGTATTTAAATTATATTTGTTTATCTTGTGTGAGAAGGCAGCTCGTTCTCCTGTCTGTGCTATTGTTTTTGTTGGTCGCTAATTGTTTCATAGTGTACCTTGCTATTAATATAACATTATTTTAGCGTTTTTTAATTCGTTTAATATTAAGAAAAAAACCAGACTATCACGCTGAATTATTTAAATTATTATTAATTAAGCCTGATAGTAGTGCCTGAAGAGGAGCGGTCTAGAGCGCTAATTTCTCACGACATAAATGTTGTTGTTGAGTAAGATAACTGTTTTTTGTGCGTCATGAAAAGGACGTTAAGTGGCAGGTGGCAGTAGGTATCCTCACATCCCGAGCGTTCTGATGAAGGTGGTTGTGCTATAATTGGCTTCATCTTTGTGTCGCTCATTACTGCGAGGATCACGTCGTTCCTCCTCCTCGTTAGCCAGACTGCCACGAAAACAGCCTGTTTCCAGTGAGAACTACGTGGAAGTGAGGTGCAGATTTCGGTCAGTATATTATACCTGACCCTGACTAACATTGTCCGATCAGTATATTTTACCTGGCCCTGACAAACATTGTCCTGTCAGTATATTTCACCTGACCTGACTAACATTGTCCGATCAGTATATTTTACCTGACCCTGACTAACATGTCTAACCAGTATGTTTTACCTGGCCCTGACAAACATTGTCCTGTCAGTATATTTCACCTGACCTGACTAACATTGTCCGATCAATATATTTTACCTGACTCTGACGGGACGATGAGGCTAACGTCTGGTAAGGAAAAACACACTGATCAGGCAATGTTTTCCAGAATCAGGTGAAATATACTGGCCAAGACTCTCACCAGACCTCCCCTTTGGTCGTCCTGGAAGCAGACTGTTGTCGAGGACAACAGTTTGGTTAACAGGATGAGGTTCGACGTGATCCCTGTAGTAGTGAGCGACATGCGGATGAAGCCAAGAATAGCACAACCGCCTGGAGGACACCGGTCAACCTTCATAAACACGCTCGGAATGTAAGGAAATTTACTGCAACCCGCCATTTATTTTCCTTTTCAGGGCGTACACAAGAGTGTGCATTCATTGTGGGCATTCACAAACAACAACAACTGGCCCTGACTAACATTGTCCGATCAGTATATTTTACCTAACCCTAACATTGTTCGATCAGTACATTTTACCTAACCCTAACATTGTCCGATCAGTACATTTTACCTAACCCTAACATTGTCCGATCAGTATATTTTACCTAACACTAACATTGTCCGATCAGTATATGTTACCTAACCTAACATTGTCCGATCAGTATATTTTACCTAATCCTAACATTGTCCGATCAGTATATTTTACCTAACCCTAACATTGTCCGATCAGTATATTTTACCTAACCCTAACATTGTCCGATCAGTATATTTTACCTAACCCTAACATTGTCCGATCAGTATATTTTACCAAATCCTAACATTGTCCGATCAGTATATTTTACCTAACCCTAACATTGTCCGATCAGTATATTTTACCTAACCCTAACAATGTCCGATCAGTATATTTTACCTAACCCTAACATTGTCCGATCAGTATATTTTACCTAACCCTAACATTGTCCGATCAGTATATTTTACCTAACCTTAACATTGTCCGATCAGTATATTTTACCTAACCCTAACATTGTCCGATCAGTATATTTTACCTAACCCTAACATTGTCCGATCAGTATATTTTACCTAACCCTAACATTGTCCGATCAGTATATTTTACGTAGCCATAACATTATAAAATGAGTATATTTTACTAAACCCTGACATTGTCCGATCAGTATGTTTTACTTAACCCTAACATTGTCCGATTAGTATATTTTACCTGGCCGTGACTAAAATTGTCCGATTAGTATATTTTGCCTGACATACGTTAGTCCCCGCTCTCTTCTGAGATCCATGTTAGCTACACTAACAGCGTGACACATGATTGTAATGATAAATTTTTTTTTTTTTAAAAGGGGAAAAAGAAAATGTGAATTGTTGGTATTGTTGTTGTTGTTGTTTTTATTATAATACAACTGTAGCGGAGCTTGTCAGGATCTGGCACTTGCTGTTTCCCGACATCCACGCCCCACGGAGAGACGCAACGCTGGTCGTGCTCAGTGAAGAGCTGCTCTGACAGATATCCCACGCTAGGGAAGACTCAAGATCGTACAGACGACGACATCCTCTCTCCGAGCTCTGTCCGGGAGTCAGCCTGGAGTGCCCTTTGTCGACCTCGCCGTGGGTAACTGAAGTGTCTGCACCTTGTTTATTCACACTGCGTCGACTCCAAACAAACCAAGCCGTTACCCAACCCGACAAACAAGAATGGGTGGAATCCCACGAATTTGTCACTTTAAAATCTCCACACGGATGGAGTAATATTTGACTAACAAACCAGACACTCGTTTTCTGTATGTTTGGTGTTTTATAAGAAACGATAAGATACTATATGAAAATGTGGGGTTGAGATTTTATGTGGGATAGAACTGATGGTATGACAGTATGTAGAATAGATGTGACCATGAGAGAGTATGTAGAATAGAGGTGAAGATGTGAGAGTATGTAGAATAGAGATGACGATGTAGAATAGAGGTGACGATGTGAGAGTATGTAGAATAGAGATGACGATGTAGAATAGAGGTGACGATGTGAGAGTATATAGAATAGAGATAACGATGTGAGAGTATGTAGAATAGAGATGACGATGTGAGAGTATGTAGAATAGAGATGACGATGTGAGAGTATGTAGAATAGAGGTGACGATGTGAGAGTATGTAGAATAGAGGTGACGATGTGAGAGTATGGGGAATAGAGGTGACGATGTTAGAGTATGGGGAATAGAGGTGACGATGTTAGAGTATGGGGAATAGAGGTGACGATGTTAGAGTATGGGGAATAGAGGTGACGATGTGAGAGTATGGGGCATAGAGATGACGATGTTAGAGTATGGGGAATAGAGGTGACGATATAGAATAGAGGTGACGATGTTAGAGTATGTAGAATAGAGGTGACGATGAGACATTGTATGAAATAGAAATGAAGACAACACGTCCCAAACGTTTAACAAGGACAATATGGTGGAGATATGAACTTTGAAAAACGATCACAGGACAAGTGTTTATCTGTGCTCGGAAACATTTATAACGAAAACAGAAAATAAAGTGAAGTAATGTGTGACACTGGGATTCGAACACCGGACCTTCAACTGATCTAAGCGCTTTGTTAAGGAGCGACAAGTAAAAAAAAAGTGTCAAACTAGTCTAGCCTGTCGTCATGCAACATTTTCGACTGTGGAATATAGGTCGAGTTCGATCAAGACAAATGTCTAGACTCAATTACTTCCGAGCCTTCCTATCACCAAGCATAGACCGGACAAACCTTCGCGAGTGTTGAATAACGAAAGTTTAGTTAAGTTCGACACCTCTTGTGAGGTCTCCTGCTGGTCTAGAACCTTAACTCATCTCTCTCTCTCTCTGGTACGGCGCTTCCGTCATCAGGAGGTTCAGCGTTCCAAATCCAGTATGACCATTTCTGCAAGTTCTTTTCTGTTGTTCGTTATATTTTGTTTTGTTTTTAAGGTTCCTCTAATTTCTGGATTCTACAGACAAAGACACGTTACTTACAACCCATGGCCGTAGTCTGTTTTTGTCATATCATGCGTTTTGGCTAGTTTATATGTGTGTATTGTGTTGTGTGCGTGTTCAGATATCGCAGTGTTGCTGGTAATTACTTGTGTTATGATCGCTGCTACCAAGAAACTATCGTTGTTTAAACAACTCGCTGTCTCAAGGTTTCCACATATTCCCTTCCTTACCAGACATGAACTATGGAAGAGAACCATCGCACATCTTTTTATATGGCTAGCAAATATATTTCTGCATGGAAGCCATCGTTTTGTAGACATTTGCTTGGTACTGAGAAATGGCTACCTTATGCATGTAAAGGCTGGTTGATCAACAGTTAAAGCGAATAGGCTTTTTGTTATGGCTCTCTGCTTTTAATAGGCTTCTAGTTTATTGAAAAGTCTCTGCGTGGTTTCCCCAGGCGAAAAATCCGGCCCTTTAATGGTGCCCGCCCGCCGTATTATCACTGGTATTAACCTGAATCAGGATTGAGTGTCCTGCCCGCCGAAAGTCCTTTATGTCCAAGCGCGTGCTCACTCTTAACATGGCTTGTCCACTTTGTCGCTCTTAGTTACATGAGTTGTTTCCCGTTGATACCCAATATTTCACAACAATGGCAGTGTTGTCCGACAGATGGACAGGACACAAGGTTTTGGAGCAATGAACTCAGAGCGCGCGATTGTTTGTCTATTGGGAATGTCCACTCCGCCATTGAAAGAGCTCAAAGCTTGACCTGGACACCACCAAGATAGAGACATCACTTGAGAGATTACTGACCTCATCTTTTCAACGACCATCATCACCCGTTGATACGGGACGCGTCAAGTGACCAGATCTGAAGTCAGTATCTCTAACACGACTCAGTAAACTTGCATTATTGAGAGACTCGTCGCAATAATGAGCATTATGCTTCATGCCTCATTACTAAAATCGTGGCCATTTTATCCATATTCCTGAGCTCCAAAAGCCTTTAATTTGTATCTCTGATAGAAAGAAATAAGTCTCACAGCAGAAACTGCCGTCGCGGATGAGGATTTCATTGTTCTAAGCCACAACCTTGGTAAGGTGAGGTGGCCTGTTGCTTTACTTCTTCTAAACTTCTTCTTCATTCTTCTTGTTATTCTTATTTGTCTTCTTCTTTCATCTTCTTTCATCTTCTTCTTCTTCCTCTTCTTCTTCCTGCTTTGTCTTTTTCTCCAATCAACGGATGCTATGCTTCTAGCCCGGTGAGGTTCTCGACAAGGCTGTGTGTTTCAGGTCTTCGCTGGTCCCCCACAGCTTTTTGAGCATGGCTGCTCCCCCGAGTCAAACTTCCTCTCTTTGGTTTGCGTGTGTAGGACAACTCAATCTGGCGTACGACTGTCACACACGGTGCTCGCATCGAAGATAAGACAACCATGTGAATGCTTGGAAAACTTCTTTGGGAGGGGAGTTGGTGAGGAGGGGGGATATCTCAAAATTCTTAAGGTACTGTGTCCGCCCCGGGTACCCGGAGGTCGCGGGTTCGAATCAAGGTGGAGACCGAGATTTTTTACGTTAATCTTCTGGTAACAATTCCCCTGATCTCTGCGTAATGAGATCGCAATTCAGTGTACATAATCGAGCACGTTAAAAATCTCTTGGTAGTAAGACAGCGAAAATTGTAGGCTTAACGGCCGCTGCCCGGAAAAATTAACAAATTCTAGTCAAAAATCTAACCAGATTATTTGTACTTTCCTCCAGGCCTAGTAAACCGCAGGAAGTTTTAAAATACTTACTACGAATAGCGGAAGCCTTGGGCTACCTGGCAACAGACATTAACATGCTTGTTTGAATGCCAGGATTCCAAGCATTCCAAGTAAGTAGAGCCTTCTAAACCAGTATAATGAAGTTAAGTTTAAGTTTTAGTTTTAGTTTTAGTTTTAGTTTTAGTTTGAGCCGAGCTGAGTTGAGCTGAACTGAGCTGAGCCGAGCTGAGCTGAGCTGAGTTATTAACGTTGTCCATGGAGGCAAGAGATTGGCACGCTTATATCGGATTGTACAGTCATAACGGTCACATTTAACTTGAGTTACTTACTTAATATTTGTATACTGGTTTACGAATGAGAGCCAGAGAAAGAATGGCAATCATGAGGAAACTTGCTGGCACAAGCTGGGGAGCCGACGAAAGTATACTAAAGAAACTGTACACTGGAAGACTGAGACCAGTTCTCGAGTATGGCATTGCGGCATGGATAACAGCAGAAAAGGCGAACTTCGATAAAATTAGCAAACTCCAAAACCAAATCATGAGAGTTATAACAGGAGGCATGAAGTCAACGTCAATTGTAGAACTTGAAAAGATTACAAAACTGCAATCCATGACCGACAGAAGAGACTGCAGAGCCCAGCAGCAAGCAGAGAAACTCAGAAGACTGACTGACCATCCAATGCATCAGAGACTAAAAAATTTGGAAATGGGAAACTAAAGCGGAGAAACTTTGCAGAAATAGCCAAAGCAAAGATGAACGAAGACCCTATGAACGCACTAACAACACCAAAGCCCATCCCTACTGTACGAAAACATATCTGGAGGCAGCATATATTTCCAGAGGTGGTAGAAAATATACCAGGTATTGGAAACAAAAACAGCCAGACTGAAAAAGAAAGAAGAGATACAACCCTGAGGAACATAACGAAAAACTACCCAAGCATGGACTGGACCCATGCATACACCGACGGTTCTGTAACAAGCACAACACAGAACGGAGGGGCAGGGGTATTCTTGAGCCTACAAAATGGCAGATAAATAACACTATCAGTGGCAACTGGAAAATACACAAGCAATTTGAGAGCGGAGGTAGAGGCACTGAAGGCTGCAGTAGAAGAAATGGTGACAGGTAAAAGGAATGAAAGCCAGATAGTCCTGCTTACAGATGCCCTGGCTGTAGTCACAGCACTAAAAAGCCAGAAAAATACTGAACTCAATGATTTAAGAGCAGTACTCTGTCAACTATGCCAGCAGTCCGCACCAAAAAGAGTAGTGGTACAGTGGGTTCCATCCCACTGTAATATCCAAGGCAACGAGGAGGCAGACAGACTACCAAAAGGTGCAAGACTACCACAACCAGATACTAGTGTGACATACGAAGAGTCAAAACGGCTTATTAGAGCTAGATACATGACCAAATGGGAAACAGAACATACTGGCTACACAAAAAACGATGCCTATTACCAGTTGAACAGAAGAGAGCAGGTCGTGGTCTTCAGACTTCGCACAGGCCACAATAGACTGAGGTACCATCTATTCAATAAATTGAAGATAGGTGGCACTGACGAATGCTCGTGTGGTACCGGAAAAATTACCGCTGAACATTTTCTGCAAAACTGCCCGACATACGAGGATCAGAGAAAGCAGATGTGGCCATCACCAGTGCCAACACTAGACAAGCTCTATGGCAGTGTCGACAGTCTCAGGATGACCGCCGCTTTTTTCGAAAAAATACAGGTTGACGTCTGACAGCGTAAGAAGAAGAAGAAGAAGAAGAGGAAGTATACTGGTTTAGAAGACTCTACAGAGTCTGTATACAATCAGTTTCTTGGTTCAATCGATGTGCGAGTCCATCTTAATAGACTCAAACACTTGAGCTAAGTAGACCCGCAGCCAGTTAGGCGCCATCTATATCTGCTCTTAACAAAGCACATGGGAATACAAATAATTTATGTTGGTTGGTTAGTTGCTAATGCCCACAATGGGTTAATAACTCTTTTTGTGCGCTCTGAAAAGAGCAAAATTTTGTGGCAAAATGTAGTAGCTTTCCTGACATCCCGAGCGTGCTGATGAAATGTTTGGCGCCATCTGCGTGTCACTCACTATTACGGAGATGACATCGAATCTCACCTTGTCAGCCAAACTGTTGTCCTCGACAACAGCTCGTTCCAAGAACAACCAACTAGGTCAGGTGAGGGTCTTGACCAGTATATTTCTCCTGACCCTAGCTAACATTGTTTGATCAGTGTGTTTTGCCTGACCAGACGTTAGCCTCATCGTCCCAAATAATTTTGGTAGATTTTTAATTTGAATTTTGTCCCGTCAGCGGCCGTTAAGCCTACTATTTTGGATTTCCAACTTCCAAGGGATTTTTTACGTACTAGACACTGAACGCGGGAGTCCGTTCTCACTACCCAGAGATAATTGGACCTCTTACCAGAAGATCCACGTGATTCGAACCCCCGACCTCCGTCAGCCAAGATGGACCACTGAGTCCCCCACTGAATACGCATCTCTGAGGTTGCTGCTATCTTTGCTTTCGATGTGCAACTGTTACCATTACTATGGTCTTCCATGTATGCCCGACACGTAGATTACCTGTGTACACACTAACAAATCGAGTACTAACGTGGAGCGTCTAGTGATGCCAGTTGACAGTCAAGCGTGTGTTGAAAATATTTCAGAAATAAATATCATTTTCTTCTTCTTCTTCTTCTTCCTCTTCTTCTTCCTCTTCTTCTTCCTATTATTATTATTATCATTTTCTTCTTCTTCTTCTTCTTCTTCTTCTTCTTCTTCTTTGTCTTCTTCTTCCTCTTCTTCTTCCTCTTCTTCTTCCTATTATTATTATTATTATTTTCTTTTTCTTCTTCTTCTTCTTCTTCTTCTTCTTCTTCTTCGTCGTTCGTTCGTTCTCAAACTCCTGCAATTAAATCATGAAAAGGGCTTTGCAAGTAGCAGTATGTAGTTCGGGGAACGGACTGCATTGTGTCCTAGTTTACAGCTTGACTGCCTTATTTCCACTTTTCGGTCTGACACATCCAACTTCAGCATAATATTTTTGGGTACCGAGTTAGCTTTCCCTCTTCGATCCCTTCTCCGTAACCAGTCTGCCCTGTTGCAGCTTATTATCAAAGATCATCAGATGGAGGTGGAGAAGGGTCTTGACAGCTCCGGGTCTCTGGCCCTGACACAAGCAGTCAGCTTTTGTTTTGCCGACCAGCTCATGCACTGCTCACAATCTCGATCCATAGAAATAACGATCTTCTGCTGTTGTCCTACTGCTCCTGCCTTTTCGTGTCGCAGATTGCAGGTATGGCCCGACTTCTGGCTTGTATTACTTGGGAGGCTTCTGCAGCCGACGTGTTGAAGTTTTGGAATGTTTCTTTGATTCACTCTATCCATCGTCGCCGGGGTCGACAGCTTGTCCGTGGCCATGAACCCTTCATGAAGTATGACCCCTCTGCAGATTAATCATATTGCATCTATGCCAGTGTCCAAACCGCTACGGTAGAATGTATGTGCTTTAATACAGCAATTAACCTATTTAGCCCCTACGATATTCCTCAACGTGCTGTTGTGAACTTGTCACGAGCGGTTTCTTCTGCCGCACTTCGTGTACACAGCTCATCCCCCAGGTCTCGATCTTATATCATAATATGCAACGCACGAGCTGCAGCGGTCAACGAACCAATAGCTGATTGCTAGCGTCAGGGCCAGCGAACCAGAGCTGCCAAGACCCTTCTACACCTCCACGCAGTGATCCTGGATACCAGGCAGAAACAGAGCAGACTGGCTAAGGAGAAGGCATCGAAGAGGGAAGGCTAACACGGTACTCGAAAAATACCTGTTGAAGTCGGATGTGTTGGGCCGAAATGTGCAAATATTGCATTCAATCTGTAAACTACGACACAACGCATTCTATTCTCTGGACTACATTCTGCTACTTGCAAAGCCCTTTTCAGGGCTTGGAAGTGGGAGATTGAGAACTGGCCGAAGCCAAATCATATGATTATATAATGATTATATATTACATGTAATGTCGTACGAGAATATTGCTCAAGTTGGCGCTACAACAACTCATGTTGTGAAATGAGTTGACGAGCGGGCATTAGTGTGGGAAAAGGAGTAGTTATTCAGAGCAGCTAAATCGCCAACTCCATAGCGAAGAGTGACTGCAATTGATCTCCAGGACACCTTGTCTTTTGCCTCCATGATACAATCTGCCAACTCTTAAAATCATCCTCCCATCTATAGCATTATCTATCTATGGCACGTTTGCCCTCCGTCTTTCTTTCCAGTATTTTTTTCAGCAAGGTGACTAAAATATCTTAACTGGCGAACTGAATTTGTTCCATCAATTTTCTTTTACATCCCTAATTTATCCAAGACTTTCTTATTTATTTTCTTCTCTTCATTTAAAAAAATGTTATCTGTGCCCAAGAACAACATACATATTCTAGTGTTTGCCCTCATAAAAAAAGATAATTTATTGTATTATCCGAAGGTTTTTTATTTAGTAGAGTGGTTAGTTCTCTTTCTCGCTGTCTTTCTTTCTCTAACAGTATACGATATACCAATTTACAGCTGGGTGCTATTAATCTTTCTAAAAACGGGGGAACGAACTCAGTACCTTGCACAAAAAATGTACTGAGGCCGTCTGCTTGAGAATCCCTGCGCCAGCTATCTGTTAACATGACGGACAGGCATACGTTCCAAAATTACCGATTTCAGCCGGCTCTTAACTTGCCCGTCCTGATAGCCAACTTTAGACCTGGCCTGGATCTGGGCCTGGCAGAAATGAGACCAGCAGGCAAAGGGCAGCTTAGCCATTCTTCTGCAGCCAAGAGAGGGACGAGCCCTTCAGGCGATTATTTCGTCTTCTCCTTTGTGGACCAGCAAAGGCAACGTGAGACTGCTATCTACGACGGCGGCGAAAGTTGTCCCTCCTCTATTCAAAGCTCTGCTGTTGAAATGGATTAGGTTTCCTTCAATTACCCACTGACATTGTAAATTTACCGTAGCGGCCGCTTGAACGAGATCTGGGGAGGGGGGGGGGGGGGGGGGGGACTTCTGACTGGTGAAATTGACCATATCAATCTGGCATTGTAGACACGTGACCTACCACGGGTCTGGAGCCTCCGGGTGTTATCCTTCTATCTGACAGCAACGGCTGCTTATCGTCTCATAGAGTGGTCTAAGTTCGACGATTGACAGGCAGGACATCACGGGTTTGTCGCATCTGATCTGTCGCAGCTTTACGTTTTTGTCGTGTGTCAGCATTCATCGCTTATCATCCATCAAGGAGGCAGGCAGGCGAAGATACACAAAATGGCGAAACGTAAACACGCACACATAAAATCTGTATTACGTCTTTCTGTATCAGCAGCTGCAGTCTCTAATACATATTCATACTCTTCGTCCTCAACTACTTCTTCTTCTACATCTTCTGCTTGTTTATCTTTTTCTTGCTCTTGTTCATCTTCTTCTTATTCATCTTTTTCTTGTTCATCTTCTTTCTGTTCTTATTAATCCTCTTGTCCACCTTTTTCCTGCTCTTATTAATCCTCTTGTCCACCTTTTTCCTGCTCTTATTAATCCTCTTGTCCATCTTTTTCCTGCTCGTATTAATCCTCTTGTCCACCTTTTTCCTGCTTTTGGTAAACGTCTGGTTCATCTTATTCCTACTATTGTTCATCTAATTCTTAATCTTTCTCCTACTTGTATTAATCATCGTGTTCGTCTTCTTCCTACGTGTGTTAATCCTCTTGTTCATCTGTTTGCTCAATTTCATATTCTTTTTCATCGTGTTCTCTTGGCAGTTGTTTTTTCCGCGTCATCTACGACAGTAAACGAAGCGCGCTATTCTCTCTCGTATCACTTGTTTTACGTATTTCCTGGGTAGGTTTTCCGAGATCAGTATTTTGTAATCTCAGCTAAACCTCTGTCCATATTGAGGTTCTCAAACTAACCCTTGAGTTGGGATCATTCTACCGTAAAGAGGTTTTCTACATGCACAACAACCGCTACTGCTATAAGACTGCATTGTCCTCGTGACTTCTTTGTTTCTGCTGTAAGTTTGCATACTGACGAGGACGTATTTGTCGAACGTCTGACTGTGATGCAGTGTCGATGCACATTGATCAGCGAAACAGTGTATATTTAAACAGCTTTACTGTGGTTTTGTTATCTCTACCTAGTCTGCGAGGTGGGGGAGCGGAGGGTTATGTGTGTGTCAGACGCGAGAATAAATCAACTGCCACCGGAGATCATATCGTTTATGTACGAGAAGGCTGCATGATCAAACTCTTCCAAGGAAGTTTAAGTAAAGATAATGGCTGTTCCATGGCAACCATTGCCGTCGGGGATAAAGCTAACTATTCCCGCACAAAGCCGCAGCCTACCTGAAGTAGGGTCGACAGTTCCCTTCTATGCTGTTTTTACTTTTTCCACCTCATACGCCAGGTACCGATCTACAGCTGGGTTGACTGGAGAAGTGTTCGTACCATGCAGGAAGTGGCCAAAAGCATCACTTCAGCGTTTTCGTAGCCCTTCAAGGAAACGGGCTGTTTTCATGATAGCCTTGCTAACGAGGTGAGGGATCGACGTGCTCCCCGTAGTAGTGAGCGACACGCAGATGAAGCCAAGCATATCACAACCACCTGGACGACGCCGGTGTACCTTCACCAGTATGGTCGGGATGTGAGGAAAGCTACTGCAACCCGCCACGTAACGTCCTTTTCAGGGCGCACAAAAGAGTAAACCGACTCAGTATGGACATTTGAAACAACAGCTCAGGGTGCAGGTACTCTGGTCCTTTGAGTCCAGGGGTCGGTTGAAACCTGCGGGACTCGAACCTTCGTCGTTTCCGTTCATCACTTTGAGAGACGAGTGCGTTACCTCTCGACCACAGCGACCCCTCTCTTGGATATACCACCGCCATAGATGAGCCAGCAATGGACATAATGCAGATTTTTTTTTCCGTTCGCTTTATTTCTTTAATCCCCAAAGGTGGTGTGCGTTGCACTGTGGTTTTTATTTTACGCCTGTCGGCCCAGTGCATCCGACTTCAGCATGCATGTTATGTAAGGGTCTGTTTCCTCCTGCATTTTTTAAGGGTTTTGCTTCCCCGGGGTAACGGTCGGCCCTGTGATGGGGATTGAACCCAACACATTCGAGTTGTGAGCCGTGTCACTTAACCACTAGCCCACACCGTCCATAGATTTGAAATCAAACGAAGCTGGAGCTGAATATGACGCATACGCAGGAGTGTATACAACCATTGAGCTACAAGAACCATCAACATCCACGTCCATCGCAATTTGCAAAGAGAGACTGGTCACCTATGGGTTTGCCCTGAGTGCAGTGAACTCAATTCTTGGATCCAGAACAGCAGTAATAAGTTCTACGGTAGTTTGTTTAAGTAGATGAGTTTGCTATCCAGATGTACAGCTCTCTTTAGTTTACTTATTCGACGTATATGTAGGTGCAGGCGGGTTCATTCTTCCCTCCCCACTATGCGATCCTCGGAGCAACGCGCAGAAACCAGCCACTCACACAGGACAAAAGCTTACTCCGAGTGGAAAAGCCTCAGTGTTCTCAAGGTAAGGTATCCGCCTCGGGTGCAGAAGGTTCGAATCACGGTAGAAACCGTGGCTTTTTAACGTGAATCTTCTGGTAAAAATCCCCCTGACCTCTGGGTAGTGAGATCGGCCTTCGGCTACCTGGCAACATACATTTCCGCCTCAACTCAGGACCACACAGATGCGAAGCCAGGTCGCTAACCACTGCGCTACGCGGCTCTATGAGTAAGCTGTAGAAACAATAACTTAGTGTGGAATAGCTTATAGCTTTAGAAGTAAGCTGTAGAAACAATACTTAGTGTGGAATAGATAACAGTTTTAGAATTAAGCTGTAGAAACAATAACTTAGTCAGTGTCGAATAGATTATAGCTTTAGAAGTAAGCTGTAGAAACAATAACTTAGTCAGTGTGGAATAGCTAATAGTTTTATAAGTAAGCTGTAGAAACAATAACTTAGTCAGTGTGGAATAGCTTATAGCTTCAGAAGTAAGCTCTAAAAATAGTGCCATTTACAATATTGGATACAGAAATGACAAACTAAATTATCTCGTTTTACCAGGGATTGGAAGAAGAAGTAAGAGATAGTAGCCAATTCTTAAGATATTTATGATCCAGCGAAACACATTAATCTAAGTATTGATACTATCATATGCAATAACCCGCCGAGGAATCAAGATCTTTCATAAGATATTTGGAAAGTCAATTTCGTCGGCACGCTTCCCGACTCAATAAAACTTGATTTTCCAATCATCAGAACAAACACGGGATGACAAAAAAGGTCGCATTGAGTTTAACACCGATGAGCACACAGGACGGACACTCGGAGACCCCGTTAATCATCGAAGACTCTAAAAAACAAAGAAGGGCATCTCGAAAGGTTAACAAAGGCGAAGGGACGCGACACTGGGGCTATCAGGGACAGACGTCAAACAAATCTTGAAAGGAGGGATAGCCCAGAAGTGAAATAATCTCGGAATCGAAGGCGAAAACTCAATTTATTCTGGAAGGGCAGTGAGCTATTGTTGGCTCATTAGACGGCCAATAAAATTAATGAACATTGCACGAGCCCTGCTTTCTCTGCAGTTCTTCATGGGACATGGACGTTCAATTCGTCAGTGCAATAAATGAGAAATACAGGGTCGACGGGTGACGATGAGGGGGAAGAGAGGTCGACAAGACATTATTGGATGCATTTCTTAATTCTTTAAGAGAAACAAAGAAAGAGGTTGCAACCTTTTAATGTCGCTTGTTCATACCCAGGCTTCTTAATAAAATGTCGAAATAAATTACAAGAACATTTTTCTTATTGTGTGACTGATTTGACCCTGTCTCTGTTTCACGTTGTGTGACTGCCGTGACCTTGTTTCTGTTTCACGTTGTGTGACTGCCTTGGCCTTGTTTCTGTTTCATGTGGTATGACTGCATTAACGCTGGTGTGTTTGCCTTGACTGTGCCTCAGTTTCACATGTGATGACTACCTTTACCCTTCCTCAGTTTCACGTTTTGTGACTACCTTGATCCTTCCTCTGTTCCACGTGTCGTGACTACCTTGACCCTTCCTCTGTTCCACATGTCATGACTACTTTTACCCTTCCTCTGTTCCACGTGTCGGGACTACCTTGACCCTTCCTCTGTTCCACGTGTCGGGACTACCTTGACCCTTCCTCTGTTCCACGTGTCGGGACTACCTTGACCCTTCCTCTGTTCCACATTTCATGACTACTTTTACCCTTCCTCTGTTCCACGTGTCGTGACTACCTTGACCCTTCCTCTGTTCCACGTGTCGGGACTACCTTGACCCTTCCTCTGTTCCACGTGTCGGGACTACCTTGACCCTTCCTCTGTTTCACATATGATGACTACCTTTACTCTTCTTCTGTTTCACATGTTATGACTAGCTTTACCTTTTCTCTGTTTCACATGTCATGACTAGCTTTACTGTTCTGTTTCACATGTTATGACTAGCTTTACTGTTCTGTTTCACGCGTTATGACTACCTTTACTCTTCTTCTGTTTCACATGTGATGACTACCTTTACCCTTCCTCTGTTTCACATGGTATGACTACCTTTACCCTTACTATGTTGCACGTGTTCTTAGTTCAGTAAAGCTTTGTCGTTTTATGACGAGTCACTTTTCATTCCAGCACATATAGTCTATTTGGCTACATCAGTGGGTGTTACACTTTCGTTGTTGTTTGTTAAGTCTTTGATACGTGTAGTGTGATGGGCCCCTTTTAGCCACAGTCACGTATTTCGTGACATCTTATATAGTGCTTCACTCCGGACAGACAACAGGGACAGTTTTCCCTGTCTCATAATCTCCCAACATTAGTTCTCAGTCTCTCTCTCCCCCCCCCCCCTCTTTCTCTCTCTCTCTCTCTCTCTCTCTCTCTCTCTCTCTTTCCCCCTTCTCTTTTCCCTTAGTCACTTCGACTCCGTTTTATTTTTGTAATACTATCACAAAACAAACATCACACTACGAAAAAAAGAAGTAAAAAAAAAGAAGAATAAAACTAAACTAAAAATGGCTCCAATGAGAAGATAACCCTGGAAAAGGGCCGTAAGGAGAACTGGGACTTGATAATTAAGTCCACCGGAAAACGCGTCTGCCGAGAGAACAAGGCCCGATAGAGATTCGCCAGAACTCGCGAACAGATTTTTGGCAGTGTTGAGATTATAATTTACATCCCTGTCCTCTGCAATCTTCCAAATTGAAGCGAGGATCATGTTATGGACCTGTCCGAGTAAAACACTCCTTGCCACTGACACCTTACTATTCATCCGTGGAGGTAGTCACTGTCGGTCTATTACATTGTTTTGGGTTGTTGTTGTTGGTGGTGGTGGTGGTGGGGGTTAAAGTAAGAGAGAGATTATGCAACGGAAGAGGCAGATTATGCTTTGCGTATTTGTTTAACTACGGCACAGGTGACAGCGGAGAATTTCAGTGTTAGATTTGGGCGTACATGAAAACGGTAGAGAATGACGGGTTTGACTGTGTCAATATGAGGCCGGTAGAGAATGACCGGTTTGACTGTGTCAATATGAGGCCGGTAGAGAATGACGGGTTTGACTGTGTCAATATGAGGCCGGTAGAGAATGACCGGTTTGACTGTGTCAATATGAGGCCGGTAGAGAATGACGGGTTTGACTGTGTCAATATGAGGCCGGTAGAGAATGACGGGTTTGACTGTGTCAATATGAGGCCGGTAGAGAATGATGGGTATGACTGTGTCAATAGGAGGCCGGTAGAGAATCACCGATATAAGCCTATGTTAATATGAGGCCGGTAGAGAATCACCGATATAAGCCTATGTTAATATGAGGCCGGTAGAGAATCACCGATATAAGCCTATGTTAATATGAGGCCGGTAGAGAATCACCGATATAAGCCTATGTTAATATGAGGCCGGTAGAGAATCACCGATATAAGCCTATGTTAATATGAGGCCGGTAGAGAATCACCGATATAAGCCTATGTTAATATGAGGCCGGTAGAGAATCACCGATATAAGCCTATGTTAATATGAGGCCGGTAGAGAATCACCGATATAAGCCTATGTTAATATGAGGCCGGTAGAGAATCACCGATATAAGCCTATGTTAATATGAGGCCGGTAGAGAATCACCGATATAAACCTATGTTAATATGAGGCCGGTAGAGAATCACCGATATAAGCCTATGTTAATATAAGGCCGGTAGAGAATCACCGATATAAGCCTATGTTAATATGAGGCCGGTAGAGAATCACCGATATACGCCTATGTTAATATGAGGCCGGTAGAGAATCACCGATATAAGCCTATGTTAATATGAGGCCGGTAGAGAATCACCGATATAAGCCTATGTTAATATGAGGCCGGTAGAGAATCACCGATATAAACCTATGTTAATATGAGGCCGGTAGAGAATCACCGATATAAACCTATGTTAATATGAGGCCGGTAGAGAATCACCGATATATGCCTATGTTAATATGAGGCCGGTAGAGAATCACCGATATAAACCTATGTTAATATGAGGCCGGTAGAGAATCACCGATATAAGCCTATGTTAATATGAAATCTGAAGAAAGTAGAGAAGGGATGTTCCTCTCTGCTCTGAGAACTCTACATCTTGGGAAGAATGTCGTAATATAACCGAGAAGTTGTGAACTCCACATCTTGGGAAGAATGTCGTAATATAACTGAGAAGTTGTGAACTCCACATCTTGGGAAGAATGTCGTAATATAACTGAGAAGTTGTGAACTCCACATCTTGGGAAGAATGTCGTAATATAACTGAGAAGTTGTGAACTCCACATCTTGGGAAGAATGTCGTAATATAACTGAGAAGTTGTGAACTCCACATCTTGGGAAGAATGTCGTAATATAACTGAGAAGTTGTGAACTCCACATCTTGGGAAGAATGTCGTAATATAACCGAGAAGTTGTGAACTCCACATCGTGGGAAAAATGTCGTAATATAACCGAGAAGGATCTTGTTTCTAGGTACGAATAGTTATGTATGGCACACGGCACGGCAACATACATTATCAGTCTATCAAACTATTTATCCCACATCAAAAACGATCGCAGACATGAAACTTCCGTTCTTAATGTGCGAGGGACATTCAAGCCAAACCGGGACTTTCTTTTGTAAAGAAAAACCATTCATTTTTCAAATATTCAAAACGCCATTTTTTTTTGGATATAATCTCCTGCAACACGTATGCACTTATCCCAGCGTTTAAGTATTGCTTGAAAACTTTCAGCGTAGAAAGATTTGTCAGTATGTCTGAACCAATGCAAGACAGCATGTTTCACTTCATCATCAGTGCTAAAATGCTGGTCTCCCAGGAATTCTTTTACGGGTCCAAACAGGTGGAAATCGCCTGCAGCGTATGTATCTGGCAGAGGAGGCTAATGTCTGGTTAGAAAAAGCATGCACACAAGACCCCTCCCCCTGACTTCCATGCAGCTTATCCTGGAAACAGGTTGTTTCAATAGCAGCCTGGCCAACGAGGTTGAGAGCGAAGATATCCCTGTAGTAGTGAGTGATACGCAGATGAAGCCAAGTATAGCAGAACCGCCTGGAGGACCCCGGTCCACCTTCATCAGCACGCTCGGGATGTGAGGAAAGCTACTGCTACCTATCACGAGGCTCTTTCCAGGACGCACGAACGAATAGTCAGGTTACAAGTAGTCAGTTCTGCAACCTACGTCTGCGGTTCTCAACCTGTTAGAGTCCATGCCCTCCCTACATAACACATACAATCTGCTCAGTGCAAGTATGCGGTCTTCATTATGGGCACATCCACTGGAGGATTATGTTCAAACTGCACGGCTGAAGCACAGACACTAATTAGTGCTGCATAAATGATTAGCAACACAGCAAGTCAATGCCACCAGGTTGTAATCCTTACAGATGCAATATCAGTTCTGCAAGTTCTCAAAAATGATAAAATGTCATAACTTAAGAAATCCTTGGGGAAACTAAAAGTCAAGAGAATAGTAGTGCTACAGTGGATACCATCACACTGTGCCATACCAGGAATGCGACAGCAGACATGTTGACAAAAGGGGGCGGGGGCGGGAGCTAGGGGCAACACGAGAACAAGACGAATAAACAATCACGTTCCAAAACAAAAAGAAGACACCTACCCAAGCAATAAGGAAAGCTAACCGAACGAAAGACAACTAAAACTGCCTTAATCGAGCAGAACAAGTGACCCTGTTCCGCTTGAGAATGGCACACAATAGATTGAATAGCCATTTGCAGCTGCTAAAATTGGCTCCATCGCCAATATGTATGAGCGGGCAGGCAGCACAGACATCCGAATATGTCCTGCAAGACTGTTATATGCTTAGCCAATTGCGTACTGAGCACTGGCCCACGAACCTTCACACAGAGTTGTTTGGAAGTCTTGAAGAACTCTTCACTGCAGCAACCTTTATCCAGAGAACTGGATTTTATGTTTAGACGTATCAAGAAAAAGCATGTCGAACGAGAAGAAGAAAAAGAAGAAGACAATTAGGGGCAACATTAAGTACATGGTAAGTTTGTTAGTTGCTTTATGTGGATCACGGTAATCAAAGAATATCCACACAGCAAACTTCCACACGTGTTGTACAAGGCAAGGTAAAATATTGTAAATGGAGGATGGAACTTCATCATACATAAGACGCTACTACAGAAGTTACCGCTGAAAAACACACGGTTGTTACTGTCGCCCGAAAAGGAGAAAAGAATAGTAGCACTATAACCTGCCATTCACGTGGTAATGTTCGACTGAAGAGTTGAACATGTGGTTGGCTACCTCGTCTCGTAGAGACTGTAAGCCACCAAAAAAAATTTGATATAGTCAGATCAACATTCGAATATTGGCGTTGAAGACACGTGCTCTACAGGGAGCTGAACATGTCTTCATTGATTGATTGGTTGATTGATTAATTGATTGCGTGATTAATTGATTGATTGATCAATTGATTGATTTATTAAAGAACAAATAAAGTGCTTTGGTGCGCGCCAGCATGTGGCCAACTTTTGTCCTAGCGTCTGCTTTGTAAGTCGTGAAATGTAGGTTAAAAGGTTTTGAAAAAACAAGATGGGGTCAACAAGTAACCGTAATAATTTGTATATAGACTAGCTCTACTATCCGGCTTAACATTTCGTTTCTGATTCATTTCTTGCATATATGATTTCATATTTTCTTGAGGGGAAAAAAACATAAAAAGATATGTTTGATAGGAAAACGCCGAAACAAATACATTTGGTCGTACCCACCTGTGGTCTGTGGAGATTTGAAAAAATAAATACACATTCAGCACAAAGCCTTGTTCTCCGACGGCGTTAACAATAATTGAGGCATTCAGTGCAAAAAGTTGGCTAACCCCTGACAGTACTACGAAGAAACACGTATACTCTAGTTTCGCCTCAATATAGTATTGTCGCCACGCTTTGTCTTAACCACCGAGATGTTGTACAACGAATTGTCTATTTTAGCGTCACATACTCTGGAAGAGAACAAAGCAGCAAACAGAAAATAGTGCGCCTAAAAATTAAAGGCAAAATAAGCTGTGCAACTTTCACGTCTTTATAGCTCACAGTTGTAGGGTTTTAATGTTAAATAACTCGGGAAGGGAACGAAGCAACGATCTGAAAATACTTGCATTGGCTTAGAAATTCCAGACTGATCGTGCCAAATTTCGCGTCTACAGATCTCACAGTTCCAGAGTCCTTCTCAAGACTGGCAAACAGATTAATGCGTTTTATGTGTTGTAGTACAAGATATATATATATATATATATATATTAGCTGGCTTTGTAGGGTACCGTGTTTGTCTTCATTCCGAAATTCATATTCTTTTAGCCAGACTACACTAGTTCAGCCAGTTTCCAGGACCATCGCTTGAAGGCTGAATTGGGTGCTGGTCAGCTCTGGTTCGCTGACCCTGATGCAAACAATGAGCCTTGAGCTGCTGGCTGCTGTCAGTCCATTCCCGGTTTGGACTGACGACCTTCATGCGGTAATAAAGACACATAGATCAGTTCTCATGAAACATGTTCTGAACACACTCTTAGGTGTATTATAAACCGCTAGAAACTGTCCTGGAAAACTATTTGACCTGAAGTAATTATTAGTTTACGGCAGATGAAGATGTTGTAATTATCAGAACACTTGTTTCATTTTCCCCAGATACAATTTAGTAGAGTTGTTGCATTCTCTGCCATAGATGGCCTTTCATACTATTTCAGTAATACATACTGAATCAAATGTTAACTTTGATGAACAGAGACTGTGCGCAGTCAAGCTATTAAGTGAAGAGAAGATTAACTTTGTGGCATGAAGACGATGAAGATGTCAAGTTATCAAGTGAAGTAAAGATTAACTTTGTGGAAACCGAGACATGAAGAAGTCAAGTTATTAAGTGGAGGAAACGTTAACTTTATGGAAAGGAGACCATGAAGCAATCGATGTATGCAGTGAAGTAAAGTTGACATTTGAGGAACGGAGATCACGTAGCAAATCAATGTATGAAGCGAAGCAAAGTTGACATTTGAGGAACGGAGATCACGTAGCAAATCAATGTATGAAGCGAAGTAAACTTGAGAATCTTACTTGTGTCTTGATTTATATGGATGGTAGCCTTGAGTCAGGGGAGAGCGCTCAGACTTGGATGAGGGTGACTTTGGTTCTGATACAAGTGCCACAGCTTCTAAACTCTTTACAGTTGCTGACGGCGATGTGGTAATATTGGTGGTGGCTGTGATGACAGCAGTGGTGGTGTTTCTACTTCTGTCAAGGCTGCTGAAAGAATGCTTGTCCTTTCTGGGCCGACTTTTTCTTCTAGACCGGGCCTGTAGAATTGGAAGAAAGCAAGGGGAAGTAAAAAGTCAGCCCAGAGCAGACGAACGGATTTGAGCACTGACAAACAAAACGAAGAGATGGTTGGCATGTAGTGAAGTATCCTGGTTCCTGATACAAGATGTGCTATATTCTTAGAATTTAATACTCTGTAAACTCAATGTTTCTAGAATGACTTTCACACAGCTTATGTTCATTCAAATATACAATAGTTTTCTTCCATAATTCCATAAAAAAGAAAGCAATTGAACTTACAAGTGTGCAAAATACATTTCACTATATACACTTAGATGCTCTCTACGAGAGTAAATAAACTAGTATGCACACTTATGTAATTATACAACTTCATTAAGAAGCAAAGATCTCACGTTGAATATAACTGAGTGCGCGAATTTTTGCGCATACATGTCAATGGTTAGTTTGTTGGTTGATTGGTTATTGATCCAGCGGACTATGTGCTCCTGCCCTTTGACACAATACCATATAGTGGTGTCTGCAAGTGTTTTTAAACTGATGTTTAGTTCCGTACACAATGTTCCATTTTTCTGGACAGGGAAAGAAGCTCTTTCCCAACAACGGCAAGCGCCGGACATTTAAAAATATGATGTTCAACCGTTTTATAGGGATGTGAACACAGCTGGCACTCTGGAGTATGTTCTGGTTGGATTCTGTTCAAGTGACTGTTAAGTTGTATGTGTTGAGTGCGACGTCGGAAGAAGGTGCTTTGGTCTCTCCTTTTCAGGAGATTGATGTTGGCTTTGGAAATTGGGATGGCCATATGTTTGTAGATTTCTCTCCCAGTATTTCCCATTGCCCATCTTTTCAGCCACGTCTCTTTGTTCGCAGTCGTCATATATGGTTAGTCAAACGCTAATACGAAACCATGACATTCTTCGCGTCAACCTTCTCTTATTCATATCTAGCGGGGACGACGTGGGCTAGTGGTTAAGTGACACGGCTCACATCCCGAAAGTGCTGGGTTCGATCCCCATCACAGCACCGGTCGTCACCCCGGGGAAGCAAACCCTTAAAAAATGCAGGAGGAAGCAGAACCCTTACATAAAATGCACGCTGAAGTCGGATGCACTGGGCCGACAGGCGCAAAATAAAAACCACAGTGCAACGCACACTGCCTTGGGGAATAGAGAAATAAGGCGAACGCAAAAAAAACAACTCATATCTAACAGGATGTGTGTCACTATTTAGCCGCACGCAAGCAAAGGCCCGGTACGTATTCCTAGCTTCTTCTCTCCTCTTGCAGACTGATCAGCGGCTGTTAAGTCTGGTGACGTCTTAGGGATGTAACACCTTAGTCTCCTCTTCCCTTCCTGGTAGATATGTGTGGGATAGTTTATGTACGTCTAGGTTGCCCTACTGGTTTTATGAGATATGTGTGTGATAGTTTCTGTACATCTGGGTTGCCCTACTAGTTTTATGAGATATGTGTGTGATAGTTTATGTACGTCTAGGTTGCCCTACTGGTTTTATGAGATATGTGTGAGATAGTTTCTGTACGTCTGGGTTGCCCTACTGGTTTAAGAGATATATGTGTGTGACAGTTTATGTACGTCTGGGTTGCCCTACTGGTTTTAAGAGATATGTGTGTGATAGTTTCTGTACGTCTGGGTTGCCCTACTGGTTTTAAGAGACATGTGTGTGACAGAGACGGGAATAGCCCCGCTACCACACTGAGAGCATGTTTGAGACGACGGACATGGTAGTCTAACCTAGATAGAGTACAGAACTGCCTGCGAGGGACATATTATTAAATAGAACCAATTTTACACTGAAAACAGTCTGTAAAAGCAAACGAAGTGTCCTGTAGAAGACTCTCCAACTCATGGAGTTTGTTCACTTCTCCATTTACTCAGACCTGAAGCTTAATGAGTGTAGATACTCCTTTTGGGTTTGAGTATAAGCCCTATGAATAGTATTACGTTTTGGATACCCGAATAAAACGGCATTTTGTCCTTTAGTCTTTCATATTTGTCTGCTCTCAAGTATGTATATTCTCCTGTTTTGGAGGTTTGTGAACATATATGGCTGCCAAGCCCACGAAGGACCGTCTTTGCTTGACTTTGAGAATATAAGCTGCAAAGTACATGCAGAATTGTCTATGGTGGACTTTTACTATATATCGCTGTCTAGTCCATGCATAACTGTCCTTGCTAGACGTTTGCAATATAAGCTGCCACATTCATGCAGAACACGCCTTGGTGGAGTTTTACAATATAAGCTGCCACATTCATGCAGAACTCGCCTTGGTGGAGTTTTACAATATAAGCTGCCACATTCATGCAGAACTCGCATTGGTGGAGTTTTACAATATAAGCTGCCACATTCATGCAGAACTCGCCTTGGTGGAGTTTTACAATATAAGCTGCCACATTCATGCAGAACTCGCATTGGTGGAGTTTTACAATATAAGCTGCCACATTCATGCAGAACTCGCCTTGGTGGACTTTTACAATACAAAAACTGGCAGGTCCATGCAAAACTGTTCTAGCTCCACTTTGACAACGTGCAAACCATTGTACAGCCTATTCTTTCGTAGCTGAATAAATGGTCTCTGAATCCACTACATGCTGATGGAGGGAGATGCGGATGAATACATCACAATAAAACTTAAACTTCCAAAAGAGATGTTTGCAAATAAGAAAAATGTACAGGTTTTGTCCCAGACAGAAAGGTATAGTTATGTCATTATACACGAGAACTATAATCATTGACATTTAGCTGTGATATTCCGTTATAAAAGTGTCATCATCCACAATGGCTATAATCATTGACATTTACTAGGATAGTCCCAGATTGCTGATTGAGCTTGCTGCATAATTACTTCATAGGCAGAGTCTTCGACAGATTTCATTTCTTGGAGATTGCTGGGGGGCAGAGTCCGCTGGAGATTCACGAAGACGACACCGTTTGATCTTACGTAACCTGAAAGTAATGACCTGAGTCCTTTTCTTCCTCTGCTCTACTCTCGTCTCGTTTAATGATTCCTGTGCGCATTCTTGCAGCATTCGTAACGTTTCAAGGAGGCGTGTCAGATCGTCGCTGGCTAAAAAATGTTCTCCTAACCAGTTCTGTCCTTTCTCACTGAAACCGAAGACGTGAATGCTAAGTTCTGTCTTTCATAGCTCGTTAGTCGTTCCTTAAAGATATCACAACAGTGGCAACCCTCCAGGGCCCTGGACAGAATGGAGCGGACGTCTCAGTCCAACTTTTAGTCATGGTACAATCGGCCCTGAAACTAGCTCTCCAGGAAATACCAAGCAGCCAATTATGCATGGCGTTCGTCTTAAAAATCGCCTCACACGCGACTTACACAATAGCAAGACGGACATAGAACCAAAAACTATCCTACAATCGGTTTTGAACAATTTGAAGGAAGTTTGGCGGATAACGAACGGACCGTGACTAGGCCCATACAAGAAAGTGCGTGAGTAGTCACTGATTCTAACAAAGTTGGACAATGGTTCAAGTGGAGCTCGTCATAAGAGAGGACCCCTTCAGAGGATCATAATAGCTTCAAGTGTTTGGCAAACAGGAAGCCTGCCCGATACCAAGTCCTTCCACCGTATTGACAATCGCACGACGGGGAGTCAAAGAAAATGCCAGCGCAGTGATACGATGTGTAAGGAATTAGAAAAGATTACGGGGCTGTACTCACGTAACAAGACACCGTCCCTCCCAGAAAGTGCGTGACCCTAACTATGACCCATGACCTTAACTGGAGGGGTCAAACACGACCCTGTCATCTGTTCCCGACATTCGAGCAAACTAAGTAGCCAGAACCTCGTAGCAAGTGTTGTTCTCCTTTGGAGCGTTTGTTTGTCCGACTCCAAATGTCAGATTCTCCATTGCGTAATCCACAAGACATTCCACACGTAGGAGGAAACATCTTTACAATTAGACAGTACATCACATTATGACCCACGTCCTGCTTGGAACCCATCTTGTCAGAGGCCCATGATGCCTGATAGAAATGTCTTGGCGTTGTCCATGACCTAGCAGTAATATCAGCATGTGAACGCCATGCCTGGAGACACCTGAAACTGACGAGGGCGACAAATGATCAAGCCAGATGACAAATTGCCTTTCTCTGAGTGGGTTTTACATCTCTCCTTCACGTAGAAGGGTTGCAAGACGAAGTCCTCTGCTGTCGGGGATGATGCAGGAGGACGGTTATAACTCATTAAGCTACAGATTTAATTGATCAAAATAACGGTTTCAATATTTTGTTGGGATATGTCAAAATAGATAGAAATAGTAATATGGCGGTTAGAAGATGTTGTGACACTTTAAAATAGATAGAAACAGTCAAATGACGATTAGAAGATAGAAATAGTATTATGACGGCAAGACAAGGTGAAAACAAGTCAAAATAGACAGAAATAGCAATATGACGGTTAGAAGATAGAAATATTATGACGGTTATAATTTGTTGTGACAATGTGTCGAAATAGATAGAAATAGTAGTATAATGGTTAGAAGATATGCATTGTTGTATAACGGTAAGAAAATGTTGTGATACAAGTTGAAATAGATAGAAATAGTAATATGACGGTTAGAATGTGTTGTGGCGGCGTATTAAAATAGATATAAATGGCAAAAGTTACAAAGACAGACAATAGTGTAGACTATCGATGCTTTCACACACATAATATATTAGTACGGAGCAATCCCTGTGGGTATTTTGCCACCTGTTTACCACCTTGATTGTTATAATTCTCCCTCAAATTTGAGGTTTCGGGGACTTCTCTTCTCTAAAATACAACTTTATTTTAGTTATTGAATTATTCCAGATTTTTTTTTTTTTTGCGTTCGCCTTATTTCTCTAATTCCCAAGGCGGTGTGCGTTGCATTCTGATTTTTATTTTGCGCCTGTCGGCCCAGTGCATCCTACTTCAGCATGCATTTTGTGTAAGGGTCTGCTTCCTACTGCATTTTCTAAGAGTTTGCTTCCCCGGGGTAACGGCCGGTGCTGTGATGGGGATCGAACCCAGCACCTTCTGTGTGAGCCGTGTCACTTAACCACTAGCCCACGCTGTCCCCATTGTTCTTGATGTCACTCGTACGTAAAAGGAGGTACTCTTGACGACTTTCCATTATGGTGGGTTACTGCGGCTCTCCTCAAATCCAGAGGTATATTTGAGAAATTAGACTTGGATCTTCCTAACTGTAGTGCAATTGCGAGGCCTTTTAGTAAGCTCACTATATGGATTGCATCGCCGATTTCCATTTCGCTAGTCGGTCTGTTTACATTAAGCACTGTTTGGAAGTGAGGTGGGATCTCGATCAGTACGTCTCACCAGAACCTGACTAATATAGTATGATGAGTACGTCTCTCCAGGCCCTGATTAACATAGTCTGATCAGCACGTCTCCAGGCCCTGACTAACATAGTCTGATGAGTACGTTTCTCCAGGCCCTGACTAATATAGTCTGATCAGTACATTTCCCCAGGCCCTGACTAACATAGTCTGATCAATATATCTCACCTGGTCCTGACTAACATAGTCTGGTCAGTACGTCTCACCTGTCCCTGACTAACATAGTCTGACCAGTATGCCTCACCTGTCCCTGACTCACATAGTCTGACCAGTATGTCTCTCCAGGCTTTGACTAACATAGTCTGACTAGTATGTCTCACCTGTTCCTGACTAACATAGTCTGGTCAGCACGTCTCACCTGTCCCTGACTAACATAGTCCGACCAGTATGGCTCACCTGTCCCTGACCAGTATGTCTCTCCAGGCCTTGACTAACATAGTCTGGTCAGTATGTCTCACCTGTCCCTGACTCACATAGTCTGGTCAGTATGTCTCACCTGTCCCTGACTCACATAGTCTGGTCAGTATGTATCACCTGTCCCTGACTCACATAGTCTGGTCAGTACGTCTCTCCAGGCTCTGACTAACATAGTCTGGTCAGTATGTCTCACCTGTCCCTGACTCACATAGTCTGGTCAGTATGTCTCAACTGTCCCTGACTCATATAGTCTGGTCAGTATTTATTCATAAATTGTCAAATTAAGATGTATTATCACACATGTGTAACAGATGTGTCCAAGTTGAATTTCCAATGGCTATCCAGAAGTTACCCCGCACATCTTCAATGTGAGCGCCTTTAATTACTCAACAAATGTCAATGCAGTAGTAATCTAACTCCTTCCAGACGCCATATAGCATTATCACTGCATTTGTGAGGTAACTACGAGATAACCATTGACAATTCAACTTGGACAGCTACATTATGCATGTGTGTTTTTGTTGTTGTTTGCGAATGCCCACAATGAGTAAGTCTATACTCTTTTGTGCGCCATGAAAAGGACGTTATGTGGCGGATTGTCGTTGCTCTCCTCACATCCCGAGCGTGCTGATGAAGCTAGACCGGGTTCTCCAATGTTTGGCTTCATCTGCGTACCGCTCACTACTACGGGCATCACGTCGATCCCTCACCTTGTTAGTCAAGCTGCCACGAAAACAGCCCGTTTCCAGGAAGGGCTACGAGGAAGCCAATGTGAGGGTCTTGTACAGTATGTTTTGTCTGAACCTGACTAATATGTCTGATCAGTATATTTTGCCTGACCAGTTTTTAGTCTTCCTTCCCTGTATGTGTGTGAAATTACATCTGAACCTGACAATTTATGAATAAAATATACGAAGTATACTATATCTAGAAATATACCCCAGTAGTCTGCCGGGATCTTTGTGTATGACAAAGACAAGAATAGCACCACTGCTTCACAGAGAGCATGTCGTAAGAGGCGACTAACTGTGTGACATGGCATAACACCGCCCATGGTTAGGTGGTTTGTTTAGAGCAGCATAGAAGGCGCCTAACAGGCTGCAGGTCTACTTTGCTCTAGTGTTTGAATCTATTAAGATGGACACGCACATCTCTTAACCTCCTAACGCAGCCGAGTATTAAGGTGCTCAATCCTAGCCCGCTAAGCAGGAAATCCTTCTCCCGCCTATATGCAGATCATACCAGAGCTGGGACCTGCACAATGGCATCTGCCCCTGTAGAAGTACAGGTCGACTAAGAACTAAGAATATAGGAAGTTGAAAGCGTTCAAGTTATTTTTAAATGCCCTGTATTTTGAAGGAAACAAAAAAGTTCAAATCTTATTGAGATCCGTCAACGACACTCCATCTGCTCTTGTTTTCTCTACTACTGTCTACAAATATCTAATTATTTCCTTTCTGTTCTTGCCATCGAGCACCACTAATGGCTTCATCAGCCAATGACAAAACTCAAATCGTAATCAAATGATAGTTCATACGGGGATGTCTAGTTAACCGAAATAAGCAGGAAAACATTACGTGAGCTCGCATATTTTAAACGCAGTTTCACCAGAAGATTGTTACAGCCAACAGAGGAACAACTTGAACAAATACCGAAACACTACCCTCAGACACCAAGCAGTTTGTGATCCAGTCATCTGTTATGCCAGACATGCGCCGGTCTATTGTGTACTCTCTTGTTCAGACCGCCGTTTTGTTGACAAGCGCTTTCTTCCATTGTACGCAGTCCGCTTAATATCTTGTTAGTGTAATGTTTGTGTTGCGAAACTCGCCCTAGCTCTCTGGTTTACACGTTTTCTTAGCGACTTGACACATTTATTCTGGTTATCGTTGTTCCTAGTTGTGTCGTCTATTGGACCGTCTTCTGGTTCCACTTGTTCTCTACTGACCCCCTACCCCACATATTGGACCTTCTTCTGGATACCCTTGTAATCCACTGGCTCAACCTATATTGAGCCGTCTTCTGCCCCCTCCCCTTTTTTTCACTGCCCCCCCCCCCCCGCTACCACTGACCTGCCCCCGCACTATATTGGACCATCTTCTGTCCCTCCCCTTTGTTCTCACTCCCCCCTCACCATACTGAACCAACTTCTGGCCCCTCTACCCCCCCTCTTGTTCTCACTCCCCCCTCACCATACTGAACCATCTTCTGGCCCCTCTACCCCCCTCTTGTTCTCACTCCCCCCTCACCATACTGAACCATCTTCTGGCCCCTCTACCCCCCTCTTGTTCTCCACCGAATATTGTACCCTCTTCTTGTCCCCCTTTTTCTCTACTGGACACCCCCTGCCCACCCATTATATTGAACCGTCTTCATGTCTCCAACGACTTCCCCCCTATATTGGACCGTCTTCTGTTCCTCATTGTTCTCCACCAACTCTCCCTATTTTGGACCGTCTTCTGGTCCCCTATATACTCCACCGCCTCCCCCCTATATTAGACCATCTTCTGATCCCGCTTGTTCTCCACCGACCCAAAATTTGAGCCGTCATATGGAGCTCTGCCTATTAGACTCAACTTGCATTGGCTTCCTTCTCTATTATTTTTTATTAAGAGTTCTCTGACCACTCCATTGTTTTCCACTCCACTACTTTGTATTACCCAATCAAGTTGCAAACTCCAAGCACAACCCTCCTTAGTTGCCTCTAACGAGATGCTTAGTAGAATTGGTTCGGCGTAATCTGTAAATGGGCTAACTAATCACCATAATGACGAGCTTACTGAGGAGTCTTCCATTGCACTACAGACATCAGGACCACGGTTTACCTTCTCAAGTACACCTCGCGATGCAAGAAGAACCACTGTATCCTTCTACCAAAGAAACGTCGTCAAGATTTTAATTAATTCAGTTCGGACGGATGCCACATCAGCACCATAAACAACAACAGCAGAGCACATTAAAACAGCACGGTCTCAACAGTTTATCAGTGATGACTCATGAAAGTAGTACAGCCTGACCAGTTTATCAGTGATGACTCATGAAAGTAGTACAGCCTGACCAGTTTATCAGTGATGACTCATGAAAGTAGTACAGCCTGACCAGTTTATCAGTGATGACTCATGAAAGTAGTACAGCCTCAACACGTTATCAGTGATAACTCATGAAAGTAGTACAGCCTGAACACTTTATCAGTGATGACTCATGAAAGTAGTACAGCCTCAACACTTTATCAGGAACAGATGTAAAGCAGATAACAGGTGGGATCACGACGCAGAGAAGCGCATGAGCTACAGCTGTCAGCGACTCAACTGCTAGCGTCAGTGACAGAGAACCAGAGCTGCTAAGACCCTTCTACATCTCCACGCGGTGATCCTGGATAACAGACTGCAACAGAGCAGACTGACTATGGAGAAAGGATCTAATGGGGAAGACTAACCCAGTACTCAAACATGTCAGCTGAAGTCGGTTGTATGGGACCAAAATGTGCAAATATCACAGTCAAGCTGTAAATTACGACACAGCACATTCCGTTCTCCGGACAACATCCTGCTACCTGCAAAGCCCTTTTCGGGGCTTTGTAGCGGGAGTTTGAGAACGAACGAAGAAGAAGAGGAAGAAGAAGAATAAACGAAGAAGAAAATCACAGGTCAATAAACAGGTAACGGATATTACTAGTGTATTAGAGGTGTAACTAAGAGGTCATCTTTAGACTGCACGGATCACGACAGAATCAAATACCATTTATTCAACAAACTAAAGGCTGAAACTAACGATGAACGTATTGGAGTCACTGATCAAAGCGAGTGTCGCCGAAGAGGCCATGGAAACGTGTCCAACATACACGAGTGGCCGTCACCCGCTCTACGGAGATACCAACGACTTCGAAGTGAGCACTACTTTCTTTACATATATTCAGGTTGACGTCTTCAAAAATACGAAGAAGAAGACAAAGAAAAAGAATAACAAGAGGTCGAGGAAGAACAAGAAGATCAGAACGCAGAAGAACAAGCAGAAAAAGAGAAAAAGACGCAAAAGAAGAAATAAAGAAAAAAAGAAGTAATAATAGAAGAAGAAGATATCAAGTAGTAGTAGTGGTAGTAGTAGTAGTAGTAGTAGTGGTAGTAGTAGTAGTAGTAGTAGTAGTAGTAGTAGTAGTAGTAGTAGTAGTAGTAGTAGTAGTAGTAGAAGAAGAAGAAGATGAAGAAAAAGAAAAAGTCGACGAAGAAGACGAAGAAAAAGAAAAATATGATGTAGAAGAAGAAACCGTAGAAAAAGAAAACGATAATGATGAAGAAAAAGGAGACGACGTAAAGAAGAAGTAGAGTGTAGGAGGTGTGTGTGAGAGAGAGAGAGGAGGAGGAGGGGGAGAGAGAGCGTGGGGCAGGGGAGGGAGGGAGAGAGAGAGACTTCATTGTTTAGATGTATAAACCTCTGGGTAATCTAACATTTGAGTCTACTTAGAGTGATCGAGGTGAGACAGAGAGAGGGAGACTTCATTGTTTAGATGTATAAACCTCTGGGTAATCTAACATTATACCTACTTCGAGTGATCGAGGTGAGACAGAGAGAGGGAGGGAGAGAGACTTCATTGTTTAGATATATAAACCTCTGAGTAATCTAACATTATACCTACTTCGAGTGATCGAGGTGAGACAGAGAGAGGGAGACTTCATTGTTTAGATGTATACACCTCTGATTAATCTAACATTTAGGCCTACTTAGAGTTATCGAGGTGAGACTGAAAAAAGAAGTGAGAGAAACTTCATTGTTTAGATGTATAAACCTCTGAGTAATCTGACATTTGGACCTACTTGGGGTGATCGAGGTGAGACAGAACGCCGTGCTTTGATCTATTTAATCCAATGACTAATCGGATACTGGAACAGATAGCCCAACTACCGCCTCGCCTTCTGTCTACGGGCTATTTGCATGTGCGGCCCCATCAGTGGAAAGTTATGCAGCGTGCACAGGCTACCATCCTTCGCTAAGGTTGTGCATAGAAGATGACCCCCATTGTTTCAACCAATCTGCGGGCAAACACCGTCCAGTCTGCCTAGCTATAAATAACCAAAGATATCTTTTAGAATATTTTTTTCTTAAGATGGGATGAACCAAATTAGAACGACCAAGTCTCCCAGCTGCCCTCAAATGTGCGCACAATTTATGGCTGATCCACGGAGCGCGGCAAAGGACAAAGTTATTTTAACAGTTGTTAAGGCCACAGGATGATCATAAATTTCGCCAGAAGTCAGTCTCCACTGTCTGTTATGTTTACTTTCTTCTCTCGTGAAAACACCTTGTCAATAGCCCTTTCTACGACCTTCAAAGTAGTTCGCCCTCCGAAGGAAGACTTTTAATATTCAGATTTTTTCTTCTTCTTCCCCCAAAGAACTACCGCGCGCCAGAAAAGCCATTAAAAAAACACACACCCATACGCACACAAAAATCCTCGACCTGCCTTCAAGGGGATATGAACCTCACTCGCGCCTTCTTAGAACGCCTGAAAATAAGATTTAATGACACAGGCACGAGGCCAAGAAAATGTCTATGAAAATTGGACGAACTTCATTGGGCGAATGTTCGTTGAAGTCGCGTGCCTTAAACTATAAGTGCGTGTGGATGCCCAAATGGACTTCTTATTTAATTTGCTTTATGGCGTCTATAAATTTCATGACGAATTAATGCAAATGATTGAAAAGCCAAATCAATTAGCAAATAGGGTTCGTTTTTGTGTGTTTTTTTTTACAAATCGTATTTGTTGGATTGAAGATTATATTATGATCAACAATGATGGATCTGATATACTGAACTTCTACTTGTAAATTGGCAAGGGGAAAATGAACATCGACAGTTGTATAAGTAGCGCGCCTCTGCTCCGCCTTATGCATGCCCATTCGCGAGCCAGATTGAGCATATCGCAATTAAAAAAACGTTGTCAGTAGGGGGTTATGTAGAGCTTATACAAGCGTGGTTCTAGTAGCGGCCATATGCACCTTCTCTGTCCACATTTCTAAGAATTTGGTTTCTTAATTATATCGTAACTCATCTGATCTGATCTGTAAGTCAAGGTTTGTCCCATAGTAGCTACACTACTGTCAGGGAATGAAATTGTTAGAGACTTCAGTATACTAAGTCAAGGTTTGTCCCATAGTAGCTACACTGCTGTCAGGGAATGAAGTTGTTAGAGACTTCAGTATACTAAGTCAATGGTTGTCCTATAGTAGCTACACTACTGTCGGGAAATAAAGTGATTAGAGACCAGTATACTAAGCCAAGATGCCCCATTGTAGTTACACTACTGTCGGTGAGGAAGGTTGTTAGAGACTTCAGTTTACTAAGCCACAACGCGTATTCCTTTCCACGCTACCTTTCACTTCCCTAGTATGCTTGGTACCCATTTACATCTGGAGTGTGACCCTCGTAGGATACTGCAGCTGAAAACTATTTGATCACTACTGTTAAGCTGATATTATGCATAGTTTTATTGCTGATGTTGCTATCAAATAGTTGATTGGCAATCCTGCTCTTGGCAGCCCAATGCAATTATAATATAAATACAGGTCTTCTTCAGTTGTTCTACCGTGTCATACAATCAATTAGCATTGGCGGCGGCGGTATTTGTGAGAATAATTTCCTCGTGCTTTGCACTCAGTGAGAAGGTGTCTAACTGTTTCATCAGAGTGAGAGAAATGTCTGCACAATTCCGGTGTTGATGAGGTTTAATTGGCTATTGGCTCTGGTGTATCCTGTCTAGAATTGAAAAATGATCTCTTCTGTATAGTCTATTGATGTCATCATTCGTCTTCTTCTTTTCGGGTATCCCGTTTTGCATTTCAGCGTCAGGTTATGAAGCGACCTCTAGAACAAACCCTACTGTGTGCCTCGTGCACAGTGGCATTCACCGTCTCAGATATTTATGTAAATATCGTCAATCTCGGCATCTAGTAATATACTCCAATAAGTTCTCCCATACGAGGCTCAGATTCCGCCGCTTTCAGTTTGCCAGACCGGGAACCTCATGGGATTTGTCCATGGTGTGACCACTTCTCTCAGTTGACCCTCGGGAAGAAGACTAACGTCTGGTCAGACTAAACATACTGATCAGAGATGTTAGTCAGGTCAGGCAAAATATACTGGCCAAAACTCTCACATTGACTTCCTGGAAACGGACTATTTTTAATGGCAGCCTGGCTAACAATGTGAGGGATCAACGTGTTTCTCGCAGTATTAAGCGTTACACAGATGAAGCCAAATATAGCACAACTGCCTGGAAGACTCTGGTCCACCTTCATCAGCACGATTGTGATGTGAGGAAAGCTACACCAACATTTAACATCCTTTTCAGGGCGCACAAAAGAGTAATCATATTCACTATGCGCAGTCAACAACAACAACTCAGTTGACCCAGCAGTCAACAACAACAACTCAGTTGACCCAGCAGTCAACAACAACAACTCAGTTGACCCAGCAGTCAACAACAACAACTCAGTTGACCCAGCAGTCAACAACAACAACTCAGTTGACCCAGCATTCTTCTTGTTCTTCTTCTTCGTACGCTGTCAGACGTCAACTTATATTTGTTCGAAGAAAGCAGCTGTCATCCTGAGGCTGTCGACACTGCCATAGAGCTTGTCTAGTGTTGGCACTGGTGATGGCCACATGTGCTTTCTCTGGTCCTCGTATGTCGGGCAATTTTGCAGCAGATGTTCAGCGGTCATTTTACCTGTACCACAGGTGCATTCCTCAGTGCCACCTATCTTCAGTTTATTGAATAGATGGTACCTCAGTCTGTTGTGGCCTGTGCGGAGTCTGAAGGCCACGACCTGCTCTCTTCTGCTCAACTGGTAATAGGCATCATTTTTTGTGTAGCCAGTATGCTCTGTTTCCCATTTGGCTATGTATCTGGCCCTAATAAACCTTTTGGACTCTTCGTAGGTCACACTAGAATCTGGTTGTGGTAATCTTGCACCTTCTTTTGCCAGTCTGTCTGCCTCCTTGTTGCCTTGAATGTTACAGTGGGATGGAACCCACTGTACCACTACTATTTTTGGTGCGGACTGCTGGCATAGTTGACAGAGTACTGCTCTTAAATCATTAAGTTCTGTATTTTTCTGGCTTTTTAGTGCTGTAACCACGGACAGGGCATCTGTAAACAGGACTATCTGGCTTTCATTGCTTTCGCCTGTCAGCATTGCTTCTACTGCAGCCTTCAGTGCCTCTGCCTCCGCTCTCAAATTGCTTGAGAATTTTCCAGTTGCCACTGCCAGTGTTATTTTTCTGCCATTTGTTAGGCTCAGGAAAACCCCTCCCCCTCCATTCTGTGTTGTGTTTGTTACAGAGCCATCGGTGTATGCATGGGTCCAGTCCATGCTTGACTCAGCATTCAACAACAACAACTCAGTTGACCCAGCAATCAACAACAACAACTCAGTTGACCCAGAAATCAACAACAACAACTCAGTTGACCCAGCAATCAACAACAACAACTCAATTGACCCAGCTGTAAAGAAAAATATGTCTTAGCCGTCGCTGGAGCTGCGGAATCCGTCCGCAATTTTGCGCCTACCTCGTCGTTGGGTGTGCTTTGAGCTACCGGTATTCTCTTTTCCAGTCTGTTCCGATTTAGCTTGTGTTAATATCGCCTGATTCTTCATACAGGTATGTTCCATCAATCTTCATACGCGCACTTTAATCTAGGTCTGTAACGGTTGGTGTTGTGTTCTGTGCCATGAATCTGTGTTTGTTACTTTCCACTCGCGCTATTCTTTGCTTATCATCGTCATGCATATGAACATCATCATCATCATCACAATCTTCTATCCACTTGTCTCGGTGGACGACGTCGGGACGTGCAGTTTTCTTTCGTGTGCCAGGCATGTCGCCTATGTTGTTGTTGTCAATTTAGTGTTTCTTCAGTGTCTGGCACTATTTATCCACCTTTTTTGGGGTCTGCCTCTCGCTCTGCAGCCCTGGTGTATGTTGTAGATTCGCGCAACTGATACCTTTGGTTGCATTCTTGTCAGGTGTCCAAACCATTTTCTTCTCTGCCTTTCCTTGTATTCCATGCACGATGTTGCACCCACATTCTGTTTGATTTTTTTCGTTTCGTACTCTGTCCAGCGTTGTGACCCCCGCCTGCTTTTCTCAAACACATCATTTCGCGTACCATTGTTTTGCTTTCTTGTGCCTTGGTGAGAGCCTATGTCTGACACTGGTAGCAGAGAGTTGATATTTTTTAAAATGTTTATCACCTGTCTTTTTGTCTCCACTGGGATGTGTTTGTGCCGTAATACTATTTATTCTTTGCTTCCTCACTCTTTTCCCCACTCTGTGTATTCAATCCAGTGTAATGTACGTTTAGATTTCCAAAATAAGGTGTGATGCAATTATCTGCACCTTCTTTGATCTTCAGTTACACATGCTCTTGTAGTGTTCTACGTCACAAGTATGTATTTCTTTCAACAGCTGAACGGGATCAGGATGCTGAGCAGTGCATGAGCTGTAGCAATCAGCGGCCCGAAGCTGGCTACCTGTCGTGAGGGTCAGCGAACAATACCTGCCAAGACCCTTCTACACCGCCACATGGTGATACTGGATAACAGACTGCAATATGGCAGACTGGTTAAAGAGAAGGGATCGAAGAGGGAAGTACCCGGTACCCAAAAATGCCTGCTGAAGTCTGATGTGTCGGACCGGATGGTGCAACTCTCGCAGTCAAGCTGTAAACTATGACACAACGCGTTCCGTTCCCCTGACTACATTCTGCTGCTAGCAGAGCCCTTTTCATGGATTGGGAGCGGAAGCTTGAGTAAGAACGAACTAAAAAGAAGAAAGGGGGGGGGGGAACTCAGTGGTCTCGACGTAAGGTGTCCGCCTTGGGTACCTGAGGTCGCCGGTTCTAATCACGGTGGAGACCAAGATTTTTTTCACCTATATCTTCTGGTCAAAATTCCCCTGATCTCTGGGTACTGAGATCGGACTCGCGTGTACAGTGTTGAGCACATTAAAAATTCATTGGCAGTTGGAAATCGCTGTGCGGACAAAATTCAAAATTCTAGCTACAAATCTACCCAAAAGTTATTTGTACTGTACCCCAGTAGGTTTGTTAAGAGGCGCATAGATGGCGCCTAACTAGTTGCGGGTCTACTTAGCTGTAGTACTGAGTCTCTTAAAACACGCTCAAAGAAACTGGTTGTACACAGATGCTGCAGAGTCTTCTAAACCAGTATAAAGACGTTAAGTTAAGTTAAGTACTACAGCTAACATTCGATAAGAAGTAGGCTACTAAGTCACATTTCGTTGAAAGAGAAGCCTCTTAAACAAAATAAAACAATAGTGACCACTATTCAGGAAGAGAATCGTAATATGGCATTTGTCGCTTGATGGACTAGATCAGTGGTGGTCAAGCTAAGATTGGCTGAGGGCCAGATTATGGTAAAGAATAACACCAGAGGGCAAGATCTATAACATCCTTTAAAAATATCATTCTGGAATTTAGTTTTACATATATAATGAACCACGTACAGAAAGCAACGGCAAACTACTCTATACTTAGAAAACATTTTTACAAATATAAACTGTTATCCTTTAAATAAATACATGCACAACAGCTACAAGCCCAGAAGTGGTACCTTCTGATT
The DNA here is from genome assembly GCA_036924085.1 of Ariolimax columbianus. Classification (NCBI taxonomy): domain Eukaryota; kingdom Metazoa; phylum Mollusca; class Gastropoda; order Stylommatophora; family Arionidae; genus Ariolimax; species Ariolimax columbianus. Next base: position 33,366,918 of record JAVGWX010000016.1, on the reverse strand, counting down.
TATACTTAATACACTTCACAAGGCCAACTGTACACCTCAACTCCTTCCTATAGAAATGTACCTACCATCCACCCCACCCCCAACGATCACTTTCCCATACGGATGCTAAAGACAAAGCAACATCATTTGATCTCAGAGACTTCTGATCGCAGAAAAGATATGTCATTGCTTTCTGTTTCTCATTATTGAAGTAGGTACCAACACTGCCTTCGCCTGTCCACGTGCACGATTAGAGAGTTGACGTTATCATTTCCGTTTTGTCGGCACTATCTAGTAGAGCTTAATTTCTATGAGAGAGAAAGAGAGAGAGAGAGAGAGAGAGACAGAGAGAGGGAGATAGATAGATAGATAGATAGATCGATAGATCGATAGATCGATAGATAGATAGATAGATAGATAGATAGATAGATAGATAGATAGATAGATAGATAGATAGATAGATAGATAGATAGATAGATAGATAGATATCTAGATAGATAAATATATAGCTAGATAGATAAATAGATAGATAGATAAATATATAGCTAAATAGATAGAGAGATAGCTAGATACATCAATATAAAGCTAGATAGATAAATGGATAGATAGACAGATAGATAAATATATAGCTAGATAGATAAATAGATAGACAGATAGATAGATAGATAGATAGATAGATAGATAGATAGATAGATAGATAGATAGATAGATAGATAGATAGATAGATAGATAGATAGATAGATAGATAGATAGATAGATAGATAGATAGATAGATAGATAGATAGATAGATAGATAGATCAATATAAAGCTAGATAGATAAATGGATAGATAGACAGATAGATAAATATATAGCTAGATAGATAAATAGATAGACAGATAGATAGATAGATAGATAGATAGATAGATAGATAGACAGACAGACAGACAGACAGACGGACGGACGGACGGACGGACGGACGGACGGACGGACGGACGGACGGACGGACGGACGGACAGACAGACAGACAGACAGACAGACAGACAGACAGACAGACAGACAGACAGACAGATTTTGTGGGAGGTGGGGAGATGCTAATCGTTCATTTTGGGTCCATTTTGGTTTTGTTTCTAGTGCCTGTGCATGCTATTTTGTAATATTTTTTTTGTAGCGGAGAATACAGTAATTTTCAATCAACAATATGAAACCGGCCCAAAACTGGTTGGCGGGCAGGTGAAAACTGGTTGGAGGGCCGGATCTGGCCCGTGAGCTGTAGTTTGGTCACCTCTGGACTAGATCAAGAATGGCATTGCACGAATGAACCATGACACAAATCTTGGTATCACACAGAGTCGTATGAAACTCAAAGCACATTGCACGCATGAACAATGACACAAATCTTGGTATCACACAGAGTCGTATGAAACTCAAAGCACATGCAGGACCTTAAGAAGTCAAGTTAACGGACAACAGGCTACACGAAGTCGAGTTAATGGTCTACGGGCCGCATAAAGTCACGTTTATGGACCAAGAGTTCACGAAGTCAAGCTAATGTTCTAGGGGCCGCACAAGATCACGTTTATTGACCAAGAGCTACACGGAGTCAAGTTAATGGTCTACGGGCCGCATAAAATCAGGTCTATGGACCAAGGTCTACACGAAACCAAGTTAATGAACAACGTGTTTTTGTACAAAGTCAAGCTAATGGACTTACGATCCACATAAAGTCAAGTTATAAGTCACACGAAAATAAAGTCAAGAATACGAGAATCGCTTACACGACCCCCGTCCACCTTCATTAGCCCCTTCCGGATGTGAGGAACGCTACTACAACCCACCACTTAACGCCTTTTTGAGAACGTACAGAAGAGTAAACACACTCATCGTGAGAATTCAACATCAACAACAATGAACCTAGCAAGCTCATTATGTAAAACTACAGCTACTGAAACCACCGACGTAAACACTCGGATACAGTCTTTACGAAATATGGCCAGCTGTAATGGTGGCCCTCAACTGCGAAGAAAGTGAAAAGTTGAAATGAAATGAACGGAGTATTCAACTGCATTTAACCTAATCCTTCCCAGGACTGGTTTGAATATAACTATAGAATACTGCCCCACTACAAGTTGGTTGGACCGTATCGCTACGGCAATAAAACATTTGAAAAGGTATCGTTATTTGCACGGGTGACGCACAATTTCAAAGCCGATTATCTTAACGATCACCCCTTCTGCCCTACCGCAATACCTTAGCAGGTATCACAACCTGATTGGAACGTGATACACAATATTCTATCGAGGCTCTCGGATGTATTAGATTGAATAGACTTCAGATGGTTTTTCATGAAAAGTCCTAACATAAGAGTCTCAAATATGCGGCCCGACAAGCGTTAAAGTGTGACCTTCAACGTGAGAAACGTCATATAATGGTATACCTGATCACAACCGTGTAGGCTTGCTTTTTTTTGTAAGTTTGTTTGGAGTTTGTCGTTCTTATTCGCGAAGGCAATCCATTTTCAACCTGAGACATATAGCCCTTTAGGCTATATTAGGGCGTGTCGGCCATTGTATGGATACATATTTGTATCTGTATGTTACTGTATGTTTGTGCTGGGCTGAGGTGGTTTCATTCCTGTTGTGTCCTCTCGCCGGTCGTTCCATGTCTAGTATTGGACATTCCAGCACTGCCCTTCTGGCATTGGCGTACAATACCAGGCTCCATCTTCTTGACGTTTGCCACACTTTTTCTTGTGACGTCTACACGTGAAGCCTAGTTCTTGTGACGTCTACACCTGAAGCCTAGTTCTTGTGACGTCTACACGTGAAGTCCTCTGGATAAAGGTTGCTGTAGTGGAGAGTTTTGCAGGGCTTCCAAACAGCTTTCTGTGGATATTCGTATCGTGGGCCAGTGCTCAGTACGCATTTGGCTAAGCATATAACAGTCTTGCAGGATATGTTCGGATGTCTGTGCTGCCTGCCCACACATACATATTGACGATGGAGCCAATTTTAGCTGGTGTAAATGGCTATAAATATGTTATGTTACGTCCCATTCTCAAGCGGAACAGGATCGCTTGATCTGCTCGATCAAGACAGTTTTAGTTGTCTTTCGTTCTGTTAGCTTTCCTTATTGCTTGGGTAGGTGTCTTCTTTTTTTTGTTGAACGTGATTGTTTGTTCGTGTTGCCGCTACACTCTCCCCCCCCCCCCCACCCCCCACCGCGCCCCCCTTTTGTCAACATGTCTGCTTTCGCATTCCTGGTATGCCACAGTGCGATGGTATTCACTGTAGCACTACGCTTTTCTTGACTTTTAGTTTTCCCAAGGCTTTCTTAAGCTATGGCATTTTATCATTCTTGAGGACTTGCAGAGCTGATATTGCATCTATAAAGAATACAACCTGGTGGCATTGACTTGCTGTGTTGCTATTCATTTATGCAGCACTAATTAGTCTATGTACTTCAGCCGTGCAGTTTAAACATAATTCTCTAGTGGATGTGTCCATAATGAAGATCGCATATCTGCACTGAGAAGAGTTTGTGTGTTCTCCAGCGAGGGCGTGAACTATAAACTCTTTCGTTTGGTTTGAGGTCTGATTCTAGCACTCACCAATTACAACCGAGACCATGTTCGTATTGTTACAAGCTTTTATATAACTTGAAATGACAGTTGTCCGTTTGCGTGAACTTCTATTTCTTATATTTTATCCAACTTTACTATAGCATAGAGAGCGTCTCCCTATGCAAATGATGTACGGTCAGCTCAGGACAACGCTAGCATGGGGTACTAAAGAAACGATACAAAGATACTCTAAAAGTTTCTTTAAAATGTTGCTGCCTGGGTGCTGCTTGCTCCGAACCGCTCAGCCTGTCGCACTGCTATCACACATGGTCCCTGCATCGCTGGGCAGAGGACAATTATGGAGACGCAGAAAAAGCGAACTACACGAAAGGAAAGAATGCAAGACTGCTGCCCAATTACAAATGTTGTTCGCGTGCGGTTGAGTTTGTCACGCTAAGATTGGACTGTCCAATCGTATACAGTCACATATAAATAAACATCTCTGACGCTGTCGCCATCTTTGCTTGCAATGGGCAACTAACTGACCAACTAACTGACTAACTAACTAACTGATTGACTAACTAACTAACTAACTAACTAACTGACTGACTGACGGACTGACTGACTGACTGACTAACTAACTAACTAACTAACTAACATACATAGAGAGCTGACAATGTGTACACAGCCTCTACTATTACGGCCTAATTATCTCTCACATTTTGGCGGATCCTTGAATGACCTGTCCTTAAATTAAATTAAACAGAGAGCAGCAAAGATGGCGTCTAACAGGCTGCAGGTCGAACTTCGCTCTTATAGATACCGTCAGGCCACGGACTTGACAGAAAAGTGTTGCAGTTTTCCATTTTGATTAATTTGTTCGTTTATTTGTTTGTGTGTTCTTCCCACCGATTATCCTGTCATAGCCATCGGCTATATGTACAAGTAATAGTATTTTAGCTACCATGTGTCGTATTTTATACGGTCCAGTGCACACAGCTGAACTTCACGAGATTGACGCTCTTCGCCCTATTTGCAGACGAAAATGTACACACAGGACAAAAATGGACTAAAACACATCGCCCGGGAGAGACTGGGCCGTGCCCGATTAGCAAGATGCCCAAGACACATCACTCACAGGCTGAGTGATGCCCCTACGACCTCTTGTGGTTACGGGAAAGACAAGACACACACTAAACCATTATAATAAAGTTAAGTTAAGTTGAAAGTTAAATTAAGTTAAGCAGGGGCCTAGTGGTTAAGTGACACGGATCACAACCAGAAGGTGCTGGGTTCGATCCCCATCACAGCACCGGCCGTTACCCCGGGGAAGCAAACCCTTAGAAAATGCAGGAGGAAGCAGACCCTTACATAAAATGCATGCTGAAGTCGGATGCACTGGGCCGACAGGCGCAAAATAAAAACGCAGTGCAACGCACACCGCCTTGGGAATTAGAATTAAAAGTTCAGTTAAAAATTAAGTGAAGTTAAATTAAATTAAGCTCAGTTAAAGGTTAACTTAAGGTAAGTTAAAAGTTAAATGGCTTGGCTTCGTTCGTTCTCGATCTCTCGCTACCAAATCCTGAAAGGGCTTCAGTAGCAGACGGAATGCGTTGTGTCGTAGTATACAGTTTGCACCTTTCCGTCCAACACATTCGACTTTGCAATCATTTTTTGAGTACCGGGTTAGCATTCGCTCTTCGAACCCTTCTCCTTAGCCAGTCTGCTCTGTTTTGTACCTGTTATCCAGGATCACCGCGTGGAGGCGTAGAAGGGTCTTGTCAGCTCTGGTTCGCTGGCCCTGACGCTAGCAGTCAGCTATGGATCGCTGACCACTACAGCTCATGCGCCGCTCAGCATGTTGATCCCAAAAGTTAAATTAAGTTTAAGTTAAGTTAAGGAGTCAAAATTTCATAGATGAACAGGTCGCACTAGTAGAAGCTGTGTACAAAATTTCAGCTCTCTGTGTTATGGGAAAGTTTGTTAAAATATGATAAATAGAAGTTCACGCACGCGCAAGTCAAGTCGGATACAACCTTTTAGAGACAACTCTGACCAAAAACAACTGCTGCCTTGCAGTTAGGCTGGGAACAGCCAAAGGCTAAGGAGGGCATCCCTACAGAAACGCCGGTTGAAATCGGATGCACTGAGCCACAGGCTTAACAAAATAAAACAGTGCAACGTATATCGTTGTAAACAGCATACGATGAAGAAGGATACAACCTTTTAAAAAAAGAACTGCATTTTGAATATGATTTTTTTAAACAGATTTAATAAGTACCTCTTCCCCCCCCCCCCCCCTCCCCTGCACAACAGCATGCCGTTCTTTTATTGTACACTCAGTATTGTACTCCCCATTATCCAACGCTACATCGCACGTGCATGCGACACCTCGCGTCTGCTACCTACATTAATGAAAAAAGCTGGAGGTTGCTGCCATAAATTGAGATCTTTAGAAACTAAAAGAAAAACTACATTTTTCAGTTGACCTGTATCACTTTGTGATCTACTTAATGACTTACCGTTGTGTGTATGTGCGTGTGTGTTCGTATGTACCTATTTCAGATCATCATTGCAAGATGTAGAAGTACGTAGATGAGTAGATGTGCTCAACCCACCATCTTATAAATCCAAAATAAAGATGAAACTTATAGGCATACAATCATAGATAACCACAGATGTATGAGTTTATTGTGGGATTCATCAAGGGCAATACCATCAAAGATCAATTATAATCACGATATCAAATATGTATCACGCATATATAGGTACAAAACAACACAAAAGTCGCAGAGGATAAAAAAGAACACTGGTAACAAATACAAAATATGTGGAACGAAACTTGTGAAGAAATTTCGGGGGAAAGAAAAGGCTAACGCCAAGTTTGGATAACAAAACGTATACTATATGGAAAATAATGGTAAGAAAAATTCAAACAATATTCAAACTGATGCAAAATAAACAATACCAAAGTTAAAGTTCAGGAAATGTATGCTGCATCAAATACAGAGGTTAGACAAAGGGCAAGAAGAAACTATAATATATATTTATGAGTTGGCAAGAGAGATGGAGAAGCTGTTGGAAAAACGGAAATATGAAGGAGTTATGTGACAGCGCAAAGAAATTGACAGGCAAATATAAGAAAATCTATGATTTTATTAAACATAAGGAAGAACGTTTACTTAGCAACGCAAATGTGCAGATGACAAAAAATGGGCGGATGACAAAAATTTGAAGAATGTTTAGAAAAACTTTTAAACAGGTAAGCTCTACAAGATCCCACAGACATACAATCAGCAGAAGTGGAACTGTAAATTAATTGTGATAAACCAAACAAAGAAAAAATGAGAAAGCCATTTTGCTTCTGAAAGATGGCAAAGCCACTGGACCAAATAGGATCTCGGCAGAAATAATCAAAGTCGACATTAACACTTCAAAACAAAAATATTATACAAATTGTTTGGTAACGTTTGAGAAAAATAGAAAATACCAGTCGACTGAAAAGAAAAATATGCAGTCAGATTGATACAGAAGGGTGAAAATATTGAATAGAATCAAATTCGGGGGGTTGAAAGAGGTCATAGATGAACAACTACGTGATGGACAGACGGCCTTTCCAGAAATTGATCCTGCGTGGACTAAATGATACATTGCAAATAATAATTGACAACATCTAACATGGAAGAAAGAAAAAATGTTCAAAAACTTCCATCCACATAAATGGAGAATTTCTGGAACAAGTGTCAAGCTATGTATACCTTGGCCAACTCATTTCAGCTGATGGCAGATGCGAAAGGGAGATCATTAAAATAATTGAAATGGCCAAAAATACATTTAACTGCATGAGAGATACACTTCTTTCAAAGCAGATATCTCAGATAATAAAACCAGAATAATTGAATGATATCTGCATTCAGTCTTATTGTATGGAGAAGAAACCTGGACCCTGACCAAGAAAATTGAGAAGCTTATTGATGCCTTTGAAATGTGGGTATTCAGAAGACTTGGACGAGTTTTCTTGGACAGATCGGAAAACCAATAATGAGGTTCTGGAACAACGCCAGGTGGAACAGACACTTCTGAAGGAAATTAAAAGCAGAAAAATTAAATATTTTGATCATGTCAAGCACCGTGACAGTCTGCTGCTAAATGTTATTTTGTAGGGCAGAATGGAGGGCAAGAGAGAAAAAGGGCGGCAGAGGCACAGATGGACAGACAACATCTGAATGTGGTTGGGACACAGTTTGACTGGGTGTACCAGCCTGGCGCGAGACAGAGACACCTAGAGATCCATTACCGTCAATCTCGATTACGCAGATGGTAATGATGATGATGATAACATGGAACTCATCCGTGTTTCCTGTTTGGTGGATTATGACAAGACATTTTTACAGAGAATCACAAAGAAGTTTCCTTGAAGTCCACAAACATAAATTTAAAAAACGGAAGAAATGAAATGCAGTTTCCACACGAGTGACAACTTTCTGCGACCCTTGAGATAAAAATTGGTTTGCGACATGGATGTCCACTATCACCATTTCACTTCAATCAATCAAGTCAATCCTGACGCTCCTCTCGGTGCATAGATCATCGACAACATCTCGCCAGCGTACACGGTCCAGGGCTGCTATTTCTGCCTCTCTCCAGGCCATCGACAACATCTCGCTAGCGTACACGGTCCAGGGCTGCTATTTCTGCCTCTCTCCAGGCCATCGACAACATCTCGCTAGCGTACACGGTCCAGGGCTGCTATTTCTGCCTCTCTCCAGGTCATCGACAACATCTCGCTAGCGTACACGGTCCAGGGCTGCTATTTCTGCCTCTCTCCAGGCCATCGACAACATCTCGCTAGCGTACACGGTCCAGGGCTGCTATTTCTGCCTCTCTCCAGGCCATCGACAACATCTCGCTAGCGTACACGGTCCAGGGCTGCTATTTCTGCCTCTCTCCAGGTCTCATTTTTTAATTTTAGCTCCTTCTAACATTCTTTTCTCCATGTATTTTTGGGTCTACCTCTCTCTCTCTCTCTCTCTCTTTTCCCCCGGGGATTCCATGTAAGAGCCTGGCTGGCTATGTTAGACTGCACCTTCCGCAGCGTATGTCCTATCCAGCCCCATTTTCCTCGCTTAATTTGTTGTTACAATGACTATTTCGCTTGCTGCTGGTTATTGACTGGATTATGAAGATCCAGACTTTCACCAACAGAAATGGAATTCAATAGAATTTGACTAAACATCATCATGACCTGAACTTTGCTGATGACTTGGTTCTTCTGTCACACAATTGCAATCAAATGCAACTAATTGGATCAAGATGCTGAGCAGCGCATGAGCTGCAGTGATCAGCGACCCATAGCTGACTGCTAGCGTCAAGGCCAGCGAACCATAGCTGCCAAGACCCTTCTACACCTCCACGCGGTGATCCTGGATAACAGGCTGCAGCAGGGCAGACTGGCTAAGGAGAAGGGATCGAAGAGGGAATGCTAACTCGGTACTCAAAAAATGCTTGCTGAAGTCGGATGTGTTGGACCGAAAGGTGCAAATATCGCAGTCAAGCTGTAAACTACGACACAACGCATTCCGTTCTCTGGACTACATTCTGCTACTTATTCTTTCAGGGTTTGGTAGTGGGAGATTGAGAACGAACGAAGAAGAAGAAATGCAACTAATGACGATCAGGTTGTGTTCCAGGACTCGCTACTACAAAATGTGGACCATTTGTGTATCTTAGTAGCAATATGAACACAGTTACAAACAACAGACTGTGGGAGAGACCGAAACAAAAGTAAATTGGAACAGGAAATCTTAGAAAGAAAGTGAAGATGGATAGATTATACATTTAGAAAGCCTCAGGCTAGTGTCACCAGGCAATCCCTGTCATGGAACCTCCAGGGAAGGAGAGTCATAGGCACACAAAGGAACACATGAAGACGAGATATGGAGGCGGAAGTAAAAAAAAACAACAGTACACAGCTGGAAGGAAGTGGCTAAACTTGCACAGGACAGAGCTGCTTGGCGAGGGTTGGTTGATGGCTTATGCACGCATGGGTGATATAAGACGAAAGAGAGAGTAGCAGTATAAAGTGGGAGGTACATATACAAATGTCAGATTAGGGGACGGCGTTGGCTAGTGGTTAAGTGACACGGCTCACAACCTGAAAGTGCTGGGTTCGCTCCCCAATCCCGTTACCCCGGGGAAGCAAAACCCTTAGAAAATGCAGGAGGAAGCAGACCCTTACATAAAATGAATGCCGAAGTCAGATGCACTGGGCCAACATGCGCAAAATAAAAATATAGTGTAACGCACACAGCATTGGGAGTAGAAAAAATATGGCGGACGCAAAAAAAAAAAAAAATTTCAGATTGAGAATATAAATGGCGAGAGGAGCTTTCATTGCAGTGTGGAACTTATGAAAGTCAAAAGAAATCTTCAATTCTCGTGTACATGTATATGGCTGTATAACGCGGGAAGCACCGACAAATTGTAAAAGGGACAAGTCCGGGCATTCATCAATGAGTGCCTGCGACGAATATATGGACTGAAATTGTTTGATGAAGTCCCTAATGTAGAACTATGTGAAAGATATAGATTTTAAAGTACGAGCCTATGCTGAAATGAAGAGAGCTGCAGAAGATAGAGAGACATGATCATACAACCTTACAACTAGTCTTAGGACTGAACAACCAGAAGATAGGGCCAGATGGAGAGACATGCTCAGACAATATTACAACTAGGCTTAGGACTGAACAACCAGAGGATAGGGCCAGATGGAGAGAAATGTTCAGACAATATTACAACCAGTCCAATGACTGATCAACCAAAGAATAGGGTCAGATGCGATAGAGTCGGATGGAGAGACATGATCAGACAACCTTACATCCAGTATTAAGACTGAACAACCATAATATAGAATCGGATGTAGAGATATGCTCAGACAACCTTACAACCAGTCTTAAGACTAAACTACAAGCATATAGAGTCAGGTGGAGAGACATGATCAGACAATCGTACAAATCTTAAGACTGAAAAACCAGAAGACATATATCGCTTTGTGATACGGAAATCCGTGAAGGGAGGAAAGAACACCTGCCAGACGTGTAAGTGGCGACTACGCGGTGTTGGCCAACTAAACCGGTTACTTTATACTGTAAAACTTATAAAAACCACGAATAAATATACCTGGGCAAGTAGACAATAACAAGTAGACATATTTGTTAACAAGCCGTGGCAGATGACGGCCCTCTATTAAGAATATCAATGCCGAGGTGCATAAAAGAAAGCACAAAGGAATTGAATCAGATTTGTTGGCTTATAAAACGCTTAGCTGAGTGATTCAAAAGAAACACAATCCAGTCGATACGAGCCCACTGCAGCGAAATCATAGAGAGAGAAAGAGAGAGATAAATACTGCAACAAAGTGACAAAGCAACAACATTTGACGAGACTAAAGTAATTAACAAGGTCACGTACTGATCAAAATGAAAAAGAGACCACCCTATGTAGAAAATAATACCTACCAACAAGTTTCCAGACGAGATTAGATGGTCATCTTCCGCCTACGTTCAGACCACAACAGACCGAGATGTCATCTTTATAATAAATTCAAGATTGGCATTATGGACCTTTGCACCTGTGGCAAATCTCCCAGTCATTCACTACTGAGGGGAATTTCACGTGGCAAAAACCAGTGCCCCTTCATGAAATACTATACAGAAACTCGAGTTGACTGCTGCATTTGTTAGAGTCATTAAAGTCCCGAATATGACAGAAGAAGATCAAGAATACGCGGAACGAGATTAGACGGATGACGCAGGACTGGGAATAGAATGACATGGCCATCTGTAGTTTTACAGTTAGCCATGAATAGGCCATGTAGAATTATGACCTGGCGTGCATTTTTTAGAAAGTGTGCTCTACATAGAGCTCAACTATTTCAATGATTGATTAAGTGTGTGTATGCGTGCGCACGCTTGCGCGTACTCATGTGCGAATCATAATTGCAGTTACCGATATAAATGAATTTTTAAAAAATTCTAGATTCTTGAAACGCGGGCAGAAAAAAATAGTTCTTCATCATCAAAAGTAGTCCGTCGCTCCTTTCGGGGGTATAGGCCATTGACAACCCTATTCCTGCAAGTCCGATATTGAGCTGCCCTATCTATCTCTCATGAAATTGTGTCCATTTGCATTGCATGCCACGACCGGAATCTCTCCTCAGCAATGGGTTAATGGTCCCTCACCTAGACCTACAGATGTGGGCGCTGGTCAGCAGTAGCGTCTTATAGTCTACGCGTGGGGGCTGCTGCTGTCGAGATGTACTCTCAAATCGTCAAGGAAACGGTGGACGTCGACTCCCACAAGTTTCAAGCGACCCCTGGTCTCACGGATAGTACGACCTGAATGTCTGCATCTTGAGCTACTTCCAGTCGTCTTGATTGTATGTCTTGCCACTGGTTCCCGATAACTCAGGACGAGAGAGTGAGATTGATGTACAGCGCAGCTTCTTACTCACTATAATCCAAATTCAGCGCAAGTTATATATTCAGGACGAGAACAGTCTGATGATGTCGCCATATTCGCTTGCGATGGGCAACTTACTTACTTATCCAATCTAACCAGACTGCGAGCAAAAAGTAAGAGAAGGGAGCCTGCCATCCGGGATATGCTCTTCGCAGATGATGGGAAATTTACTTTCTTTCTGTCTCTCCCAAGTTGAGGAACAGGGTCCGAAGTCACATTCTCTTCTCCATGTGTTTTTTTTTTTTTGGGGGGGGGGGGGGGCGGTCTATCTCTCTACCTCTTCCCCTGCAAATTCCACGTCAAGGCCTGTTTGGTCATGTTTGAGAGCGCATTCCATAACGTGTGTCCTATCCAACTCCATTTCCTACCTTTGATCTGTTGCTCCACTGGATATTGTTGGCTTCTTTGCCCTAGGTATTCAGTCCTCACCATGTCACACCAGACTATACCTATTATGTTCCATAGACAATATTTGCCAACGACTGAAGTTTCCTCAGCTTACTGAACCAAACCATTTAGCTAACAGTTAAATTCGCAGAGAGAATGCTGCTGCTACAACACTTGAAAGTATGTACATATAAATAACTAGAAAATGATATATGGCTACTTTTATGGCCACTGTAAAGAAATTTCTTCTTCTCTCCTTTTCATCCTCAAACCCCCGCTTCCAAGCCCTGAAAAGAACTTTGCAAGTATCAGGATGTTGTCAGAAGAACGGACTATGTTCTGTCTTAGTTTACAGCTTGGCTGCGATATTTGCACTTTTCGGTTGGACACACCTCACTTGAGCAAGTTATAATGATATAATTGTTTGCCTTCAACGAAAACCCCAAAACAAGGTCTAGAAATGTGACAACAAATCTGGATACTAACCAGGGACATATCTACTAAGAAGCTAATAATAGCTTAAGGCCTGTAATTCTGGAGGGGCCCCAGAAGCGACTGTAGTCCACATTGCTTTAAAATATAGGGTCTTCTGTGTGAGAAGGTGCACTTTTCGCCTTATTTCTCTATTCCCCCATGGTGGTGTGCGTTGTACTATGTTTTTATTTTGCGTCTGTCGGCCCATTGTATTGTATGCAAGGGTCTGCTTCCTCCTGCATTTTCTAAGGATTTGCTTCCCTGGGGTAACGGCCGGTGCTGTAATTGGGGAGCGAACCCAGCATCTTCGGATTGTGAGCCGTGTCACTTAACCACTAGCCCACACCATCATCCTAAGGGCTTTTAAAAAAAAAAACACATTGACGCTGAAGATACAGCACAGTTAATGATATGACAGAACTGAGCGACTCAGCATGCGACTTGCATGAGATGGCAGAAGTGAGCGACTCAGCATGCGACTTGCATGAGATTGCAGAAGTGAGCGACTCATAGCATGCTACTTGCATGAGATGACAGAAGTGAGCGACTCATAGCAGGCGACTTGCATGAGATGGCAGAGGTGAGCGACTCATAGCAGGCGACTTGCATGAGATGACAGAAGTGAGCGACTCATAGCAGGCGACTTGCATGAGATGGCAGAAGTGAGCGACTCGGCATGCGACTTGCATGAGATGGCAGAAGTGAGCGACTCATAGCATGCGACTTGCATGAGATGACAGAAGTGAGCGACTCATAGCAGGCGACTTGCATGAGATGGCAGAGGTGAGCGACTCATAGCAGGCGACTTGCATGAGATGACAGAAGTGAGCGACTCATAGCAGGCGACTTGCATGAGATGGCAGAGGTGAGCGACTCATAGCAGGTGACTTGCATGAGATGGCAGAAGTGAGCGACTCATAGCAGGCGACTTGCATCAGTCAGCGACCCAGAGCTGACCCAAACCCTATTCCGCCTCCAAGCGGAAGTCCAGAAAACAGTCTGCGGTAGTGTAGTCTGGCCTAGAGAATGGGGATCGCAGTGGGAAGGCAGACCAGGTACCCACCAAACAGCCAGGCGAAATTGATTGTGTCGCGCGGAAAGCCCCAGATATCGTCTTATAATGATCACACCATCCTTATTTGGACGAACGCCAAAGAAGAAAAAAATAAGGATATTTTTTTAACAATATTATTAATATAGTGTAATTCAAAAGAAAATAATGGTTAAAATAAAAGGTTAATAAATTATTGTGTCGCAAATAAATAAAATAAAAACCTTTCTAAGAAAGTTGCTGGTCTAGAAGGGGCCCTATAAAAGTTTAGGAAAGCTTATGGGCTAACAAATAAACCAGTATCCAGAATCATATTGTTACAAAGGGGTGTAGACGCTGAGTCGTCAGCGACCAATAGCTGACTACTAGCGTCAGGGCCAACGACCCAGAGCTGCCAAAGTCCTTCTACATCTCCACGCGGTGATCCTATTGAATAAACTTGGACAGGACATACTGGCTAAGTAGAAGGGATCGAAGAGGGAAGGCAAATCAGTACTCAAAAAGGCCTGAAGTCAAATCGAAAGGTACAAATATCGCAGTCAAGCTGTAAACTACGACAAAACGCATTCAGTTCTTCAGACTACATCCTGCTACTTGCAACGCCGTTTTCAGGACTTGGTAGCGGGAGATTGAGAACGTTCAGGACTTGGTAGCGGGAGATTGAGAACGTTCAGGACTTGGTAGCGGGAGATTGAGAACGTTCAGGGCTTGGAAGCGGGAGATTGAGAACGTTCAGGACTTGGTAGCGGGAGATTGAGAACGTTCAGGACTTGGTAGCGGGAGATTGAGAACGAACGAAGAGGATACTGTTACAACGCATACAAGTATATATTTGTAACACTAAAAAAATGATATATTACATGACATTATCCTCGACGGTAGTCCGGCAGATATGCCGTATGTGAGGGCGTCCCGATCTTTTGCAACGCTGTACCAATGCGGGATTAGGCCTTTGGTCAGTCTATCTCGCCATCGCATAAGTGGGCGACCTCGTTGACGCACGTCTGCAGGCATATGGCCACCAACACGTTTTACGTGTCCATCTGTTGTTAGGCATGCGTACAACATGTCCAGAGCAACGATGTATGCGTGATATCGCTACTTTCACAACTTCCCGAAACAAAGTTTGATGTCAAACTTCCTCATCAGGGTCAGCTACCCATAGCTGGCAAAGACCCTATTTCATCTTCAAGTGGCTGCTCTGAAAACAATCTGCACTAGTCACTAGTGTAATGTGGCTAAAGGATAGTGGTCGCAGCGAAACCCAAACAAGCCAGCTGAAATCGGATTTATCGGGCCGAAAAGCGCAGATATCGCTGTAAACTACCACACAAAGTATTTGTTAGGACGAACGTCGCAGAAGATTTCCATCAGTCCCTACGAATCAAAATTAAATAAATGATGTCAACCTAGCAAGGGATTAACGCCCCAACCACAACACCCATAGACAGAATACTGTTACACCCAACCACCAGTTTCAGTGATTCATAAGGCGTGTAACTCTGCACCTATTCTGCAGTGAGTATCGATTATTTTCATCAGTGGCGAAAATGGCCGTCTACCCGTTGCGTCTTACCAACTGCCACGCATGCTAATTACACATGCACCGGTCTCGTTTTCACCACGGCGGTAAATTCGACAGGAAGAAGCCGTCTGCACTTTGCAAGAGGGTAAAAGTGAAGGACTGCTTGTTCGACTCGGATCCGTGCAAATACTTTACGTTACAATACTCTGACATTAGAATACAGATGTACGCTTTTCATGAATGGCCACTGGTGTTTGCGATTATTAAATAGGTTTGACGTCGGAGTTGGGACCCTTTTAGGTCTTGAGTGTCAGTTCTAAAACTGTCTAGGATAGAATGCTTCTCAGCACTTGTGGTTGACACTACAGTGTGCAATGACTAGTACGGTTGTTTTGTTAAAACTAGGAACAATTCAACAGGGCATGCAAGAGAGAATATATAGTGTTCCACGTGGGTAAATATAAGAAGGGACTGTCAGTTCTGACTATAAATGAAACAAAACACACGATAATCAAACATGTATACCCTGCAGAGACACAAACATCAACAGCAATTTTCTGAAACATGTTTTTATTTTCAGTTTCCTTTTTAGTTTTTAAAGTATATTTTCTTTATTCATATTTGCATTCTACAATTTAATGATGGTATGTATATGGTAAGTACTTTATTGAAAGGGATGAACCAGAAACATTTTCTTCTTTACATAATTCAGGAAGTGAAATGATTGAGACTTATGTACAATTGTATCTTATAAGTGTGTTTATGTGTTCTGGAGAGTTCAATAAGAGGAATGCGGACTGGCTTATGTACAATTGTATCTTATAAGTGTGTTCATGTGTTCTGGAGGGTTCAATAAGAGGAATGCGGACTGGCTTATGTACAATTGTATCTTATAAGTGTGTTCATGTGTTCTGGAGGGTTCAATAAGAGAAATGCGGACTGGCTTATGTTTAAATTTGTGTGTGACTAGAAATATGCAGCATCTTGCCAGTTAAACAAATAAAATATTTCCATAAATGACTCTTAAATATTCATGTATCAACAGTACACATCAAAATAATATCACATGCTACAAATTCTAACAAACAGATTTGTACATATCACACTTTCTTTCCCCAGATCATAACAGTCTGTGATAAAATATAATCACTTTTAAGTCAGTACTGAATTTTAATATTTATGTCCTAAATTTTACATAATTAAAAACACAAAACTCAAAAATTAAGTTAATTACACAATTAAAAAACAGAAACAATTGAGCAGCCAAAATTATCCAAGAGTGGTAGCAGCAAAAAAGTTATTTTAAAAAATCAAAATATTCTTCCTTTAAAATAAAAATGTAAACAATACACTGAGCAAATTTCATGCAAAATACAATAAAAACAAACTTGTTGACAAAAAAATAAAATACAACTCTAATACTAGAATTAAATGTACAGCACGCGCTGCCAAAAATGAATAAAATATTTTACAAGCATATCACAAACAACAATCCATGTACAACATCAAAAAGAGAGCCATATAACGACCACTCATGATCTGACAATTTGTTTAACAAATCTCTGTTCCATATTTTATCTTCACAATAAATCTGGCATGTGCCTTGGTACAATAGGACTGTTTTCTGCAGTCACACAATTCATAAAACATTTACATATATATGAATATGAAAAAAAATATTTTTATAAAAAAGTTCTTTAAAAAATCTGATCACAGTTTCATGTCTTGTATATTTTTTATAATACTTATATTTCAATTATTTTCTTGTTGCAAATAGGACATTTTAGCATGTCTTGTACAAGTATAATGAGGTTGTGTAACAAATGATTGACATTTTCTTAGACCACAGACAAGTAGTTATGGTTTTCATTCCATTGTGCATTCAGGCAGAACATGGACTAACTTCAAATGTAGTTCTCTCCCCTCAGGTTTAAAGGACCAGTTACTAGAAATTGGGTCACAAACACTGGCTCTGAAGACACAATGGAAAGAAAGTATTTTATTAGGAAAATGGACCATATCTAATGAGGCAGCATTGAAAGCCACAAATGACTGAGACAAACTTGGAGGGTTCTTAATGATGAATGAATGTCATGAGTGGTCATGAGAAGTACTGCGAGGAGCATCTGAGATACACAACAATGCTTCAACTACCTCAGCTTCGGATGCTGCTTGCCGTTCTTGCTCTTGCTGGCGCTGCCTTCGTCTTTCCTCAAACTCCTGCACACGTCTGTTGTTCTGCTCTATTTGCTCTCTTAGTAATGCATCTTCAACCTGTAATCAAAGACAAAACACTAGAACCTATTCAGGAAGAGAAATCGAGGACGATCTGCGAAAAGCATAGTGCAATCTGATCAAGAGATCAGCACACGTTGTGTTCACAGATCACATCATTGGACATCTGCTTTCTTGAATTGCTTTTGATCCTACATAAAGCAGTCCAAAAAAAGTCTGATTAAAATTATAGGGGGCACTCCATGGGACATGTGCCGTACCCATTCTGTTAGCCCAGGTGTTGAGCCCCAGTCTGTGCCAGGCTGCAGTCCATTCTGCATGCTAATTACTGAGGACAAGTAAGCAGAGATGTTAAGGCCAAGAACCATCTGAAAGGGGAGCATGCCCAGATGAAGTTTGTAATCAAGTGAATCACCTGGTCCTTTGTAATTAAAATAAACATCACCCATCATGGAAACCACACTGGCTCCACCATTATACCCCATCTGTGGCGACCAACAGCTGGTCGAGTCAGGAGAAGCCCTTGCACAATGTACACTTCATGAAAGCATTTCTTTCCCCCAAAAAACTGAAGAATGATGAAGGAAATGCACATAATCAGCTGCTTTTCTTAAACACTGTGAACAAAAGCAGATTCATAATTGGTTCCAGCTTTGTGATGATCAGAGAAAGGCTAGGAAAAATGGCATCTTGAGAGGACATGTGCCAGCTAGAAGGGAGGACATTTGCTCACAGCTAAATCTCAAAGCCAGCCTCATGAATGCCTGGCAAATAATGTAAGACAGCTGAGCTGGAAGCATGTACCCCACTAAATATTGATTTTTTTCTTTGTCTTTCCACACCCCATTGTCTGTTACAAGTGCAAGTTGCTTGGAAGCCCCAAATATAGTCATGAATATAACAGAGCTCACAGAGCTACATAAGACAAACACTTGACTGTGACACACTTTCTTAGAGTTCTCTTCCAGTCTCCTTCAGGCAATTCTTTGTTTGCAGAAGCTGCCGTCTTAATGGCTATACATTTAATTTTGTGTAAAATTGGGACAGATGGATGGCTAGGAAGAAAGAAGTAAGAAGGCTTCTTTTTCTGGCAGCATGAAGAGGGCATGTCATTTTGTGACTATTGTGCTCAAAATCCATCCTACTAAGTGGCATGATGCATGCTGGAAGCTAAATCATGCTGTGTCTAGAATATTCAACATATGGGCTGCAATTACAAGGTTGTCTTTCGTGCCTTTCATTGTCTTGAACTATAGAGCCAGCCTCTTTGAACGTGGGTAATACTAACTGTAAGCCAAATGTCATGGAAAAACTCTTCTACTTCTCTTTGTTTGCATTCAAGCCCTTTTGGTTTAATGGCCCACGTGCCACTTTTTCTATGCTTTCAAAAACAAAACATACTCCATATGTCAACAATCCCAGAAAAAACTCGGACAAAATATCAACACAAAGGTATGAAATGTGAGAAGCAAAGTGTATATACGTATATGGGAAATGCTGTTCAAAAGGGAGATAACTCTCTTATTTCTTACACTATATTGAACCAAATCACATATTGCATGGTAAAACGAAATCATTAACGCCATCAGTGATCAGACCTGTTTCTAGGAAGCACAAACGTGATTTCGTTATACTTTGTATATTTCCTTTTTAAAACGCTCAATAGTAGTAAGGCTTATGATTGTACTTAATTCTGGGCAATGACCAAAAAAAATGTTTGTTTTTTTTCAAATCAACTTTCTCTTGGAAAATTAAATGTGGCAACTAGAATTTTCAGGTTGTAATATTTATAGTGTGGCTTGGAAATTAGAGTGCTCTGCCTTTCACAAGAAAGCTGAATTCTACTCCAGTTGCTGCATGCTCAGTCTACCCAGCTGTAACATTATACCTGACTTCAAAGTTAGGAAAAGTAAAACATTGTGGCCACTACACCTATCACAAGCTGAGGCAGTGTACAATATGGTAGAACATGTTGTTCCGGATGGCATTATCAACTATTGGATTACCTATTATATATTTAAATATGAATAAATATTCTAGGATTACCTTTTATGTATTTAATATAGGATTACCTATATATGAACAAATAACCTTGGATTAAATATTATATATATATATATATATATATATATATATATATATATATATATATATATATATATATATATATATCCTAGGATTACATATATAGCAATATCCTAGTGTTAGGACCTACCTATTATACATATAAAGCAATATATATCCTAGGCTTATCTATTATATACATATATATATATATTCTTATAAACATTGACAAAAATGATTAAAAGACATTATAAACTTTAGAGATGTGATGCTATCGGAGAATGCAAAGAGTGTGCTGGACAGAAAAAAAGGTGAAATGAACAAGTGATTAAATAAAATAGGGTCGCATAGACAACTAATGACAAAAAGGTAGATTGTCTCGACTTGGTCATAACATGAGACATGGAGGCTTACTATTGAAAATATTCTAGATGGCAAAAAGGGGTAAAGAAGAAGAGGACGTCCAAGAAACAACACACAGACTTACAAAAACATTGGGGTGCAGACTTACGATGTGCTCTGCTGAGAACAGAGGACAGGGAAGTGACATGATCAGAAGAATTTGACACCATTCTCTGGACTAACAGAGGACAGTGGCATGACATGATCAGAAGACTTAACACCATTCTCTGGACTAACAGAGGACAGTGGCGTGACATGATCAGAAGACTTCAGTATCAGTATCCAGACTGACTAACAGAGGACAGTAGAGTGACATAATCATAAGACTTCAACACCAGTCCCCGGACTGAGTACCTGAAGAAAATGATCCTAATACATCCCAAAGGCTTATATATTATAGATATATCTGGAAATATAAAACAAATAAAGATTGTACCCAAGGCCATATTCATTACTGCTTGTGTTTCTAAAGAATCATGCAAATGAAGATGCTTACATTAGCCACAAGACAGATTCCCTTTGTATTTATAAACAAAAACAATTAAACTAGCTAAAAGACAGCATTCAATAATTCATAAAAACAATGAGAGAAAAGTAAAAATATGCCTTCTGAGAGATAGAGAGATCAGTACTCTAAACACAAACTACACATTAAGATTATAATGAAGGAAACAAATTAGAATGGAATATAGAAGAACTGATTCTACAATGAATTTCCTCTAGCTACACTCCCACACTACCTGCAAACAGCAATATAATTTAACTTTTATCCTGCCGAAGACGGATGTGTTGGACAGAAAGGTACAAATTTCTCAGTCAAGCTGTAAACTAGCGACACAACGCATTCTATTCTCCGGACGACATCCTGCTACTTGTAAAGCCCTGTTCAGGGCTCGGTAGCAGGAGATTGAGAACTAGCGCAGAAGAAGAAGAAGACAACTTTTATCAAGAGGCTTTTTTATTCTTTCCTTTTTTTG
The DNA here is from genome assembly GCA_036924085.1 of Ariolimax columbianus. Classification (NCBI taxonomy): domain Eukaryota; kingdom Metazoa; phylum Mollusca; class Gastropoda; order Stylommatophora; family Arionidae; genus Ariolimax; species Ariolimax columbianus. Next base: position 33,345,764 of record JAVGWX010000016.1, on the reverse strand, counting down.
CCACAACAGAAGCATGGGACTACCGCTGTATTTTGCCTTTTTGAGTAAGCGGCTGCTACTGTTCTCAAGATACAACTTCAGTTTAACCTTGCAATTTGTCAGCCACCAGTTCTACATAATTTAGTCCACCTATTTGCAGTAACCTGTACTAAATCATTTGTGTGCCATGTAGATTTTGTTGAATGTATTGAAGTTACCTGTCCCAAGTACAACAGTACTTGGTTACCTTTTGCATAGTAAGGCACAGTGATCCTATTTTCTCCTCATCAATAAGATGCATAGTATCCACACGGAAAGTTTTTACTAATTAATTGAACTCATTCAATCTGGAATGTTGTTGGATAATGGATGTGTTGGGCCATGTAAAGATTGCCTGTTTAGTTACAATCCTCCCCCAGGGTTGCTCGTGGTGGCTTGGTCATGTGTGAAGAATGGAGGATGGGCGAATACTGAAAGATATCCTATACGGAGAGCTGGCCACGGGGATACGTATCAAAGGTAGACCTTTCTTCCACTAGAAAGATGTTTGCAAGCGTGATCTGAAGGTTTTGGATATGAACACCTGCAACTGGGAGGAACTTGCCAAAGACACAGACCTGGCTGAAGGCAGGCTTTGTATGCTAGTCTGCAGGTAGAGGAGGATAAGATGCGGACTCCAAACATGTGTGGCAAAAGCAACTGACTTAGTCCCCTCTCTAGGGTGAAGTCAATTGTCTCTCAAGACTGACAGGATGCCAATCAATCAATAATTTTAACGATATCAACTTTCCTTTGCAAGTCAAGTATTAACATTATGAAATATATTGTTTACCAAAGCATTTAGAATTGAAAACAGAATATGGAGTAACATTTAACATGGAAGGTTATACTGTATTTATAAGTAACCGGCCCAAAGCTGAGTGCATTAGCTCTATGGCATGTTAAGGCAGTTTGCAAGCTGTTGAATTGGCTGTGCTTAGTGAATCAGTTAATATTTTCTAACCAGGTTTGCTATAGTTGACACATTAAAAGTACGTACATATTCATTAAGTAACCAACTATATGACTTGATCTTTGTATGTTGGGCTCCAAATAACAATTACTATAATTTTATTTTGACAATGTTTTTTTAATTTATCAATTTTATATATCTCTTTTGTAAACAGTAATCTTAACCTTTCCATTTTTAGTTTTAGATATTATTATCCAGTGAATATTGTCGTTATGAAAACGATGAGGAACTTCACTGCTATAAATTTTGACTTGCCAGAAAAGACACCGTTAAGTTATTCATCTCAGATAGTACAGAGTGTCAATAGGGATAATGTGCACAGACTCCAGTATGCTATATCTTCAGCAACAATGAGGTAGGATAACTGGTTTCAGTAGCATGCCTGGCTGCTGCACAATCTAGAAGGAAGCATGTCCAGATATAACCAAAAGGACTATATATGTGGTTGAAAAGAATAGGTGCCATCAAAAGAATGCAAAACCCTAACAAGGAAGCATAGCCATTCCTGACCAAAAGCTGAGTCATCCACCCATTTTTGCTTTTGGAAATAAGAGGAAACAGTAACCAGGTTACCAAGCCAGTCTCTTTGCTGTGAGAATCAAACCACCAGGTACTCAACTTCTTCTCCTGCATTCGTTCTCAATCTCTCTGCTACCAAGCCCTGAATAGGGCTTTGCAAGAAGCAGGATGCTGTCCGGAGAACGGATTGTGTTGTGTCACTAGTTAACAGCTTGGCTGCGATATTTGCTCCTTTCAGTCTGACACATCTATCTTCGGCAGACCAAGGTACTCTATTAATCATAATTAATCAAAATTACTTAAGTTCAAATGTACACTGATTTTTTCATAACTTACAAAGAAAATTGAAGTTGTGTATTTCCTAAAATCTAAATCATGCACTTGTCAACATACCTCAGCTCTCTCTTCATCAAACTCCAAACAGCCGACCCCATCTAACCGATCCAGGTCAACCCAGCCTCTCCAGACTACACAGACTCCATTGAGTATAAACTGAGATTTTAAATGAACCTGAAAGAGTATACATAAGTATATATTCATTATTGTCATTAACCTGAACAAGGAAACACATTTATATTCATTACAATTATCATTAACTGTAATCAAATGGTGAGGAATGAACAACTATGGGAAAGGACACAACAACATCAACTGGAATGATAAATTAAGAGAAATGTGGCTGAATAGGACATATGCTGCAGAAAGCAGTCCAACATAGCCAGAGGCTCTTACATGGAATCCTCAAGTGAAGAGAGAGAGATGGATCCAGAAATACATGAAGAGAATATGAGAAGGAACTTAGATTAAATGATTACACCTTGAGACACGCAGAAAGAGCAGCCCAGGACCGCGCATGCTGGTGGGATGTTGTCAATGGCCCATGCACATAGATGATCGATGTGCTTTGATTGATTGATTGAGCGAGGAAACACATTTGTATTCACTACAATTATCATTAACCTGAATGAGGAAACACACATTGTATTCATTATAATTATCATTAACCTTAATGGGGACAACCATTTATATTCATTATAATTATCATTGACCTTAATGAGGACAACCATTTATATTCATTATAATTATCATTGACCTTAATGAGGACAACCATTTATATTCATTATAATTATCATTGGCCTTAATGAGGATAACCATTTAAATTCATTATAATTATCATTGACCTTAATGAGAACAACCATTTATATTCATTATAATTATTCTTTGACCTTAATGAGGATAACCATTTAAATTCATTATAATTATCATTGACCTTAATGAGAACAACCATTTATATTCATTATAATTATCAGACCTTAATGAGAACAACCATTTAAATTCATTATAATTATCAGACCTTAATGAGAACAACCATTTATATTCATTATAATTATCATTGACCTTAATGAGAACAACCATTTATATTCATTATAACTATCATTAACATTGAAACACACATTTGTATTAATTACAAAGCAGATAATAACAGTTTTTTTTATCTCTTGTGTGACTGAATTCCAAACAGAACTGCACAACTCTCTTGGTTATTACATTAGAATGTGCTTCTTCTTCTTGTATGCTTTCAAACATTAACCTAAGTTCAGATCCTGTCATCCAATTTGTTGAAGCATAGATCTCACACTGCATTTCGTTTACCCTAACAAGTTTTTTAGGAAAGTCTGATTCCAGCCATTTACGGTGTGGTTTCATAGTAATGGTTTTTACATGATGCAGTTATGAGCCCCATGCCCAACCTTCTTTAGTTGTTTCTTACAACTTGCAAGGAAGGAAACAGTGAGCATATTCTATTTTGCTCCTGAGCCACTTGTGTGGTTAACCTAAATATATAATAACCAAACACTTTGAGATGATTTGTATCCACATAAAACTTATCCAGGAGTGGATTGGGGACACTTTTACAGCAGTTGCCATTCTATCAGTGCCTCAGTTATACTCATGCACAGCTCATATCTTTAGTTCGTTGAATAGATTGTATCTCATTCTGTTGTGGCCTGTGTGAAGCCTAAAGATGAGTTGTTCAATTCTGTTGTGCCCGTGTGAAGTCTAAAGAAGAGTTGTTCAATTCTGTTGTGCCCGTGTGAAGCCTAAAGATGAGTTGTTCAATTCTGTTGGGTCCCGTGTGAAGCCTAAAGATGAGATGTTCAGTTCTGTTGGGTCCCGTGTGAAGCCTAAAGATGAATTGTTCAATTCTGTTGGGTTCTGTGTGAAACCTAAAGATGAGATTTTCAATTCTGTTGGATCCCGTGTGAAGCCTAAAGATGAATTGTTCAATTCTGTTGTGGTATGGGTAAAGCCTGAAGATAAATTGTTCGATTCTGTTGAACTATATTCTCTTGAACTATATTCTCTTGAACTATATTTCACATATAAATCAAATACCACCATCATGTGGATCAACTCTGGAAAAGCACTATAGAGGTACAAATAGCTTGTATCATTTCTGGACATGCACTATAGGGATACCAATAACCTGTATGAAACCTGGACAAACACTATAGACATACCAATAACCTGTATGATACCTGGATAAACACTATAGACATACCAATAACCTGTATGATACCTGAACAAACACTATAGACATACCAATAACCTGTATGATACCTGAACAAACACTATAGACATACCAATAACCTGTATGATACCTGAACAAACACTATAGACATACCAATAACCTGTATGATACCTGAACAAACACTATAGACATACCAATAGCCTGTATCATACCTGGACAAACACAACAGAGATTCAAATACCTCGGGTTGAGCAGTGTTATCTTGAGATAAATTAGAGTGGAAATATAAAACCGTTGAAAGATTTCTTGGGTGAAATATGTGACTACAGAAAGCATAATATTGCCATCACTAGCACCATTCTTGGACAAGCTATATCGATATACCAATAATATCCGAGTGAGCACTAGATTGAGATATATACATTTTGAGACTTTAAAGTGCATGTAATGAGATATGATGAAGATTTTTCAGCAGAAAGAATACAGAGTACAGGTCCAGAAGATATTTCTATATTGTTTGTGCAGCTTGTTCAAGAAGTACTTTATGTGTGTGTTTGTGTCTGCTGGTATGAAAGTGTTTCTGTTTTAAAATATTATCAAGTAAAGATTATTGTGTTCATATATTCATTTAGTTATTCATTTAGTTTGACATATTTGAGTTTTCAAGCACTTACAGATTCTTGCAATTTAATGTTCCAATATTTCCTATTAGCAATTGTGGTATACATTGTTGAAATATGGGGTTGAATTATTCCACACATAACATTTACAAATTTTTGTTTTTACAAATTTACACAAGCGATATTATTACATTTACAAAAATAAACAGTAAGCATTGCATTGGTAAATAAAATTACTGGTTTTTTTAGGTAAGCCTAAATTATTACGTTTGAAAATAGACATTTATTTTTTTTAAACCATTACAATTCTTATTTAGGTGGAGAGTTGCATATGCCTTTCTTTCCATAAAGTGATAAAGTTTCAAAGTTTCTTTTCTGTAAAATTATTAAATTATGGCAAATTTCTTTTATCAATTGAGCCTTCATACTTCATTGTTTACATATAAACAACATCGATCCCTTGTATCAATGTGTGTGCTTTGTGTTGTTCCTTATCATATTATTATTGTCTTTTTTATTATTAGTAGACTTACGAATTTTCTAGTAAATATTATCAGTGACTAGTGAGTAGTGACATCTTTTATCTTACACATGGACACTCATACTCATGGGTCATAGATGATACTCTAGTACTAGTAGTAATAGTAGATAGATAAGATAGACATAGTAAAATTTACTAATAGTATTAGTAGGCATATTACTATTAGTATTACTATTATTAGACTATTACTTTATTAGTATTATTAGTTAGTCAGTATTAGTAACATGTCAATGTCATGTGTTCTAAACTACGTAGTTAATTGTTATCAATCGTGTTAGCATATTTATATAAATGTACAGATCAGTTTGTGTCCACACATGTATGGTACTAATAGTTCTCTGATTTCAACTTGTCAGACCATTTCAAACCCGATCTAAAAGTCAATTTTTATATATCTCTTACGCGGCGAGACGAAATTTCTACTTTCGCTTTCCCCGTGCGAATCAACGCCATAAACTTCCGGCTGCTACCGCCGAAAAACTTCGTGACTGCTCGTGCATGTCATTTAATTCCGGTATACCGTGACCCATAAAGATCAAGGTCAGTCTTACGCCATAGTATCCGTGACCTCGTTTTCTGGAGGCTTGTCTCGTAGAGGGCTTTCCTTGGCTGAGGTTCACCTAGGTCAGTCTATGACTCGACCTGCTGACTCAGGCCTAAGGTATCTTGTAGGCAAGATGCTGGTTCTTCTTCCCAACCAGGGAAGAGAACCACTCAATTCAAACATTATTGCGATTATTTGTATACGAGAGAAGGGGTGCAGCAAGCCGATTCGTCATACACAGATGGCCTCCGTCATTTTGAAAACCGATTTCCAAGAAAAAAACATTGTTTGGCGTTTCGCAACAATGTGCCTGCCTCCCACTGTTCAATATTTATTTGAAATTCCTTTATATTAACGTAGGCGAAATTTAGGACATTTATAAAAACGGGATAGGTTTTCATCGATCAGTTGTCCTTTCCTTTAAGTTGTTTTTTTTTAGATTCATCATCATGTAGCAATGTCCTTTATAGAATGGTCGTTCCCATCACAGTCTGTCTGAAAGAAACTCTTTCCCTTTCCAAAACATCAGCCTCCGCCACAGTCATACACAGGCATTCCTGGATATCTTTGTGCCATCGTCTTCTCGGTCTACCCCTGCCTTTTTTGCCTGGCACTATACTCTAAAGACCGTTCTGTTACTTTATGAGACTAAAGTGTTTCAATTTCCTGGCCAAAATGGAATGAATAAACCAGTTCTCCTCTATGTTCCACTTTTTAAAGTTATATGCAATATATTACGTACACCTGGCTTGAGCTATTGTCTCTCTCAGCAAAAGAACATGTTTGCGCCCCGACCGAAACACGACCCTTCTTACGTTTATGTAAATGAGTACCTGAAAAACATTTTAAGGCAGAGAAGGCAACGAGGATGGAAACTAACCACCCGCTCCTTATAAAAACTAACACATCTTATTAGAAAAAAAAGATCTCTACCAACCATCGATGCCGCCAGTGTGTACTATGTGACTTCGTTTACCTAATACACACAAAGACAGGGCTTGGTAGCTGCTAATTGAGAACGAACGCAGAAGAACACACAAACATATATATATATATATAATCATCTGGTTGAACATAAATGAGACTGGTTGTAGGGTTGTCTGAGTATGTCTCTCCATTTGAGTCTATTCTCTTCTAATGTATATAAGTAACACTAAGCAGGAACGGCGGCTCAACACCTTACATGCAAGGTGTCTACGGCGTATAATGGGGATTGGGTGGTAGGAGAGAGTGCGACATAATACGGTCTTACAGACATCAAATACTGTACTCGGGGAAGGCGTGGCCTAGTGGTTAAGTAGCACGGCTCACAAACCGAAGGTGCTGGGTTCGATCCCCATCACATCACCGGGCGTTACCCCGGGGAAGCAAACCCTTAGAAAATGCAGGAGGAAGCAGACCCTTACATAAAATGCATGCTGAAGTCGGATGCACTGGGCTGACAGGCGCAAAATAAAAACCATAGTGCAACGCACACCGCCTTGGGGAACAGAGAAATATGGCGAACGCAAAAAAAAAAAAATACATATACTGTACTCGCTGTTGAGCCAGCGACGTCTTCGATGGTTGGGGCGTTTATCGCATGGAAGATGAGAGACTGTCAAATGATATTCTTTATGGACAACTGGCAATTAAAGTTAAGAGAGTCGGCCGTCCCACACTTCGATTTAAGGACATATGCAAGAGGGGCATGATGTCATGCGACATTCCATCCGAAGGCTGGGAAACAATTGCTCAGGATCGAGCTGTTTGGAGACAGTCAGTTGGAGGGAGGCATAGTGGCTGTTGACGCTCGTGAAGACCTTTTGGCTGCAGAGAAAAGATAAAGACTGAAGAGATCGAGGAACACAGCGGCAAGCCAACCTCCTCAGCATGGTTGTACGATCAGCGGCAGGACCTGCCAATCGCGGATAGGACTTTACAATCACAGCAGACAGTGTCGAAATATAGGAGACATAGCTGGATAAAACTCACAGGCCGTCACGCGCATTCTCTACAGAGACTGAGACACCTATGATGATGTAAGTAGCTGTCCTTTGCTGAACGTTTCTTGTAACAACTGCCAACTTATTTGGTTATTGTAAGTTTCTTTACATACACGGAAAAAAAACCGTGGCTGCCAAACTGGACATGGCGGGATTCGAACCCACCGCGTTGTAATTGTGAAACGGAAGTTTTACTCCAAGGACAATCTGTCTCATATATCATCATCATGTACCATGTCCTTGCAGAACGTCGCTTCCATCACAGCCCGTCTGGAAAAAAAAACTCGATCTTACCAAATCTTTAAGTATTTAGGCAGTATTTTTTCGGCAGACGGTAGGATCGACAGGGAAATTGAGAGTAGGTGTCAGAAAGCATCTGATGGCTTACAATGCTGGTAGATCTGACTACAGAGCAAGAGGGCGGTCGCGAGGTAGGTAGGAAGATGACAGAGTGATTGTGCAGCGACAAGGGCTCATATTAACCGACGCAACGCACTTGGCACAGGACAGACGACTTAAGCTCTCCACGACGCTAAACGGCACAAGTGTAAAGAAAACTAACTACTAACATACCAAATCTCCAGCCTGCACCAGAGTCATATTCAGGCATTTCTTGACATCTTGGTGTCATCGTCTTCTTGGGCGTGTCTCTGCCACTCTTGCCCGGTACCATACCTTCCATTACCGTTATCTCAAGACAGCTGTGTCTTCTTCTTCGTTCATCCTCAGATCAAGGTTCATGTTTCTCTTACAAAGGACACCGCTGTTTGTAAAGCTGTTTTATCTCCACACAGCTTTTGTCTCATGTCTGCATTGAGAGGCCAGTCTTTTTAATTTATGTTGACTTATTGTTTTGTCGGTGATCATTATATTAGTTTTGGTAATGTTTACAAAAGGGCGATCTTCCGCTGCATCTGTTTGCGACTGTAGCTACCAGCTCTAACCCCTCTGTACTGTTTGATAGTATCACAATAGCGTCTGTAAATCTGTTTCTTCTCCTGATCTCCGGGAGAAGATTTCTTCTCCTAATCTCCATGAGAAGATTTTGTCATCTGAACTCCAGGAGAAGATTTCTTCATTTTAACTCTAGGAGAAGATTTCTTCATTTTAACTCTAGGAGAAGATTTCTTCATCTGAACTCAAGGAGAAGATTTCTTCTTATGAACTCCAGGAGAAGATTTCTTCTTATGAACTCCAGGAGAAGATTTCTTCTTATGAACTCCAGGAGAATATTTCTTCTTATGAACTCCAGGAGAAGATTTCTTCATCTGAACTCCAGGATAAGATGTCTTCATATGAACTCCAGGAGAAGAGGTCTTCCTATGAACTTCGGGAGAAGACGTAATTTATATGCTTATTCCCTACCTCATATATGAATGAGCGTGCTAGTGCCATAGTGGATAGAGCGCATATCTCTCACATTGATTGTGTCCGGCTCCTGTCAAGATCGTGGTACGTTCGTCTACCCAGCTGTAAAGGGGTTACTGCTTACAGTTACAGAGGGAAAATAACGAGCAAAGGAAATGGCCCCCTAAGAAAAATAATTGTAACATGAACATGTTTTGCTCAGTTACTGCACCGGAAATGAAATACAAGGAAACATACGTTTCAGCAACAAGGCCTTAGTCGGGGACAAAGAACAACACATATAAAAACCACCCAACGAACAACACAGATAAAAACCATCTAACGAACAACACAGATAAAAACCACCCAACGAACAACACAGATAAAAACCACATAACGAACAACACAGATGAAAACCACCTAACGAACAACAATTAACGTAGGCTTGCCGTAAAATAAAACAATCTGGCGATTATCTTTTGCAAGTAAGAGACCAAAGGTAGCCAAGAATGTGTGAACTACAAAAGCTGAGATCTCCTACAACGAAATTTCACACACTTCATCCCTAACAACAGCTTCTGCTAATGGACTATCTACCCCAACAGCATCTTTTGCTAATGGAGTACACATGAAAATGGTGCATATGTTTCTCGAACTTTCTTTACAGCCCAGATGGCTACTCAGCAAACCGATTAATTCTCAAGGGTTGGAGGAGCTTCGATCTACTTACGTAACCTCAGCGTAACAGCATGAATAATGAAATAATGCATTCCGTTACATTCATTCTTCGAGTTAATCAAAACAATAGACATAAAATGCACACGCCCTCGGTTTGATCGTGAGTGAGTGCTAACCACCTACACGTATCTCTCGCTGCCCGTGGACATTGCGTAACTGGCAGCTGGCACAAATAACCCGCCTACATTCGCAACAGTCATGTTTGTAGCATTGACCCAGTAGGGCAAGTCGCAAATAGAAGACAAACATGGAGAAATACAGCGTTGATGTCTGGATTATCTAGATCTCGATATCGTGTGTCCTTACCTGGAGGTTCCCAAACTCGCAGTCGGCTAGAGGATCATCTAGCCAAATTATGTAGAACCCAATTTAATTAGTGGCACAACGTGGTGTACGAAAAAATGAACGTTGCAAACGAATCATCATCATTTGGTTGGTCAATCCTAAGACTGATTGTAAGGTTGTGTGAGTGCGTCTCTACATTTGGCCCTATCCTCGTGTTGGTTAGTCCTAAGACTGGTTGTAAGGTTGTGTGAGTGCGTCTCTACATTTGGCCCTATCCTCGTGTTGGTTAGTCCTAAGACTGGTTGTAATGTTGTGTGAGTGCGTCTCTACATTTGGCCCTATCCTCGTGTTGGTTAGTCCTAAGACTGGTTGTAAGGTTGTCTGAGCATGTCTTTCCATTTGACCCTATCCGCATGTTGGCCAGTCTTAAAACTCGTCTGAGTGAGTCTCTCCATTTGGCCCTATCCTCATGTTGGTCAGTCCTAAGACTGGTTGTAAGGTTGTCTGAGCATGTCTCTCCGTTTGAACGTACCATCTGCAGCTCTCTTTATTTCTGCATAGGTTCATACTTTAATATCTCTGTATGGCTGAGATGTAAGGGTGTATGTCTTGGCCGCCCCCTTCCTCTTTCCCCTCTAGATCTTGCCCTCTAGTATCTTCTGTGGAAGACTTTCATTTCACATATTGTGTCCCAGCCAACTCAATCTTCGTTGTCAGTATCATTTTCAATATTTGCCTTTGTGCGCCTGCCTCAGTGAAGACAATGCCATAAGATCTTCCTTCAGACCAGCTCATTCGTTCCATTTTACAACAGCACCACATTGCAAATGCTTCCAAGCTTTTTTCATTCCTCTTTGCGAGAGTCATGCCTCAACCACATACAGTGCAACTGACCATTCGAAGTTTGGAGACGGACGAACAAGAAAAAGACCAAGCTATTCATTTGCCTATGTCGCTTGGTTATTACCTTAGTACGATAGCAATACACAACCTACTTTTTAAAAAATAATAAAAGTAGTTAGATAGAAAATACTACTAAGGACATAGTGCTTGAGACATTATCTACAGCATTGTAAAGTTGTCGCTCGTATACTACCGGGGCCTGAAAGTGGAGCAAAATATAGTAAAACTGTAACATGTAAGTGGGGGGGGGGGGGGGGAGCTGGCGCGCTTCTCGTCCTGTATTAGCTAGAAAAAATGTCAAAACCTTCAACTGTATTGTAAAGTAGAGAATCCATTTTCTGTTTTCACTGTCGTATCTTCCCGAGCTCAAGAGTAGAGAGGAGTAATTATTTTACATATGGGGTAGACTGGAACGTGCTGCGACCGTGTTAGAATCCCAGGGCATTTACTGCGAGAGCTACGATCTCAAACCGCTCGACTATTCGAGTGCACCAATGGTATCGACAAGAATAACACTATTGGCAAGGCCAGGTCCATAATAAAAGTGCAAGTCACACACACACATGCGCGCCATCTCATACGGACACACACTCACTCAGAAAAAGAGAGACAGGCCATGCCGTAAAGTGAATGGCTTTACTACTGGAGTATTAGATGACAGGCAGCAAGGAAAGGCAGAAGATGTCGAAACTTAACTAATGTTGAAATAACACGTGGGGAGGGACGAGGGGGGAATGTACTTTATATTTAAAAGAAACATCAATGCAGGGGAGGGTATGCACTTACTGTTTGTATGTGGGTAACTAGCTGCAGGACGGATCAGAGGCGGCACAATGGGTGGCACGATTCTAACTACTAATGTACATATATTTATATTGACATACGTGCAAATGCACGCACATAGATGCATTCGCACGCACATACATCTTTCTTTAGTTGCCCAACGCATAGCTATGATCGCGACATCATCGGACCGTTTTGTTTTGCTAATGTAACTTGCGCTGTTTTGGGATTATAGTGAGGAAGCAACTGCGCTGCTTATCAACCTCACTCTCTGGTCCGAGACTAGCTTGGACCAGTGGCAAGACATAAGTCAAGAGGAGTGGAGGTAACTCAGATTCTGTACCACCTCCCAGCGCCCCCCCCCCCCCCCCCCCCCAACAACAACAAAAAACATGTCTTAGTATAAATAATTACAAGCTTCTATTTAAACTCGACACACTCTTATACTAGTTTATATAAAAGCTTGTACCGTAAAACATTTGTTTTCTCCTTTACAAGATTGATTGCTGTTGAACATGATCGCAATGCAAACATATGATACATAAATCCAGACAGTCAAGGTGGCAACTGAGAAACTGCTGGACACATATCTCAGTCCACAACCTGTACTATTTCTAACAGATGCACAATCGGCATTGGAGTACATGAAACTGCCAGATCTACAGGCTCTACTGTCTGAACTAAGCAACCAGCGCAAGATTGTCATGCAGTGAATACCTTCTTATTGTAGAATACAAGGACACGAGATATCAAATCGACTGGCAAAGGAGGGTGCTGCAGACGAGCAACCAGATGTGCCAGTTACATACCAACAGAAGACAGGGATGATCAAATTAATCAGACAGCCACTAACAGTAACACAAGAGGATTACCATAAGATGAACAGACAAGAGCAAACTGTTGTTTTACGCCTTGCAACAGGACACAATCGACTCCGCAGCCACTTGTACACAAAATTGAAGATCGGCAACTCAACTGCGTGTAAATGCAGACAGTCACCCCAGACTGCAGAGCACATACTACAGAAC